>CAXKWD010000011.1:34773765-35456265 GCA_964059195.1 Ectobius pallidus
TCCTGTGGTTTACAGAGTAAAAGCTATACGTGTAGCATATTTTAAGTTTCTAGCTATTCTGGAAGTGGACAAACATTGCTGTCAGTGAGTGAGCCCTTTTTCGGGTAATTTTTAGGTCTAAAAATTTAAAAAATGTATTTTTTGCGAATTTTCGTGGGGTTTACAGCCTAAAAGCTATATGTGTAGCATATTTGAAGTTTCTACCTATTCCTGAAGTGGACAAACATTAATGTGAGTGAGTGAGCCCTTTTTCAGGGGGTTTTTAGTGTTAAAAATTTAAATAATGTACTTTTTGGAATCTTCCTGTGGTTTATAGCCTAAAAGCTACACGTGTAGCATATTTGACGTTTCTAGCTATTCTGGAAGTGGACAAACCTAATGTCAGTGAGTGAGGCTTTTTCGGGTGGTTATTAGGTCTAAAAATTTAAAAAATGTCCTTTTTGATATTTTCCTGTGGTTTGCAGCATAAAAGCTATACGTGTAGCATATTTCATGTTTCTAGCTAATCTGGAAGTGGACAAACATTAATGTCAGTGAGTGAGCCCATTTTCGGGGGATTTTTAGGGCTAAAAATTTAAAAAAGGAGCTTTTTGGAATTTTCCTTTGGTTTACAGCCTAAAAGCTATACGTGTAGCATATTTCAAGTTTCTAGCTAATCTGGAAGTGTACAAACATTAATGTCAGTGAGTGAGACCTTTTTCGGATGGTTTTTAGGGGTAAAAATTTAAAAAATGTACTTTTTGAAATTTTCCTGTCGTTTACAGCCTAAAAGTACACGTGTAGCATATTTCAAGTTTCTAACTCATCTTGAAGTGGACAAACATTAATGTCAGTGAGTCAGCCCTTTCTCGGCGGGTTTTTAGTACTAAAAATTTAAAAAATGTACTTTTTGGAATTTTTCTGTTGTTTACAGCATAAAAGCCATACGTGTAGCATATTTCAAGTTTCTAGCTAATCTGGAAGTGGACAAAAATTAATGTCAGTGAGTCAGCCCTTTTTCGGTGGGTTTTTAGGGTCAGAAATTTGAAATATGTACTTATTGGTATTCTCCTGTGGTTTACAGCCTAAAAGCTATATGTGTAGCATATTTCAAGTTAATAGCTAATCTGGAAGTGGACAAACATTAATGTCAGTGAGTTTGCACATTTTCGGGGGGTTTTTTAGGGCTAATAATTTAAAAAAGAAGCTTTTTGGAATTTTCCTTTGGTTTACAGCCTAAAAGCTATACGTGTAGCATATTTCAAGTTTCTAGCTAATCTGGAAGTGTACAAACATTAATGTCAGTGAGTGAGACCTTTTTCGGATGGTTTTTAGAGCTAAAAATTTAAAAAATGCACTTTTTGGAATTCTCCTGTGGTTTACAGCCTAAAAGTACACGTGTAGCATATTTGAAGTTTCTAGCTATTCTTGAAGTGGACAAACATTAATGTCAGTGAGTGAGCCCTTTTTCGGGGGTTTTTTAGGGCTAAAAATTTAAATAATGTACTTATTGGAATTTTCCTGTTGTTAATAGCCTAAAAGCTACACGTGTAGCATATTTGAAGTTTCTAGCAATTCTGGAAGTGGACAAACATAAATGTCAGTGAGTGAGGCCTTTTTCTGGGGGTTTTTAGGGCTAAAAATTTAAAAAATGTACTTTTTGGAATTTTCCTGCGGTTCACAGCATAAAAGCTATACGTGTAGCATATTTCATGTTTCTAGCTAATCTGGAAGTAGACAAACATTAATGTTAGTGAGTGAGCCCATTTCGGGGGGTTTTTAGGGCTAAAAATTCAAAAAATGTACTTCTTGGAACTGTCCTGTGGTTTATAGCCTAAAAGCTATACGTGTAGCATTTTTCAAGATTCTAGCTAATCTGGAAGTGTACAAACATTAATCTCAGTGAGTGAGCCCTTTTTCGGGGGGTTTTTAGGGCTAAAAATTTAAATAACGTACATTTTGGAATTTTCCTGTGGTTTACAGCCTAAAAGCTACACGTGTAGCATATTTCAACTTTCTAGCTAATCTGGAAGTGGACAAACATTAATGTCAGTGAGTCATCCCTTTTTTCGGAGGGTTTTTAGGGCTCAAAATTTAAAAAATGTACTTTTGTGAATTTTCCTGCGGTTTACAGCATAAAATCTATACGTGTAGCATATTTCATGTTTCTAGCTAATCTGTAAGTGTACAAACATTAATGTCAGTGAGTGAGACCATTTTCGGGTGGTTTTTAGGGCTAAAATTTAAAAAATGTACTTTTTGGATTTTTCCTGTGGTTTACAGGCTAAAAGCTACACGTGTAGCATATTTCAAGTTTCTAGCTCATCTTGAAGTGGACAAACATTAATGTCAGTGAGTCAGCCCTTTTTCGGCGGGTTTTTAGGGCTAAAAATTTAAAAATTGTACTTTTTGGAATTTTCCTGTGGTTTACAGCCACAGCATATTTCAAGTTTCTAGCTAATCTGGATGTGGACAAACATTAATGTCAGTGATGGAGCCCTTTTTCGGGGGGTTTTTAAGGCTATAAATTTAAAAAACGTACTTTTTAGAATTTTCCTGTGGTTTACAGCCTAAAAGCTATACGTGAAGCATATTTCAAGTTTCTAGCTAATCTGGAAGTGTACAAACAATAATGGCAGTGAGTGAGCCTTTTTTCGGGGGGTTTTAGGGCTAAAAATTAAAAAAACATACTTTTTGGAATTTTCATGTTGTTAACAGCCTAAAACTACACGTGTAGCATATTTCAAGTTTCTAGCTAACCAGGAAGTGGACAAACATTAATGTCATTGAGTTAGTCCTTTTTCGGGAGGTTTTTAGGGCTAAAAGTTTAAGATATGTACTTTTTGTAATTTTTCTGTGGTTTACAGCCTAAAAGCTATACGTGTAGCATATTTCAAGTTAATAGCTAATCTGGAAGTGGACAAACATTAATGTCAGTGAGTGAGCCCTTTTTCGGGGGGTTTTTAGATCTAAAAATTTAAAATAATGTACTTTTTGGAATTTTTCTGTTGATTACAGCATAAAAGCTATACGTGTAGCAAATTTCAAGTTTCTAGCTAATCTAGAAGTGGAGAAACATTAATGTCAGTGAGTCATCCCTTTTTCGGAGGGTTTTTAGGGCTAAAAATTTTAAAAATGTACCTTTTGGAATTTTCCTGTGGTTTATAGCCTAAAAGCTATACGTGTAGCATATTTGAAGTTTCTAGCTTTTCTGGAAGTGGACTAACATAAATGTCAGTGAGTGAGGCCTTTTTCAGGTGGTTATTAGGTCTAAAAATTTAAAAAATGCACTTTTTGGAATTTTCCTTCGGCTTACAGCATAAAAGCTACATGTGTAGCATATTTGAAGTTTCTAGCTATTCTGGAAGTGGACAAACAATAATGTCAGTGAGTCAGCCCTTTATCTGGGGGTTTTTAGGGCTAAAAATTTAAAAAATGTACTTTTTGGAATTCTCCTGCGGTTTACAGCATAAAAGCTATACGTGTAGCATATTTCATCTTTCTAGCTAATCTGGAAGTGGACAAACATTAATGTCAGTGAGTGATCCCTTTTTCGGGGGGTTTTTAGGGCTAGAAATGTAAAATATGTACTTTTTGATATTCTCCTGTGGTTTACAGAGTAAAAGCTATACGTGTAGCATATTTCAAGTTTCTAGCTATTCTGGAAGTGGACAAACATTGCTGTCAGTGAGTGAGCCCTTTTTCGGGTAATTTTTAGGTCTAAAAATTTAAAAAATGTATTTTTTGCGAATTTTCGTGGGGTTTACAGCCTAAAAGCTATATGTGTAGCATATTTGAAGTTTCTACCTATTCCTGAAGTGGACAAACATTAATGTGAGTGAGTGAGCCCTTTTTCGGGGGGTTTTTAGTGTTAAAAATTTAAATAATGTACTTTTTGGAATTTTCCTGTGGTTTATAGCCTAAAAGCTACACGTGTAGCATATTTGACGTTTCTAGCTATTCTGGAAGTGGACAAACCTAATGTCAGTGAGTGAGGCTTTTTCGGGTGGTTATTAGGTCTAAAAATTTTAAAAATGTGCTTTTTGATATTTTCCTGTGGTTTACAGCATAAAAGCTATACGTGTAGCATATTTCATGTTTCTAGCTAATCTGGAAGTGGACAAACATTAATGTCAGTGAGTGAGCCCATTTTCGGGGGATTTTTAGGGCTAAAAATTTAAAAAAAGGAGCTTTTTGGAATTTTCCTTTGGTTTACAGCCTAAAAGCTATACGTGTAGCATATTTCAAGTTTCTAGCTAATCTGGAAGTGTACAAACATTAATGTCAGTGAGTGAGACCTTTTTCGGATGGTTTTTAGGGGTAAAAATTTAAAAAATGTACTTTTTGAAATTTTCCTGTCGTTTACAGCCTAAAAGTACACGTGTAGCATATTTCAAGTTTCTAACTCATCTTGAAGTGGACAAACATTAATGTCAGTGAGTCAGCCCTTTCTCGGCGGGTTTTTAGTACTAAAAATTTAAAAAATGTACTTTTTGGAATTTTTCTGTTGTTTACAGCATAAAAGCCATACGTGTAGCATATTTCAAGTTTCTAGCTAATCTGGAAGTGAACAAACATTAATGTCAGTGAGTCATCCCTTTTTCGGAGGGTTTTAGGGCTAGACATTTAAATTGTACCTTTTGGAATTTTCCTGTGGTTTACAGCTATACGTGTAGCATATTTCAAGTTTCTATCTAATCTGGAAGTGGACAAAAATTAATGTCAGTGAGTCAGCCCTTTCTCGGTGGGTTTTTAGGGTCAGAAATTTGAAATATGTACTTATTGGTATTCTCCTGTGGTTTACAGCCTAAAAGCTATATGTGTAGCATATTTCAAGTTAATAGCTAATCTGGAAGTGGACAAACATTAATGTCAGTGAGTTTGCCCATTTTCGGGGGGTTTTTTAGGGCTAATAATTTAAAAAAGAAGCTTTTTGGAGTTTTCCTTTGGTTTACAGCCTAAAAGCTATACGTGTAGCATATTTCAAGTTTCTAGCTAATCTGGAAGTGTACAAACATTAATGTCAGTGAGTGAGACCTTTTTCGGATGGTTTTTAGGGCTAAAAATTTAAAAAATGCACTTTTTGGAATTCTCCTCTGGTTTACAGCCTAAAAGTACACGTGTAGCATATTTGAAGTTTCTAGCTATTCTTGAAGTGGACAAACATTAATGTCAGTGAGTGAGCCCTTTTTCGGGGGGGTTTTAGGGCTAAAAATTTAAATAATGTACTTTTTGGAATTTTCCTGTTGTTAATAGCCTAAAAGCTACACGTGTAGCATATTTGAAGTTTCTAGCAATTCTGGAAGTGGACAAACATAAATGTCAGTGAGTGAGGCCTTTTTCTGGGGGTTTTTAGGTCTAAAAATTTAAAAAATGTACTTTTTGGAATTTTCCTGCGGTTCACAGCATAAAAGCTATACGTGTAGCATATTTCATGTTTCTAGCTAATCTGGAAGTGGACAAACATTAATGTCAGTGAGTGAGCCCATTTTCGGGGGGTTTTTAGGGATACAAATTTAAAAAACAAGCTTTTTGGAATTTTCCTTTGGTTTACAGCTTAAAAGCTATACGTGTAGCATATTTCAAGTTTCTAGCTAATCTGGAAGTGGACAAACATTAATGTCTGTGAGCCCTTTTTCGGGGGTTTTTAGGGCTAAAAATTTAAAAAATGTACTTTTTGGAATTTCCCTGTTGTTTACATTCTAAAAGCTATACGTGTAGCATATATCAACTTTCTAGCTAATCTAGAAGTGGGCAAATTAATGTCAGTGAGTCATCCCTTTTTCGGAGGGTTTTTACGGCTAAAAATTAAAAAAAAATTTACTTTTTGGAATTTTCTGTGGTTTACAGCATAAAAGCTATATGTGTAGCATATTTCAAGATTCTAGCTAATCTAGAAGTGGACAAACAATAATGGCAGTGAGTGAGACTTTTCGGGGGGTTTTAGGGCTAATAATTAAAAAAATGTACTTTTTGGAATTTTCATGTTGTTTACAGCCTAAAAGCTACACGTGTAGCATATTTCAAGTTTCTAGCTCATCTTGAAGTGGACAAACATTAATGTCAGGGAGTCAGCACTTTTTCGGCGGGTTTTTAGGGCTAAAAATTTATAAACCGTACTTTTTGGAATTTTTTGTGGTTTACAGCATAAGAGCTATACGTGTAGCATATTTCAAGTTTCTAGCTAACCAGGAAGTGGACAAACATTAATGTCACAGAGTTAGTCCTTTTTCGGGGGGTTTTTAGGGCTAAATATTTAAAAAATGTACTTTTTGGAATCTTCCTGTGGTTTACAGCATAAAAGCTATACGTGTAGCATATTTCAAGTTTCTAGATAATCTGGAAGTGGACAAACATTGTTGTCAGTGATGGAACCCTTTTTCGGGGGGTTTTTAAGGCTATGAATTTAAAAAAATATACTTTTTGGAATTTTCCTGTGGTTTACAGCCTAAAAGCTATACGTGTAGCATATTTCAAGTTTCTAGCTAATCTGGAAGTGGACAAACATTAATGTCAGTGATGGAGCCCTTTTACGGGGGGTTTTTAAGGCTATCAATTTAAAAAATGTACTTTTTGGATTTTTCCTGAGGTTTACAGCCTAAAAGCTATACGTGTAGCATATTTCAAATTTCTAGCTAATCTGGAAGTGGACAAACAATAATATCAGTGAGTGAGCCTTTTTTCGGGGGGGTTTTAGGGCTAAAAATTAAAAAACTGTACTTGTTGGAATTTTCATGTTGTTTACAGTCTAATAGCTACACGTGTAGCATATTTCAAGTTTCTAGCTCATCTTGAAGTGGACAAACATTAATGTCAGGTAGTCAGCACGTTTTCGGCGGGTTTTTAGGCTAAAAATTTATAAAACGTACTTTTTGGAATTTTCCTGCGGTTTACAGCCTAAGAGCTATACGTGTAGCATATTTCAAGTTTCTAGCTAACCAGGAAGTGGACAAACATTAATGTCAGTGAGTCAGCCATTTTTCGGAAGGTTTTTAGAATTAAAAATTTAAGATATGTACTTTTTGGAATTATTCTGTTGTTTACAGCCTTAAAGCTATACGTGTAGCATATTTCAAGTCTCGAGCTAATCTGGAAGTGGACAAACATTAATGTCAGTGAGCGAGCCCTTTTTCGGGGGGTTTTTGGGGCTAAAAATTTTAAGAATGTACTTTTTGGAATTGACCTGTGGTTTACAGCCTAAAAGCTACACGTGTAGCATATTTCAAAATTCTAGCTCATCTTGAAATGGACAAGCATTAATGTCAGTGAGTCAGCCCTTTTTCGGTGGGTTTTTACGGCTAAAAATTTAAAAATTGTACTTTTTGGAATCTTCATGTGGTTTACAGCATAAAAGCTATACGTGTTGCATATTTCAAGTTTCTAGCTAATCTGGAAGTGGACAAACATTAATGTCAGTGAGTCAGCCCTTTTTCGGGGGGTTTGTTAGGGCTAGAAATTTAAAAGATGTACTTTTTGGTATTCTCCTGTGGTTTACAGCCTATAAGCTATTTGTGTAGCATATTTCAAGTTAATAGCTAATCTGGAAGTGGACAAACATTAATGTTAGTGAGTGAGCCACTTTTCGGGGGGTTTTTAGTTCTAAAAATTTTTTAAATGTACTTTTTGGAATTTTTCTTTGGTTTGCAGCCTAAAAGCTATACGTGTACCATATTTCAAGTTTCTAGCTCATCTTGAAGTGGAGAAACATTAATGTCAATGAGTCAGCCCTTTTTCGGAGGGTTTTTAGGGCAAACATTTAGAAAATGTACCTTTTGGAATTTTCCTGTGGTTTACAGCATAAAAGCTATACGTGTAGCATATTTCAAGTTTCTATCTAATCTGGAAGTGGACAAACATTAATGTCAGTGAGTCAGCCCATTTTCGGGGGGTTTGTTAGGGCTAGAAATTTAAAAGATGTACTTTTTGGTATTCTCCTGTGGTTTACAGCCTATAAGCTATTTGTGTAGCATATTTCAAGTTTCTAGCTAATCTGGAAGTGGACAAACATTAATGTCAGTGATGGAGCCTTTTTCGGGGGGTTTTTAAGGCTAAAAATTTAAAAAATGTACTTTTTGGATTTTTCCTGAGGTTTACAGCCTAAAAGCTATACGTGTAGCATATTTCAAATTTCTAGCTAATCTGGAAGTGGACAAACAATAATGTCAGTGAGTGAGCCTTTTTTCGGGGGGGTTTTAGGGCTAAAAATTATAAAAATGTACTTGTTGGAATTTTCATGTTGTTTACAGTCTAAGAGCTACACGTGTAGCATATTTCTAGTTTCTAGCTCATCTTGAAGTGGACAAACATTAATGTCAGGTAGTCAGCACTTTTTCGGCAGGTTTTTAGGCTAAAAATTTACAAAACGTACTTTTTGGAATTTCCTGTGGTTTACAGCCTAAAAGCTATACGTGTAGCATATTTCAAGTTTCTAGCTAATCTGGAAGTGTACAAACATTAATGTCAGTGAGTGAGACCTTTTTCGGGTGGTTTTTAGGGCTAAAAATTCAAATAATGTGCTTTTTGGAATTATCCTGTGGTTTACAGCCTAAAAGCTACACGTGTAGCATATTTCAAGTTTCTAGCTCATCTTGAAGTGGACAAACATTAATGTCAGTGAGTCAGCCCTTTTTCTGCGGGTTTTTAGGGCTAAAAATTTAAAAAATGCACATTTGGGAATTTTTCTGTTGTTTACAGCATAAAAGCTATACGTGTAGCATATTTCAAGTTTCTAGCTAATCTGGAAGTGGACAAACATTAATGTCAGTGAGTCATCCCTTTTTCGGAAGGTTTTTAGGGCTAGAAATTTAAAAATTGTACTTTTTGCAATTTTCCTGTGGTTTACAGCATAAAAGCTATATGTGTAGCATATTTCAAGTTAATAGCTAATCTGGAAGTAGACAAACATTAATGTCGGTGAGTGAGCCACTTTTCGGGGGGTTTTTAGTTCTAAAAATTTTTAAAATGTACTTTTTGGAATTTTTCTGTGGTTTGCAGCCTAAAAGCTATATGTGTAGCATATTTGAAGTTTCTAGCTAATCTGGAAGTGGACAAACAATAATGGCAGTGAGTGAGCCTTTTATCGGTGGGTTTAGGGCTAAAAATTAAAAAAACGTACTTTTTGGAATTTTCATGTTGTTTATCGCCTAAAAGCTACACGTGTAGCATAATTCAAGTTTCTAGCTAACCAGCAAGTGGACAAACATTAATGTCACTGAGTTAGTCTTTTTTCGGGGGGTTTTTAGGGCTAAATATTTAAAAAATGTACTTTTTGGAATCTTCCTGTGGTTTACTGCATAAAAGCTATACGTGTAGCATATTTCAAGTTTCCAGCTAATCTCGAAGTGTACAAACATTAATGTCAGTGAGTGAGACCTTTTTCGGGTGGTTTTTAGGGCAAAAATTTCGAAAATGTACCTTTTGGAATTTTCTTGTGGTTTACAGCATAAAAGCTATACATGTAGCATATTTCAAGTTTCTATCTAATCTGGAAGTGGACAAACATTAATGTCAGTGAGTCAACCCTTTTTCGGGGGGGTTTTAGGGCTAGAAATTTAAAATATGTTCTTTTTGGTATTCTGCTGTGGTTTACAGCCTAAAAGCTATATGTGTAGCATACTTCAAGTTAATAGCTAATCTGGAAGTGGACAAACATTAATGTCATTGAGTGAGCCCTTTTCGGGGGGTTTTTAGGCCTAAAAATTTAAATAATGTACTTTTTGGAAATTTCCTGCGGTTTATAGCCTAAAAGCTACACGTGTAGCATATTTGAAGTTTCTAGCTATTCTGGAAGTGGACAAACATAAATGTGAGTGAGTGAGGTCTTTTTCGGAAGGTTATTAGGTCTAAAAATTTAAAAAATGTACTTTTGGAATTTTCCTGTGGTTTACAGCATAAAAGCTATACGTGTAGCATATTTCAAGTTTCTAGCTTATCTCGAAGTGGACAAACATTAATGTCAGTGAGTCAGCCACTTATCGGGAGGTTTTTAGGGCTAAAAATTTAAGATATGTACTTTTTGTAATTTTCCTGTGGTTTACAGCCTAAAACCTATACGTGTAGCATATTTCAAGTTTCTAGATAATCTGGAAGTGGACAAACATTATTGTCAGTGATGGAGCCCTTTTTCAGGGGGTTTTTAAGGCTATGAGTTTAAAAAAATGTACTTTTTGGAATTTTCCTGTGGTTTACAGCCTAAAAGCTATGCGTGTAGCATATTTCAAGTTTCTAGCTAATCTGGAAGTGGACAAACATTAATGTCAGTGATGGAGCCCTTTTTCGGGGGGTTTTTAAGGCTATCAATTTAAAAAATGTACTTTTTGGATTTTTCCTGAGGTTTACAGCCTAAATGCTATACGTGTAGCATATTTCAAATTTCTAGCTAATCTGGAAGTGGACAAACATTAATGTCAGTGAGTCAGCCATTTTTCGGAAGGTTTTTAGGCTAAAAATTTATAAGACGTACTTTTTGGAATTTTCCTGTGGTTTACAGCCTAGGAGCTATACGTATAGCATATTTCAAGTTTCTAGCTAACCAGGAAGTGGACAAACATTAATGTCAGTGAGTCAGCCATTTTTCGGAAGGTTTTTAGAATTAAAAATTTAAGATATGTACTTTTTGGAATTATTCTGTTGTTTACAGCCTTAAAGCTATACGTGTAGCATATTTCAAGTCTCGAGCTAATCTGGAAGTGGACAAACATTAATGTCAGTGAGCGAGCCCTTTTTCGGGGGGTTTTTGGGGCTAAAAATTTTAATAATGTACTTTTTGGAATTGACCTGTGGTTTACAGCCTAAAAGCTACACGTGTAGCATATTTCAAAATTCTAGCTCATCTTGAAATGGACAAGCATTAATGTCAGTTAGTCAGCCCTTTTTCGGCGGGTTTTTACGGCTAAAAATTTAAAAATTGTACTTTTTGGAATTTTCCTGTGGATTACAGCCTAAGAGCTATACGTGTAGCATATTTCAAGTTTCTAGCTAATCTGGAAGTGGACAAACATTAATGTCAGTGATGGAGCCCTTTTTCAGGGGTTTTTTTAGGCTATAAATTTAAAAAATGTACTTTTTAGAATTTTCCTGTGGTTTACAGCCTAAAAGCTATACGTGTAGCATATTTCAAGTTTCTAGCTAATCTGGAAGTGGACAAACAATAATGGCAGTGAGTGAGTCTTTTATCGGGGGGTTTTAGGGCTAAAAATTAAAAAAATGTACTTTTTGGAATTTTCATGTTGTTTATCGCCTAAAAGCTACACGTGTAGCATATTTCAAGTTTCTAGCTAACCAGCAAGTGGACAAACATTAATGTCACTGAGTTAGTCTTTTTTCGGGGGGTTTTTAGGGCTAAATATTTAAAAAATGTAATTTTTGGAATCTTCCTGTGGTTTACAGCATAAAAGCTATACGTGTAGCATATTTCAAGTTTCTAGCTAATCTCGAAGTGTACAAACATTAATGTCAGTGAGTGAGACCTTTTTCGGGTGGTTTTTAGGGCAAAAATTTCGAAAATGTACCTTTTGGAATTTTCCTGTGGTTTACAGCATAAAAGCTATACATATAGCATATTTCAAGATTCTATCTAATCTGGAAGTGGACAAACATTAATGTCAGTGAGTCAGCCCTTTTTCGGGGGGTTTTAGGGCTAGAAATTTAAAATATGTTCTTTTTGGTATTCTCCTGTGGTTTACAGCCTAAAAGCTATATGTGTAGCATACTTCAAGTTAATAGCTAATCTGGAAGTGGACAAACATTAATGTCAGTGAGTGAGCCTTTTTTCGGGGGGTTTTTAGGCCTAAAAATTTAAATAATGTACTTTTTGGATTTTTCCTGAGGTTTACAGCCTAAAAGCTATACGTGTAGCATATTTCAAATTTCTAGCTAATCTGGAAGTGGACAATCAGTTAGTGAGCCTTTTTTCGGGGGGTTTTAGGGCTAAAAATTAAAAAAATGTACTTGTTGGAATTGTCATGTTGTTTACAGTCTAAAAGCTACACGTGTAGCATATTTCAAGTTTCTAGCTCATCTTGAAGTGGACAAACATTAATGTCAGGTAGTCAGCACTTTTTCGGCGGGTTTTTAGGCTAAAAATTTATAAAACGTACTTTTTGGAATTTTCCTGTGGTTTACAGCCTAAGAGCTATACGTGTAGCATATTTCAAGTTTCTAGCTAACCAGGAAGTGGACAAACATTAATGTCAGTGAGTCAGCCATTTTTCGGAAGGTTTTTAGAATTAAAAATTTAAGATATGTACTTTTTGGAATTATTCTGTTGTTTACAGCCTAAAAGCTATACGTGTAGCATATTTCAAGTTTCAAGCTAATCTGGAAGTGGACAAACATAAATGTCAGTGAGCGAGCCCTTTTTCGGGGGGTTTTTGGGGCTAAAAATTTTAATAATGTACTTTTTGGAATTGACCTGTGGTTTACAGCCTAAAAGCTACACGTGTAGCATATTTCAAAATTCTAGCTCATCTTGAAATGGACAAGCATTAATGTCAGTGAGTCAGCCCTTTTTCGGCGGGTTTTTAGTTCTAAAAATTTAAAAAATGTACTTTTTGCAATCTTCATGTGGTTTACAGCATAAAAGCTATACGTGTTGCATATTTCAAGTTTCTAGCTAATCTGGAAGTGGACAAACATTAATGTCAGTGAGTCAGCCCTTTTTCGGGGGGTTTGTTAGGGCTAGAAATTTAAAAGATGTACTTTTTGGTATTCTCCTGTGGTTTACAGCCTATAAGCTATTTGTGTAGCATATTTCAAGTTAATAGCTAATCTGGAAGTGGACAAACATTAATGTTAGTGAGTGAGCCACTTTTCGGAGGGTTTTTAGTTCTAAAAATTTTTTAAATGTACTTTTTGGAATTTTTCTTTGGTTTGCAGCCTAAAAGCTATACGTGTACCATATTTCAAGTTTCTAGCTCATCTTGAAGTGGAGAAACATTCATGTCAATGAGTCAGCCCTTTTTCGGAGGGTTTTTAGGGCAAAAATTTAGAAAATGTACCTTTTGGAATTTTCCTGTGGTTTACAGCATAAAAGCTATACGTGTAGCATATTTCAAGTTTCTATCTAATCTGGAAGTGGACAAACATTAATGTCAGTGAGTCAGCCCATTTTCGGGGGGTTTGTTAGGGCTAGAAATTTAAAAGATGTACTTTTTGGTATTCTCCTGTGGTTTACAGCCTAAAAGCTATATGTGTAGCATATTTCAAGTTAATAGCTAATCTGGAAGTGGACAAACATTAATGTCAGTGAGTGAGCCACTTTTCGGGGGGTTTTTAGTTCTAAAAATTTTTTAAATGTACTTTTTGGAATTTTTCTGTGGTTGCAGCCTAAAAGCTATACGTGTAGCATATTTCAAGTTTCTAGCTAATCTGGAAGTGGACAAACATTAATGTCAGTGATGGAGCCTTTTTCGGGGGGTTTTTAAGGCTAAAAATTTAAAAAATGTACTTTTTGGATTTTTCCTGAGGTTTACAGCCTAAAAGCTATACGTGTAGCATATTTCAAATTTCTAGCTAATCTGGAAGTGGACAAACAATAATGTCAGTGAGTGAGCCTTTTTTCGGGGGGGTTTTAGGGCTAAAAATTATAAAAATGTACTTGTTGGAATTTTCATGTTGTTTACAGTCTAAGAGCTACACGTGTAGCATATTTCTAGTTTCTAGCTCATCTTGAAGTGGACAAGCATTAATGTCAGGTAGTCAGCACTTTTTCGGCAGGTTTTTAGGCTAAAAATTTATAAAACGTACTTTTTGGAATTTCCTGTGGTTTACAGCCTAAAAGCTATACGTGTAGCATATTTCAAGTTTCTAGCTAATCTGGAAGTGTACAAACATTAATGTCAGTGAGTGAGACCTTTTTCGGGTGGTTTTTAGGGCTAAAAATTCAAATAATGTGCTTTTTGGAATTATCCTGTGGTTTACAGCCTAAAAGCTACACGTGTAGCATATTTCAAGTTTCTAGCTCATCTTGAAGTGGACAAACATTAATGTCAGTGAGTCAGCACTTTTTCTGCGGGTTTTTAGGGCTAAAAATTTAAAAAATGCACATTTGGGAATTTTTCTGTTGTTTACAGCATAAAAGCTATACGTGTAGCATATTTCAAGTTTCTAGCTAATCTGGAAGTGGACAAACATTAATGTCAGTGAGTCATCCCTTTTTCGGAAGGTTTTTAGGGCTAGAAATTTAAAAATTGTACTTTTTGGAATTTTCCTGTGGTTTACAGCATAAAAGCTATATGTGTAGCATATTTCAAGTTAATAGCTAATCTGGAAGTAGACAAACATTAATGTCGGTGAGTGAGCCACTTTTCGGGGGGTTTTTAGTTCTAAAAATTTTTAAAATGTACTTTTTGGAATTTTTCTGTGGTTTGCAGCCTAAAAGCTATATGTGTAGCATATTTGAAGTTTCTAGCTATTCTTGAAGTGGACAAACATTAATGTCAGTGAGTGAGCCCTTTTTCGGGGGGTTTTTAGGGCTAAAAATTTAAATAATGTACTTTTTCGAATTTTCCTGTGGTTTATAGCCTAAAAGCTACACGTGTAGCATATTTGAAGTTTCTAGCTATTCTGGAAGTGGACAAACATAAATGTCAGTGAGTGAGGCCTTTTTCGGGTGGTTATTAGGTCTAAAAATTTAAAAAAGTACTTATTGGAATTTTCCTGTGGTTTACAGCTTAAAAGCTATACGTGTAGCATTTTTCAAGTTTCAAGCTAATCTGGAAGTGGACAAACAATAATGTCAGTGAGTGAGCCCATTTTCGGGGAGTTTTTAGGGCTAAAAATTTAAGAAAGAAGCTTTTTGGAATTTTCCTTTGGTTTACAGCCTAAAAGCTATACGTGTAGCATATTTCAAGTTTCTAGCTAATCTGGAAGTGTACAAACATTAATGTCAGTGAGTGAGACCTTTTTCGGGTGGTTTTTAGGGCTAAAAATTTAAATAACATACATTTTGGAATTTCCCTGTGGTTCACAGCCTAAAAGCTACACGTGTAGCATATTTCAAGTTTCTAGCTCATCTTGAAGTGGACAAACATTAATGTCAGTGAGTCAGGCCATTTTCGGCGGGTGTTTAGGGCTAAAAATTTAAAAATGTACTTTGAGGAATTTTCCTTTGGTTTACAGCCTAAAAGCTATACGTGTAGCATATTTCAAGTTTCTAGCTAATCTGGAATTGGACAAACATTAATGTCTGTGAGTGAGCCCTTTTTCGGGGGTTTTTAGGGCTAAAAATTTAAAAAATGTACTTTTTGGAATTTCCCTGTTGTTTACATCCTAAAAGCTATACGTGTAGCATATATCAACTTTCTAGCTAATCTAGAAGTGGGCAAATTAATGTCAGTGAGTCATCCCTTTTTCGGAGGGTTTTTACGGCTAAAAATTAATAAAAATGTACTTTTTGGAATTTTCTGTGGTTTATAGCCTAAAAGCTACACGTGTAGCATATTTGAAGTTTCTAGCTATTCTGGAAGTGGACAAACATAAATGTCAGTGAGTGAGGCCTTTTTCGGGTGGTTATTAGGTCTAAAAATTTAAAAAAGTACTTTTTGGAATTTTCCTGTGGTTTACACCTTAAAAGCTATACGTGTAGCATTTTTCAAGTTTCAAGCTAATCTGGAAGTGGACAAACAATAATGTCAGTGAGTCAGCCCATTTTCGGGGGGTTTTTAGGGCTAAAAATTTAAAAACGAAGCTTTTTGGAATTTTCCTTTGGTTTACAGCCTAAAAGCTATACGTGTTGCATATTTCAAGTTTCTAGCTAATCTGGAAGTGTACAAACATTAATGTCAGTGAGTGAGACCTTTTCGGGTGGTTTTTAGGGCTAAAAATTTAAATAATGTACTTTTTGGAATTTCCCTGTGGTTCACAGCCTAAAAGCTACATGTGTAGCATATTTCAAGTTTCTAGCTCATCTTGAAGTGGACAAACATTAAAGTCAGTGAGTCAGGCCTTTTTCGGCGGGTTTTTAGGGCTAAAAATTTAAAAAATGTACTTTGAGGAATTTTCCTTTGGTTTACAGCCTAAAAGCTATACGTGTAGCATATTTCAAGTTTCTAGCTAATCTGGAATTGGACAAGCATTAATGTCTGTGAGTGATCCCTTTTTCGGGGGTTTTTAGGGCTAAAAATTTAAAAAATGTACTTTTTGGATTATCGCTGTTGTTTACATCCTAAAAGCTATACGTGTAGCATATATCAACTTTCTAGCTAATCTAGAAGTGGACAAATTAATGTCAGTGAGTCATCCCTTTTTCGGAGAATTTTTACGGCTAAAAATTAAAAAAAATGTACTCTTTGGAATTTTCTGTGGTTCACAGCACAAAAGCTATACGTGTAGCATATTTCAAGTTTCTAGCTAATCTGGAAGTGGACAAACATTAATGTCAGTGAGTCATCCCTTTTTCGGAGGGTTTTTAGGACTAAAAATTTAAAAAATGTACCTTTTGGAATTTTCCTGTGGTTTACAGCATAAAAGCTATACGTGTAGCATATTTAAAGTTTCTATCTAATCTGGAAGTGGACAAACATTAATGTCAGTGAGTCAGCCCTTTTTCGGGGGGTTTTTAGGGCTATAAATTTAAAATATGTACTTTTTGGTACGGTATTCTCCTGTGGTTTACAGCCTAAAAGCTATATGTGTAGCATATTTCAAGTTAATAGCTAATCTGGAAGTGGACAAACATTAATGTCAGTGAGTGAGCCACTTTACGGGGGGTTTTTAGTTCTAACAATTTTAAAAATGTACTTTTTGGAATTTTTCTGTGGTTTGCAGCCTAAGAGCTATATGTGTAGCATATTTGAAGTTTCTAGCTATTCTTGAAGTGGACAAACATTAATGTCAGTGAGTGAGCCCTTTTTCGGGGTGTTTTTAGGGCTAAAAATTTAAATAATGTACTTTTTGGAATTTTCCTGTGGTTTGTAGCCTAAAAGCTACACGTGTAGCATATTTGAAGTTTCTAGCTATTCTGGAAGTGGACAAACATAAATGTCAGTGAGTGAGGCCTTTTTCGGGTGGTTATTAGGTCTAAAAATTTAAAAAAGTTCTTATTGGAATTTTCCTGTGGTTTACAGCTTAAAAGCTACGTCGTTTTTTTCACTTAAGACAAAAAATTCTAGTGGACAAATAAGAACGCCTTCTAATAGCATAACCGTAGATACTACAAATTGTGGACTTAAAATACTCTATTGGAATGTACAGAGCATGTCAAACAAGCTTGATTATATTACATCTCTACTTAATGAGCACAATGTTGACATCTTGAATATAACTGAACACTGGCTTAGTAAGGACGAATTACTTCTGATTAAAATTCCTGGTTATTACATCGCTGACTGTTTCTGTAGGAATCATGATGAACACGGAGGTACGGTAATCTACGCTAAAAATGAAATTACAACATGCAGTGTCAATGAAGTTACAAACCTATCATCTAAATTCGAGTTCGAGATAAGCTGTATATTTATTGAATCCTACTCTCTCATATGTGCCTGTTTATATCGCAAACCTGACAGAAGTAAGCTTGCCCTTGACAATTTTGTGGACAATCTTAATGATATGTTTAATTCAATGTATAATTTTAAGTCTAACATAAATATCGTCCTAGCCGCCGACTTCAATGTTGACTTTTGTGTAAACACTAAAGAGGTGGGTGACCTTAGGACTCTGTTTAACGGATATGGTGCACGATCTGTAGTTTGTCAACCAACTCGACCTGGTGTAAATAATTCCCCTGGAACATGCATTGATAACATTGTTACAACGATACATAGTGACAGACTTGATGTAGATGTTATACCTACTATATTCTCCGATCACAACGCTATCTTATTTGAAACAAGCTTAACTGAAAATTCTTCGAAGTCAACGACTGGTGAGAAAACAAAATCACAAAGCCGTTTAATCAATAATTCTAGCATATGTTACTTTATGTCTCTCCTTGCAAATATTAGTTGGCTTCTGCTGTACAGCTTTGACAACCTTAATGAAAAAGTTAACTATTTTACCTCAATATTAAATAACGCTATTGAAACTGCATTTCCATTAGTGCCCATCAAACGAAGTCGTGGTAACAGTTGTAAGTGGTATACAAGTGAGCTTAGAAATCTAAAAGATGAGTGTCTACTCTACTATAATTTAGTAACCCATCATGGAATGGTTGAATTTAAAGATACGTATAAACGTTTTAAATATGCATACAAGAATGCTCTTAAATCGGCGAAAAGTGAATTTTATTCTAAAATAATAAATAATTCCAATAATAAGTCTAAAAGTACCTGGTCTGTTGTCACCGAACTACTGAACAAGGATTCGAAACCTCGGCATACTCCCAGTATTGACGCAGAAAAAATAAATCATCATTTTATTAATCAAGTAGACGAAATTGCAAACCAGTTCAATGACAACAATAACTCATTTTCTTTTATAAATAATCTGACAAAACCTGAAACTATTTTTACTTTTAACCATGTTAAAGTGGAGGATGTTTATCTTGCAATTTCAAAGCTTAGGATAAGCTCTTGCACAGATGTCTATGGTCTGAGTCCAAAAATAATTAAATATGCCGCAAGTATTATTTGTGAACCATTAACGCACATTTTTAATCTTTGTATTGATGAATGTATATTCCCTGATAACTTTAAGTATGTTAAAACCATTCCTGTATATAAGAAAGGCAATCAACTTGACTACTCTAACTATAGACCCATCAGTATAATTCCCACAGTCTCAAAGATATTTGAAATATTGTTAAATAAGCAAATTACTAACTATTTCGAAAGTAATAATCTGTTTGTAAACCAATACGGCTTTAGATCCTCGCATAATACAATTGAAGCAATAGTTAAGTTTTTGGATAAATGTTTTGAAGCTTTAAAAAATTTCAAACTAATGAGTGGTCGTTTCTATGACTTCACCAAAGCGTTTGATACAATTTCCCATGATATTCTTTTAAAAAAATTGCAGTTTTATGGTTTTGACAACTCCTGTATTATGTTTCTAAGATCTTATCTAAAAGGCAGGTATCAATCTGTTTACTCTAATAGTACAATGTCTCAGTTTATACCTGTTAAATTCGGTGTTCCCCAGGGCTCCATTCTTGGTCCCATACTGTTTATAATTTATATAAATGATCTCCCAGCTTGCATCGAGGATGAATGCCTTCATACTTTTATGTTTGCAGACGATCTGGCTATTGGTCTTTCTCAAGAAAATCAGGCATTGTTGGAAATCAAACTCCATGAATCTTCATCTAAAATAATGGCATGGTGTGAAGCCAATAAGCTCAAGATTAACTCTAATAAGACTGTAGACATTAACTTCTCATTTAATAGACATAGCTTTGATTTGCATTCTTCAGTTAGGTTTCTCGGCATACACCTCGAAGCAGGTCTGGGGTGGAGTACACATACTGAATACCTTGCCAACAAACTGAGCAAAGCAATATTCATGATACGAATATTAAGACAAACGTTATTACGAGACTCGCTAGTAATGGTTTACTTTGCTCACATGCATAGTTATCTGAGCTATGGGACTCTCTTGTGGGGCAATCACACCTCAGCTTTGAAACTGTTTATTCTTCAGAAAAGAGCTGTGAGAATGATATGTGGTGTACCTTCGAGAACTCACTGTAAGCCACTTTTTACGGAACTAGGAATACTTACCTTGCCATCAATGTTTGTTCTGGACTGCCTTTTGTACGTTAAACGCAACTTGCATAACGTTTCCACATGTTCAGCAATTCATAACTATTCTACCCGTAACAGATCCAATATTTATTTAAGAAAATTTAATTATAGCACAACTATGAATAGTTTTATATGCTTGGCTTTTAAATTTTATAACTTCTTACCAACTGAAATAAGAAATATGTCATTCAATATGTTTAAAACATCAGTCAGAAAGACAATGTTGGCAAACCCACTGTATAGCGTCCATGACTTTTATAATATTAGATTTTAAATATTTCTTAAATTACTGTTTTAATAATGTTATAAATTAAATTAAATTGTATTCTAAACCACGACATCTCAATCTGTACATTATGTATGGCAATGAGGAAAATAAATATTATTATTATTATTATTATTATACGTGTAGCATTTTTCAAGTTTCAAGCTAATCTGGAAGTGGACAAACAATAATCTCAGTGAGTGAGCCCATTTTCGGGGGGTTTTTAGGGCTAAAAATTTAAAAAAGAAGCTTTTTGGAATTTTCCTTTGGTTTACAGCCTAAAAGCTATACGTGTACCATATTTCAAGTTTCTAGCTAATCTGGAAGTGTACAAACATTAATGTCAGTGAGTGAGACCTTTTTCGGGTGGTTTTTAGGGCTAAAAATTTAAATAACGTACTTTTTGGAATTTCCCTGTGGTTCACAGCCTAATAGCTACACGTGTAGCATATTTCAAGTTTCTAGCTAATTTGAAGTGGACAAACATTAATGTCAGTGAGTCAGGCCTTTTCGGCGGGTTTTTAGGGCTAAAAATTTAAAAAATGTACTTTGAGGAATTTTCCTTTGGTTTACAGCCTAAAAGCTATACGTGTGGCATATTTCAAGTTTCTAGCTAATCTGGATTTGGACAAACATTAATGTCTGTGAGTGAGCCCTTTTTCGGGGGTTTTTAGGGCTAAAAATTTAAAAAATGTACTTTTTGGAATTTCCCTGTTGTTTACATCCTAAAAGCTATATGTGTAGCATATATCAACTTTCTAGCTAATCTAGAAGTGGGCAAATTAATGTCAGTGAGTCATCCCTTTTTTCGGAGGGTTTTTACGGCTAAAAATTAAAAAAAATGAACTTTTTGGAATTTTCTGTGGTTTACAGCATAAAAGCTATACGTGTAGCATATTTCAAGATTCTAGCTAATCTGGAAGTGGACAAACAATAATGGCAGTGAGTGAGCCTTTTTTCGGGGGGTTTTAGGGCTAATAATTAAAAAAATGTACTTTTTGGAATTTTCATGTTGTTTACAGCCTAAAAGCTACACGTGTAGCATATTTCAAGTTTCTAGCTCATCTTGAAGTGGACAAACATTAATGTCAGGGAGTCAGCACTTTTTCGGCGGGTTTTTAGGGCTAAAAATTTATAAACCGTACTTTTTGGAATTTTTTGTGGTTTACAGCATAAGAGCTATACATGTAGCATATTTCAAGTTTCTAGCTAACCAGGAAGTGGACAAACATTAATGTCACAGAGTTAGTCCTTTTTCGGGGGGTTTTTAGGGCTAAATATTTAAAAAATGTACTTTTTGGAATCTTCCTGTGGTTTACAGCATAAAAGCTATACGTGTAGCATATTTCAAGTTTCTAGTTAATCTGGAAGTGGACAAACATTATTGTCAGTGATGGAGCCCTTTTTCGGGGGGTTTTTAAGGCTATGAATTTTAAAAAATGTACTTTTTGGAATTTTCCTGTGGTTTACAGCCTAAAAGCTATACGTGTAGCATATTTCAAGTTTCTAGCTAATCTGGAAGTGGACAAACATTAATGTCTGTGAGTGAGAACTTTTTCGGGGGTTTTTAGGGCTAAAAATTTAAAAAATGTACTTTTTGCCATTTCCCTGTTGTTTACATCCTAAAAGCTATACGTGTAGCATATATCAACTTTCTAGCTAATCTAGAAGTGGGCAAATTAATGTCAGTGAGTCATCCCTTTTTCGGAGGGTTTTTACGGCTAAAAATTAAAAAAAAATGTACTTTTTGGAATTTTCTGTGGTTTACAGCATAAAAACTATACGTGTAGCATATTTCAAGATTCTAGCTAATCTGGAAGTGGACAAACAATAATGGCAGTGAGTGAGCCTTTTTTCGGGGGGTTCTAGGGCTAATAATTAAAAAAATGTACTTTTTGGAATTTTCATGTTGTTTACAGCCTAAAAGCTACACGTGTAGCATATTTCAAGTTTCTAGCTCATCTTGAAGTGGACAAACATTAATGTCAGGGAGTCAGCACTTTTTCGGCGGGTTTTTAGGGCTAAAAATTTATAAACCGTACTTTTTGGAATTTTTTGTGGTTTACAGCATAAGAGCTATACGTGTAGCATATTTCAAGTTTCTAGCTAACCAGGAAGTGGACAAACATTAATGTCACAGAGTTAGTCCTTTTTCGGGGGGTTTTTAGGGCTAAATATTTAAAAAATGTACTTTTTAGAATCTTCCTGTGGTTTACAGCATAAAAGCTATACGTGTAGCATATTTCAAGTTTCTAGATAATCTGGAAGTGGACAAACATTATTGTCAGTGATGGGGCCCTTTTTCGGGGGGTTTTTAAGCCTATGAATTTAAAAAAATGTACTTTTTGGAATTTTCCTGTGGTTTACAGCCTAAAAGCTATACGTGTAGCATATTTCAAGTTTCTAGCTAATCTGGAAGTGGACAAACATTAATGTCAGTGATGGAGCCCTTTTTCGGGGGGTTTTTAAGGCTATCAATTTAAAAAATGTACTTTTTGGATTTTTCCTGAGGTTTACAGCCTAAAAGCTATACGTGTAGCATATTTCAAATTTCTAGCTAATCTGGAAGTGGACAAACAATAATGTCAGTGAGTGAGCCTTTTTTCGGGGGGGTTTTAGGGCTAAAAATTAAAAAACTGTACTTGTTGGAATTTTCATGTTGTTTACAGTCTAATAGCTACACGTGTAGCATATTTCAAGTTTCTAGCTCATCTTGAAGTGGACAAACATTAATGTCAGGTAGTCAGCACTTTTTCGGCGGGTTTTTAGGCTAAAAATTTATAAAACGTACTTTTTGGAATTTTCCTGTGGTTTACAGCCTAAGAGCTATACGTGTAGCATATTTCAAGTTTCTAGCTAACCAGGAAGTGGACAAACATTAATGTCAGTGAGTCAGCCATTTTTCGGAAGGTTTTTAGAATTAAAAATTTAAGATATGTACTTTTTGGAATTATTCTGTTGTTTACAGCCTTAAAGCTATACGTGTAGCATATTTCAAGTCTCGAGCTAATCTGGAAGTGGACAAACATTAATGTCAGTGAGCGAGCCCTTTTTCGGGGGGTTATTGGGGCTAAAAATTTTAATAACGTACTTTTTGGAATTGACCTGTGGTTTACAGCCTAAAAGCTACACGTGTAGCATATTTCTAGTTTCTAGCTAATCTGGAAGTGGACAAACAATAATGGCAGTGAGTGAGCCTTTTATCGGGGGGTTTAGGGCTAAAAATTTAAAAAAAATGTACTTTTTGGAATTTTCATGTTGTTTATCGCCTAAAAGCTACACGTGTAGCATATTTCAAGTTTCTAGCTAACCAGCAAGTGGACAAACATTAATGTCACTGAGTTAGTCTTTTTTCGGGGGTTTTTAGGGCTAAATATTTAAAAAATGTACTTTTTGGAATCTTCCTGTGGTTTACTGCATAAAAGCTATACGTGTAGCATATTTCAAGTTTCTAGCTAATCTCGAAGTGTACAAACATTAATGTCAGTGAGTGAGACCTTTTTCGGGTGGTTTTTAGGGCAAAAATTTCGAAAATGTACCTTTTGGAATTTTCCTGTGGTTTACAGCATAAAAGCTATACATGTAGCATATTTCAAGTTTCTATCTAATCTGGAAGTGGAAAAACATTAATGTCAGTGAGTCAGCCCTTTTTCGGGGGGTTTTTAGGGCTAGAAATTTAAAATATGTTCTTTTTGGTATTCTGCTGTGGTTTACAGCCTAAAAGCTATATGTGTAGCATACTTCAAGTTAATAGCTAATCTGGAAGTGGACAAACATTAATGTCATTGAGTGAGCCCTTTTCGGGGGGTTTTTAGGCCTAAAAATTTAAATAATGTAGTTTTTGGAAATTTCCTGTGGTTTATAGCCTAAAAGCTACACGTGTAGCATATTTGAAGTTTCTAGCTATTCTGGAAGTGGACAAACATAAATGTGAGTGAGTGAGGCCTTTTTCGGAAGGTTATTAGGTCTAAAAATTTAAAAAATGTACTTTTGGAATTTTCCTGTGGTTTACAGCATAAAAGCTATACGTGTAGCATATTTCAAGTTTCTAGCTTATCTCGAAGTGGACAAACATTAATGTCAGTGAGTCAGCCATTTATCGGGAGGTTTTTAGGGCTAAAAATTTAAGATATGTACTTTTTGTAATTTTCCTGTGGTTTACAGCCTAAAACCTATACGTGTAGCATATTTCAAGTTTCTAGATAATCTGGAAGTGGACAAACATTATTGTCAGTAATGGAGCCCTTTTTCGGGGGGTTTTTAAGGCTATGAATTTTAAAAAATGTACTTTTTGGAATTTTCCTGTGGTTTACAGCCTAAAAGCTATGCGTGTAGCATATTTCAAGTTTCTAGCTAATCTGGAAGTGGACAAACATTAATGTCAGTGATGGAGCCCTTTTTCGGGGGGTTTTTAAGGCTATCAATTTAAAAAATGTACTTTTTGGATTTTTCCTGAGGTTTACAGCCTAAATGCTATACGTGTAGCATATTTCAAATTTCTAGCTAATCTGGAAGTGGACAAACATTAATGTCAGGTAGTCAGCACTTTTTCGGCGGGTTTTTAGGCTAAAAATTTATAAAACGTACTTTAAGGAATTTTCCTGTGGTATACAGCCTAAGAGCTATACGTGTAGCATATTTCAAGTTTCTAGCTAACCAGGAAGTGGACAAACATTAATGTCAGTGAGTCAGCCATTTTTCGGAAGGTTTTTAGAATTAAAAATTTAAGATATGTACTTTTTGGAATTATTCTGTTGTTTACAGCCTTAAAGCTATACGTGTAGCATATTTCAAGTCGCGAGCTAATCTGGAAGTGGACAAACATTAATGTCAGTGAGCGAGCCCTTTTTCGGGGGGTTTTTGGGGCTAAAAATTTTAATAACGTACTTTTTGGAATTGACCTGTGGTTTACAGCCTAAAAGCTACACGTGTAGCATATTTCAAAATTCTAGCTCATCTTGAAATGGACAAGCATTAATGTCAGTGAGTCAGCCCTTTTTCGGCGGGTTTTTACGGCTAAAAATTTAAAAATTGTACTTTTTGGAATTTTCCTGTGGATTACAGCCTAAGAGCTATACGTGTAGCATATTTCAAGTTTCTAGCTAATCTGGAAGTGGACAAACATTAATGTCAGTGATGGAGCCCTTTTTCAGGGGTTTTTTTAGGCTATAAATTTAAAAAATGTACTTTTTAGAATTTTCCTGTGGTTTACAGCCTAAAAGCTATACGTGTAGCATATTTCAAGTTTCTAGCTAATCTGGAAGTGGACAAACAATAATGGCAGTGAGTGAGGCTTTTATCGGGGGATTTTAGCGCTAAAAATTAAAAAAATGTACTTTTTGGAATTTTCATGTTGTTTATCGCCTAAAAGCTACACGTGTAGCATATTTCAAGTTTCTAGCTAACCAGCAAGTGGACAAACATTAATGTCACTGAGTTAGTCTTTTTTCGGGGGGTTTTTAGGGCTAAATATTTAAAAAATGTACTTTTTGGAATCTTCCTGTGGTTTACAGCATAAAAGCTATACGTGTAGCATATTTCAAGTTTCAAGCTAATCTCGAAGTGTACAAACATTAATATCAGTGAGTGAGACCTTTTTCAGGTGGTTTTTAGGGCAAAAATTTCGAAAATGTATCTTTTGGAATTTTCCTGTGGTTTACAGCATAAAAGCTATACATGTAGCATATTTCAAGTTTCTATCTAATCTGGAAGTGGAAAAACATTAATGTCAGTGAGTCAGCCCTTTTTCGGGGGGTTTTTAGGGCTAGAAATTTAAAATATGTTCTTTTTGGTATTCTGCTGTGGTTTACAGCCTAAAAGCTATATGTGTAGCATACTTCAAGTTAATAGCTAATCTGGAAGTGGACAAACATTAATGTCATTGAGTGAGCCCTTTTCGGGGGGTTTTTAGGCCTAAAAATTTAAATAATGTAGTTTTTGGAAATTTCCTGTGGTTTATAGCCTAAAAGCTACACGTGTAGCATATTTGAAGTTTCTAGCTATTCTGGAAGTGGACAAACATAAATGTGAGTGAGTGAGGCCTTTTTCGGAAGGTTATTAGGTCTAAAAATTTAAAAAATGTACTTTTGGAATTTTCCTGTGGTTTACAGCATAAAAGCTATACGTGTAGCATATTTCAAGTTTCTAGCTTATCTCGAAGTGGACAAACATTAATGTCAGTGAGTCAGCCATTTATCGGGAGGTTTTTAGGGCTAAAAATTTAAGATATGTACTTTTTGTAATTTTCCTGTGGTTTACAGCCTAAAACCTATACGTGTAGCATATTTCAAGTTTCTAGATAATCTGGAAGTGGACAAACATTATTGTCAGTAATGGAGCCCTTTTTCGGGGGGTTTTTAAGGCTATGAATTTTAAAAAATGTACTTTTTGGAATTTTCCTGTGGTTTACAGCCTAAAAGCTATGCGTGTAGCATATTTCAAGTTTCTAGCTAATCTGGAAGTGGACAAACATTAATGTCAGTGATGGAGCCCTTTTTCGGGGGGTTTTTAAGGCTATCAATTTAAAAAATGTACTTTTTGGATTTTTCCTGAGGTTTACAGCCTAAATGCTATACGTGTAGCATATTTCAAATTTCTACCTAATCTGGAAGTGGACAAACATTAATGTCAGGTAGTCAGCACTTTTTCGGCGGGTTTTTAGGCTAAAAATTTATAAAACGTACTTTAAGGAATTTTCCTGTGGTATACAGCCTAAGAGCTATAAGTGTAGCATATTTCAAGTTTCTAGCTAACCAGGAAGTGGACAAACATTAATGTCAGTGAGTCAGCCATTTTTCGGAAGGTTTTTAGAATTAAAAATTTAAGATATGTACTTTTTGGAATTATTCTGTTGTTTACAGCCTTAAAGCTATACGTGTAGCATATTTCAAGTCGCGAGCTAATCTGGAAGTGGACAAACATTAATGTCAGTGAGCGAGCCCTTTTTCGGGGGGTTTTTGGGGCTAAAAATTTTAATAACGTACTTTTTGGAATTGACCTGTGGTTTACAGCCTAAAAGCTACACGTGTAGCATATTTCAAAATTCTAGCTCATCTTGAAATGGACAAGCATTAATGTCAGTGAGTCAGCCCTTTTTCGGCGGGTTTTTACGGCTAAAAATTTAAAAATTGTACTTTTTGGAATTTTCCTGTGGATTACAGCCTAAGAGCTATACGTGTAGCATATTTCAAGTTTCTAGCTAATCTGGAAGTGGACAAACATTAATGTCAGTGATGGAGCCCTTTTTCAGGGGTTTTTTTAGGCTATAAATTTAAAAAATGTACTTTTTAGAATTTTCCTGTGGTTTACAGCCTAAAAGCTATACGTGTAGCATATTTCAAGTTTCTAGCTAATCTGGAAGTGGACAAACAATAATGGCAGTGAGTGAGGCTTTTATCGGGGGATTTTAGCGCTAAAAATTAAAAAAATGTACTTTTTGGAATTTTCATGTTGTTTATCGCCTAAAAGCTACACGTGTAGCATATTTCAAGTTTCTAGCTAACCAGCAAGTGGACAAACATTAATGTCACTGAGTTAGTCTTTTTTCGGGGGGTTTTTAGGGCTAAATATTTAAAAAATGTACTTTTTGGAATCTTCCTGTGGTTTACAGCATAAAAGCTATACGTGTAGCATATTTCAAGTTTCTAGCTAATCTCGAAGTGTACAAACATTAATATCAGTGAGTGAGACCTTTTTCAGGTGGTTTTTAGGGCAAAAATTTCGAAAATGTACCTTTTGGAATTTTCCTGTGGTTTACAGCATAAAAGCTATACATGTAGCATATTTCAAGTTTCTATCTAATCTGGAAGTGGACAAACATTAATGTCAGTGAGTCAGCCCTTTTTCGGGGGGTTTTTAGGGCTAGAAATTTAAAATATGTTCTTTTTGGTATTCTGTGGTTTACAGCCTAAAAGCTATATGTGTAGCATACTTCAAGTTAATAGCTAATCTGGAAATGGACAAACATTAATGTCAGTGAGTGAGCCCTTTTTCGGGGGGTTTTTAGGCCTAAAAATTTAAATAATGTACTTTTTGGATTTTTCCTGAGGTTTACAGCCTAAAAGCTATACGTGTAGCATATTTCAAATTTCTAGCTAATCTGGAAGTGGACAATCAGTTAGTGAGCCTTTTTTCGGGGGGTTTTAGGGCTAAAAATTAAAAAAATGTACTTGTTGGAATTGTCATGTTGTTTACAGTCTAAAAGCTACACGTGTAGCATATTTCAAGTTTCTAGCTCATCTTGAAGTGGACAAACATTAATGTCAGGTAGTCAGCACTTTTTCGGCGGGTTTTTAGCCTAAAAATTTATAAAACGTACTTTTTGGAATTTTCCTGTGGTTTACAGCCTAAGAGCTATACGTGTAGCATATTTCAAGTTTCTAGCTAACCAGGAAGTGGACAAACATTAATGTCAGTGAGTCAGCCATTTTTCGGAAGGTTTTTAGAATTAAAAATTTAAGATATGTACTTTTTGGAATTATTCTGTTGTTTACAGCCTAAAAGCTATACGTGTAGCATATTTCAAGTTTCAAGCTAATCTGGAAGTGGACAAACATAAATGTCAGTGAGCGAGCCCTTTTTCGGGGGGTTTTTGGGGCTAAAAATTTTAATAATGTACTTTTTGGAATTGACCTGTGGTTTACAGCCTAAAAGCTACACGTGTAGCATATTTCAAAATTCTAGCTCATCTTGAAATGGACAAGCATTAATGTCAGTGAGTCAGCCCTTTTTCGGCGGGTTTTTAGTTCTAAAAATTTAAAAAATGTACTTTTTGCAATCTTCATGTGGTTTACAGCATAAAAGCTATACGTGTTGCATATTTCAAGTTTCTAGCTAATCTGGAAGTGGACAAACATTAATGTCAGTGAGTCAGCCCTTTTTCGGGGGGTTTGTTAGGGCTAGAAATATAAAAGATGTACTTTTTGGTATTCTCCTGTGGTTTACAGCCTATAAACTATTTGTGTAGCATATTTCAAGTTAATAGCTAATCTGGAAGTGGACAAACATTAATGTTAGTGAGTGAGCCACTTTTCGGGGGGTTTTTAGTTCTAAAAATTTTTTAAATGTACTTTTTGTAATTTTTCTGTGGTTTGCAGCCTAAAAGATATACGTGTACCATATTTCAAGTTTCTAGCTCATCTTGAAGTGGAGAAACATTAATGTCAATGAGTCAGCCCTTTTTCGGAGGGTTTTTAGGGCAAAAATTTAGAAAATGTACCTTTTTGAATTTTCCTGTGGTTTACAGCATAAAAGCTATACGTGTAGCATATTTCAAGTTTCTATCTAATCTGGAAGTGGACAAACATTAATGTCAGTGAGTCAGCCCTTTTTCGGGGGGTTTGTTAGGGCTAGAAATTTAAAAGATGTACTTTTTGGTATTCTCCTGTGGTTTACAGCCTAAAAGCTATATGTGTAGCATATTTCAAGTTAATAGCTAATCTGGAAGTGGACAAACATTAATGTCAGTGAGTGAGCCACTTTTCGGGGGGTTTTTAGTTCTAAAAATTTTTTAAATGTACTTTTTGGAATTTTTCTGTGGTTGCAGCCTAAAAGCTATACGTGTAGCATATTTCAAGTTTCTAGCTAATCTGGAAGTGGACAAACATTAATGTCAGTGATGGAGCCTTTTTCGGGGGGTTTTTAAGGCTAAAAATTTAAAAACTGTACTTTTTGGATTTTTCCTGAGGTTTACAGCCTAAAAGCTATACGTGTAGCATATTTCAAATTTCTAGCTAATCTGGAAGTGGACAAACAATAATGTCAGTGAGTGAGCCTTTTTTCGGGGGGGTTTTAGGGCTAAGAATTATAAAAATGTACTTGTTGGAATTTTCATGTTGTTTACAGTCTAAAAGCTACACGTGTAGCATATTTCAAGTTTCTAGCTCATCTTGAAGTGGACAAACATTAATGTCAGGTAGTCAGCACTTTTTCGGCGGGTTTTTAGGCTAAAAATTTATAAAACGTACTTTTTGGAATTTCCTGTGGTTTACAGCCTAAAAGCTACACGTGTAGCATATTTCAAGTTTCTAGCTCATCTCGAAGTGGGCAAACATTAATGTCAGTGAGTCAGCCCTTTTTCGGCGGGTTTTTAGGGCTAAAAATTTAAAAAATGCACATTTGGGAATTTTTCTGTTGTTTACAGCATAAAAGCTATACGTGTAGCATATTTCAAGTTTCTAGCTAATCTGGAAGTGGACAAACATTAATGTCAGTGAGTCATCCCTTTTTCGGAGGGTTTTTAGGGCTAGAAATTTAAAAATTGTACTTTTTGGAATTTTCCTGTGGTTTACAGCATAAAAGCTATATGTGTAGCATATTTCAAGTTAATAGCTAATCTGGAAGTAGACAAACATTAATGTCAGTGAGTGAGCCACTTTTCGGGGGGGTTTTTAGTTCTAAAAATTTTTAAAATGTACTTTTTGGAATTTTTCTATGGTTTGCAGCCTAAAAGCTATATGTGTAGCATATTTGAAGTTTCTAGCTATTCTTGAAGTGGACAAACATTAATGTCAGTGAGTGAGCCCTTTTTCGTGGGGTTTTTAGGGCTAAAAATTTAAATAATGTACTTTTTGGAATTTTCCTGTGGTTAATAGCCTAAAAGCTACACATGTAGCATATTTGAAGTTTCTAGCTATTCTGGAAGTGGGCAAACATAAATGTCAGTGAGTGAGGCCTTTTTCGGGTGGTTATTAGGTCTAAAAATTTAAAAAATGTACTTTTTGGAATTTTCCTGTGCTTTACAGCTTAAAAGCTATACGTGTAGCATATTTCAAGTTTCAAGCTAATCTGGAAGTGGACAAACAATAATGTCAGTGAGTCAGCCCTTTTTCTGGGGGTTTTTAGGGCTAAAAATTTAAAAAAGGAGCTTTTTGGAATTTTCCTTTGGTTTACAGCCTAAAAGCTATATGTGTAGCATATTTCAAGTTTCTACCTAATCTCGAAGTGTACAAACATTAATGTCAGTGAGTGAGACCTTTTTCGGGTGGTTTTTAGGGCTAAAAATTTAAATAATGTACTTTTTGGAATTTTCTTGTGGTTATTAGCCTAAAAGCTACATGTGTAGCATATTTCAAGTTTCTAGCTCATCTTGAAGTGGACAAACATTAATGTCAGTGAGTGAGCCCTTTTTCGGGGGATCTTTAGGGCTAAAAATTTAAAAAATGTACTTTTTGAAATTTTTCTGTTGTTTACAGCATAAAAGCTATACGTGTAGCATATTTCAAGTTTCTAGCTAATCTGGAAGTGGACAAACATTAATGTCAGTGAGTCATCCCTTTTTCGGAGGGTTTTTAGGGCTAAAAATTTAAAAAATGTACCTTTTGGAATTTTCCTGTGGTTTACAGCATAAAAGCTATACGTGTAGCATATTTAAAGTTTCTATCTAATCTGGAAGTGGACAAACATTAATGTTAGTGAGTCAGCCCTTTTTCGGGGGGTTTTTAGGGCTAGAAATTTAAAATATGTACTTTTTGGTACGGTATTCTCCTGTGGTTTACAGTTTAAAAGCTATATGTGTAGCATATTTCAAGGTAATAGCTAATCTGGAAGTGGACAAACATTAATGTCAGTGAGTGAGCCACTTTTCGGGGGGTTTTTAGTTCTAAAAATTTTAAAAATGTATTTTTTGGAATTTTTTTGTGGTTTGCAGCCTAAAAGCTATATGTGTAGCATTTTTGAAGTTTCTAGCTATTCTTGAAGTGGACAAACATTAATGTCAGTGAGTGAGCCCTTTTTCGGGGGGTTTTTAGGGCTAAAAATTTAAATAATGTACTTTTTGGAATTTTCCTGTGGTTTATAGCCTAAAAGCTACAGGTGTAGCATATTTGAAGTTTCTAGCTATTCTGGAAGTGGACAAACATAAATGTCAGTGAGTGAGGCCTTTTTCGGGTACGTTATTAGGTCTAAAAATTTAAAAAATGTGCTTTTTGGAATTTTCCTGTGGTTTACAGCTTAAAAGCTATACGTGTAGCATTTTTCAAGTTTCAAGCTAATCTGGAAGTGGACAAACAATAATGTCAGTGAGTGAGCCCATTTTCGGGGGGTTTTTAGGGCTAAAAATTTAAAAAAGAAGCTTTTTGGAATTGTCCTTTGGTTTACAGCCTAAAAGCTATACGTGTAGCATATTTCAAGTTTCTAGCTAATCTGGAATAGAGACAAAAACACTACAATGGTACGGACATGTTAAAAGAATGACGGAGGATCGACTTCCACAACAAATTATGGAATGGACACCACCAGAAATAAGGAAAAGAGGTCATCCATCAAAGACATGGATAGAAGGAGTATAGAAAGCAATGATTTCAAGACACACAGAGCCAGAGCAGTGGAAAGACAGAGAAGAGTGGTGTTTGGTTTCTAGAAGACAGTTTCAGCAGTCATGAATACCGGATTAAGAAGAAGAAAAATAAATTAGCACTTTACAGTACTGTATGTGCGTATGTGTGTGTGCATGTACTGTATAATTATATATAAGGACAATGATCAAATATATAAAGCTTGATTAAATTTAACACTTTACAGTACAGTATATTACGCATATATATATAAGAATATATATATATATATATATATATATAGGAATATTGCAAAAAAATATAAAAATATAGTTGTGCAAAAAAAGGACTAGAGCATATGAATGGAGACAACTACCTGACAAGAAACATACTATCTACTAACAGAGTCATGGTGCACGACGGCCCGTTGATCTTGTATATAACAAGAGCAGATATTATGCAAGCATTAGCCGTTGCCAATAGCCGGGCAACTCTTTATATGTATGCTGATTATATGGTCCTCTGCGTTATTGAACACAACGTGATTCAGTCTAGCTTCGATGTGCTAACAGCTTGGGCACAGGAAAACGGGCTTATTATAAACAAAGAAAAGACCATGCAAATGGTTTTCAGGAAAGGAAGAAAGATGTCAACCCAAGACTATGTACCTTTAGGTCAACAAAAACTATAAGTAACAAGCCATTACAAATACCTGGGTGTCACCTTTCAAACTACGAGGACTTGCTTCAGCAGCCATGTACAAGAAAAGTGTATTGCGGCAGTCAGAGCTATGAGTGAAATAAATAACATATGGACTATCCTTGAAAATAGCCCTGCAATTGTTCAGATCTAAAATCATACCAACGCTAACTTATGGACTACAAGTAATTTGGATTCATCTAAAAAAGAAGGACCTGGAACTATTAGAAAAAGTGAAAGCCACCTACCTCAAAAGATTTCTGAGAGTGTCAAAAAGACTCCCTCCAGGCTAGTGTATTAGCTAACGCGAGAAACTTTCCTCATTGAAGATCTAAGACTCTCACTACAACTGCAGGCAACTTGTGCCTATGATGAACTCCTCCAGGAAAGGAAACGGAAACGTGATGAGATAGAGAAAGAATTCTGCGCCACAGAGGCAATGATAAATCGAAAATGGGAGGACACAGACCAATAGCAGAGACACGTCCTTACATGATTTGCAGTACATGGATTCCATTACAAAATATGCTTGAAAACTGGATTCCATCGTGCAATGGAAGACTGTGTGTGTTCCCTCTGTGGGCAGAAGTGTGAGCAGTATCACCTGGAGTTGTGCAAAAAAAGGACGAGAAGCTTCTCTGAATACAGCAGAGAAGAGTGTTAAACCTTTATGCACATCTGTGCGCATTTATCCTTTATTATATCAATGGGCATGCATATGCATATAGTTAATTTTTTTAATTGTTCAATCTTATATCTCTATCATAGGTGAGTACCAGGAGCAATTCTGGGCGTAAAGGTGACAGGTGCTTAAGGCTGAAAACTTGACCGCCTTCATGTTCCGAATGTTTAGAAATCTGACAGCCTCAACCTCCTGAGGTCCTAAGGGCCTTCACGGCCTACATCGGGACCACGTTGCTTATTTAATCCTGTATCTTTATTTTCTTATACCACATACAAATGAATTTTCACGATGTTAATGGAATTGCCTGATGAAGTGAAGAAGTAAAAACTCAAACACAGTAGGCCTTCCTAGGTACAATGAAATTACATGGGGTAGGCCTATCTTTGGGTCACTAACGCATTCTAGCAAGAGTTAAATCACTTTTGAATAATTCCATGAGGAACAGTTGATGAAGTTCAAATTTATAAAACAAAATTCAACATAATAGAGTTTGGTACTGTGTGAAGAGGAGCATGTGCAGTAGATGCACTTGATGCTTGTCACAAACTGTTTAAAACTCTTACTATAATCGAGTATATTATTACTCACCAGATTTTCTGAATTTTCAAAATCCACATCAACTGCTTCTCTTTCAATTGATTTTCATTTGGCTGTTGTCTTCATTGGTTATTGTAGTAGTGTCTATCCTTGGGATGGAAATTTCAATGCAGTCACACAAAACACAGAATGCTTGCTTGTAGTAATCCAAACAGTTATATTAAAATGTCACAATGTAATGAAAACACTTGGTAATATTTAGGTATAACTATAAACCACTGAAGTATTTATTATTAATCCGTAAGACTTGCCATGTATACACAACAAGGTCCGCATTTGAAACGTCCGCCATGTTTAAATACGAGCATGGCAATTGGCCCATGCTGAGGTGACCATTCGCTTTGCAGTTGTCTGCCATCTGTTGGGTAAATTTCTAAGTAGTTGCGATGTCTATCGGTACTAATATGAAACTAATTTCTTAAATACTTTTACAGCCCAAATAAAAGTGATAATTATTACGTTAAAACTTCACCACATTTCTATACCTTTCTAAAATTTCATTTTGAAGTAGCAGTATAAAAATTTTGGGGGTATTTGGCTCAAAGAACCAAGCAACAGTATCCCTTTGATTTCGGCAACGATTATATCACAAAGTGTAGATCAGTCATTATTAACATGATTTTATAAATATGAATTACTTTTATTGAATAATAAGACTGAAAGTAGTGGATATATCGTTAACTATTTAAGGGAGTGTTATATTTCAGTATGGAATTACTGAAAGAGCTTTAATTGGTAACCATATGATCGACGTCTTACTATGCGTTTCTATCTTTCGCCAACAGATGGCAGACAATTCTGTAATGTTGTGAATTGTACGATGTGTATCAAGACACAATTTTTCCCTTGACTGTTCAGCTTGTTTGTCTTGGTTGTCTGTTGTTTTTCTTTGTGTCTGCTGGGTTGTGTTATAGTGTATCAATCCGCTGGAGATAACAAAAGTCTATTGTGAATTATAATTTTACGTAGAGTTATGAATTGCTATTTTGAAAGCGTTAGATAACATACAGCATTGGCAAACAATACGTAGTGTCATAATTACTTAGAATAAATGTCGTTGTAGTATTCAAGTACAATAGCTTTCGATATGATAAATCATTAGGTTTTGACGCCTGCCAGCTTGTCGCAGTGACATTAAACTCTTGTAAATGTGTCCTCCCGGTGGCAAATTTGTTGCCATTCCTTTGTCTGGTTGAGAGGAAGAAAGGAAATGGGTAACTGTCTGAAGGGTTCAACAGCTGATGACATCTCTCTTCTCAGAGGCAGTGATGGCACAAGAGATTCCTCTTCCTCTGATCAGCTGGGACCACCACCACCGTACCAGGTATTTAATTTTATTTTCTACTGTTTCCACATAATAATTTGGTGTTTATATTTATGCAAAGGAAATACGTCATTTTGTCAGCTGTTACTACACATCATTTAAATACACTTTTCACTTGTCACAGTTAACCTTGAAAAATCAACCAACCAAACAGTGGATTTTGCCATTAAAACCCTTTGAAAATAGGAATTTGTTTTGCAAACAGCTGTTCTTGCATTTTGAGTGAACTGCTTTAGTTTCATGTAACAATTGTTCTGTCATTGTGTTAAGAAAATGGGCTGTACTGTTTGTTTTTACTTTTTAAATTCAAGCCAGCTTTCTAATGTGACATATCTTCTTGACACATACAGATTTTTGTATGACCAATATTCTATTCAAATGATCTACTATTCTAAAAATTAGTGATCATGAATGATAGTCTTATTTCAGCAAGTGCAGTACCAGATCATACGTTCAGTTATTTCTTTGTTGTAGAAAATTTTACTTCATTATCTTCTTCATATTAATAATTCCAACAATAGTATAATGATTATGCTCCTATGCTAAATATAAATTAATTCTATACATCACAATTGATAAAGTGAATTATTATTTTACTGTCATGCACCTAGGTTGGATTGTGTGGTCTAATTATTAAACTGACCCTGGTATAGAGTGGCCTTCAACAATTAGGTGTGTTGTCCAGATGACAACTTTTTATTGTTGCAAGGCTGTTTCATGTTGTGAAGCCAAACCTTTATCTGCCTTTGCTAATTTGTTCTGTATTTTTCCATAAAATTATCTAGCCTTCATATATTTGAGAATTGTAAGTAAGTTATGTAAAGGGAAACTTGACAGAATTTACAAATTGATCCACAATACAATAAGTAGTCCTAAGTCATTATCATCAACAGCTGAAGCTGTTTAAAATGCTTCCTTTGGTGGTTAGAAAGTTAACATTTAATAAACATGGCAGGACACTGTTCCCTGCACAGGCTGTGGAGCCCTAATCACTATGCCGCAGCGTACACCTAATTAAAGTTAAATATCAGTGTTTATGCATAGACTTATGTTTTTTGTATTTCTATATTCCTCCATTTAGCCTGTAACTTGCTGTCTTGTTAGGATCACCAGGAATGCTGTAGGCTACTTCATACTAAAATTTGGCCAGAAAGACAACATCCTAACAACCTAAAGTACGGTAAAAATAATTTATTAACAAGTGACTTAAAATACGATAACTGCAATTGCATACAATTTGAACTTAACTTAATTGAAAATTCAGAAAATAAAACATTGAAAGTAGAAAATCAGGTTTTATATCATACTATCCGATTGTCCATATGAAGGAATAAATTTCTTCTTTTCTTTCTACATTCTTTCAAAAACAAATTCAGTTAAGAGAACTTATTTCAAACATAGAACTGGTATCCGTTTCACTAGATTACTTTGGTTTTGTTGCAGTCAGACCAAAATACAAGCTTCAAATTACTACTTGGTTAATGGAATATGCAAAAAATTAGTTTTATACTGAATATAATTGTCCTTTGAATGCAGAATTTTTTTAAAACAGCAAGACCTCATTGCATGTTAATCTGTCATCTTGATGACAGGTCAGTGAGACTGTCATATTCTAAAATAAACATCTCCTTTACCTTCGTTTATACTGAAATGGTTACAAAATTTAGTTCAAGAAAGCATTTTTTTATATATAAAATGCATGTCCTTATTAATTTCCTATTTTTAAGCAGCATGTTGATCTTCCAATTCAAATTTTTTTATTTTTTTCTAGACATTTATACCACTGAATGCCCCTTTGAAAGCTACTTCTAGTTAAATATTGCAATAAGTCATGCATTCATCCAAAAGCAATAAAACCCAGATAAACTGTTTTAGAAATAATCTTAAGCATAGAATTTTTCTGTTTTTCAGTGCTACATTTTAAAACTGAATTGAAACAAATTGATCTATTCTCCCTGAATACTAATTCATTTCAAGTGCCTATTCAATTTGCCTCCAGTGATAAAAACCAGATTTTTTCACACCAGTTTAAAAGTTGAGCACTATCTCAAAACTAAAATATATTTTAGTTATCACAGTTTTGTACTGGGTGACCGATGTGGAAGTGTTGATTTATAGAATGTGGGCATTTGAACTTTGGACTATTTTTTATAATATGTCATGTTAACGTTACAGATATCACCCTTACATCTCTGGAAGAGTGTTGTGCAAGGATATATTATATAAGATGGAGCCCTTGTGCCAACATTCTGTGATACGATGTTAACACTAGTGCTATAACCTGTTTAGGTGTAGTCTCCTTGAGCCCCATCTGTTTTATAAACAACAGTATGTTTACTGTAAGTCAATCTGAAGAATTAATAAAAATATATTGAAACTTGTTACCTTTACCACTTATAGAACAAATTTTCTATTATTTTAATAGTCTGAAAGAATGTGGTAGCCTAACCTAGTGTGAAAGTAGTAAGTAACAATGAATCATTATTACAGAACACTAAGCATACCATGTACTAAGTTATACTAATATAATTTTTAATTCCATATTTATTTATTTATTTATTAAATATAGGGATACAATATCAATGGCTTTAACCTCAAACTATATATAAAATACAAGCACACAACACACATTTTTATACATACAGAAATAAAACGATACTCATTTCTGAACTTGAAAATATATTTTTTAAAATCTTGATACAAATTTATGGACCATTTGTAATGTAGAAAAGAGAAGGAAAAACATAAGATACAAATTAAGCAAGCCTTACTGTTATGATACAGAGGTATACTAGTAAAAGGGAAAGCAATCAGTGTTTTGAAATGTACAATGATATTGAATAGCTTATTATAAAACAGTTGTTTTGAAATTGCTGTACTATATTTACAAATGATTGCAGAAAGGGGTAACACTTAGTTTGAATATGACTTTGGGCATCGTATTAGGAGAGGAATTATCTGATCTTATTACTAATTTCTATCCCAACTTTAAATAAAATGAATTGAAGCAAGCCTAACAATATTTACAGACAAAAATGAAATAGAAAAAATCACAACAGAAGAGAGTACATAGACTTTGAGCTGTACATTATTGCTTAATTATATATGGTAATATAATGTTACATACAAAATAAATCTATAGTTGGCATCAACAGAGCACTTCCTCAACAAAGTAACTTAGTAAGTTATTGCTTTTTCAAAAACATTCGTGTTATTTTTCTGTTAAATTTTTGATATCTACTATAGTTCAAGTAGTGCCAATATTACTTAATTAGAATATTCTTTCAGGTTCCATTAAAATAACTATAATAGAACATTTCTTCAAGTATGCATGCCCTTCCCTTGTAAAGAGTCACATGTTTCAATATTTGTTAACTCATTAGATGGATTTACAGTAAACAAAGAGTTGTTAATTAATTAATTATTACAGTAAGTAACAGTGAAGTTTTTCTAATATAGTAATATAAGAATTGAGTCAATTTTTGTGACACTTAAGTTACTTCACTTGAGTTCTCTATTTGGAGACTAGTTTCAGGAAATTTTTTCTCCCATATTCATTCCATTTTGACTGTTGCTTGTTGCTGTTGCTACTTGACTGCTGTTGCTACTTGACTGCTGTTGCTACAACAGCAACAAGCAGCAGTCAAAATGGAATGAATATGGAAGAAAAAATTTTACGAAACTAGTCTCCAAATAGAGAACTCAAGTGAAGTAAGTGTCACAAAAATTGACTCAAGTCAACTAATACTACATTCAATTCATCAATATTTTATAATTAATTTGTCATGTGTTGGTAATCCATGATTATAATTTTAAAATAAATTTCCAAACCATAACTCATTAATGCTTTTTCAGGAGGCTATGCCAGTGTACTATCCGTCCCCCAACGTGAGCCGGCCAGCTGCACAATTGACTGAGGAGGAACAAGTGAAGATAGCTAAGCGTATTGGGCTTATTCAGCACCTTCCAACAGGAACGTATGATGGCTGCAAGAAAAACAGGGAGTAAGTCTAATTTCTGGTTTTATATAATTAGTCATTCCTTTTGTGGGACGTGGGTGTTAGTGATGTTTTACATAACTGAGTTGTACCAACTAGCATAAATTATAAAAAATTATTATGTACTTCTTTTTGTAATTAATTTGAAAGGATCACTTAAAACATGGTGAGAAATTACCATTGGTGACCAGAATTTTGAGGATGGCGACTAGATACATTTTTTAAAAAAAACTCTGTTATTTAATTCCATAATTTTACTACAGTTGCCACAACAAAATTCAAATTAGGCCCTAATAATAATAATAATAATAATAATTTTATTTTCTTGTCATTAAACCATTTAGGTAATAGACAAAGTCAGGAGTACAAAGATTACATACATAAATTACAACACGAAATATACATAATTCACAACTAATTTTACAATATAAGTGAAAATACTACATTAAGTTTCTTGTACATTTACTAACTATTACTAACTATAAATTCTTAGTCATATTCGAAATATTTATTATTTAATATTTATTAAATATTTATTTATTAACAGTCAACAAGAATTTTTAAGAATAACTTAAATTTAGATAAATTAAAAAAATAAATAAATAAGAATTTTATTGTCGTTAAACCCCTTTGTTACTAGATAAAGTCAGGACCACAATCTAGACTTAACCCACTATGTACATTTTAAAACCTGTATTCATATTACCATTAAACTATATTACACTCAAAAAATTCAGACACAGAGTAGAAAGGGTTGTTAACCAGGTAGGTATACACCTTGCATTTGAATAGATTTATAGGCAATTCAGCAAGATGTGATGGTAGTGTATTAAACATTCTTTGACCTAACATTTCATAACTATTTGATGACTTATGTAATCTATGAAATGGTATATTTATTTTCTTACTTTGTCTGGTATTATAATTATGTATATCTTTTTTTAAGTTATGGCACGACAGATTGTTTTTTGTATAAAGCAGTACATTATAAATATAAAGGTTAACTATGGTAAGACAACGTAATTTAGTAAACAAAGGTCTACAATGTTCTAGTTTGTGTGAGTTTGTTATTACCCTAACTACCTTCTTTTGCAGTATCAGAATGCGTTGAATATGGACACTATTTCCCCAAAGTAATATGCCATATGAGATTATACTTTGGAAGAACGCAAAGTATGCAGATCTTATATAGTTATCTGGCACAAACATTTTCAGTTTTCTTATAAGATATATAACCCTAGACAATTTAGTAGTAATATAATTGACATGTGGTTCCCAGTTCAGCTTCATATCTATATATATACCTAAAAACTTAACGCTTTCTGTACTATTTTCTATTGGTAAATCTCTAAGACTAAAAAATATTTGTTGAGTTTTACTGTCATTTAATAAAAATCCATTGGCCCTAAACCAAATTGAAGCTTGTGCTATAGTATTTTGAGTTAAGTTCTGAAGCTCATTAAAATCAGAACTAAAATTTAAAAAAGTTGTGTCGTCTGCATATAATATTGTTTGAGTGTTCATGAAATGTGGCAAGTCATTAATCATTAAAGTAAACAACAGGGGTCCGAGCACTGAGCCCTGTGGTACACCAAACTTGAGTTCAATCCTGTCAGACCTATCGTTACCTATACACACTATCTGCTGTCGACTCACTAGAAATGATCTCAGTAGTGATAGACCTTTATCTGAGACTCCATAGTAAACTAGCTTATCTAAGAGGACTTCGTGGTCTACACAATCGAAGGCTTTGCTCAAGTCGCAGAATGTAGCATTAATAAAACCCTTGTTTTCAAAAGTGAGCAAAACTTTTTTAACAAGTTGATCCATGGCATCAATAGTAGATTTCCCCTTAATAAAACCAAATTGTTCCTTACAAATTATGTCACTCTGGCTTAAGTAACTGCAAAACTGTGTGTAGATTATGATTTCAATTATCTTTGAGAAAACTGGAGTAAGAGAAATTGGTCTATAACTAGAAGGGCATGATTTATCTCCTTTTTTATATATCGGAACCACTCTCGACAGTTTTAATACATTTGGGAATATACCAGTATTAAGACATCTATTTATCAAATAAACCATTGGGTCTATAATACAGTCATTTATTTTTTTTAATGATATTACTAGATAAACTATAAATATCTACACTATCTGAAGATTTCATTTTTTTAACGATGTCTAAGACTACATTAGTGGTTATTTCATTAAAACCAAAACTAGTGGGATGCAATTTTTCATTTTGAGATTTTAATAAATTTAATGGAGTAACTGAAGGCTTATTCATGCTATCACATATTTCTTGAACTGATAGTGCACAGAATTTATTGAAGTCATTTGGGTTGAGTGCTACTTCTTCTTTCTTGCCATTTTTAGCTACGGAATTTATTACTTTCCATGCTTTTTTACACTTATTCTTAGCTTCCTAAATACTTTTTAAGTTACTAAGTCTTTTGGCTTCGTTAATGGCAATTTTATAATCTCTTCTATACTTAATATATACTGTCTTAGTATGATCATCTTTGTGTGTCCTGTATAGATCTAAATATAATAGAACTTTTTTCTTCATATTGGACAGCTCAGGGGTATACCATTCACCTTGTTTTGCCCTCTTATTTCTATTTGCCAAAGAAAAAGGTTTTACTTTACACACTCTTTTTGGAATATTTAGTTCAAATAGTCTCAGAAACACACATAAAATAGTCGGTATTGCCACAAGCAATCACTTTTGACGTTAAGCAAAATTACTGAATTTAGTTGGAAGCGATGGAAAATATGCAGAAGTTATCAGTAAAACTTGAATTTCCCATGTGATTTTGATTGGTCGTGTTTTCCTGTCTTTTAGCCAATTGTTGCTCTAGCTCCTCAAGTAACAAACAATAAGTTAGCATGTTTGGCTGCTGTTTGTTACAGCCATTAAAGCTTACAGTCAGTTGAAATCATAGTAACTAGAACTATTCATTAGGATGTACCAGTATTAAATTTATTGAGCAGAATTGGGAGGGAGAAAAATACCGGTACTGACTTCTTCCAAGGCCTATTTTTTAAAATTGAATATATGAAAAAACCCAAGCCACATAAGTAACTTCATAAATCACATTTGTAACTACTACACTGTTTTCTATCTAAGAACTCTAGCACATTATTCTTATGACCCAAGAGTTAGACAGATGTACTGGTTTTTGTTTGCTTTAGCTTTGATCTTAGAAAGAAAAAAGTTTAGTTGTATTTTCATAAAGCATATTAATTCAACTCTCTAGAAGGCTTTTACAACAGTTCACTCTAAAATATAATGACCTCCATTTTAACAGATTTCCGTTATTTTGAGCTGTAAATTATTTAGAAAATAGAAAAATAAGTTGTTTGTAAAATTGTTTTAACCTCTTATAAACAAGTTTAAAAGCAGTGTGTTGCTTAAATTTAATTAATCATTCTAGGTTATAGATTAGAAGCTACATATTAACATGAATAGTTTAGGAATGATGTAAAACGTTTGGCACTTATTATATTCACAAATAAAATAATCTGTAAAGTTAACCTGTTTATTTTTTGAAGAAGGTTCTTTACTGTGAGAGTATGAAGATTGTCTACATAAAAAGCATATTTGAATAACATGTCAGAAAATTAAATACATGATTTAATGAACATGCAACAAATTTTAAATATAGTCATAACAAATCAACTTTTGCAAAACACTTAATAGAACATAATCATGACCTGAACACTATAGAAAATACAAAGTCATTCATAAAATCAATAGATAAATGAAGGAAATTAAATGCAATAGAATCTTTTCACATGTATACTTATTAACAAAAATAAAGGAATAATCATTGAAAACATACAAGAACAGAATTGTATTTTTGAAATCTCTCCCTACTGGCAAATAAAAACGCCATATAATGCACACACCACATATATTCAGTTGAGGTGAATCAACGAGTAAAAGGTATGTCAGAGACTTTATATCTTATATAGTTAGTAATAGTCAACTAATACATTTTATAACTTTAGGACCTGAAGATGGCAGAATAAAAGCCAAAATATATCATCCGTCCCACAGAATACAAAATTTTAATGTTTTATTTTTTTGACAAAAAATTTTAATGTTTTATAATTCTGACAACTATAGATTTTAGATGAGACAAAGCTATTAAGCTGATAAAAAGAATATTTATAAAATCAAATTTCAGGGAATAGGTGTAAATATTTTACAATACTATACTATACAAGACAGTTATAAACCTCGTAGGAAAAAATATGAAATGTATCAACATGTCAGAGCTATGATGTGCTTTATTATTTGAATAACTTGCAGAGTCAATCCTCTTAATAACTTCCATTTTGCAGTGGCTTTGATCGTCATTACTTTCTGAGATTTGTTTATTAACTTACAACATTTAAAAGGTGAATTAGAATATTCTAGCATACCTTATACTTGTGTTATTGGTAGTAAACCGTTTCTTGGTTCTACTGAAAACTACACTAAATTTACACACTTGGTATTAGCTGTAGGTCGTCTGCTCATGTGACCAATAAAAACTGTGTTTTTATGCACATGAATGGTAGAAATATGATTAGGTTACATTAATTAATGGAAAAAAACAGGTTAGATCAAAACTATGACATGACATAAAAATCCAAGCCTTAATATCAGTATCATTGAGTCATTTCCATCTCACATTGCTTGATCCCAGCTGTTTTGTATTCATGGTGATTATGTAAATCAGATTTTGATTTTTAGATTTTCCTTTTATTTCTGAATCAGTCTTATTAAATATCATTTTCAGTTTGATCATCTACTGGTTATTTCTTTTGTGCACACATGCTCAAGAAATTATTTACTCACTCCATGGCTATAGCCTTTGAAGGGCCTCAAACTCCCAGCTGATGTAGGTCTTCCTGCACATTATCCATCCATCTCTGCCTTGGTCTACGTCTATTTCTCCATCCTTCAGATTTACCGATGTATCGATGTATACCTTCTTCACAGGATTGCCTTTGATGGGCCTCAAACTCCCAGCTGATGTAGGTCTTCCTCCACATTATCCATCCATCTATCTCTTCCTTGGTCTACGTCTATTTCTCCATCCTTCAGATTTACCGATGTATACCTTCTTCACAGGATTGCCTTCCTTCATGCATTCCACATGACCCAGCCATCGAAGTCTACTCCTCTGAATTTCTGTCACTAGATCTGACTCTCCATACAGTTCCCGAAGCTCTGCATTCGTTCAAATACTCATGACATTATCTATGAGAATTTCTGTTCTTGCAGATGTGTTATCTGCATGATTGAGTTCATGATTGGGGATGCAGTTCGTTATCTACCTTGCATGCACACGTACCACGTGGAGTGCATTGATGACTGGCTGATGAGAAGTTTCACATGCCCTTCTTGCATGGAGCCAGTAGACGCTGCCTTGCTCACAAGCTACGAGACCAACTAGCCTGACTGAATTGCAGACTGCACAGCTATGTGGCAGGAATGGTGTTGGTGGTGGCTGTGGTGGTGGTGGCGACATCCTGTGGAAAGAAGACTGACCAAAGCAATGGTGAATGTAGAGTCAAGGCTCCCGTTCTCCAAAAATGTATGCAACTGTGATGGTAAAAGATTAAGTCTGTGTGATATGATCAGGGTAAGGGAGATCTGACAAGGCGTAGCATGCAGAGTGTCTGCTTATGGGGACAAAAAAAATTTACACATGCCAATGTAGAGAATAGGCATTTTATTTTCGTATCATCTGCAGAAAGTGCTTATACTTATACAATGTTGTGATATAAACGGTAAGGCAGTATACAGTTCGTTTTTACACTCAACTCCACTTACTTGGTTTATCCAGGAACATGTTACAACCACCATCACGACCATCCTGAGTTTATGTTAGACTGTTTTGTATTTCAGCTATTTGCTGGATCTGATGAAGTTGATGGGGATGAAGTGGGTGTGTTTGACAATGTCAGTGGTGAACAGAAATTTTAAGTGAGGCTTTTCTCTGTAAATGTGTTGAAGTCCATTCATTTGTGCTTGTCTGAAACTGCACTAACATTATCGAACATACCCACTCCACCTCCTTCAGTCCTATCAGGACTAACAAATAGCTGAAACACAAATCAGTCGGACATGAGCTGAAGATGACCATTATGGTGGTTGAAACATGTTCCTGGATAAACAATGTAAGTAGAATTGAGTGTAAAACCCAACTGTACGCTGTCTTTTCATTTATACTACCACTTCACTGTAAAAAAATCCCACTTCAGATATAATGTGATAATTTATGCTAGTTATACTTAATGTAATATCTAAAATATAAAAAAGGGAATTTACAGTGACAGGAATTTTGCAATAGGACTTACGGGGAAAAATAAGTATATATTAGTCTCCTGGTGCTAACATCAGACCACATCTATAGAACCCTTAATTTAGTTTTTAAAAAATAAGAAAAAAGGAAAGTTTTACTGTTCACGAATGTTGAAGCACTCATCTTTGCCCCATGGGTTACTTAATTACACAGGCAATTCTCAACAGTGTGGATAGTTTCTTGTGACATGGACATATTTTAATACAAAGCATTGGCAACATAATAGAAAATAACATATGTGATGAAGCGATTTGCAGGACTAATTCCAGTATGTAACTTTTCAGCTTTCGACAATCCAATTTTATTTGAAGCAGAAATCCTTTAATCTGTGAGATTCGTTGTTTTTAGTGCAATCCTAAGTGTCGAATTAATGTGTTTTCTTAATAGGTTGCTTGGTATAGGGAAAAGACTTATTTCAATAGAAGAGTTTCTAGTCCTTGGTATATGCATACTCTGTAGCTTTGAGTAGATTTTATGTGGAGGTGGCATTTAGAGAATTCACTTGCTGTCGTTGTTACATTTGCAATTTCACGGTACAAGTGATAAGGGTTGTAAGCATACCCAGTTCTCCATTCCTTTCGGAACATGTATTGTAAGAAAAGGAATGTTAGAATAAGCTGCAACACTTGGAGGCATTTTTTTTATTTTCTTCTTAGAAGTAGTCGTTCATTTTATGAACTTCAACAAAGTCCCTTAGAATTAATTTTTTATCTTTCAAATTAAAATTGACAAAAGCTTAACAATAACTTATGAATACAGAACTGTTAAATTATTTTGTTATAATATTTTATTAATTCCCTGGGATAATAATGTTGTTTAAGTTTTGAAATTTTAAATTTTAATGCAGTCAGGTAGGCTATCTTTGAAAATTAAATGAGATTACTGGTAAGTGGGAAATGTTTATTTTGAGTATAGAATGTGTCTGCTACTTATACCGTTACAAGTTTGTCACTAAATCTGAACTAAAAATGCCAGGCCTTTTACCTCTCACGGTGATAAACAGGACTGATAATATGAACCTCAATAATATAAAATTGTTTATAAAATAGCATAAATATTTATACTTAAAATAACTGTTTGCTGGCTCAAACAAGAAAACTATCATATATAGTGTATATTTCATGCATAGAATTTAAGGGTGACTTTTACTAAAAAGTTTATGACTCCAAAGATGTGCTGTGTGAGTTTGTGTTGAAGAAAAGAAAGTTTTTAAAAGTAAACATCTGCATAGAAGTCAGAAACTTACATTATGGCTTCCCCTGATAATCTGAATAAAAGTATTTTAGGTACTGGAAGTATAACATAACGAATCGGTCATCCAGTTCAAAACTATGATAACTCAGAAAAGCATGTTTTGAGATATCGTAAGTTTAAAGATTTAAATTGGTGCAAAAATACAGTTTTTTATCACTGGAGACAATTTGACAGTATTTTTTTTTTCAGTCTGTATAATGTCAGTTGTCCAAAATGACAATTAATTATCTGAATATTTTTTCATTATTTTTTATTTATTTATTTTTACGTTTACTTGATCCTTGTGATATCGTTATACAATGATCATAACAATATTTACACCGTTACAAAGAAGCTACCATCATAGTACTTATAGAACAGTTCTAAGACAGCAGAAGTCAAGACAGTTAAGCCTACATACTGATGCTGTTTGCATTAGCCTACTGTATTATAATAACATGTCTTTGAGTTCGGCATAGTATATAAGGTATTTTAAGGGGGACCAACAGCTTTCAGTGAAATTCATAGGTGAGTAATAGGTGAATTTCATTATTTTTTTCCTCAGCAATGAAATGCTCTACAATCCTCCAATCTGACATACTCTTTATTGACTACTTCTACAATGGCATACTATTTTCAAAATTAATCAAACTGTTACAGTTACGGGTAATTATCATTTCAAAATGGCAGCCATATTTCATGCACTGAAATGCCGTTTCCTTGATAAGTTCCACAAATGTCAATATTTCTGAGTGATTATTTTTCTGTGTATTTCTTAATATGGTATGAACAACACTATCTACAATCATTCATTTAACATTAATAGTTTTTTTTAATTATATATAGGCTATTTTAACACTTTCCGCACCACGCCATCTTTCAGAATTTTCATCCTGTGAACCGGGCGTTTTCTTCCCATTTTGTGATTCTTTTTTAAACATACAATATGTATTACAAAATAATGAATTACTTACCCATGAAGATTGAAACTTCCTCTTTCTAGAAATGATATTCTTTATTGTATTCACTCTCATATAAATATATCACAGGCAAATAAATGGGAGGCTCTTTTGAGGATTTACTTTTTCGGAAATAATTTTTTCAAGGTTTGGAGGGTTAAAAACCTATTTATTGCAAAAGTACTAACTAAAATTACTGAAACAATATATAATATAGAATTCTGACAACATTTTGGTTGCTTATTGTCTAGTAATTAACACGTTTGTGATATTCTTGGACATCTTCACGAATTCTAACCTAGCTTCTTGTTGATGTTTTGGTAATCGCAGTAGGCCGATATAAATTCGATAAAAAAGTCGATATAAATTGATACAAGAATCGATAAGTGTATGAAGCACACTCTGTTGGGAAGTTCATAAACTAAGCTTTGTGTTTATCTGTATTACACCAGTATTCTCCCATTGCTTAGCACGGGATTGCCCGCAACGTAAGGGATACGGTCTTGGTTCACGCGGGAGTAAAATGCGGAATGTATCACGTACGGGCATGGTGCGGAAAGTGTTAATGAAAAAGAAAATTTTTAAAAGTACTTACACTGTAGATATTCCAAAGATTTTAGGTGATGTTTTTCATATGATGTTTGCAAATAAATAGAAAAAATAATCACTAAAAAATATTGCCATTTGTGGAAATTGTCATGGAAACGGCATTTTAGTGCACAGAACGTGGCTGCCATTTTGTAACAATAATTACCCATAACTGTAATAGTTTTATTAATTCTGAAAATAGTATGCAATTGTAGAAGTAATCAATAAAGAGTATGTCAGATTGCAAGATTGTAGAGCAATTCATTGCTGAGGAAAAAAATAAAGAAATTTGCTTATTTCTCACCTATGAATTTCATCGAAAGCTGTATGTCCCGTCTTAAAGGTTTTTGCAAGATATGCAGGGATGACTGAGTTGGAGGGGTGGGAGAAAGCTATAAAGTAGAAGGCATGCTGAGTAGTGCGGGCAGCCACAACATATTTGGATAGTTGGGTTGTAAGTTCATGTTCGGTAATTCAGCTGTGATCTCTGGCTAATGCAGTATAGCCCCCGGTCAAAACATGTATCTCCCTTTGCTGGTGCTTTCAAGCGTATGTTCTATTGACCATTTTACATTTTTTGTTCATATTTTTTTCACTTGTGAGAAAGTGACAAGCAATGGCGTAGTTGACATTGTGTTCTGGGTAAACTGGACTTTAAAAATTGAATTTATAATAATTGTTTAAATGATACACAAATTCTCAAGTATCAGTAGTATTTTAAATAATGAAATAACGAGAATATTTGCACAAGGATTTTGTATAGTCTTATACCTATATAAAGTATTACTAGGAGTGCAGTCAGCCTCGTGGTACAAACTAAGGAGCTACTTGATTAAGAAGTAGTGGCTCCGGTTTCGGAAACCTTCATTAATAGCCGTGGGTGTTGGCATGGTGACCACATGCCCCCAATTCTGCCATCTGCCTATGGTAAAGATGCGTCAAGTCTGATGGAAGGCCTAGTCTCTCCATGCATGTATAGCCACTGAGTTTAGTTTTATTTTTACATTTTATGTTTCATCAACGCTCCATCCTTTTCCCTGCCAGATAGCAAACTTACAAAGAAGTACAATTTGTTATGATTGTAACTACCAATTAACCAATTAAATTTACTGTACCAAGATGTCTGAAATTTCCATATCAAGCTCTGAAGTTGGTCATTTACCTAAGTTCACATTTTTTTTCATAAAACAGAACCAAAAACGGGGTTTGTAATCAACTATAGCAGTAGAAGTATCCATACTTGTAAGATGATTAAAACACACAATATTGAAACATAATCAATCTCACAGTTCGAAGCACTGCACTTTATGATATCCCTTGCCCCACCCTCGTTTCAAGCGAGCAGGTATCTGAGGGCTGAGACTACAACCCTGATAAACCTTTCTAGTCTCTGTGGTTGTGCCTTGGGCCTTGTGCCACTCTTGCACCAAGAATTTGTCTTCTCTTTGGTAGATCAGCATTTAATGGGAAAACTCATATAACTCGCAATTGATTAGACTATAACAAGGCTGACCACCATACAGTCTCAACTCTCCTCTATCTCTGCATCATGAGATTTCGAGGCTTCCTAATTATGCAGTGGCAAAAATACTTCAATGATAGTACTAATGGATTTATGTTGATAATTGACTTGGTTGAAGCTGCCTTTATGTATTTCTTTATAATCAACTTATTTTCCTAGCACATTATTTAGGTAGACTCAGTCTCAAAGTCTCCCCTTATGCTATGCCACTTTTGACAAGTTTTATTGAGTGTGACTTCAGCCTTTCTTGGTCGAGAATATATAATGGTTTCTTGGGCTTTCAACCGATTAAGTGTTGGGATTGATTCCAAGCATTTGGCAGCTATCTGTGCTGCCATCTTCTGGGAGAAGTGGGCTGAACTTGGGGAAATTATCTGTTGCATAGGAGAGACAAGATTTTCTTATTGTCCTAGCATTTCTTGTCTCTCGTTTATAACACAGATAATTTCCCAAGTTCAGCTCACTTCTTTTAGAAGATGGCAGCAGAGATAGCTGCTGAAAACTCAGAATCAGTGCTCCTATTCTCCTACTCTTTCAGCCCGAGAAACCGTTATATAAAGTGTAGTTGAGTTCAGTTTAGGAAATACTGAAATTCGGAAATGGAGCAGGATAAAATTAGTGATTATTTCCATTAAGGTACATAACTGTATTCTTATTAATTTCTATTGTTATTGTTGTTCTATTGTTGTTTTCTAAGTTTCAGTGTTTTATTTTGCACACATTCAGTAATCCAAACAAATTGAAAATCTGAACCGCTCTCAGTTCCAATTACTTCGGATAACGGACGTATCACTGTACTGTATATTTGCTTTCTGAATACTTCTTGCACCTACTGTACTTTACTTATTTGTTTCAGGGAAAGAACATTTCAAGTAAAATGTGCAATTTACTAATAAAGTACCTGTTGATCTACAGAATAATCAAAGGAAAGATTGAATATGAATGTGAGAAAATTATAAAATACTAAATTTGCAGTACTATACTGATTATAGCAATGTTATTAATTTGCTCATGCTAGTAATTTGGTGGGTCTGAAACAAATTTCAAAATAAGCTTTATTCTACTGGGATGTAGTAAGGTTAGTGATCTATTTGTATATAGTTGATAAAGTTGAGATAATCTCATATTAAATGAGTTATGTAATATTTTGTAAAATGTGCTTTGAATTAAGCTGGGATATGTAGTGTTCTTGTTTGAGCAAGAAAGAATTCTGTATTTAAATGAGGTTTGAAAATGAGAGATCACTTAGATTACACCAGAAAGGGATTGGTAGTGCTAGCTCGGTCATTCCACACAAAATTTAGGTTATGATAATGGGGTCTCAGATTTTTGGCACATTCTACTGTATAACTTTTTAAGTTGTGGATAGTTAGATGGTCATGTATAAAAATATGATGATTGGTGCTTTAGTTGTAGTGATGATGAAACATTTGGGGCATTGTAGTGAAAGTGCTAATTGAAAATATTCTGAAAAGCACATGTTTTGTGGTAGTAAAATAAAATGTACATCATTCTAAAAAGAGATTTACATATTTTAATTCACAAATAATTTTGTAAGACACTCATCTAGAGTAACTATGAAAGCTGGCAACGAAATAAATATTCATATTGGGGGAATGGATGGTTATCTAAGATGCATTATTTACTACTATTCCTTCAAAAATTTCAAACCAATAAAGAAGTCTCTTCTGTTGTTATTATATTTATTATTATTACTACTATTTTAAATATATTTATTTTCTCATTGAATATCTTTCTTCATATAAACTTTGTGCTGAAGAATTTAAAAAGTAGTATTTTTTTCTTTGCATTCATATTTTCAAAACCGTAATTTGAACTATGATGAAGTTAGGAAAGAATAAATACCCAAAAAGGGGATAATGCAGATAGAACCATTGAACTCCATATCATAAGAACTATTACTTCTAATAAAACATTGTAGGCTTTCACGGCCGGAGTCAATATTAAAAACATTATTGGGGCTTGTAGGCCGTGGTCCAGTTGACATTGGTGTGCCAAACATTTTGTCCACAACTACGGCAGACATCCTCAGTGGCGGTGGAATCTCAGGCGCGTTCTGGTCGGAGATGAAGTTGACCAGAACGCTTCGCCTGAGATTCCACTGCCACTGAGGATGTCTGCCGTAGTTGTGGACGAAACATTTGCCACACCAGTGTCAACTGGACCACGACCTACAAGCCCGGATAATGTTTTTAATATTACTTTTAATGTTCTAAAAATTATTTATTACACACAGGCCCTATTGGAATGAAAGTAGCCTACATTAAAATGCAAAAAACTGTGACCAAGAGGGTTGTTGACGTATTCTTTTGCTTGGAATGACCCAATTTCTTTTATATGATCGGTAGATGGCTGTTGTAAACTACATTTATTTTATTTATACATTAACCCTATCTCTATGTAATGCTAACATGTTTTCTATTGCCTGCTGTTCCAGCAATCTTTAGGCAGTTGCCAGTTGTCTTAGTTATAAAATATTAACCAAACTAGCCAGTCTCAGCTCATTTAATTTTATACCTTGCACGATGATTATTTTACATAGTACATAAAAGCGGAAACTGTAAAAAAAAGTATATTATTTATATTTAAATGGAATATGGGTCTCTTAATAGTTAGTTTTTTTCTAGTAAAGGTGAATTTTTTTTAGAAGCGTGTTGTAATTTTGTTATGTTATATCGCTCAACTAGATTTATCCACGTTTATGTAGGTATTATTAGTGCAGCTATGCCCTGTTAGGTGTATGATAAATGTAAAAGTTCTTCTTATACTGTACCTTCTTTAGTTTTCTAATCATTAACAACTTTCTGAAACGAGAGTGAGTACCTTTAATTTGATTTTACACAGACAAGAAAAAAAAATATTGCAGGTGTTCATACTATCACGTGTTCTCTACATCTCTAAAATGGAATTTGTTTCCTGCTTGAACTATTGAGTAAATGAGCAATAAGCGTACAGAATTCTATAATTGCGATTGTACCCTGAAAGAACTATTATATAACTAAAATTATGAGGCTTTACTTGATTCTGAATTTCTTTCTAATACAACCTCGTCGGTAGGCAATGTTGTTGTGCTTCATCACTGTTTGGACTATGAAAATTGAAAGTTATGCAAAATCGGACATTTTAATCATTACAAACATCATGTTTTCTATGAAAATTTGACATACCCAAATTCAACTGATCTTTGTACATGTAATTGATAAAATGACTAAATAAAGATATTGATACTGATATATCAAAATCCCGCGATAATATGAATATCTGCAATTTTTTCATAACTCTTAAGTATTCTGGAAAAGTTAGCTATGAAAAATATTGGGTACAGTTATTCCTCGCACTTTTATCTTTTTGTTGTTTTGTGAAGGGGTTGTGCTTAATTCATTCATTGAATAGATACGGGTACATGGGATGCTTGAATGTTCAAGAGTGATATTTACATTTCTTTATTATTTAGCAGTGATGATAGTGGTCTCAGATACAAGCGGGGATGCATAATATTATTTACAGGTTCTGAAATATTAATCTTAACTTTGGAAGTTATATGTTATATATACACACTCGGGATGATGCAAGTATTGTATGTGAGCTTAATAGCTCTGCTTCCCTGCAGGGTCATGGTTGCGACAGAGGCAAATTTGGATCCTGTGCAGCCAATAGGAGGAAGGAATGGGTTTGTTTAATCTTCCAAATAACAGTATAACCTATGAAAATTATTCTATATTATTGTGCTAACATTAATTGTTAGAGGTACTGTCCCTCCATAACCAAACTTTTGTGACACCTTCGTTGAAAATTTGCATTTAGACCTGTATGCATACATTCTTCTTCTGTGAATACTGCCTAATTCAATTCTGATGCTATTCTAATCTCTCTCCTATTTCATCATTCTCATTAACCATACATGGATGTTTTCTTGATTATTTATTTGACATGAAACTTATTTCTTAAACATAATCACAATTTTACGTAGAGTGCTTCTGCCAGGATCAGAATACTGGGATATTATCTTATGAACTTTCTATGTACTTTCCGTTCTCACATTTTCTGAAATACGTACCATAAAGACTTGTAAAAGACTTGATTACGGAGGAGAAGTTTGATGAAATAGGAGAGAAGCATCAGCATCAAATTAGGCAGTATTCAGGAAAGTAGACTTTATGTGTGTAGGCCAAAATGCAACTTTTCTATGAAGGTGTCACAAATGTTGGGTAATATAGGGACAACACTTCCAGCACCTCTTATATTCAAGATAAGAAAAATAATATAATATTCTTTGCATGATAAACTCACACATTCCTTCCTCTTACTGAATGCACAGGATCCGAATCGGCCTCGTTTGCAGTATGGCCATGCTAGGAAGTGGAGCTCTGAAGTTTCCAAACTTTCTCAGCTGATTTTTTTTTAAATCATTTTATTTACTGTTTTATGATTTTTAATATGTTTTGTATATGTAAAGACCACCATAAGTATTTGACTGTTTTGTGATTTTCCCCTAGATTTGCAAATGTTCCTTTCTGATGAAATGGATAGGAAATGGTACATCTTTGTCCCAGTTGCAGTATCCTAGTAAATTCAGCATAAAAGGGAATGGTACATTGATTATAAATTATGTAAGAAATTAAAACAAAATATTAAAAAATGACCAGTTGTTACATCACTGCACCAAAGGTATATACCGATATCATTCTTCCCTATTCTCTCAATGAGAAGCAATTTACTGACTGCTGTCAGGTTGTCTGCAGGTGCATTAAGAAAGTGTCTTCTCATTTTGTTTGTATAGATTTAGATTTGTTTCACCTTTTTAGAAATTCATTGTTCGGAGTAAATGTTTGTAAACTCTTGCAATATTTATTCCTTAAAAAAGGAATTTTCTTGAAATTAAATTCTTTTATAAAGCAGGAACATTAAAAAGTGTTTTACTGTAGGTGAAGAACACAGATATAATTTGAAGATGTTAGGGATCCTGACAAAAATGCTCTTGAAATGTGACGAGTAAATGAACTGTGAGTAGAATTGATAATACAACTTAGATTAATAGAAGTAATACTCTCAAATTACTGAGGTTATGAAATCTTTGTCTTTCAAAATTACATAAAATCCTCGCAAGGAAAAGGAACAGATTGGTGAAATATATCATATTAATAAGAGTTACTGTAAAAGCATTTTTCAATGAGCATCTGGATGTGGAAATAATCACCACACCATCCACAGGTCTCTTTTGTTACTCGGGAGATAAAACAACACAGTGAAAATTTCTCTAATTTTGTTTGAGAGACAAAATGTAGAGATAAATTGTATGGGAACTTTACACAGGGAAGTTATCTAATATAATTATTCAGGGCATTGCAGTAGAGTTGACAAGTTTAGGTAGCTGTCTTTTCAATTTGCAATGACTGCATTTCAGCTGCTGTGGCACCCTCTTGTGTAGGCTATGTTGAACGTATGGAGGTCATCATCAATCAGGATGTCAAAGTTCATGGGCTGGTTCTTTTTGTTATAAAATTCTGCCAGGCTCAAAGTTCTCTGTGGCCATGGACACATTTTATCAATTTTGGATTCCATCTGATAATGGCCTCATCCAACATCCAGAAGAGCTGCCACAGCAGATGAAATATAGCTGTTCAAAATTATAGCGATGGCTTGCGAAACTTGTTCAGGTAACTATACTGTAAGCGATATTTAGTGTTAAATTTTCATTATTATGAATGTATCTCAAAGGAGATCTCAGTTCAATTCTGGTTTCAAGGATATGTTGTTTTACCATCATAACCAACACGGTAAAATGAAGGGTGCAGAGGAAGAAGGAGGAATGTCAAAAAAATTCATATTTTCCAGAAAAGTTTTAAACATTGACGTTCCACCATCATAACCAGCATGGTGGAATTTAAGATGCTATTTTATCCTTACCTTACGCTTTCTTCACCAATTTCAGAAGCAATGTTAAAAGATTGCTAAGTAAGCTACCAGATAGGCTAGATATCTCAATTTCCGATTTTGGTTGACCACTGTACCCTTCATATGTTACCCGTAAATGACTTACCGGTACATAAATTTAATATTTGTAGGTAAAAGTGTTATCTGTGTGTTATGTTTATATTGTCTCTTTCTTTGTTTGCATAGATTCAGGAATATAATATACTTTTCATGACAGTATTATTGGGATATCTACATTTATTGTTTAGGGTATCGTTATCAATTTATAAAAGTTCGTTGAACTTCCAGTGAGTTTCTTCCCAGTCTACTTGTATTTTGCAATAGCATAAAGTTTTATTACTCTAAATGCTACCTCAGAGCCATAGATGTTGAAAATGCTTATTGTGTGTTGGAATATTGAATGGGAGTTATGTAATGATAAGAATATTTTGTGTGGTGACAGAAATATCTAGGAGGAGTTTATGTGCACTTGATACTTGAAGGCTGATTTTTCTTATTTAAATTTAAGGAAATACCATTTTGGTGTATTTTTTAAAGTTAGAATAAGCATTTATAAAAGAGGATAGCTCCAAAATTTTAGTTTGCCCACAATTGAAAGATTGTTTGTATTCAATGAAAGAAATATGATACTAATACTTATTCCATTAAATGAAAGTTCACTTAGTCATAAAGTATTTTTTCTAAAAAAGAAAAATATTAATAAAAGCCACAGTTAGATAATTAGGAATTATTGCTTATCTGTCTTGCAATATGCTTGTTCATGTCTACTGCTTACTAGTCTCAAACACTTTGGAAAGTGCTTAGTACAGAAATCTCTCTGGCACTGGGAAGGAGTTGAACAATCTCTTGCCTTCATTTTCTTGTTTCTTCTATCTTTTTTTCTTCTTCTTTTGCACATATTTTATTCATATCCACATTACAGCATACTCTGTAATAAAATCCCAAGCCTCCTGTGTGTAAGATAATCTAAAAAATAATTGTACATTCACCTGAATGAACAAGAATTTTCTAATTTTTCTTTATGGGTTGTTGCATGAGTTACTGACTTCGATAATTCCTAGCTTTCAGACTCCAGCTGTGAGTCCATCCTCAATGGTCCCAGTACTTGTTTTAAATGGAAGTGTCCCTCTTTTAAGACTGAATCCCTTTATCTCACCAGAACATTATTTGACCCTTCTTTTAATTAGTGCCAATCTTGTATCAATTTTTAAACTTTGTTAACCCTTCTATAGTTTGAACGTCTTAATTTGAGAAATAATAATGAAGATTGTGAAGTTAATTATTATTCTTAATAAACACTTTGAAACCTTCAGGAGTACATATGAAAAACTTTTGGACTATGTTATTTTTTGAAATATATAGATTGCATCGCTAATATATTGTAAAAGTTCCAGTAGGTCTTCAATACTATATTGAAAATCTTCAGCAGCTACCGGTATAAGGTTTTGTATTTTTGGATACAACATATTAGTAGGCCTATCCTTTTCCTTATTTTAATTTAAAAAATAGAAATGTCCTTTTTTCTTTAGATATAGTCTTCTTGGGTTATATAAGAGGGGAAAGTTGCTGATTGCCGATGATTAACAAAGGAGAAATCAGTACAAGTGCTAGACTCAAACAAGTACTATACTAAATTAAAATATATGGCTCTACATCCCTTGTGGGGCTTGGCATCAGGACTGGGGGGCATGTGGTTGTCATGCAAACTCCCATGGCCATGGCTTTTGTAACTGGAGCCGCTACTTCCTTGTAAAGTAGCTCCTCAGTTGGTGTCACAAGGCTTAGTGCACCCTGTTCGAAACATCCCTATCTCAGAAGAATCTGAGGAGGTCCCAGGGATCAAACCAGGACCTGCGATTCCATAGTCAGCAACACTAACATAGTCAGACCATGGAGTCCGTCCAATCATGTGCAGTGTTAGGGATAGTTAAACCCTACATGTAAAAAAAGTGTTTTTCTAAAGTAATGCCATTCAAATTGGTTGGCACTCAGTAATTTTTCTAACCTAATATGATGATGATGATGATGATGAAGTGTTTGGCCCGGAGACCGGTCCTGCCCTGGGACAGAGCCGTGGGGGGAAGGGCCACGGCCCGACCGAGGGACACTAGGCCAAATGATACCGGCCCGGGTGGCTGGCAGTCACACTACCAACTCACTCATGGCAGAACCTAATATAATCGACTCTAAACTATTACTTAGCAATAGTCCTCTGTGCATGGGCTCAGAAACTGAAAGCGTGGAATTGTCCAGAGCAGTAACTTACCTGAAACTCGTTAAAAAACATTACCATTTAAACAAAGTCACATTCTGTAAATCAAAGTACAGACCTTTCAATTGAAGAGCTTACATCAGGACTTTGTGAGGGATTATAAGATGCATACTTTTAAAAAAATGGGATTATAAGACGCGTACTTTAAAAAAAAAAACCTGTTTATATTGAAACTTTAGAAACAATGTGATTAATGAGGCTGGAATATGTCAGCTCTTTATTTCTAATGTGACAACTGTTTCAGAATGTGTTAAACAATATTGGAGACTTTGGAATGCAAATATTTTGATTTCTAGGGTTTTGACTGTTTGTGGGTTTCTCCTTTCTTTAATTTATGTTTTGTTTCCTTGTACAATGTAATTGAAACTGTAATTCTTATGTTGTTATAGATTATTTTGAATGAAGTCTTGAAGAGGCAGGTTTATGTTGAGTTTCCAATTGATTTTGTTCACATAAATAAAACTTGTAACAGTTTATCGGACATTCTGTTTTTTATTTTAATTTTCCTTATTTGAACTATGTTCACTTTATTTCTATCCTCTATTCCTTTTATTTTTGGAATTTGCAATAGGTAATTAGAATAGTGTAGCTACAAATGGCCTTTATATGTTGGTACAGGATGATTTAGTAAACTGATCGAGGAGTGAAGTCATTTAATAACAGTATCTATCAAAAGTTAGATCTGATTGCATTGATGAAAATCTTGGCAATTCATTACAAGGGACATGTGTATGTGTAATTGCAGCATAAAATGTTTAGTATTATGTAGGCCTATGTATGCAAAATTAAGTGACTTTTCTAAATAGTGAAATTCTAACAGCTCAGATTTGTTAAAACTACCAACAAAATGCTAATAGAAATGATCACTGTATGAATTTAAATACCTTTACACTTATATTTCATTAGTTTGTGGAGAATTATTTTGCTATGAGAATGGCATTTACTACAATTTAGAATTTAAGCATAGAATAACCTATTACATATTAGTTCTCCACACAGAAAAATAGAAGCCATTTGAAAAGGTCAGCCATTGAGAGTGCCATAGCTTGAAAAAGCTGTGGAGCCACTTTAATATACTACAGTAAAACCTGCCCTAAACAGACCCTTTATTGAATGGAAACTTGTCTTAAATATTTTCCGACAGAATAACATGTTAAACCCCCTGTATTAAATGGAAACTGCTTAATATGGGAACAGAAAGCAATAAATTCCTCTATACAAAATGTCTATCTTTCACAATGCAATATTTAGATACCTTAAGGAAACCCAGCAGACATGGGGAAAACCCTCTACAATGTTAAATTGGAAGGGTTGAAAGGTTGCATCGGGTACATTTACTTTCTCTTTCAAAGTCCCATTGTTGCAGGTGTATCCTGTGTTTCTTGATTATCTATGTTCTTTTCATTGACTACAATGATTTGGCAATCATCTTTGGAATTCAGTTTTACCTGAAAGAGTTAAATGAACTCCGGTTCTTCTAAATAACCATCAACTCTCCAACCTCTCTTCAAATTCTTATTTCTGTTCTATTTCCAATAATCTTATGCCCTGTCAGTCACAAGTGTGTTTACTTACAATGCTTAATTGCTCCCTATTCATTGTGTATTGTGTTTTTAATTTATGACATTTACATGCATGTCCATGGTTCAATTTCTTTTATGACACCTTCATTAAATGGAAACCTGCCTTTAACGAAAAAATATCTGGGGCATTGCGATTCCTTTAAAAGCATGTTTTACTGTATTATATTATGAAGAGATAAATGGTTGCCTGGGTGAGAATTTAACTCTGGTTCTCAGCTTGGTATGCTCATACAGAGACTACTTGGATTCTCTCTAGAACAGGGAAGGTTCTACTGGCAGCCCTTGCAAGTTGTTATTGTGGTCTGAAGAAGAAAGGAAGAAGAAAAATATAAATATTGCGTGTAAAGTTAAAGCAGTGTGTTACTGTAGGCATAAATTTTAACTCAAAAGTTCACATAACAAAAAATTGCACATTTTCCATTTTGTCAAGAGTTGTGGAATGGAGGATATTCAAATGACTATTCAAGAATTTTCTTCAAGATTTCCTGATTTTGAAAACATGAAGGAAAAACCATCTCTTCATAATGATCCCTTGAAAGTGAACATAGAGGATCTACTAATAAAGTTTCAACTTGAAGCACTGTATGTGATTTTCAAATGAATTCAAATCTTTATCACAGAATAGAAAATGATGTTACTTTTTCATATTTCCTTCAGATGACAAGTTTCCCCCAGTTGTAAGATTTTGAACAGTAGTTGTTTGGAAACATACCTTCATGAAAGTGCGTTTTCAAGTGTGAAATTTATTAAAAAGAAATACAGGGCTTGCTTCCGTGACTGGTCTCTGTTATACTTCTTGAGATTAGGAACTATCCCACAGGTTAGCTGACTTTTCTTTCAATAAATTGTACGAGTATTACTGTTATTCCCATTGGACCCCCTGCATGGTCTAGTGGTTAGCGTTGTTGGCTACGGATCTGTGGGTTCTATCTCTGGTATCTCCTGAGATTTTTCTGAGGTAGGGAGGTCTGGAACGGGGTGCACTCAGCCTCATGAACTGAGGAACTATGAGGTTGAGAAGTAGTGCCTCTATTCAGGGAAGTTTTCATTAACGGCCGTGGGTGTTGGCATGCTGACCACATGCCCAAAATCCTGCTATCTGCCTATGGTAGATGACACAGCAGTCAGATAGTAGGCCTAGGACCTCAAGGAATGTAGCGCCACAGTTTAATTTTTAGTTATTTCACTGAAATGGTGAACTGGTGTGACAAAAACTTAATTTGTGGAAACAAATATTTCTTCTGTATCTGTCATACTATTCAATATTGTTTATAACATCTACCAGTTAAGCAGTGATAACTGGAATAATCTTTATGGTTAAGGAGTTTTGATGCGGCCCTCAAGATGACTTCTTTAAGTAAATTTGGCCCCTAGTTCCTCTAAAGTTCGACAGTCCTGTTCTAGGACATACTCAGTCCCATTCCAAATATTCTTCCAGGCCCATAGCATCCTCACTAGACTATACACATCTACAGTGGAGCAAGGATGCATCTAACTCTGATGATTATTTTCTTACAGCGTTTTAAGTTAACCTGATTGCCTGTGTGGTCTCGTGGTTAGCATTGCTGGCTACGGATTTACAGTCCCAGGTTTGATCCCTGTACCTCGTATTTTCTGAGCTCGGGAAGCCTGGAACAGACTGCACTCAACCTAATGATTCAGACTGGGAAGCTACTTGATAAAGAAATAGCGGCTCTGGTCAGAGAAACGGCAATCATTAACAGCCATGGGTATCATAATGCTAACCACATGCTCCCCAATCTGGCCATTTGCCTATGTCAGATGATATAGTGGTCAGATGGTAGGCCTAGTCTCTTCAAGGATGTAGCATCGTGGAGTTGTACAGCCTGTGCATATAGATGTGAGCACCTGCATGCGCTGCAGACATAGGGCGGGATGAAAGGGGAGTGTGTTGCTAGTATGGATCACGTAATGACTGATTCCACTGCACATTGTGTTTACAGTGCTCTCGTCTAAATGCACGGACATTAATGGGGTTAACCAAGACTCAAGGTTAAGACATCGATAATGCACAATAACTGCTGCTGTTGTACTTTTTACAACAGTGCGCCTGCTCGAGGGTTAAGCAGCTTTCAATACTCGACTAGCATCAAGTCCGGCTTTTTTTAGAGAAAATGGGCTGCTTCTCATTTTTTACATCTGGTAACTCTAAATATGTTAAATAACTATATAAGGAAGATTATCCTCATGGCTACCCTGAACTGAGAGTTGTAACTAGCAATGTTAATCAATTTGTAACATTATTCATATTCACAAAAAGTGGCTTTCACATATTGTATAGAAATAGAAGGAATATGAAACATTAGACAACTTCTTCCTCTGTGGCACTGTGTAAGTTGATATTTTCAATCTAAAGCCATAGAAATTTAAAAGTAAAGTGAATCAAAGTTGCCTTAAAATAAAAGTATCTCTGTTATATCTTGCGTAATAGAATTTTTGGTATGGTTAATTTTGAAGCTCACGGAAGTATAATCCATTTAACTAAACATATGTAGGCTACTATATTTTGTAGCAACTTGATGTACTTTATTGTAACTTTTTTTTTTGGAGAAAGTTCCAGAAGAATTAACCCTTGACTCATGAGGTGTGGTTTCATGGACCACATGAAAATTTTCAAATTTGCTCTTTAAGGCAGTTTCAAGTGGAAAGCTGCTCTGTTCCCCTTACCTTCCTTAAATCACAAACCCAACAATGTCTAAAGGTCAGTTGCATTCTTGCTGTCCTGGATTTATGTTGTTACATTTTTTTGTTTTTCTAGACTGGGTCTCATGAAGTACTCAAGTTAATGTTATTAAAGTATAAAATGTGTTCACAAGAATGTATCAATGTTATCGTGTTATCTGTCAGACCACAAGGGTAGGTCTGCTATTTGGGCAAAAGATGGGACAGGAAGAGACATTTTTCGATGTGGCATGAGCCAAAACAGATTCGACATACTTCTCTCAAAAATAAATTTCGATGAGATTCAAGGTAGACCTGAACGAGTGACAGCTGTACCAGCAGCAGCTATATCAGATATTTTTGCCATGTTTGTTGGAAATTATCAGATGGCTTACACTACATAGAAATTTATGGTATATTATATGACTAGTAGGTAATTATAGTCGCCTCGCTCATTACCTTGACAGTGAACATCAAAGAAGTCACCACCCGACCTTGTCGCTTGGCGTAGTTGCCACACTGCATAGTGTTAAAAAAGAGAGCAAGAAGGTATAGATGCAGCAAAACACTTGTGGCAATGGCATTGAACAATGAGAGAATTTGCAACATGAGTTCAGTCAGCGGTTTCTTTTGAGAAAAACTTTTACAATAACAACAAACATTGTAATATGAGAACAAAGCGAGCTGCCCGTCAACACTATGAGCGAGTGACTATACTAGAACCCGGATTTATATGCATAATCAATAAAATATGCATGCAAGTATACATGAATAATTTTAAAAAATATGCACGATATTATGCATAAACAAATGAATAATAAAAATCAAATAAACCATTTTTGGGGGATAAACTTACCACGTCTGTCTGTTAAGGTTTTATACAATGAAAATGTCCTTTCCTCATCGCATGATGTCACACGTGCATGTGAAAAACATAACTCTTCTTCAGTGAATCCTGAAAACACTGGTACATGGCTTTTTTCAATGTAAACTCATCCGGAAACCTTTTGTTTGTGTTTTTTCTAAGAAACTCCGAAGCTGCACATTATTCAGTTTCAGCTTCAGGGGATCCAGAGTACATATCCACCCACCCATCCATCCATTTATATTGTCTGGAAAAGTGGTACTTACAAAATATATCATTTATGCATACCGGTACTTTTAAATACATGAAAAAGAACATGCATTTTGCATACAAATCCGGGCTCTAGTAATTATGATTTTTTACAGTGTTTATGCCTTTGTTAAATAAGATATATTTTGCAGAAATAAGTACATTTTGCATTTTGTACAAATTTTTCATTTTATCGCTAATTGAAAAACACAATAACACACTTCATATGCTCCAAAAAAAAAAAAAATACTTATTTTGACAGCATTTGGGGACATTTAGCATTTATCGCGATTGCGAAAACCTACCATCCCTATGTATGATACACTTTTGTGACCTAGTGAGTTAAGGGTTAAAACTGTAGAAGCATGCAAGCAAAATGTTTTAAATAGAAACTCTTTTATCTTAGTTCATAAATAGACATTTCTTACCTAAATATAAATTTAATTTGTTCCAAAAATATTGAAGGGTCATATGTTGAGCAATAATCCTCAGAATGTTGGGAGCTTGTGTTTATGGTGTAGCCTATAGTGTGTGCTATTTGTACGAGTGTGATTGTTATTTATATGAACTTAAGAGAATGTTGAATTGTATGGTATAGACATTGATTGTGATAGAAGTATTGGTGATAAAACTTAGTGTAGAAAAATATTGTTAACTGGTGACAATGGGTCCATAACTAAATTTACTAGACTAATATAAACATTTCATTTATGTTGTATATCAGTCCTGTAATTCCATATTGAGTCATTATTGTTATTGTGATTGTAACTGTTTAATGTCCATAATTACCCTGAAGCAAAATGATAAAGTTTTCAAACTTCTTTGTTAAATAAAAAATACATTGGAAGTTTACACAGTGAAGCTATATTACAAAGGATATAATATTGAGTTGGGTCTACCACATATACTTCACTTTTTGTATAAATACCTGAACTAGTTTCGAAGACCATTGTCATTCATAATCATCAGACTAACACCAACATCAGTTGATTATGAATGATGATGGTCTTCGAAACTAGTTCAGGTATTTATACAAAAAGTGAAGTATACGTGCTAGACCCAACTCAATATTATATCCTGTATTCCTTGTTAAAATGTGGAGCAGTTGTGAGGCTTATAGCAAGGCGAAGAGGGTTGCCTTTCTGAAGCCTCTAGGTAAGAATTACTGTAAAAATTCATTATACCAGAATTCCCTAATTTGGGTTTCGTTTGATGAGGAAGAAAATTGAACAGAATATAGACAATTCTTTTTCCTTCAACCAATTTTTGCAGCTATGTTTTGATAAAGCAAACTGATTTAAAACCATTATGTAAGTGTCACTTTAACATTGTATGAAATGAAAATTAATAATTTTAAAAGGAACTAGCAGTTGGTTTACATTGTTTATGTCCTGTCGTGTCATTGTTGTGTTTTCGTAATTTAAAGTTTAATGATGCATTATTTAATTTATTTTATAACTGATTATTTGTAATAAATACGGCGTTTCTTAAACATTTAATAATCATTATGTTTCATACTTTACTTTTGTAAGGTATGCTTTATTATGCTTCTGAAAATGGTAGGCCTATGTTGCAAATAATTAGAAGCTTAAGTAAAACCTGGTGGAAGTTTAAACAATTCTTTGTTTGGCTCTGGTGTTTTCTGAAGTATGGTAACATACAAATGAAGAATAAGCTCAGTTGGTCATAATAAACAGATACAGTAAAATGAAATTCACACGGGTACTTGTGGTACAAACAACAGAAAAAAATACATCTTATATATTATAAACTTGTGAAATGACATATTGATTGTTCAATAAATATTATCAATGTCTTAAGACTAGAAAGGCTGGCATTAACAAACTACCTAGTAGGACCACTGTCTTTCATTTTAGTGAGTGGTGTTCTGTAATATTTCTTTCATATTTATTTTATTCAGTTATGATTAGAGGCCGGATGTTAGGCAGTAATGAAGTCTGAAATAGGCATACAATTCTGCATAACAATGCCAGTCCAGTTACAATGACCATGTCCTTACCTGGCAGTAGCCTATATGCTCTGTTCTAAGACCCAGATGCCTCTAAAGTTTTTCCTCAATTCACATGTTTCATTCCTCTCCTCCTTTGCCAGTCATTCTCTTTTGAGCTCTTTCTCCCCTCTTTTCCTTTTTCTTTCTTTCATTTTCCCCATCTCTCCTATTAGGGAGGTTCATGTTCTGTCAGCTTGCCCATCGCCTTGATGAGCAGCTAGAGGAAACTAAGGTAGACTTGAAAGGGTCAAGGGGTCCACAGGCTCTAATGAAATTGTAGGAAAAATTTAAAAGAACATGAATTTTTTATAGTTTTACCCATCTAAAACTTGTATTAGAGCAGAGTATGTGCATTTTAAGGCAAATTCCGTTTAATCCGGACTTTCAGTGATCTGGACAGGGTCTGGTCCTATCTAGTCCAGATTAGCAAGACTGTACTGTATTTGCAATAAATCTCTTAATTTGGTGTACCTACTATAACAAAATGTGACATGATGCATAGAAACGGACAACAGATTCATGTTCAGCAACCAAAAATTAGTTAAGATCATCTATCACACCATTTTCCGCAATTTTTTTCCCCCAAAATGCTGGGTACTGAATTAATATTCTATATGATGGAGTGAATACATAGGAGAAAAATGTGTGAAGATTCTAAGGAAGCTACAGCTTGAAAGAAGCAAGCTAGAAGCACTAGGACCTGAAATGTACCACTGATTGTTATTTATGTTCCAGTATAGGGTCAGGCCCTGATTTATAAATGGGCAAACCTAGAAACGGCAGCAATTTTTTAGAGGAAACTTTTTTATAAAATTAAAAAAGTTGTATTGTATAACAAAATGTTGTATCTCAAGACTTCTATAGTGCTGTAGTTTTACAACACTCGCGAAACAACCCCCCCCCCTCCAAATGCAAAGATAAAATTCAGGAAAAAAATGTTAAATAAACTGTAAGTCAATTGAAGTTAAAAGAGTTAAATTTGAAACAATGAAAAATGTTACATTGAGTTTTAGATTTTCATTGTAAAATAGAAATAAGGCTATCAAAGTTATTTGTTCTAAAAATAATGGTTTTAAATAACTGTAATACATTTTTTATGAATATAACTAAATATAATATGTTTTACAATTACTAAATATATTAATATTTTTTTTAATTTCAAAGATTGACTATAGTTGGGAGCTGACGAGATGATCCCTGGCATGACTATGGGGCTCTTATCTGCAGCCAATAGCAGCGCTCCCCTACACTTGCAGTTATAGCACAACACCGTCTTCCCCCTGCATGCCACCACCAAATCACGGATCATCTCGTCAGCTCCCAACAATACATTATATATTACAAATGTTTTTAGAGGTTTCAGGCAATTTTTGTAAATAATATTACAATAAAAACATGCATTTTCCATCAATTACCTTTATCTTATAAAAAATAGATTTTATTTTTGTTGTGTAGCCTAGATAGTGATTGGTTTACTCGCACTAATGAAATGCTATTTCTATACTATTGGTTGATACTTCATAAAACCCACACTTCACACTAAAACAATAACTTTGGGGTTGGGGTAAAAGTAAATAAAATGAAAGGGGTGGTTATACAAATCTTTGCAAAGGGTGCAAAGTGTCTTAAATCGGGGCCTGTGTAGGGAAAGTGAAAGTTATGTGGTTATTAAAGACTTTTCCTCTTAGATATCCTCTTTTAATGTATCCTATAAGTCTTTGTGTGAGAAATTGATTTCAAGGTGAGAGGACTCATAGGTAGTTTATTGTGTGTATTGTTTGCCAAGTAGCATGAGGATTATTGTGTGAATTGTGGATATGTCTGTAAAAGTGAGAATGAGTGTACCATCGCCTGCTTTCCAAATGATTAGTCTTATGAACACTTGCATCCCAATTTGTTGGATATTAAAAGAATTTTCGAAAGAAGTCGACTGATAATTTAAAATGCCCTCATCATCCTTTGCTATATATCCCACATACGAATAAGTTGGACTAGACATCCCTGATTTATGGGGACAATCCCTGGTTTTAAGTTGCTGTTGATTTAGTCCCAAGAAAACAATTTTGTCCCCACCAGTTTCATACTACAGTGAACTCTTAATAATTTGAACTCCAAAGATAATTAGGAAAAATCAAATTATCCAATTTTGAATTAACTTAACTATGTTCTTCTAAAATGAAAATGTAGTAGAACATCTTTAATATAAACTCATTCCTATAAATAATTATTGTGCAGTGGATCTTACCTTAAAAGCTGCACCACTGTCATGATGACGATAAATGACAGCATTTTTTCCACACTAAACTTTGATCATTAGATTAAAATGAAAGAACACAATCTATTTACACTTTACAGATAAAAAAATACGATCACAATAAATTATAGCAAATGCACCAGATAAATAATATGGGAGATCAAAGATGACACACCTCTTTCAGACCAAAAGATTCAGCAAATGTGCCCTTGATGCTGGCAACATTTCCACGCTGCAGAGTGATACCAATTCACTACCTCAAAAACTGATTTTAATGAGGTTCACCAGTTAGCAAACACAGCCTTAATTGCAATTGTTTAATAAAAATTACTTATTAAGGTAATGTGAGTCCTGTATGGCCATGGAGACCCTTAGGGTTTTTGAGCCTCCCAGATTGAGACATTGGCACAGGAAGGTGGTAAGGTTGTCAGCTATATGCACCAGCCGCTTTTTATTCCCAGGAATACTTCTGCTACTCATTTCTGTTAGAGGCTGAGTCAACCCCAGGGCCATATAGTGCCACCAGAAGGTTTAGGCCAATGGAAAAATCCCACCGACCTCATCAGGAATCGAACCTGCTACCTTCTGGTTTGTAGCACAGTGCCTCAATTCGGAAAGACTAAAGGCGCTTGCAGTGCTTTCAATTGAGAGAAATTTCCTCAGTTGGTCATCCAGAGGTGAAGGAGAAAATTATTGATGCTTTTGCGCAAATTAAAACTGGATTTCATTTTTAAATGAATAGATCAAGCTTGAACTGTAACAATTTAGGTTCAAGTAAATACAAAATGTTTGAATTTCTTTTAGGATATTATCAAGTTTCTGAATAAATTTTATTTTTATACATGTTTGTTTTCTTTTACACAATTTTAAAACAAAAGCTAAAAATTTCTGGAGCAGCACCCCCACTAATTTTAGCTACGCTGGTAAGGTAAGGTTAGAAGGTGTATAATTGAGACAGTATTGTTTTATAGAAATGTTTTTCTTAATTTAACTTAGACTGTTTGTTTTTTATTGGTTGCCTTTGAAGTAGTTTCGCAATGTCTTCTTCTTTCTTTTTGAGCCACTGAAATATGGACTCTTTCTGTAACTTGAGGCTGAGCTCAGTTAAAATTCAATATGTTTTTAAAATGTACTCAGTACTCATGAACAATAAATATACAGAATATATCCATACAAAAATATTACATAGCAACCCGTTGTTTATATTAGATCTTGTGGTTTTATTGTTTTTAGTATAAGAAATTATGTTTTAAAAGCCTGAATTTCAGACAAGTATTTTGTAAAAAAATTATCATTGTAAGTTTTATCACAAGTTTTCAGAAACCGAAACTTGTGACTTTTCTGGGGGATGTATGGTTGAAAGGGGGCAAAATGTGTCTATTATTAATAATATAAGACTATTATTAATTATGTCTACTATTAATATGCATATTATTATTATAATTATAATTATAATATTAATAACTTTCCCTATAGATACATTGCTCGATGTTCTCATAAATGGTTCTTGAGCTAAATGTTGAACTTTTGATTAAAACGAGAACAAGGATGTGCAGCCGATAACCTCAGGAACGAAGCGTGGCTCAAAAGTGGTTTGTCAGCAATGGTCTTAAACTTAATAATAATAATAACTTAATAATAATAACAATTCATTATAATTTTGGTCTGATCAGAGACAATGGTATTAATGAGAATGACAGTGTTAAACTTTTAGGTATTTACATGGACACAAAACTGGACTGGAAAGCGCACACTCGAAAACTATGTATCAAGTTGTCTAGAGTTATCTATCTCTTGAGTAGACTCAAGCAAAGTGTTAACAACAACTGTTTACGTCTAGCGTATTTTGCTTTTTTTCATTGTCACCTTATTTATGGCATAAGAATCTGGGGACATGCATCATCTACTAAGGAAGTGTTTATTAAGCAAAAGAGAGCAATAAGGATTCTTTATAGTCTTGGTCCAAGATAAAGTTGCAAAAGGTACTTCATACAGGGGTAGAATATTGACAGTGTCGAGTCTCTATATTTTAAGTGTAGCAGTGTGGTGTAGAGAAAATATATCAATCTTCAAGAAGCGCAGTGATGTACACCAATATCAAACCAGAGGAGCAGATAAAATTGATAGATGTCCTTTCAGACTATCAAAATGTAAGAATTCTTATATAGGTCTTGGTGAAAAAATACTGAATTGGGTACCTACAGACATACTTAATCTTGAGAATGCAATTTATGCTGCCGTCAACCGGCCCTTACCAATCGCATCTTGAGTCAAGAATAAGCAAAAGAAAGGACATTGACCCAGACTTCTATGGCACAAGAGCAATGATGGATCGGGAGTGGACCAAGGCCTGCCAGGACCAAAGACACGTCATTACGAGACTTGCAACCCACGGCTTCCATCACAAGATCTGTACAAACAAAAGATTCCACCAACCGAACGAGGAATGTGTGTGCTCGCTGTGTGATCAGAAGTGCGAACGGTATCACATAGTGAACTGTAAAAAAAGAACACGATCAATTAGAGAGTACAGCGAAAATTAAATTATCACTTTAATGCTCTTTCGAGCGCCCCTTATGTATTTATTTATTAATCTTCCAGTAAATGAGTTCAAGAGATGGTTAACTAATATGCTTTTAGATAAAGCACCGTACAGTATAAATGAAATGTTTGTGAATGAAGGTGATGAATATGTTAGAGACTAACATATTTTTAATTTTTGACAAAACCTATTACAGCAATCGCTGTCTAATGGTCGCTGATGTCAAGTTTTAATTCAAGTTTTAAAGTTTTAATTCAAACCGGCCGCGCCTCGTGTGTAGTTAAGGAATACGAGTATAGGTGGCTTCTTGGCATGGGTAGCAGAAGAAAATAAATGTGACTTCCTTATTTATCCTATTATAAGTGTTATTGTTAAATAGATGATTAAATATTGTTGTTATGAGAAAGAAGAGGAGTTTAATACGTTTCATCAAAATGAGTTTATCACTGTTGTTGCAAGCAAGTAGAAAATCTGCCGATTTGATTACAATTGAAGCGACAGTGCCTTCAGGGTTCGAACACGTAGCGGTAGAAGAATGCAAAGACAAACTTGGGACGGAAACAAAACCAGTCGTTATGAGAGGAAGGATCTTTTTCAATGCACCCGTTAAGCAGTTGGATAACGTAAGTGTTTATTGAATGTGTGAAGAAATAGCATTATTCATAAAGGTTATGTCTGTAAGGGGTATACAGTAGGCATACCGGCAAGTTGAGTTCAGCCAATTTTTTCCCTCTCCCGGATTCTTATTGCGGCAGTTTCAGGTCCTGTGTTATTTTATGGAAACGAAAGAGCTGGTTGTACTTTCCAAATCCATTAGGCTCCTCCCACTAACAACACTCTAGTGGGACCCGCCTGGGAAGGAGGAGTTAGGGTTTCGAATGTCTCCTCTTAGATGGCGTTGCTAGTAATGCACAAGGTGAAACTGGGAAAAATTTATTTTTCCTTTATTCCCTTTTTGTCTTCCTTTTCCTCTCCCTTTCTCTCATCTTCTCCTTGCTCTACTTACCGATTTGGGACGTATTCCTAACAGTAAATTTTGGATTGACCGGGATTCTAACTCGTGACTACTAGCACCGTAACCAGTAGCCTTAACCACTACACCACGAGTGATTGCTGAGCAGTGAAGAGAGAAGTTATCTATTTTAAGTTTACAGAGCATTATAGTAGGCCTACATGAGAAATAAGGTGCAAGGGTCATTTTCGGAATATTTTATTTTAGTGTGTTTACGGAACTCCTTCAGAAAAGCGTAGCCACCAAACAGTGAGGTATGCTCAGCCATTAGCGACATGCCCCTCTGAGCCGCGGAAAACAGCTGATGCAAGGATAAAATTTCCCGTCGCAGAAGAGATTCAATGTGAGACATAATAAACCTCACCCTATTCAGTATATTGCTCCTAAACTAACATGACGTTCCGGCTCCTAACCTAACATAACCTTTCACTGACCAAGAATTTACCTATCATTGTTTAACTAAATTCACAAGCGCCATGGTACAATAGTGAGGGTGCGTGCACAGGCTCAGAAGCGAGGGGAAGCAGCCAGCAGGTGGAACTTTCTTCAATGTGTCTTGAAAAAGCTGTTCTGTCACCTATAGTGTTACAATCAGATATTTATAGTAGGCCTTACTATCTACTTCTAAGTGAGAGGTTCCCAGTTTAAATTTATCTTCAAACAAGATTTTTTCTGCCTTTCCTGAATTTTGTTACTTTTGTTTTTTGGGAGTTTATATCAAGGCAATTTCTTTGCGACCATGCATGTATCCTGTCCAGACCGGTTTGTAACACTGTTCTACTTTTTGATAGCAACACCATATCGTCTGCATATAAAATCATGGTGATGTCTTCCGTTGCAACTTCGTTTATGTCATGAGTCATCACATTATTTATTTCTGGTTACTTAAACTAATTTTTCTTTTTTATCAAAAAAGTATTAGATTCAGAAATGTACAGCTATTTTGCATTGTACCTAAATGCTGTTAAATATTTACAGCAAGGCACATCAAGTTGACCATCAAGAAAGTGTTGCACTACAGCTTGAATCATATCTGTAATAATCCTTAAGGTCTGCATGCAGAAATGTTTGATTCCAGTCTTCATGTGACCATTGTTTATGCTGCAGTTAAATAAGGAAGATATTTATTTTATTATAGGTTGAATTGTTGAGATCGGTTGACAACTTGCATATCGTGATAAACAAAGCCACCAGTCTCAACCTGACTGGCCTCAATAAGGTAAGTAAATGAGTTTTCGTACCCCTTATAAAATTTGGCAGAGGATGGGGATTTTTACTTTTCTTGTTGAAATGTAGGGTACACTATTTTGCTTGTATCATTCTGAGAGAAGGGAATAGAAAAGACCTAACGTTATTCTAGTTATTAAGAGATCTTGATAAATCGTAGAAATATATATCACTTTACCATTGTGGGTAATTAATTTTAGTAGATGCTGACGTTGATTAATGGTCTACAAATTCTTTTCACTTATAATCTTATTAGATGGCAGCTGATGGCATACGGTAAACTGGAATCTTGTTCTTAGCTGTTTTATTGAAATATTTTACAAGACTAAATGAACTCAATTTATTGTAATATTAAAATCAATACGAACAGAATTGATTTTATTTAAAAAAAAAAAACTGGCTGTTAGTTACACAGCTTGATTTGCTGCTCCCAAGATTTAATATCGTTCTGAGTTCGATAATAATCGACACCACACCTGTGTTATAATTAAAATCTGTTTTGGAATGGGTATCATTATGATACCGTTACGTCACATGTAATGAGCATTTTGTAGTATGATCGAACAAATTAGTACAGTTTGAAACAGATACACAGTTTATTTGCATTTTTATTAATATTATATTTCATTGTATAAAAATAATTTAGATACATTATCCATGCTCAGATTCATGTTTCATAAATTAATCTTCAGCCTTTCTGTCTTATCTATTCTTGTTGGTTTAATGTACTAATAAAATGTCATGTAGAACACAGGCAGTTGCTTTGTTATAACATGATGTCAACTGAATTTTAAAATTCCTCCTAGAGGTGCATCTGAAGAATTAAGTCACGGGAGTAGTTATGAGATTAGTAAAACTGTAGATCAAAAAATTTTTAGTTAAAAATTGAAAATTTAAAGAATTAGAAAAGCTAATAGAATTACGCCGTGGGTGAGTCGGTAGCGCGCCTGCCTTCCACTCCGGCGGCCCGGGTTCGATTCCCGGCCGGGTCGGGGATTTTTCAGTAGTGAAAAATCCCTTTCCCGGGTTCAGGGCTGGGTGTTTGTCAGTAGGTTAAGTCTTAGGTTAAGATAATGCACATTGTGCGCGATTCCTTAATTATTAATATCATAATTTTATATGGTAAATTTCATGTAGAATTTGTAAGTTTTTATTGAAGCCCAAGTAAAAGTCTCAAGCCTACCACACGCAGAAAGCTATGCTGTGCTAAGCCATGCTAACCAATGCAATGCTGTGACATGAAATGGATGTTAAGCTAAACTCTTCCCATCTGCTGTGCGAGTACAACAACCATACCAGTACTGGTTAAAAATGTGTAAACACATTATTACATAAATTCCGGGGTGTGTGGGCAAAGAGAGTTAAGTCCACCATCCTAAAAAATTCAGATACCGGTATATCCATAGAGTTATAGATAAAAATGTTCTCTACATTTGTGTTAAGTCCAGTAAGTCATATTCAAAATTGTATGGTAGTTATGGATGTGTGCCTCATGGGTTTATCCATCTCGAAAGCTATGTTGGGCTGGTATAGTGTGTTAAGTCACTCTAATTCTCAGTAACAAGAAAGTGGACTTAACTCTCTTTGCCCGCGCACCCTGAAGTTAAGATTTAAATTTAATCATCATTATAAACATATAACTTAGGTGGAAATGGTTACAACAAGTGCGTTATAATATTTACATTGTTATTAAAGTAGTTGAACAGTGTTTGAAAATTCAAGCTGTATTGCTTGATTCCTGCTTTTACTCCAGGTTCTAACCATTATGCACCAGTTACATATTTATCAACCATTATAAAATGTACCAATACCAGTTCTTGTTTGTACTTGTACAGTTCGGTATTGAGCCACATTTTCACTCATTTGCATAGCGTCTGTTTAAACAGATGGCTGCTAATTACTAGTAGAATAAAAAAAAAGTTTTGGAGACGTGTTCATATACATCATAGAAACACATGTTTGCAATTTTTTTTATATTTTTTTTATAAATGTTAAGTGGATACCCTAATGGGTTAATAATACCAGTAGGTAATGTATTATGCATCAATTTTTCTGACATAAATTTTATTTAATTTTATTATGATATTATTCCACTGATGTGCTGATACTGATAGTTCCCTTTTTGTTTCAGGAAGAAGACATCAGTATTTTAAAAAACATACCTGATTATAATGACATAAAGAAAGTTGTTACGGTTTGGAGTATTAGAAATAATTTTAAGGGTATTCTTTTCCCAAGCCGTGAAATGTATTTATCTGCTGTACCAGTTGAAGAGGAATTGAAGGCAACAGCAAAAGCTGTGGCAGAAAGTAGAATGAAAGAAATGGAAAATTGTACCTCGAGTGACTTGGACAGTGATGCCCTGAGTGAAAAGTCAGAAGAAAGGAGTAAAGATGAAAGAACAAGATTTAATGAGATCGAGGATGAAGCTTATCATGAAGTTGACTTGAGAGCTCCAGAAGAGAAGATCTTAAAGTATCGAGTTACATGTATTCGCAACGGGAAACACAGCTTTGGTTCTCAAGATGCTGCACACCATGTAGGAGGTACTCTCCAGGACATGTTCCATTGGGTTGTGGATCTGAACCACCATGACATGGAAGTGGTGCTCTATATTAGAGATGGTAAGGTAAATGAATTTTTTTATTGTCAAATCACCACATGAGTATTCTGATTTCTTTGCATTAATGTTGGGGATAGGTTCTTCAGAATTTCAACTTTTTTCTGGAATGACTTTAACTGCTTAAGGCTTTAACCCGAGTAAATTTTTGTAAAATTTTAAATCACAAGAAAACATTAAAAAGATAATGTCTCCTTCTTGACTTTAAAACTCGAAAGAACATGTTACTCGCATTTATACAGTTACAGATAGGGCTACAAGAGAGTAAACATACGCACTTCTGAAGGGTACATTCATATTATGTTGCAGGGAGAGGGAATCCCAGCTGATTTTAAGGTTAGTAGAGAGTATAAAGGTGACATCCTCATGTTATGTAATACTGTATAAATTTGTTCATTTGTTTATTTATTCTGATAAAGAATTTTATACATAATTTGGTGGATTGGAATTCGCATAACTACAAACATTTGAAGGTTAAATTATACAAGAAAATTCATGTTTTTTATATTATTATTATTATTATTATTATTTTTGTATTATTTTTTATTATTATTATTATTTTTTAAATACAACTAACTACAGACATCGTATTATATCTCTGCCAGTCTGTCACGTGACTATTTCCTGGTAGCAGAAGAGAGAGAGGCTCGATTCTACTGGCGTGCACAAAAACATTTATTAAATTTACAACGGGCAGCAGATGTGAACAGATTTGAGCTCGGACAAGCACTGACTAGAAAGGGAACTGGATGTTTTTTGTATTGGAATACACGGGCTACCTGCTCCTGCACAAGCACTTGTAACAAAATTCCAAAACAAAATTCCAACAGTCGGCGAGAGGCACAGATATAAAACGACAGCTGTACAGTCAATGAACATTTTTCAAAGTGATTTATTGAAGATGTCAAACACATTTAATCCAACAATATAATTATAAAACTATTATACTCTGAATTATATACCTCTGATTACCTCATTAAGTATAAAACTATTAAAATTATTATTGTCAGTAACTTATACCTAAAATGAACTTTAAAGTTTGTTAAAAAAAGAGTTCTAAAACGTACTAATTCACAAATCACACAATCAGTCATGCAATTCTGCAGTACAATACTGAAGCTTAGCCTACTTTCATTTTATTTTCAGTAGTCTTTACATGACTGTCATGCATTTTTTATGATGATGAATAGTTATTGGCATAACTCCTAATCAGTGGCTAATCGTGACTGGGAAGTAAGGTGAAGAGGTAGTAGAAAAGAAAAAATATGTGTGCACATGCTTACAATTTCACCCATGTGGGCTTATGAACATCCTTATGTTGAGCTGCTGTTGACCTACTACACCAACCCAGATGTGAATGCTGCTGCCGATCCTGACAGACCTATTCTCGTGTTACCCACAAGCAGCCCTGTCAGAACCTCCATCTCTCGTTAGCTCACCGACCCAGTCCACTGAAGGAATTGGTTACCACAAACTTGGACTGGGTTCCTCGGCTTGATAGGGTCCACCACGTAAAGGTGAGAGCGAAGTTGGAGTGGAGAGGCTGAGAGGTCTCTCTTGATGAGATCATGTGTGATGCATCACACTCCCTTGGACCCCAAAAGAATAAGTTTGGTAAGGTAAAAATATTGGTTCTCTTACTTCCCCTGAATAGCCACCACTGCTCCTAATACAGATATCTACATTCACTACTCAAACTGATATCTTCATTTTCATCAACAGACTGATAGATTTCCTGCACTTCTTCATACATCTGATTTAGGCATGAATCATGATGGATGTTTAGAAGTTATTTTGTTATAATGTAACGTAATTTATTCTTTTATCTTTAAATTTTACAAATATACACACTTGGTGTTACAAATAGTCATCTTATTATAATTATAATTGAAAAGCACCTCATGCAGCAGGCAGAAGAAACTGAGCAAGTTTCTTGATATAACATGTAAGCACTTGTCCTTGTTCACGTCAAAGTTAAAATAATTTTAGTTCACAGATAATACCTCTGTTGTTAGAGATTGCTGGAGATGACACGAAGTTATCTCTCACTTCATTGCATGCCCCTTAGGCAAAATAGCAAACCACTTAGCAAATTATTTCCAACTCATTGCATTCCTGTCAGGCCAGTATGAGATGTGCACCACATATAAAGGGATTGCAGCACTGACAAATTTCTAGAGTGTTGGTAACATAAAAATGAAACCATTGCAACTTTAAAAGAGAGCTAATGCATATGGACTTGCAATGTAAAAGTGACATGACAAAATAACGATTCTTCATAGATCAGAATCGTTCATGTTGTAGAAAGACCTGCTTGGCACCTTTAAGATATAGCTGCAAACTGAATCAACTGTTTCATACTAAAAAAACATAAGAAAATATTATAAATACATTTTTTTAAATCTGGGCATTGTGTGGTACACTATATTAATTCATTGGGGCGAAATGGGGACTGAGAAGAAACATTTTACCTTATTCTTGTTTATTTTTTAATATATTTTTTCTTATCATTATTAATATTACCTTTTAGTGAATGTGAACTATAATAAGATCAAAACATACCTTTTACCAGCCTACACACACCTCTACTAAATATGTGTTAATGTGTTTTAAGATGCCTGCTGAGAAAGTAATCAGTAGCAGAACCGGTAGACTTCTATTGTAACCTTTCATGGTACAATAAATATATCATGTCATATTAATTCATAGTTTGTCTCTTTTTCTTTAGATACCATGTATTATGGGGTTGCCCTAACAAAGGAATCAAAACACAGGCGTAACATTACGCACTTTGGACCTACCACTCTGAGGGCTACCATTTGTTACAACCTATTACGACTAGCTCAGCCAAAACCTGGTGATGTTGTCATAGACCCCATGTGTGGTGGAGGATCTATACCCATAGAAGTAAGATATTTTAATTGTCATTAAGAGAGTAAGCCTCTCATGTCAGGATTGATAAATTTCATGTCCGTTTGTGGTAGAATTTAAAAGTATGCTTAAAATGTACCACCATATACCACAAACTTAATACTGCAGATAGTTTTTATCTTGATACACAGTTGCTAATAATATTGTTTTCATTTATTGCTGAAATTTGTAATTATAGGAATATTCCTAACTACATATGTGTCAAATTAACACTGGTTATGAATTAAAATCTAAAAATTCACAGTTTTTTCAATGTGTACAAAAATATAAAAATCTTAAAACAATTAAAATGTATAAGTCACAGTTTTTTACAATTAAAACCTTAAAACAATTAGGAATATTTACATATACATATATATATTTATATGATAGTACAGATTGCACTCTTAGTTACACTGATAGTCCACATATCAATATATTCCTTTGTAGCTCTAATAATTTCACCAGGTATATCGATATTGGAATTAAAATTGTGGTAACCATCAGTAAATGACAACAGTATTATATGCTCCAGATGTCTTTACAAAATTGTCAGTTGAATTGATGTTGGATGTTGATAACCTTTTAGTAGCCATGTATCAGATAATAATCTAGCTGTATTTTCCTTAGAGGATGTCAGGCATAGTGCCTTAAACACAATATATACCAACTACCTGACTTCAGGAGCCGTAATGTAAGGGGCGAACTTGGAAAAGAGCTGCATTTAATTTTGGGTAAAGTAGAGCCAAAAGAAGACCCTAATATTATTTTAGTTTAAAACATACAGGTTGTTAATGGAATGATAATTCTTTCACACTGGCTGTGTGTACACTAAGGTGGAAAGGTAGAGTCACTGAACCTGGATCTTCAGCTCTCCATGCCACTGCTCTTACCAATTAAACTACCGGGATATGTGAGTCAGTTGGAGAATAATTTAATGTACTGGCGTGTTGCTGAGTATCACATTCATCAGTATCATCTGAATCATTATCACATTCATCAGTATCATCCAAATCATTATGCCAAGAGAAATTATTATTTCATGTATGCATTCGTTCATCACACCATATTTTTCAGTGCAACCCACATATCCACTGAATATTCAGAGAATATTTTCAAATCATTTTCCCCCTTTAGTTATACTTTCCTTTCCTTTAACCCTCCGTCAGTCAACCTGATAAGCTGCACACAAGTGGCTGATTCATGGTGGAATCGTTGAGAATGCAAGTCTCATTTCTTCACTAATGTATTTGAGTCTCTTCCTCTTTGATGTATTAATTTAAGTCAATGTTGAAAAGCCCAGTTCACACAAATATGTAGTCAGAATTGGAAATAACATATTTTCTGCCATATTGGTGATAGCTGGTATTCACTTTGTAGTACTAACCTAATGTATTCAAGATGTGGTACCAGCAACAGCTTATTATCTAGGAATCGCAGGTAATTAAATGCATGAACTCCAAAGTGTTTTGGAATAAATGGATAATTTGTAATGAAAAACTATTTTTGGCTGATAAATATAATATGTTTGTGTTACCAGACATTTAGCATTATTACTACATTCACAAATTACATTTTCGCTTAACATTCTCAATTGTACATGGTATATGACACCAATGTTTAAAGTCTTTACATATGATGCACAGTCAAATTTTGAAAAATATTTTTTTGTTAAAATGGTATATGGTACAAGAACAAATATGGTATGTTGTAATAATGTGACGTTGTTTCAGGGTCTCCTAGGTTATCCTGATTGTTATTTTCTTTGTGGTGACAACCACGAGAAGGCTGTAATGCGAACTGAAAACAATCTACAGAGCCCAGACCTCGGTATCAAGAGAAACCACGTAGATGTGTTTGCATGGAACACGACGTGCCTTCCTCTGCGAGACTCAACTGTTGATGCTCTCGTAACAGATCTTGTGAGTATTATGATTGTTTGTCTCTGTGTTGTTTGTTTATTTGTCTTGAAAACTTCTCATGTCTACAATTTGTTGAAAGAAACCAAACATCTAACTGAAAGCATCATTGTTGAATCAATATCCATCTTGAATCACCATATTTACGCCAATAAGTAATTGGAGCTTCTGTTTAGAAAAGTACTGTTAAATTGTTTATATTTATTATTATTATTATTATTAATAATCTCCAAGTTTTAAAACCCTATTTCGCCAGGGTTTAAACTAGAAAAAAAAACCTTTAGTAAAAAAGCAAAAATGGATAAAAAAAGCTTTAGCAAAATGCTAAAATAAAAATTTATTGCTAAAAGTTAATTTTAACTGCATTTCCTTTTATGTAGCTTCAAAATAATAAAAATAAAATGGTACAATTAAAAAAACTGAACAATAAAGCAAATTATTAATTTTTTTTTTTTCAAAACACTTTGGTTTGGAATTTAACACTTTTCTCTGTTTCAAATTGGCCCACTTCTCATTTTGCATTTTAGTGAAAGTGGCTACAATTTCTTTCGCATTCTGCGAAAAATGCGATCGTAGCTTAAACCCTGTATTTCACCCTAAGATATGTTAGGGTTGTAGGTAATACAGATATACATAACTTGAACAAGAACAAACATTGGAATAGCTATACACTGTTCGAAAAACTGTTTCGACTAACACAGCAAGAAATTATAAATGTTTAAAAATATGTCGAACAAATTTCAAGAATTCTGACGAACGACATCTTTTACAGTATATGCTAAACAAAGGCTTCTGAAAATGATTCCTACAATCCATGAGGGGCAGATTTAAACTATAACGTGCTCTATCTAATACAGGGCATTTGAAATGGAGGTGTTCTATAGTTTGCCTGTCCTCTGTACAGAAGCATTGTGAACCATTTGTTTATATTTATGTACTGTCTTATTAGCTGTGTCCTATAGCAACTTGCGAAGAGGCAAGCAGCTTCATTTATAATAAATGGTTATCTTCTTTCTTCTACATATTATCATTCATTAAATAGTAATTATAAATTCAACCCATGACATGAAACTCTCTAGATAAATTCCCTCGTGACATTTATAATTATACAGTAAAAGCAAATATTTTTATATCAGCTTACACATTTAGTGCACTACTAATACAGGATGGTCATACCTATGAAGATGAAAAGACTGGTGAATAAAACCCTCAGACACAAGAATTGCATGTAAAAGACAGAATTTTATATTCATCTGGTATTTACAAACACTTCTCATGTCCATAAGGTGAACTTATTCAAGGATTTTGTGTTGAAACTATATTCTCGCTCGGGCCTGGAAGTAGACTATGTTGGAATATTTATAATTATGCAGTAAAAGCAAATATCATTATATTAGCTTACACTTTTAGTGCAATACTAATATCAGATGATCGTCTTACCTACGAAGATGAAGAGACTGGTGAATAAAACCCTCAGACACAAGAATTGCATGTAAAAGACAGAATTTTATATTCATCTGGTATTTACAAACACTTCTCATGTCCATAAGGTGAACTTATTCAAGGATTTTGTGTTGAAACTATATTCTCGCTCGGGCCTAGAAGTAGACTGTGTTGGAATATACCTAAAACATACAAGTAAACTATCATCAGTGAACTTGAACTATAAAGAAAGCGAGTTGTGTTACTAACAACAGTTCATTTGCACTTAACCCTTGCATTGTATCAGCTCTACAGAAACGTGTTATATGTCTCTGGTGTTTTTTGACCCCAGAGTGATTCTATCAATTGTGTGATGATAAATGTAAATTATTGTAAAATATATGCACAAAACAATAATGCCCATATCATAACAATACATTCTGTGAAATACAACACCATTGTTTCAAAAAATGTTACATATATACCATAAATTATTGTCTTTTACTTTCTATAAATATTACATTTTAGTTTGTTTTAGTTCTAAAAACCATTTCGACACAAACTAATAAATTATATAACGTCTTACTACAACAAAATACTACTGCTAACCGACATCTGAATTTGTTACAACAATGTACGTATAAATGTCAGTGATGCCAAGTCTTTATTGCCAGTCGCTTCTTGTTTTTGTCGTAAACACATGCCAACTTACTACTAACGGTCGAATAACTATGTTATGTTACCCAGTTATAATAAAATGTCTGCAGAAAGCATATCCGATTGATGAGAAGCTTCTGTCAACTTTAAAAACTGTTTTTTTATAATTAAAGAGGCATCCAGTATTAGCCTCTCTCACTCCCAAATAGAGCATTAGCTGTGAAAATTACAGTTTACACATCTTACACTATTATTCAATTCAGTTTTTCCTTCCCAACCAATCAGAGCTCTCATGGTTTAATTATTGGTCCCACTCGGCCTAGCATTTCTTCATCTTTCCTATATAACAGACTTTTTTCCCATTTAACTCACTTGTCTTAGAAGATTGCAGTGGAGCAAGCTATTGAAAGCTTGGATTCAATCCTCCCACTCACCCGGTTGGAAGCCTGAGGAATCATTTATTCTCAAAACCAGGAAAGCCACAAGTCTCATATTACCAGTATTTTCAACTTGTCCCCAGACGTGAAAGGGAATGGAGTGCAATAAAGTTTAAATATTAGTACGTTCATTGCCCTCATTCACTCTCACATACAGGAACAGAAGGGCAGGGGCAGAGATGGTGGATTACCTGTGAAAGTAATGACTGTTAATGAAACTAATCCTGGAATTTGTACTAGTAAAACTTATTTAAAGTCCTGAGCAAAGAAAAGCAAGAATCAATTGTAACAAATTCATGTTTCCACAGTATGATGCATAACTTGGTTTCATATTACCAACAGGTAACACCAAGCCTCATCTTTTTTTGGGCAAAATTTTATTTGAATAAAAACTGAGATGATTAATTCAGTATAAGAATTGCGATAAAATTTGCAAAAGAATGTGTTAATAATGTCATTGAGTTGGGTTTGAAAATATATTATGTTTAAGATATGGTGCTTCTACCACATATTTTTGTTAAATAAGAAATCAAATGAACATTTTTTGCTTTTAATTTATCATAATAATTAATTACAATGTTTTTGTTATGCATCCAACTCATGTCTCTAAATTTTTGTTATCAGTTAAAGTACTTAAACCATAAGTATTCAAATCATATTACCGTAACTATTCAGTCTTTAGATAGACATGTGTCCAACAGAAATGCAGCACCTGAAAATTATTTATTAATTAATGCAGAGCCTTTTTATGTGCATCGTTGCAAGTCTAATGTAAATCTATATATTTACAGATTTTGCTTAAAACCCATGTAAATAACTTTGAACGAAATAGATTTTGCAATAAAAAGAATGAATAAATAATAATTAAGCTTGGTTTTTGTGTTTTGTCATCAGGATAAAATTATAATTTAGCAGCCATGAAACATTTAATCAACTATTTGGGGAATTCTTTATGCATTAATAAATTCTTCACATTTCATCTTTAGTTGATCATCAAAGTCACATCCTACCTCTATTTATCACTAGATTTGAGACCAAAGAAAGAAACATTTTTTGAATCTATATAAAATATAAAATCCCTTGTTATGACATATACTACAATTATGTGTTGTAACATAGAAACATACATATACGAGGGTGAGTCCAAAAATAAGTTTCCCCTGGCAATTGTGTACAGAGGTGTGGATGAAAGACAAAAAATATGAGACATTAAAGATAAGTCGTACCTTTATTTTTCCACGTATTTACCACATACATTGAGACATTTGTCATACCGCTTTAGAAGCTTCAAAAAGCCCTCTAGGAAAAAATTAGGGCTCTGCATATGGAAGAAGCAGTGGTCTCGCATTGTCATCCAACAACAGAATGCTAGATTGGAGAAGGCCAGGCCACTTTCTCCGAATCGCCTCCAATTTTGACAGGGTGTGACAGTACCATGTAGCAGTGATAATTCCATCCTCCATAAAGTTCAGCATCAAACCCCCTTGGGCATTCCAGAACATATCCCCAGACACTAGGAGTATTGAAGGCACATGATAAATACATAATCGTATTCCAACAATTCTCCTCATGTACAGGAACAATAATTCTAACAATGACTGTTGAGAATAAAACTTGGCTTTGACTGCGCTATACTAACTCATCAATTTAAAGCACTTATTGATTATCCAGTTCAAAAGTTCAATATTTAAAATAATACACTACCTTTTAAAGCTCTTTCTAGTTCAGTGTTGCAATAAGTCGTACATTCAACCAAAATTGGAATGAAGTGTTTTATTCTACCAGAATAGCGACTTATTTCAAATTGCCAAATTCCCCATGCAATTGCAATTCCCATTTGTCATAGAAGACAAGAACTACAACCAGCTGTTGTGAGGGTCTTGGCATGCTGAAATGTGACCGTTTGTTTGAGTGAATCTATAATCTCAAAATTTAAACATTTAGATTGATTATGGTCGAACACAAAGAGTTGTATGCAACTTGCCTGTAATGGTAATTAAGATTCTCGTATGAATATTGTGAAAAAAATATACTCTTATCTTAATAAATGCCATTATAGGCTTGTTGCGTAATGTACTACTTTTGCATGGTTTTCCTCTTCAAGTTCCAAATAAGATCAACATGTCTACTTATAAGGATACAAGCTATGGAATTATATGAATAAATTAATTAAAAAAATTACAGAACATTTTGACAACAATTATTGTTTTCACAACAAAGTGTATTATTTATCATAAATATTCATTTCACTTTCACTTACGGCAAATGTGTTATGTTGAACATGTTACAAAGTAGAGCACAGTAAAATCGAGACACATCCCCAGACATGAGTGCAAAAGGTGTACGATGATGGGAAATACATCTGCCTACAACTTTTGCCCTCGTGTACAGAGACAATACCAATTGCCTGCCATTGGTAATAGTGTTGATCTTGCCATTCTATACTGAGCAGATGAATCACCAGCTGTATGATGCTCTCCATACCATAGCTCGATGTATCCTGCTAGATGCAGGACTCATGCAATATTGTACAATTTCAACCAGACAAAACATAGTAAATTGACATATTCCCAAGTATACAGAACAAGACAAATTTTTAATACGGTGCAGTAACTCTCAAAATAGAATCTACACTATAATTTAAATTATTGCTTTTGTAAAGCATGTGACCTAAATTTTTGTTTACACTCCTAGACATTATTATCACTGGTTTCATTTCTTTTGTCGGATAATAGAATTACTCAAATATCCAGGTTATGAAAATCACTGTCAAACTTATAAAAAGTTTTCTGGGGATTCATTGCATATCATCACATGCAACATTACTGCCACTGATGTATTTATAAAAATCACAAAAATATGCAATTGTATGCACCATAAAATCATGTTCAAATAACTGAAAAATTCATAATTTGTACACATAATGTATAAGCATACAGTTTCAACCCCTAAGAAAAAACATGCAAATGCATGAACTTCTGGGCCCTAATTATAACATAAGGAACAGGATAAGTATTTAATCTTGCCCCCATCCAAAATATAGTTCTACTATACTGACTACAGAAATTACATTACTAAAATTACCTAACATGCGCCGGCCTTCCACTCCGGCGGCCCGGGTTCGATTCCCGGCCGGGTCGGGGATTTTTCAGTAGTGAAAAATCCCTTTCCCGGGTTCAGGACTGGGTGTTTGTCAGTAGGTTAAGTCTAAGGTTACGATAATGCACATTGTGCACGATTCCTTACTATATATCAACAATAAATGATGTACACTTGTACAAACAATTTTTTTACTTGTCATAAATATGTATTTCCTTTCCACTTCCCAACAAATGTGTTATAATATTTGAACACTTCACCAAATAGAACACAGTAAAATTGTGTTATATCCTCAGACATGAAGGCAAATGCAGTAGAAAGAAGAGAAATTCATCTGTTGTACAACATTTGCCCTCATGTACAGAGACAGTACCCTCTGACTGGCATTCGTAGGTTATCAACTAGAAGAAACACACTAAATTTTTATGAACAATAAATATCGCTTAATACTTCTACAAGGAAGTTTCATTACTTACCCAAGCAGAGCACAGTAAAATTGTGTTATATCCCCAGACACGAAAGCAAATGTCGTAACAAGAAGAGAAATTCATTTGTATACAACGTTTGCCCTTGTGTACAGAGACAGTATCCCCTAACTGACATTGGTAGTTGCCTTGTTTCTTGCCATGTATTGTTAGCTGTATGTTCCACTCTGTACCATAGCTGAGACATGCGAAACTCTCCTTGTAGAGGTGACATACATGTTTACCCACCGCACTCGATACAAAACAGTTGGTGCCAGTCTATTCATATCTGGAATCAAACCTAACCAGTGGATATGTCATCACCAGTGGTGAATTTGAAAGCTAGTTTGGAAGTAAGACAATGCAGTACATAACACTATAATAATATATTTGCGACGGTTGCATGGGATCATTATTAATTTTGGACATGTTCTGAAAAGGGACGCTGACATCTTTTAATCTTTTAGTTTTCACCAGCCTGTCTATATCGAGCTGAATATCAATATCTGAACATAATCTCATGGCACAATAAATGTAAATAAGTTTGAATCAGTTAGCTTTGCCACCTGTTCCGAATTTGCCGGGACATCCTGCATTTTAAGAACATGTTCAGCATCCTGAATTATGCCTAAGAGGGTCACATATATCTTTTTTATTATTTTGCTAGCCTTTTCTTTTCTAATGTTAGTTGTACTGTTACATAGCCTATTCAGTTTCGCTTTGTAACGAATATATACCATCTTTCTCTTATTAATAAATTGTTCCATGTACAAATTTAGGTATGAAGATCAGCAATAAGCATATATTCGATAAGTGTCCCTCCTTAGCCTTACCAAAAGGTGGCAACCCTAGAATCAGTGGACCTATTTAACACAACTAACTGAACTATGTTACTTGTTTTTGCACTTCCTTCTAAAGCCAGATAAAACCATAAAACAGATCTGAATCTTTTCAGAAAGCTGTTCCTCAATGTGTGTAGCCATTTCTCTACTTTGTTAACATTCTTATCAATAGATAGACTTACTGACCTGAACTAACATAACTGATGGGGACAAATATATTATGCAGCTATTATGAAATATTTTTCTGTGAATGTACCCTCTGAAAATAAACTTAATGCTTTCAAAATGTGCTTTGAGACAGTCAATTTGTTTCTCAGATGGGCTTTCATTTAGTTTTTGCCTATGTTTGTAGCTACTCCGATTACTTCTTCCATTCTGCATTTTGAAAGAAGAAAAAAAAGTTAATTGCTTAATAAGAATGAAATTGGCTTATTGAGATCGTTACAAAAACTGCACAACAGTGTACATACGTGAGATTTGATTAAATATATTTCAAGATGAAAGTTCAAAACAAAATTTAGCGTCGAGCAGATGAAACATCTCATTTTATCATCATTGTGACAACAACAGAAAATCATTCTCCCAGTCACTATGAAAGACGCGACTTCAGTAAGAAGAACTCAGTACCTTCACCACTGATACGCATTGCTATGTCTTTGCATTGCATTGCGAAGACGGGCAAACTTATGGAAATAGAACTCCCTGAAGTCACAATATCACATGCCTAATTTTATTACTTATCAGAAAAATTTGTTTTCTTTCCACTTACCGGTTTGAACACGTCACCAAGTAGAGAACAGAAAAATTGTGTTATATCCCCAGACATGAAGGCAAATGCAGTACGAAGAAGAAAAATTCATCTGTGTACAGCATTTGCCCTCATGTACAGAGACAGTATCCTCTGGCTGACATTGGTAGTCAGTTTTTTTCCCTTGCCATCCTTCCCTCAGTACATGTATCACTAGCTCTATGTTCCATTCCATACTGTAGGTGGATGTATCCTGCCAGACATAGGACTCATTCATTATGATATAGGACATCAACTGGAAAATCTCGAAAATTAAGTATCCACAGAATAAAGAATATAGTGAATTATAGAGAACCGGACTCGTTGACTTGTTTGTAAGAAGAATTAATGAGAGATCTTGGAAAAAAAAAGCTGGCTTAGAATAGGCAGTTTTCTATGTCTGGTGTAGTGTCCTATTGCCACAGCTAGGCCTGTCAATATTTTTAGTGCCAGCGTTTGCATCTGTTGTGGCAAATTACTCTACTGCTTTCCCGTTACGTCTAGATGGTTAAGTTTTCCTTAATCTGAGGAGCCAACTTTTTGCTTCTGATGAAGTTTGCATTTGCCTGATTTGGAAACAAATTTTTTAGTTGTCTGTTGGTCCATGGGATTTATTCCATTTCACTCCTACAGCTCATATCTGGAGGCTTTCAATCTACCGCCTGTGTGTTTTCTTCCCCAAGGGGGGAAAAAAAATTAAATTTCTAAATAATTTATATTATGGTTTTAAACACAAATTTCACTTTTATGGTTATTACCTTAGGACTACATAGTTTTAATCACCATTGTGATCATCCCCAACAGGGGGGGAGGGGTTGTGGAAGTTTCCTCCTCTTGTGAACAGTTGTGATTCAGGAGGCACCTGAGGAAGGATCAAAGGACGATCCGAAACGTTATGCGACATCTTTTTTAGTTATTCACTCCGAGTAAATAAATCAATGGTATTTTAACAGTTATATATGTATGAAGACAGTGAAATTAAGGACTGAATATGACAAATTTTAATTAGTATCTGTTCAAGTGTCTCATGTGCTGTTTAAATTGGTTGAATTATTATTTTCTTTTTTCTTTGGCCTATAAAGACATGGACAATAAATGTCAACATTGACAACAGGTTGACTGAAGCGCTAATATTGTGGTTCTCTGTGTACGATGAAAAATCTTTGTTTAAATCATGCATATTGAGAGGTCACATACTCTAAATCAGGGGAGGACAGAAGGTTGCTCTGTGACGTCATTGCAGCCTGCTCTTCGTTCACGCGGTAAGACTTCTGCGAGGAGTTCGTGAAAAGTAGGCACTATTGAACAGGGGGGAAGAGAGGGGCGTTAGTATTGCAGTAGGGAAGAGCTCTTGCCTGACGTAACACACAGAGACTTGCTTCACGAACATCATCACTAGACTAAGCTGTCTTCCACTGCTCTAAATCATAAACAGCCCCTCAATGTCTAACAGATTAAATAGTTTCAAAATGTGGAAATGGTAAGTAGTGACTTTCTGAAAAATGATCTATTACATTCAACGAGTAAAGATGTACTATAGCTTCTTTCTCAACCTCACACTCCACTGTCACTTGTTCCCAGCATGCAGCGAGCTCTACAAGTGCCTGCCAAACACGTTTTCTCCTACTTACAGTCAGTATGAGCAGCTAATTTTTTGCGTGCGTTTATCTGTACCAAGAGCTATCAATATGTAAAATTTGAGGGTTGGTTTTGACATGACACCCCATACGGTTCTCTTGTTAGTTTCATTTCAATTATATCCCTGATTTTGTCAAGATTAATACTTGCAACCTTCTCTTGACTTCAGCATCTCTGTACAATAGAGCAGAGGGGGATCAGATTCTTATATTCATCTGAATCACCTTCTGCTCACTATGTTCAGAGACCTGGTGTTGTTACAGATGATAATGCTCAGGATTATGATTATAACAGTACATAAAATAGATAATATTCCTTTAGCTTGCTTAGGAATTGTTTATTGCCTTTGAATGAGTAATTAAGTGATAATAGTATTGATAATGATGATATGAAAAATATTGTTCATTATTGTAATGAGAGCTTTAAAACTTATGAGGACTCATAAACATCCAAGCCCTAGTTATTTTTTATGTGAATTGTGAACTGGTGCTGATGTAAACACAAACTACCTCTCAACATGTTTGATTGTTGTTCTAATTTTTTATTTTTTTTTCCTGTCTGTGATTTCAGCCCTTTGGGAAGAGGTCGGGATCAGTATTCGACAACAGAACCTTGTACAAGAAAGTACTTGTGGAACTGGCACGAGTGATTCGGTCTGAAACTGGAAGAGCTGTTCTCTTGACATGCGACAAGAGGAGCATGAATGGAGTAAGCTTTTTCATAATTAAATTGAAAAAAATAATTTTATAGAGTTATATAACTCTCTCTTTCTGGTTTCCCCGAGTTTTGGGGCGTAGGCCTCCAAGTGGAGGTTTCTGTTGCCTAGGTGAATTTTCTTATGCTTATTTTCCGAGGGCAGAGCGATGGGTGGTAAGTCCTTTGCCTGACATGTAACTTACATAAGATGTGTTATGTAGTTTATATACAAAATGAGTTACATATGTTGTATGAGATGAGTCATTGAGTTATATAAGTGCATTTTTTTAAATGTATTATGAAAGTTGTATATGGGATGGGTTACACGAGGGTGGATTTCTGAAAAGCAACAACACACTTTCAGAATCTCTCTGAAACACATGATATGATATGTATCGATTCCCGCGAAAGGAACTGACCACCCTATGCAGTATCATCTGCCCTAGTGTCCCTCAGTCCAGCCATGGGCCTCCCTCCCACGGCTCTGTCCCAGGGCAGGACCGGCCTCCAGGCCGAACACTTCATCATCATTATCATGTATCGATTGTATATCCAAAATATCTCAAGGCAAACTAGATGTTCTGTTTCACCATATATGCCTCAACAATAATGAGAATTCAATGAGCAGTCGCTACCTACTGGTATAAAATGGGATTATAAATTTTAAGTGTTTTGGATAAAAGTTCTGACTGTCCAATTGGATAGTTGACTTACAGAAGCTTCCAAGGAATCTTCATGCTGTACAGCTAGTAAAATTTACTAAAATAATTTGATGGTGAATGTCCAAATATGACGTGATAAGCTGCAGTTAAGAGAATTTTACCACTACTAGCTTAACTCTTTCCCTTTATTGTATTGCAGATTTTCAAGCTTTGTAGATTAACTGCCATCACTAGCAATTTTAATTTTTATACTTCACCCTTGCTTGAAATTTTAAAACTCCATTTTAAACCGATATGCGGAAACTGATTATTGGATACTTTCCCATATATATAATACACTTTTTTACCCACAAAATAAGTCTTAAAAACGGGATGCATCTTATTTAATGAGGGCACAAAAAATCCCAACTTAATGTCCATAACAGCAATACAGGGGTGAGGGGTGTAGTGTATGTTTTGCTCCAGTCTGTTATAACCCAGACAGTGTAAGCAATTTTCTTTTCAGTACTTGAGCTAATCATTTCTTATTTTTGTTATGAAGATGGAGGAGGCTCAATTTTTTGTTTTGTTGACAAAGAACCTTAAAAATATTTATTCTTATGGTCCAAGAAAAGTCAGGGAAAGTTATTTTGAAACTTCTGTGGACACCCTGTGTGTAATGCACATTGTCTTTGTCCATCATATGCTGGAAGACAGGTAAACAAGAGTTGATGTTCAAGCTGAATTCCCAAGTGAACAAAAAACTGAGGAAGAAAATAAACAATGATATGAGTAACGTGCAAATCAGATAATTTGCACACAAATAATCAGAAGTTCATCTAACGTATAACAGTTTGATAAAAAATATATTAAGTTTTCAAGTCTGCATTCTCATAAGTTTAAACTACCGGTATCTTAAATTTTTAACCTTATGAACATTTGCAATATAAAACTGTATTTTTATTCATTGCTGTGAATACAGAGGTTAAATTGTCGAGTAGAAGGTCCAAAAGGAATTATTGGTACTTTTCTTTATCAATTATAGGCCCTATTGTATACTTCTGCATTATGGAGAGTATCAAGAAAGCTCAGAGTAAATATTGGTGGCTTGGAGGGTTGTGTGTATGTACTGATAAGACTTGACAGCAGTGCCTCTGTACCTTCGCCGCATTGGAGAGGAAGAAGGGCACCAAAAATTAAGAAGAAAAAAAATATTGTAAGTACCCACTAGATTACTGTATTTCTTTCTGGTCTTACTGTTTTATCTCATAACCCATTTCCTTGTAATTTATTTACTTATATGATCCAGCACTTCCATTGTTCTGTTATTTGATAAATACTTTTTTACTTTCTACTAATTGTCCAGGGTGCTTTTAGTGTTAAAACTGCTATCGTGCTTGTCATTAGACCTAAAGGAAAGCAGATTTAAAGCAAGCTGAGAATGAGGTATTTTTTTGGTGTAACAACCTTCAGTAAGAAAATGAAGATGTCGATTCCATGTAATAGATCAGGGCACAAAGTGTTAACTTGCAACACACAGTTAACTTTTGTATACTATATCATATATTGTTAAACAATTCCTTATCAACAGAAAATCGTATACCATTAATCCCAAGATCAGATAATCCATTCATGAATAATCAAGAGTGTAATAAATTATTGTGATACAATTTGAACCCTAAGAGTAATTACAATAATTTAATTTATCGCCTTTAAGTATAAAATGCAATATCATGTGGTGATTCTTTTGAAAAAGTGTAAAAAAGTTAAAAGTACAGTGACAGTGAGGCATAAATTATGTACACCAATCTGTAGAAGAAATTTAAGAAATTGTTTAATTCGTTTGGGATAATTTGTGTGCACAAGTCAAAGGTAAATTTAAAATGTTCACTAAACTGTACGGAGTTAAAAACGTTCATTTTTATATAAAGATTTTGCGGTCACCCTAAAGTAATATTAGTGCTCTCCAGAAACATGGTGTTTATATCCCCAGATGTAAGGTGCTCATAAAACTGAGATTGTCATTACACCTCTTAATTTCACCAGCACCAACCACCTGAGAACAGTATACTGCTGCTTAGACAACGTTAGTCAAGCTTGTATTGAATTTTGTCAAATCGGCATGTCAAAAAATGAATAAAATTGCATAAATATTCCCAGGCATCAGATTGGGCTGTCCTGAAGTTTCTGAATTCATCTCGTGCACAGCTACTCACCTGGTATTGAGAAATGTCGTATGAAAATTTTGAAATAATGTTGATCTCGAAGAAATACTGGTTGTCCATCTACTGTAGGTTATCTGCCAATGTGCCTAACCTGCTTCAACAAAAGATTTGAAAAAAAATATCAATAACAAACAACAATAATAATGATTATAAGGATAACAATAATTACAGTAACAACAAAATCACAATATATCCTTTGGTAACTGTGTATTTTTAGTATGGTTTTCAAATGGCAAAGGTCTTCACCTTTGCTCATTTGAATGACAGGCCTATAGAATTGCTCAAATTGATTAATGTACCGGTACTTAAATCTATATGTTCTGATGTAATTTAATTGTACAAATAGAAAAATAAACTACGGTTTAGATGTCGCACCTAGCAGGGACCGCTCGAATTAGAAGAAACATGCCTCGGCAGTCACTGGTCTACCGTTCAAGTTATGAAATAATTTTACTGCACTCTGGAAGACATCTTCCAGTTAAGCTATCTGGAAATTACCTATCAGGAGGATTTATTGGGATATGGTAATACAGGCTCTAGGTCAAGGTTCTTTGTTACAGACTTCTGTACTGTAGATTCACATCATACTTGTTTCTTGATTGTTATCTGTGTTATTCCAATTCTATGTTCATATGGCTTGTCAATCACTTTTGAAATTCAACTTTACCTGGAAGACGCTTGAATCCTCTTAAAATTATTCTTCCTTCTAACTACACATCAGTACCTGTAGGCTATTGAAATGCTGTTGTTGTCTTGCTGCACTACAGGCTGTAACACAAAGGCAGGCCATTAGTTAAGGAAAAGAGCAAGGTATGGACTATACACCCTCTGTACTGCACTCCTGTCTGTTAGTTGTTATTATTGCTTCAAAGATAAAAGTTGTGCTTGATCTTAACACAAGAGAACTACCACCCCATTATAGCTGAAGCATTCAACTGAGATTTAATATTATTGCATCACTAAAATGAATGCATAGGCTTCAAACTTACCTACTGGTATCTCTGTAAGAGCAAGAATGATAAAATTGTAGAATGTATCCCCAGACATTAGGTATTGAGTAGACACTAAATTCTGATACTCATTTAGCATACTGCTCCTTACCCAACATCCAGGAACAATATTCAGTTGGCTGCTACAACAAATATTGATTACGATTAACATAATACTTCTGGGTAGAACTATGACTATTTTGTTCTCTGTGGTAACTCTGTAACTAAAACTGTAATACTGAAAGGAATAGTATTAATTGTTGACGTATCCCTAGGTATTAGACAAGTCACAGGGGCTAGATTCTGATATGCATCTAGCCAACTGTTCTATGCCGAACATACAGGAACAGTATAATTCATCATTACTCCAACATATATAATTCTCCTTGATAGAGCTTCTGCTAGTTCTCTGTGAACCTCCATTGCCTAAAAGTATAATAACAATAGGACTAGTAGTTCTGTGAACAAAAGACCTTGCACCCAAAAACAAATCTAAGAACTGCTTTTCATCGCAATTTTTAATGGTTAAACCAATGTTGTCATTCATTATGAAGACAACATTGTTTCCAGCTGAACTGTTTAGTTAAAATTGTTGAAAGAAGCGACACACTTTTATGAGATTATTTCTAACATTTGCCCTTCGTATGCTAGTAAACCATTAAAGTTATTTAAAAATGCAGAAGATTTTACATTCAAGACTGAAAGTAGTCTTCAAATTTTTATAACATTAACCATTTTACTAGAATGGCCACCATCCTGAAATGGGATCAAAAATAAAACTCCTCATCCTTACCTATTTTCTAATGTCTTCAGAGAACATTCATGTCAAGTTGGAAGAAAATTGAACATGTTTGGTCGTAACTGGGTAACACAAATTTACAGACAGATGTAATGCCAAGTGTTTAAGTTAAAACAGGACCTCGCTTCGCTTGGTCATATAGCCTTGGGTGCATGCAAGACAATAATGCTAAACTCACTTATGTATCCCTAGACATTAGATGTGACGAAGTTGCTAGATTCTGATATGCATCTGGCATACTGTTCCATATCCAACATCTAGGAACAGCACTGTATATCATTGCTACAACAAAATAATGTTGATTATGATTCACATAAACTCCTGGGTAGAGCTCCTGCTGTTTTCCTCTATGCTAACTCCTTTGCTAGAACTAGAGTAATGATAAAAATACCCTGTGGGTGGAAGCAAGAGTGCAAGAGCAAGCATGCTAAAATTGTAGATGTATCCCCAGACATTAGGTAAGTCACAGTTGCTAGATTCTGATATCCATCTTGCATGCTGTTCCATACCTAATGTCCAAGAACAGTACTGTAATTCAGTCTGCACTCTCCCCAGTTTCTCTTCTTTTTAGTCATCTTTTTGTTCTTCTGGTGAAAACAGCTCTTTCTTGTTGTAGGCAGTCTCTGAAGCTTTCGAATCTTCTGAGGCCTGGACCTTGTCATCGATCTTAATCCAGTTAGATCCACAGACCAGCTCCATCAACTCATTCTGACTTCCTTGGAGATGTTTCTCTGGTCTTCAACTTCTGCTAATTACTTTGCATTTTTGCTGCTTTTAGAACTTATCTAAGGCTACCTTCTGGACCTCATCCTCCTCCTCCTCCTTCTTCAGTCACATCTGCCTCCTGCTACTTCCTCAAGGCACTTCCATGGAGATATTTCTCTTCTCTTCAACTTCTGATAATTTTTTTTCAATTTTGCAGTTTTGAAGACTTTTCTAAGTCTGCCTTCTGGACTTTGTCCTCCACAATCCTTCGTTTAGAACCAAAGAAGACAATCTCATCTGCCTCTATCTCATTTAACCTATTCTTCGCTTTCATGGAAATGTTTCTTGGCGCTGCAGTAGTAGGCATCATCCTTCCACTGATTTCTTTGCATTGGTGCATTTACTTTTCTTCATTGCTTCTCAATTTGCATTAAATATCTTCTAGCATCAAATACTCAGCAACAACAATAACAGTATCTTTAATATTGAGCATGGACCTTCAGAGAAGTTTCCTCTCATCAACATACTTTCTTTTTGAGACCTTTGAGAACCAAGAAACTATCATGTCCATTTTCTTGGATACCTGGCTACTCTGTGGAGGGAGTGGACTGTAATAGGTAACAAGGGAAGGAGTCATAAAGTATGAAGTAAACCAATAAATAAGGGTAGGGGCTTTCTGAACTTTAAACAGCCTTCTCTATTATATATTAAACTCTAAGGCATTCAACTTGACATAATTATTGTAAGTAAAATCTTACCAAATTAGAAACATCCGATTTGAAGAAGTCCCCTTCATCCTCAGCTGAGAACTACTGCCGATTTAGTTTCTCTGTCCAACAAATGTCCTCCAGGTTGTATGAATTTCAAAATGAGATTGTCCTTGGGATGTCAAAATGTATAGGCTTGTTTGATGTGACTTGAGGCTTTCTCGGTGTTGAGAATGTATTATTGTTTCTTGGGCTTCCAACTGGGTGAATTGGAGGTTTTGTTCCAAGCTATTGGCAGCTATCTCCGCTGCCATCTTCTGAGAGAAGTGAGCTGGATTGGGGGAAAAACTGCTTCATATATGGGAAAAGACTGCCGAAAGCTTGGAACCAAACCTCCAAATCACCTGGTTGGAAGCCCGAGAAACAATAATACACCGTCTTTGTTTTCCCGACGTGCTCAGTCTGTCGTGTGGGATTAGGCAATGCTCATTCAATTTCACTAAAAATGTGTGCATGTAAAGGCAGTAAACAAACAAAGAAAACATGCATAGTCAATCCTACACATAATCATTCAGGCTACAAGTCTGTTCTTGATATGACAGATTTTTCATATTTTGGACATGTTTTTCTCACCTTTTGTTATCAAGAGTTGACTTATATTGTTTTTACAACATTTCCAATTATCAGAAAAAGTAAAATTGTGGAAATGTTCCCAGATATCAGACAAGGACATAATGCTCAATTCTCGTATGCATCAAGCATATACCGGTAGCTCATTGGGTCATGTACAGAAACAGAATACTGTTGCACCAGGCTCGTAGTGCACCCACTATTCTGTACTAAATTACTAGTCCTTGAAACTGGGGAGTAATAATGCTTTTGTGCTCAAATCTATCTCCAGTTTCTGCAAAAAGTCAGTGTCTTGTAACAAAGTCATATAGCGAAGCCTTGAAACGGTAACATAATAAGTAGAGCTAGTGCTCACCCCATGGGTTTTCCCATCCAATCTGGTGGAATAGTTTGTTAGCCACAGGTATTTTGTACCAAAGTTCAATAGTTCGATCCCAGCTCAGATTGACGGCATTTATGTGTAAGTAAATGCAACAGTCCCTTGTTTGTAGATTTGACTTAATATCTTATATTTTGAGGTTCCTAGTGGAACAAAGGGCCTTGACTAGGGTAATCAGAATATTTCATACACAACAGAGCGCCATTAAAGTACTCTGGTGACACAATGAACCACTGTTTTCCCCACTTCGTACAGAAAATAGTTAATTACCAGAGTATCCGGATATCCTTCTTTTCCAGGACATATCCTAAAACCCTCTGTTCAGTAGTGGTAATTCTAAAAAGTCTGACATTTTGTGAGTGATTCAACTGCATGTTTATCTGCTACACTTTTATTTTTTACTTCCTCTGACCCTACCGTTGGTACTGTAGGTAGTGGAAGTATTGTGTTCAACCCCCAAAATTGAAGTTGAGTTTTAAGCATAAATATACGTTTTGAGGTTCCCTGAATCCAAAAACACTATTTTCAAGAACATGTATGTTTGTGTTTCTGTTAACAGCCTGGCTCCGGAATGGAAAATCATATGAAAACAAAACTGTATTTGGGTTAGATGCTTTCTGAGGATGTGACACAAAGATTGGGGATGGCTTTCTCTTATTTTTAAGGGATTTACATGAACAAAATAATGTTTGTTGTGATTTTCTCGAAAACAGCTCTAAATATTTTGTTTAAATTCTATACATGTGGTGCTTATACTAAGAGCTTAAACTTTCAGTTGAAATATTTTTTCAAAAAATTCTCTGAAATAAGCTACCCACTCTGAATATGCGCTCTTTTCATTATAGCCTGTTGTTCTATATCAGAATGTAAAGTGAGAAAGATATATTTACCATGCTTAAAGTAAAGAAAGTTATGTGTGTATATCATTCAAATTTTATTTGGGTTATGTATCTTCGGGGATGCGATGTCATGTAGTAACGACATTCTCTTCATTTTTACAACCAATTTACTTGAAGAGAATGTCATACATAACATATTACACTAGGTGGCTAACTTTTATTTGGGCAGAGGATGTTATGTGAGTTTCACATCAGATTGTTTTTTCCCAGTCATTGAGGTTGAAACTTTAATTTATCATCTCCTTATTCTATGGATATGCAATTTGCTAGTTTCCTTTTTTATTTGGGTGTCCTTGTTACTCATGATAAATGAAGTTTTTATTGGTGTTTTAGTAAAATGGCAGTTCTGTGCCAATAGAGAACATTCTGTATGAGCAAACAGTGGTAATCGGTTTCTTAGCGGGTAGTGACGGTAGTTTCATGCGGTGTAGGTGTACTTGGAGATTCTATCAGTGGAAAATGTCAAGACAAATATCGACCAGATAGCACTAACAGTTTTATGTAATGATGTGTGCTTGGAGGTTTTATTAATGGAAAATGACAGTGGATAACGTTAACAGTTCCATGCCAAAATGCAAATGCCAATTTACTGACGCTTTGTCCAGCATATAATAAAATCTTTTCAAGTTGACAGAAATCAGTAAGAAGCTAACAACCTTGTTTGCCTTTGAAGGATTTGTCTCTGAAGTCAATAAAGGTAAGTCATTATAAACTGTACTTTTATTAACACAGTTTTAAAGACTTGGTTTCTACTTGAAAGGAACACTATGAAATAATTACCTTATTATTTACCAATCCCCTTATTATAACTGCTATGCTGTAATTGTGTGTTTTTTTTTTATATAGGAGCAAGATGGAAGTTTAATCCAGAAAAATATATATGCACACATAAACACAAAGGGACCTGGCTGGGAATTGAACCCGGGCTGCCAGGGTGGAAGGTAATTATGCTATCATCTCACTCATAGCTGCAGACATTTAACTAGAATAAATTGAGATTAGCATAATAAGAGGAAGTAATAATAATGTACAGTACCTCTTATTAATATAGACTGTATTTGTACAGCATCTTTTAATTTTTTTCAGGGACAGCCAAGAAATCTGTTGAATTGTATTTCTTGTGTCGAAGCAGATGCCTCATTTTCAATGGAGTAAGGAACGAGGAAGGAAATTAAAAGAAGATTCATCAAGGAGCATTGTAAATGAAATAAAACCCCTCAAGAATAAGAGTTAAAGGAAAGACTGAAAAAGTCTTGTGGTATTTATCACACGAGAATGGTTTCTGCTATGATACTAAACAGGGAAGTCATTCTCGTGTGATATTTACCGCAAAGACAACTATCTCCATTGCAATAATACTTTTATTACATGCTGAATTGAAGAATGGGAGAGAAAATTAATGGAAAACTCACTGAGGAACATATAGCTAAAATTATAGAAAGAGAAGAAGAGTAAAGGGTAAGATCATAGAAAAGTCGTGTGGTTTACTACACATGAGAATGGTTTCATCTTCGAAAGACCATAACAAAAGTTTTGTGGTATTCCACACATGAGAACTGATTCATTTTGGAAAGACTGGAATAGATTTGAATATTCTGCAGTGAGAATGATTTCATCTTGGAAAGATCAGAATAACTTGTGTAATCTACATGTGAGAGTGGTTTCATCTTGGAAAGACTGGAATGTCTTGTGTATTCCACATGGAGAATAATTTCGTCTTTGAAAGACTGGAATCGTCTTATGTAATCCACACGTGAGAATTGTTTAATCTTGGAAAGAATGGCATAGTCTTGTGTATTCCACACATGATAAAGGTTTACTTTTGGAAAGACTGTAGAAAAGTCTTGTGGTATTCGAATTTTGAGAATAACTTCTGTTGTACTAAAATTAGAAATTATTCTCAAGTTTCGAATACAGCAGGACAAGAATCTCCAAATAAATAATGGAGTTTACTACATGCTGAAGTGAGGAATGAGACAGGAAATGAATGGAAGGTTCTTTCTGGAATATTATAACTAAAAACAGGATTTCTTTGCAAATGCATGTTTTTATATAAGCATATTACAGTTCTAAAACTGGCTAAATATCCATTTTGTGGCCTACTAATTCCAAATAAGTATACCCACAGGATCAACCTGCGATGTGATACATGTTGTGGCACATTCGGAATACTGGTACATAGACGGGCTCCATAAGTTCTAACTTCTAAGGATTCCCAATTTCTTTTTTTTTATGCTGGAATATAAATTTAATTCTTGCAGATGTCAGTACCCAGTTTGAGCATTCACTATGAACTTATGAAAAGTTTGAATTGAATAAATATTTCCTCCAATAAAGGAAAGTACAAGAAGCAAAATTTGAATTAACCCAGGCCTTTCCAACTCTAGCACTCTGTGCTGGGGTGCACCAGCACAGCACTTAGCAGCACACCAGTGCTCTCCTTCCCCAAGTAGCGGCCGGTGCGACTGCATGTGTACAACAGACAGCACAATGGGTAGCTGACCTCGCTTTCTTGGTGGATGTAACGTCTTATTTAAATATTTAGTTGCAAGAGAGAAGTTAGTTAATTAGCACCATGTGTGACAGAATTAAGGCTTTCAAAATGTAGAATTTATTATTTAAAGATCAACTTAAAGTTGACAATTTTCTTTCATGAAAATAATTAAATTTGACAATTTTCCTTCATGAAAATCTACTACCACTACATCGGCGATTTCCTTTCATTCTACAAAGGTATTCATCCACAAAAATTTCCCAAACTTCATGCACTTGCCTTAAAATTTACACCAGTGTTCAAGACAACTTATGCATGCGAACAGATGTTTTCAATTATGAATTTAAATAAAAGTAAAACCAGGACTTCTTTGTCTGATGTTGCCTTAGAGGCTGTAGTTTGAATTTCCTTTGCCAAATTGATTGTACGCAATATTGGTAAATTAGTTGCGGCAAAACGATGTTAACAGTCTACTTAAATTCTAAATGTACACAAAGGCAAACACAATATATGTAGAGAGTAAATGGCGTGTTCATGTGTTCACAAAATTGTTATTAATAATAGTGTTTTCATAAGCTGAGCGCTGGCTAGACCTGTGGAGCTACCTCTGGTGCTACACCAGTGCTGGCCCCTCGCTGTGGCAGCACCTGAGTTGGAAAGGCCTGAATTAAGCTGTCAATAAAAATAATTTGCATTATATATATATTAATAATCCCGCCAAATTAGTAACAACACTGAAATATTGAAATTTTAAAATTTCTTTTGCTTAAAAATAAAACCATTTTCACGAATCTCTAGTTATTTGATAATACATGAATGCATGCATATTTTAAGATTTGATAGTGCATATAAATCCTGTCTTTAGTTATAACTAAAATAAAATACCTAAGAATGAGAGTTAATGAAAATAATATGGACCAGTCTTCAGCATGTGAGAATGGTTTCATCTTTTGTACAACAAATATAAGCCATTCTCTTATGTCACATATGGCAATGCAAACTAGCCTACGAGTTACAAACTCTGTGAGATTTCTGAATAGCATATAAAAATGTTTTTTGAAACATTGAGCAGCTTTATGATGATACTGTCCACATCAGGAATTGCCCTCCGTTTCATGAGGAAGTTGCAATAGTAGATCCGTGGGTCAATATGTTGGGAGACCCAGCCATGAAAGCAGCTTTTACATAAGTTCGTTTTTAAATTACACAGTGGAGTAGTTCAAAGTTATGTTGTACATTGTATTTTTTTCTTTCTTAAGTTCAGTATGTTTACTTGATTTAAATTTTAGTTCAATTTCAGTTTACTTTTCTAGTCCGAATTGCTTGTCTTCCTCTAGACTGTTTTGATTTTTAAATTTTGATTCAGTCTTTGTTTTAGTATTTTGACTAAACTCTACGTGTTACTATTAATATGCGAATTTTTCAGGGTTCTAACCTAATGCATATTTATATGTATGAGAAAATGTTGAAATGTCATGTGGTTTGGCTTTATTTCTTGTTACATTAATGCTCGTAACTACAGTATTTCTGAAGTCAATTTACTTCATTATGTTTTATCTGTATCTGGTTTCCTATATCCCCTATGTTCGGGCGAAGGGCTATGCTTATTTTCTGAGAGATGGCAGAGGGACAGGTGGCAAACCCATCGTCTCTCAACCCCCCTCCAGAAACTCAGGTATTACTTAGACGTGAAAGGGCCGAGGAATTTTGTCCAGAGGCTTGGAGTTACTTTATGTGCCGTAAATCTACAACATGGGCCTCTCAGCTTAAAGTCCCTCCTGGAGGACTCCATGCCCAAGATTTTTATGTCCTGAAAAATCCGTCGACCGCAGCCGGGTTTGATCCCATGACTTTAAGATCTAGAGTCGGGCATGCTTCCTCTAGACCACCGTAACTGACATTATGCTTTATGGGTTACTGTTATATTGTAAAGAATGTAAAAATATGGTTATCAAGATTATTGGAATACTCTTTAAGTAATAATTGTGTATACTTAATTGTTAAATTGTCCATTTCTATTCTATAGTAAAGAATGTGTGGATATATAAAGCTTAATTCTGAATATTAGAATACCGGTACACTTAATCAGGGCCAGGTTCTTTTGTTATTCATAATAAATGCAAAATGTAATGGAGAGATGCAACAAGAAGTACATGCATGATTTATCACAAATGTGATTATTTATGGCTGTAATTTTGTCATGGATTTATGTGAAAATTTACCTTTTCTGCTAAACTCTTCATTTTTATGATAAAAACGAAAAAATTACATTTAAAAAAATGTTTATTTTAAAGATGTTGGTTGTAAAGGAATGAGAATTCCTTTGGGAAGGTAGATTAACCTGAAAGTATAGACGTGCAGGACAAACCATGATAGCTGATAGGGCTTTCCTTAGCTTTAGGAACATTCTGTTAGAAATGCTTTGGTTTTGAAGTTCTTAAAGTATTAACTGCAATAATAAAATTAATGAGAGACAAATTATTTTGTATACAATTTTGTTTTACACTAAACTTTTTCTAATAAATAAATAAAATATTGAGTGCAGAAAAACGATGCTGTACACAAAATGACATTACATGAGCAAAATATTAGTGTTTGTTGTTCTGTGAATGCTTCTACAGTTATAGGACATATAGGTGTAAGGATAAGTTAACCACAATATTCCTAGGAGAATTGTTTTGATATTGGATGTACACAGGCATATTACTAAGGTATGTGATTATTGCATACTTGTAATTCACACTTGAATTTAAGAGGCTATGAATATCTGACTCCGCTGGCAAACAGTGTGCTTTCCACTGACAAAAAAATCCCTATTAAGCTGGCAACACATCCAACTGAAGGCTTTGTAGTTTTGTCAACTTAGTTACTGTTATGCTGTCCATTGCTGTTTTGTAACAATGTATGAATATACAAAGTATAATTATTCTGATTACTGAAATTCTCTTAACTAAAGCCTTTAAGTAAACTTGTATACTTAACTGTTACTTTATGGGTTTCTGTTTTGTTGTAAAAGAGAATGTGCAAGTTTTAGAAGAAATATATTACATTAAATCGGACGTTGAGCTTTTATTCTTTCTCTAGCATGTGCCTCTATCATGTATTGGAATGATCTGTGATTGACTTGCCCAAATGTTTCTTGTAAGGAGTTTTGTTGTAGAGATGTAAGTAGAAAAGATAAGTAAAAATAACAAAAGTAGTCTTAAACAGATAAATTATGAAGTTGAACCAAACACTAAAAACACACTAGCCATAAAACTACATGCATGTACACGTAAACTACATGCTAAAGAAAGAATGGAAAAGAAACTGCATGGAAGGTTTATTTATTGAATGTTATAGATAAAATGAAATGATCTTAAGAGCAAAAATTAATGAAAAGACTGTAAAAGAATGGTTGGTTGATGGTTATTTAACTATGGGGATTTGGTACTTCTTAGGCCTGTGACTGTTACCGATATGGTGAAATTTTTTCCTGCAATTCTTTTAGCTGCCTGTAAATCTACCGGCATGGCTGCCACATTTATGCACAAGTGAATGCCATTGACCTGGTCCCAGGAATGAACCCACTACCTTGGGAACAGAAGGCCAGCGAAATACAGACTGTGCCACTCATGCCAACAACCTTTCAAAGTCTTGAGGTACTCATCACATGAGAATGGTTTGTCCTATTATATTAAAAGAGAAGTCATTCCCATGTAATGGTTACAGCAAAGATAGTCTCGACAGGAATAACAGTTATTTGAAGAAAAGAAGAGAGTCTTGATGTACCCATTACACGAAAATGGTTTCTCGTATTACATTCAGGAGGGAAGTCTTCTTGTATTGAGCTTACACCAAAAGGCAACAAACCCCACCAAAATAAGTCTCAACTGAAAAACAGACACGTTTACTTGAAAATCGAAGAGGGGAGTATTTTTGTGTTATGCCTATCAAAAGACAACAGTCCCCACCAAAGTATCATATTTACAATCCCCACCAGAATAAGTCTCAACTGAATAACAGACACATTTACTTGAAAACGAGTTTTGAGGTACCCATTACACGAAAATGGTTTCTGCTATTATGTTAAAGACAGAAGTCTTTTTGTGTAATGCCTATCAAAAGACAACAGTCCCCACCAAAATATCGTATTTACAATCCCCAGAATATGTCTCAACTGAATAACAGACTCGTTTACTTGAAAACTAGTTTTGAGGTACCCATTACACGAAAATGGTTTCTGCTATTATGTTAAAGACAGAAGTCTTTTCGTGTAATGCCTATCAAAAGACAACAGTCCCCACCAAAATATCATATTTACAATCCCCATCAGAATAAGTCTCAACTGAATAACAGACACATTTACTTGAAAACGAGTTTTGAGGTACCGGTACCCATTACACGAAAATGGTTTCTGCTATTATTTTAACAGACGGAAGTCTTTTCGTGTAATGCCTATCAAAAGACAACAGTCCCCACCGAAGTATCATATTTACAATCTCCACCAGAATAAGTCTCAACTGATTAACAGACACATTTACTTGAAAACGAGTTTTGAGGTACCCATCACACGAAAATGCTTTCTGCTGTTATGTTAAAGAGGGAAGGCTTTTCGTGTAATGCCTATCAAAAGACAACAGTCCCCACCGAAGTATCATATTTACAGTCCCCACCAGAATAAGTCTCAACTGAATAACAGACACATTTACTTGAAAACGAGTTTTGAGGTACCCATTACACGAAAATGGTTTCTGCTATTATGTTAAAGACAGAAGTCTTTTCGTGTAATGCCTATCAAAAGACAACAGTCCCCACCGAAGTATCATATTTACAATCTCCACCAGAATAAGTCTCAACTGATTAACAGACACATTTACTTGAAAACGAGTTTTGAGGTACCCATCACACGAAAATGCTTTCTGCTGTTATGTTAAAGAGTGAAGGCTTTTCGTGTAATGCCTATCAAAAGACAACAGTCCCCACCGAAGTATCATATTTACAGTCCCCACCAGAATAAGTCTCAACTGAATAACAGACTCATTTACTTGAAAATGAGTCTTGAGGTACCCATTACACGAAAATGGTTTCTGGTATTATGTTAAAGACAGAAGTCTTTTCGTGTAATGCCTATCAAAAGACAACAGTCCCCACCAAAATATCATTTTTACAATCCCCATCAGAATAAGTCTCAACTGAATAACAGACACATTTACTTGAAAACGAGTTTTGAGGTACCCATTACACGAAAATGGTTTCTGCTATTATTTTAACAGACGGAAGTCTTTTTGTGTAATGCCTATCAAAAGACAACAGTCCCCACCGAAGTATCATATTTACAATCCCCACCAGAATAAGTCTCAACTGAATAACAGACACATTTACTTGAAAACGAGTTTTGTGGTAGCCATCACACGAAAATGCTTTCTGCTGTTATGTTAAAGAGAGAAGGCTTTTCGTGTAATGCCTATCAAAAGACAACATTCTCCACCGAAATATCATATTTACTGCCCTTCTAAGCAAGGAGTGAGAACAAAAATGCATGGAAGGTTCATGAGGAATTTTATAAAAAATTTGAATGTCAAAGACTAAAAGGTAAACCTGTATAGTGGAAAGACTGGAAATCTTCTCACAAGTACATATCTTCCAGGAAACTAGTTTCTTGGTAAGAGGAATACGAATTATTATTTGTTGTGTAAACATGCCAATTAAAAAAAAAAAAAAACTAATATAATCTTTATAGTCTCCAGAGTGATGTGCTAACTTTTTTCCCATCAAATCAAGATATCAGTACTGTTTTTCCATAGATTCCACATGACGACAACTCTACCAGTCTGTGGTTCAGTAGTCATGGATTTTATTCTATGGCTGGTTAAATCCTTTATTCACAACTTTCTGGAAACGTCCATAACGTTGCATAATGTACTGTTGTGTTATAAAATCAAACATAGTGTCAATAAAAATGCAGAAATTCTCATTTATTGAATTGTAATTTATTGAATTTTAGAAGTATTTTTCATGCTGATTTCAAATATGATTTTAATTCTCCTGTATCACGTAAGGTTTGTATACAATTCAATTTTGAATTATTTTAAATAATTGAAATTTTTGAACAAGGAAAAAATATTGTTTGAGTTTGGTTTAAAAATTGGATATTTTGTACTAATGTATAAAATTACAATGCACTGCATTACAATGGATAATGATATATGTACACACTTTAAAATGGTATAATTGTGACGAAAACACAACACATATACGACAATTTACTTCCTCTTCTTCGCTTCAAGATATTTCTGACGTGGGTTGAAACTTCTCTTCCTTAAGCAGTGCTGTCTCTTTTAAGCATAAAACAGTAATCAGCCATCTTCTCTGGTATCTAAAATTCGTATTCCTCTGTTCTAAAATATTCACATTATGCAATTTTTTATGTTATAGTTTTAAATGGAAAAAAATATATATATATATTTTTAATATCAGGTACGTGGATACATGTTGCGATATTTAATGTGTAAGTGTATGTATAGTGTGTCATTTTTGTATATATGTATGGATGGTATTTATTTAATGTGTATTGTATATGTATATAATGTGATATTTAATGTGTTGTGTCATTTTTGTATATATGTACTGTATGGCTGGTATTTATTGCACCACTGCCACCGGGTTGTTGACCCATTTGCAGTGTAAGAAAATAAATACAAATACAAATCTCTTTTCCATGTCCTTTATGTCCTTGATCTTCACGAACATCGCCGAGGTGAATCTTCACACTCTTATTATGTCCTAATTTCATGAAACTCTGCAACATTTATTAAATATGGTTTTGTACTTTGGATGTTTGTTGTTGCCCAAAAAGCTGGCCACAACTTCTTTAAAAATAACCCAGGCCCTTTTATCCACAGGATTCATTGCTGTTTTCAAACAAATTGTCTTTCATTAACTTTCTGATCTGTGGTCCCACAAGATCCCTTCTTTCAGTTTTTCATAAGATACTTTCGGAAGTTTGTTACCAAACAACTTCTTTTGGAAGAGCTTCATTAATCCGAGTTTGGTGTGCAGAGGAGGTAGTAGTATCTTGCTTCATTGAACAAGTGGTACATTTATTATGTTAACTGCGTTGGAGGGTTTTTCTTTTGGGCCAGTCTGTCTTCTTTCAATGCTTGTCTTTGGCTTGACTGACCCATTCACAAATGAAACATGGCATTTTTGTGTGGCTGGATTGTTGACCAAGTAACATGGAAACTACTTTAAATCTCCACAAATTGTCCAAGAATGTTTTTCATAGTGCACGTATTTTAGCAGAGCTTTGAGATTTTCATACGTCTCCTTGAGATGTACTGAATGTGCAATGGGTATTGAACCAAACAAATTTCCATTATTTAAAAATACCCTTAGAGGCTACTTTTGAACGAGTCTATAAATAACCTCCACTTAGTAAGTGACGTTAATGAAATTCAATAAACCCTCAATATCACAATAATAAACCAGGCAATCTTCTTCTTTAAAGAATTTTATCAATTCTTTCTTTATGGTCCTATACCAAGTGAATGAAATTCTGTGTAGTAGAAGATCTTGTTCCAAGCAATTGAGTGGCATCCTTTGTCAGATTCAAGTCACGAGTTAAGTCATTAAGTTCATTTTGACTGAGTAATATTGGTGCAGAATGTTCTTCCGGCCTGTAATCATCAGCATTATTGCTTTCAATTTTTGAGCTACTTTCCTGTGGCACATCTTCAAGAACGGGTGGTGGAATTGGGATAGGGAGAGATTCATAATGTGTAACTGATAGTAAGGCCGAAGGAATGTTCGGATATTATATATCCTTCTTATTTTTTGCATTATGACCTTGAACGTTAAGCATACAAAAATAACAATCTTTAACTTAATTTTGTGGCTCCCTCCAAACCATTGGGATTGCAAAAGGCATTGATTTTTCGCACCTTTTTTCCACAGTTTCAGTCCCACAACACATGTATGACTTATCTTGTGCAGTGCCCAGCTTTTGTCTTGTTCACCACGCCTTATGCCAAAGTATGCGTAATAGACTTTTGTGAAATTTATGTTTAAATAAAAAATGAGTTCACTTGATTTGCAAAAAAAAACTGTATGTGATAGGAAAATTGGATTGTGATCTGGAATTAGCACAAAAAAATACTTGGAACACACAAGACTACTGAATCATAAAAAATCATGTTGCATAGTGTTATTAATACAATTGTGAATTTCAGGCTTAACATTTAAGACACATGTAATACATTATTTTGTGTACTTACTATTGTTTATATACATTTAGCACATCAGTCACCACATTTTGCATCAGGGTGCTTCATTACTCTACTTGGTTCTTTATGGACATGTTGTCTGATGGTATCACATTTTTCGGCCTACAACATGAATTCAGTTCTTCTTTATAACTTCATTAAAGAAGAAAATCAAAACTGGTACATTTTGGAGTGTGTTTGAGAATGGTAGCATTAATTAACAGTGAGGGGTTCATGTTGGAACAAAGGTGCTGGTGAAAGATAAGTGTGATGAGATGATAATGAAATAATCCATTTTCTTCCCTCTTCTCACGGACTGAATTGCAATCTTAATCTTGTTGATCGATTGTATGGTCTTCAGTCATACATAAAATATTTAATAACAATATTCCATGATAATAGAGCCATTGACGAGTTAATTAATTTTGTAAACACTCGAGATAATTCATTGGCACACAATAATAACATTCATCTTTATGATAAGTAGGGTTATGATATGTTTGCCGAATTATTGAACTCGCCATTTTATTATCAGCCGTTTAAATCGTCATAGTTACTCAAATCTAATGTGCACGCCAATTTTGAAACTTTAAATCATAAAAAAAAGAAGATAAAAAGAGTTTGTTGGCAAATGCAATGTGCATCAGTTGTAGGATATTGTATTTGGCATTTTACCTTATTACTTTATTTTATACTACAATGAATTTGTGAATGCCAATGAATAAAGATCGGCATAGCGGATTTGTGAATACGTGTATACCATTGAATTTGTGAACCTTCCCTAGTAGCACACTTCGTTGGCCCAACGGAGAGATTTGGTTGGCATGGAAGGGATATGTTGGGAAAAGGTTGGTTGTAATTCCCTCGGTTTTGCCAACGGATTTTTTGGCTGGGTCGCGCGCTTGTCCTACTGTTGGCGTTTCCAACCAATAGGGCTGTTGCCCCAACAATACATTTCGTTGGCTAAGCCTCCGTTGGCGTTACCAACCAACAGGATTGTTGGCCCAGCAATACATTTTGTTGAAATATAATCACATTTATGTTAAAATTAAAAAGTGTTGAAATAACATTATAAGCGTTAAATTTTCATTTCCTATAAAATAAAACAGTGTTAATTCATTAATTATTCGAGCTCTTTGTGCGCGTTACATGCTAAAAATTTACTTCTCCACCTCTTCCTGCCAGTCTTCGGCAATTTCCGGCGTACTTTGTAGGTCATCACGTAGACGATGAAGATACAAAGGTTATTCGCCATCTTGATATGTTGAAGAATCCGAATGGTGTTTTTACTTCTATTAATATTAGGGCCCTTTATTTGTTCTCTGAAAATAACGTTATCATATATTCACATCAAATATTCAAAATACGAGATGTATATCCTTCTTACTATTTATCATGTATTACACATCTCTGTAGTAAATAGGCTAGAAGAATTCTCGATTTTTGTTGCAACGATCACTAATGGCGTAGTGGTTAAATCGATAGACTATAACACTAGCGGTCTCGAGATCGAATCCCCATAGGTGCGAATTTTATACGATAGGAATAGGTAGGTAGGGTGAAGGAGAGAAGGGAGGTAATAGGGAAAAGAGGAGGAAGAGAGGAGAAAAGGGATGAAAGGGAAAATAAAAAATTAAATTTTCTGTGCTTCTAGTATTTCCGCCAGATGTCTCTGCGCTGCTTGTAGTTCCACCATTACCTAATAGATGTCTCCCAACTGTTGGGATTTTGTTGTATATTGGTTGGCTACAGTTGGCAATTGGTTAGAAAAAACGCTCCTTGGCAACGGAACCCCGACAGACATTCATAATCGTTGACCAACGAAACATGGCGATCATTTCCCAACATTGGCCTAACGATCTGTGCTACTAGGGTTATGCTTTGCTATTATCATTTATCATTGCTCCAACATATAAGCAGCCCAAGATGTATATCTCTTAGATGAAATTTAACCTTGACCATTTATTGTAAACACCTGGATTGTTGTTTCCAATGTTACATCTCACATTAACTTACACACCTTTATTAATGTGTTTCTGTTTACCAGTGCAACATAATTTTTAATTATACCTTTTTAATATAATTTCACACACACGTATACCCTTATTTCCAGCACAATAATCACTGTATCTTACTTTTTTCTCTACAGAATTCATCACCATCAGAAAGGACATGAAAGAACATACCAGTACTACCAATGCACTGAGGTAAGTCATTCCATTGAAGAATGACTGAACATTCAAAATGTGAGCACCTATTCTTTAAACGTATGTACTCCTTTGGACCAGAAAGGAAAGTGGGGATTATGTAATGCAAGAATTGATGTATCTGCGAGAAAGAAGTACCCCTTTGCACTCAAGCACTGCGCACTTTACTCAGGTGGGAATACTACACCCTTTCCTCGGAGTTCTGCTGATGTTAGCAGGCCAAGCTTTGCACGGAACTGAATTGCCTTTGTTGGTTCTTAATTATATAAGCAAGGTAAAAATTCCTTCTTTCTTTAAACTTAAACAATAATAGTGAATATGAACTATTATTATTGATCTAAATGTAAGATTACAAAATTACCTGCTTCTTTGTACGGCTAACAAATTCAAAGGAATAACATAGAATTACAAGGTTTAAGAGCAGATGTGACTGAAGATTATAGTTTCTAAATTCCATAAAAATGTGATACTGGTGAAAGGAAATAATTGTTAGAGTGAAATATCATAACAGAGGTGTTTTATAAAGGGAGGACCTAAAACAAATATTTGCATAGGTGCTGGAGATTAAACCATTGTACTGTAAAATATTCCGAACTCTGGTGCATTTATATCCCTGCACATGCAATTATGTTGTTAATTTGATTTCAAATTAATTGTCGATTGGATTTTTAATTAATTATTTAAATCTTACAAAATTAGTTTTCTGAGCAAGGTGTCTGAGATTGTATCGTTTTGGACTCTCATTCTGGAAGTCCAAGGTTCACCTAGTCACAAAGGCCATTTGGATATTTACTTACAGTGACTCATCATCGCTGTTTTATCTTATATCATAATCATCAATTCAGTCTGTTGAAACATGTATAAATTAAGCTTAAGAAATATATTGTATGAATTTGGAACTAACTCTTGAAAGGCCTATACACTTTTTTTTTTTTAAGAAATTATTTAGTCTTACAGAAATCTTGCTCACAGGGGATTGTTAAATATTACTTGCTTGCAGAAAATGAAGTCATTCATTTTGGGGTGTTTTAAAGTCAGGTTTGTTTGTTTAGCAACCATTCGATCATCCTGGAATTTACAGGCTCAAAAAATATTCAACCAAAATGCTGTCCTTTTTCACTACAGAACAAAAGAAAAGGAACTGCTTGACTGAAGGCTTTGTCTTTTAGGGTTGCCTTTGCATCTACAAATCGGTAAAAGTAAAGAAAACATCCCCCCCCCTTTTCATGCCCTGTAACTTACAACAAAGCCAGGTTATCATAAAATAGTTATATATTATAGTAAACAAGACAGTTCAACTTTGTGACAACAGGCCACCTGTGAAAATAATTTTGTATTACTTATAAGCAACAGTATTACGAGAAATCTGATTTGGTGGAACACATTGTTGAAAGTTATTTATTCCATCATTTTAAGCATCCCTTCTCAAAATTTCTTTCTTTCTTTCTTCAATTTCCACAGCTCTGTCTTCAGGATTTTCCTTTTTAATGGTGGTTTCTTAAATAGGTATGTAGGAAGTCCATTGAAAATAGTTGGCAAAGAACCGGATTTTAATTTTGGTCCATCATACACGAACACCCTTTTATCACGTTTGGAATCAGTATAATTATTATGAAACTTCGTGTTGGATGCATTCCGACTAATTGTTCAATGCACACTACACTCCCGGCCAAGGGAATCCAGTCCTTCCTAGGAACATTTTTCACCCACTGTTTGTGTAATTCCTGTTCTTTTGGAAAACTGGAACATGTTACATAATCATCTTTAACACCCCTTATTGTATAATTACTCTTGCAACCCAGAACACAACATTTTTGAAGCATATTAACTAATATAATGTAATCACAACACTGCTAAAATTCACAGTGATTGCAGTTTAAAGCACGCAGAGTAACAAGGGCTGGTCTATTAATGTCACACCCCCTTCTAGCAACCTTCCCACCTGAGTAGAGTGCAGCGTGATTCAATGCACCAACCAGAAGTTGAAATTTAGTAATAGTTTTGTCACAGTAGCAGATGGTGTTGTACATAGGTGTGTAGATACATTCTAATGAGTAACTTTTGGTGTTACTTTTTAAAATAGTAGATACATTTAATACTGATATCACCCTGGAAAAATGTCCTCTTTATGGCGAAATACTGTGATAAGCATATTTATATTAAGGGAACAAGGTACTGTGGCTGGTGTTTTTTTTTTCTTTCTTTTTCTTCCTTTTCTTTCTGGACAGTACTTTAAGGGGGGACATACAGCTTTCGATGCTGGAAAATAGGTGAAGATTCGTTATTTTTTTCTCAGCAATGAATTGTTCTATAGCCTTGCAATCTGGCATGCTCTATATTGATTAGTTCTACGATTGCATACTATTTTTAGAATTAATTCAACTATTACAGTTGATGGGTAATTATCATTACAAAATGGCAGCAAAATTTTATGCACTGAAGTGTCGTTTCCATGATAACTCAAAAATTTATTAACATATTGCAGTGAAATTTTGCATGCAAGTATATTTGATATTACTGAACAACACTCTGTAGAATCATTGAAGTAACTGTAATAGTGTATTAAAAAAATATGTTTTTCTAATGTAAAAATTTGTAAAAAGAATTAACAAGTAATGAATTATTTTTTTTTAAATATTTATACTGCAGATAATCCAAAGATTCTTGTTTATGTTGTTCATATAATATTGACAAATAGATATAAAAGAGACTCACTCAGAAATATTGGTATTTATGAAAATTATCAGGGAAACGGCACTTCAGTGCTCAAAATTTTGCTGCCATTTTGTAATGATAATTACCCATAACTGTAATAGTTAAATTAATTCTCAAAATAGTATGCAATTGTAGAACTAGTCAATATAGAGCATACCATATTACAAGGCATACCATATTACAAAACAATTCATTGCTGAGAAGAAAAATAATGAACTTCACCCATTTTTCAGCATCGAAAGCTGTAAGTTCCCCCTTAAGTGGCTATTAGTAAAAAACTATAAAGGGTATTGATCTCAAGTATTCACATGTTAGTCTGGATACTTTCAGAATTATGTTACTTATTCATTTGTGATAGTGGCTTCATTAGTTACATTAAAATAAAACATTTTATATATATAAAAAACCTGATCTCTGAAACTACTTTAAACATAGACTTAAAACTTTCCTTGTATATATTCCATATAATTAACTAACTCCTGTAGCAGACTTTTGAGTCTATCTTCATTACATCATTTTAAAAAATACCACCCATGTATAAATTTTGTCACACAAGAAATAATGAAATTTACAGCATAAATATATCCCTAAATCTTATAACAAATACAATATTAAAGTAAATCTGCTCCTAATTCTTCATTACCATATGTTAAAGAAGTGTGCAAAATTTTGGCACCCTAGTTCTAATACATTCAGTAAGATTGTGATAATTCAGGCATGAAAATTTAGAACATGATTCACTAGTGAATACTCGTGTAATATTCTGTTTCTCGCAAGGTAAAATAATATTTATAGTGTTCATTTAAGCAAAATATTTATTAAAAGAGGATTCCTATTTTTACTGTACAATAGCATTCATTTCAAAACTTAATTAAACCTTAAATTTACCTTCAGTGATGTTTGTAATCACAAAACATTAGTTTGATTTTACCACAGTTTATTATCACTACCGATACCATGTCACTCGTAATTCTCAGAGTTACAAACATGAAGAAAGGAAGATAGAATATTTAAGAGTTTATGACACTCAGTTCTGTGTATTCTTCTCTGAACATCTGTTAACTCTCGCTTGATATTACAAATTTTAGTTTATTAACCCTTCCTGAGCAATATTACTAATGTAAACTCATTAACTTATTTGAATGTTCCTGGAAACATTATTCATGCTGTAAGTGTTCGTTATGCATAGCAGAATGCAGAAGCAGTCATAAGATCGTTATCAATTACTCCTGCCGTCTGCAACACATAATAAATATTTACAGTGTGAAAAATATATGCCCAGAATATTCAACTAAGTTTTTGTGCTTAATTTTGCATTTGTTTAAGTTGAGAGACTTCATATCTCCAAAATGACCACTTTGCAGGAGACAAGGAAAATGTTTCCAATAGTGGAAGGGTTTAATTAGTATTTAACTAAAATTTATTATAGCGCCAAAATCAATCGTTGTTTGCCTGCACAGCTTCAACAGAAACAAAAACTTATTTTTCTGGATATTTCATAGCTTTAATGTGAAAATGGGTAATTTTGGAGTTACAAGATCTCTCTTCTCTACTGAAAATAAAAATTTTAATTCTGTACATATACGGTATAAAGGGTGTTTGGATGGGTTGTTACGAACTTACGTTTATTGAGTTGACCAACACTGAAGACTCAAAGAATGAAACAATGAAGTATGCTAGTGTGTTTCAATAGAACATTATAAAGCTTTTTATTTTGATCAAACTGACACTATCAGAAGACATTGCTGATTTGAAATAGTACAGCATCTACAGTATGTCTCACGTATGAATTGGCCGGTTGCGTGGGAATCTGCGCTGCAGAAGCCACTGCTTTTACTTCCGTGAAATATTGCAAAATATCTATACAAATTAAATCGCTAATAGTGTAATGGTCCAGCTTCTCACAACTGTAGTCACAATTACAATGAAAATTAGCACGTGCTTCATTAAAAGAGATGTTGGGATTGCCCTCCTCTTGCATCCACATAACACTGGCACCTTTTTAGGAAATTTTCTTCCATATGCATTAGTTCAACTTCCTAAACAGGGTTAATTTCTTTTCTTGTATTGTCTTTAAGTTCCTTTAGAAGAAATGTGAAATAATTTCCATGAGGGAGTATCACCATTTATGCCTATATGATTTTAAGTATGTCTGTTGCAGTTCATGTTTGTCACACAAAACTGCTGCACATAATTTAATGAAAGCTTGTATTCTGAATTTCCTTCCTTTTTGGAAGGTGCAATTATTTTTATAACAGTAAATTAGGAGGGGAATAAAAGGAAGGAGAAGTAAAACATTTTCTTCTAGAAGATCTTAAAGACAATATAAGAAGAGATTAACTCTGTTTCGGTAGCAGTGGCAGCTCGTACCTAAAATTAGTGGGGGTGCTGCTCCAGAAAATATTTAGCCTTTGTTTTAAAATTGTGTAAAAGAAAACGTACAACGTACAATAATAAATTGCAAATTATTTGTACAATTTTTAATTATTGTATCTTGTTTGTTTGAACAGAGTGGTGATCCAGCAGATAGAAGGAGATGTAAAAACACCAGAATTAGTAATTGAAAATTGTAGTACATCACATGTAGGACCGCAGTTAATTATTATTAAATTAGTTTATGTGTGTCATGAAACTGCAAAGGTTGATGTGCTAAGCCTCTAGCGGCAGGAGTGATTAAAATGTGATGTAAACATTAGACATGATATCCCCAAAACACTGGTACCAACAGCGAAAATTGAATGAAGATTTAAAGGTCAGTGTGAGTAAAGCAAAATTTCATCATGCTTCTCAAGAGAGTAGTCAGAATCTGATTTTTAATTTTTGTGCAGCAGTTGTACCCAGTAAATACTGACCAGAGTTGAACTATCTTCCTGTGATGGACTCTGCAGATTCGAGGGAAACAGTGCTGCAAACTATACAATTACAGCATTGATTCCTGTAAACTATGTCTTTGAGCTGATGAAACAGAGAATCTTGCCTCTGGACCAGAAATGAAATCTCGGTATGAATTATTTTATAACTTTATATTGTTCAATATGCCTTTTTTTATATTTCTGACATAGTTTAATAACTTACTGCTGAAATGATGATGAACTTTACACAGTGAATTATTAAATATGAAATTTTATTATTAAATAATAATTATTAAATATGAGAGTGTAAATTAATAGTGGCAACACACGTATAAAATGAGGATGAATCACAGCCACTGTTCTCAGATGTTGGCTGGATATCTAGCATACCTGGGAGGACATGAAGCCCTCTGTCACTATATATACCCTCACAGTATCAAGAAGAAATTGAGTTGTCCTCATCAGCTGCCCAAAAATGACATTTTTGAACTGCAGACGCCCAAAAATGACATTTTTGAACTGCAGAAAGCAATTGATTTAAAATAATCAAGGTACCTTGGATGAATATTGACCCACAAACACGTGAGTAATATACATTACCATAATGAACAGTAACTTAACATGATTGATACAAGTGTTTAATGATTAATGCATGAATGTGACAGATGAATTTGTACCAGGTGGAAGTGAAGATCATCTTGCTCTTTTTCTGTATGGAAATGTAAAATCCTCAAGACAATCATCTAAACAAATTGAATTGTTATCACTATATCTGTTACAACTTCCAAAACATCATGGCTGTTCTGTAATGTCATCTGTATTTCTTCATTGCAGTATGTTGTAACGAGAAACAAATAGCAGAACAGTGTTTGCAAATGTTTCCTACCAACTGCTGTTTCCCTTACAAAGTTTGATGTGTACAAACGTTCCTTCTGCTTCCACTTATCTCTTAACTGATTTTGACTCCAGCTTACCTTCCTTTCATTAAAATAGCCAGATTTCTTGAACAAAAGGGTATGTTAATGTATTGAATATTTAAAAAATGAATTCTTGTCTTGCAAATATTTTGAAAAATCTTTGGTACTTTTCACAATAAAGAGGACTTTTTGTATAACTATCAAAGCAGTTATTAAATTGTTTAAATTAAAACCTTTTAAGAACACTGCATCCTCTTCTTTCCATAGCTTTTTTCCTTGATGATGTCCAGTATCTCAATTCTTATACCAATTTTTCTTGTTCCTTTTATTTTTCCTCTGATGGCATCTAGCAGAAGTTCTCTTCTTCTCGTGATGTGTCCTAACCAACTAGCTTTTCTTTTCCAACTTCCAAGATACATCTCTTCTTATCCACTCTTATAAAGACGATAAATAAAATACTTTCTAGAATGGTTACAGAAACTGTTGTACAGTGTTTTCGCCTGCGTAAGGCAATAAGTACTACAGTAGTTACCAGTTTAATTGGACACTTTGTATATCAGAGGTTCATGCAGTTAATTCTGAAAAAAACAAATCTTTGATTTAATTTATAACATTAGGTTGCTGGAATCAGAGTAGCGGTTTTCTTTTTACTGTTTGTGTTACTTTGGAGGCTGTCCTTTTTCTTCCATTTTTAAGAGAATGAACTCCTTGACTTTTCTTGTGGATATTGCAATTTATCATAGTATCCTCCTTTCTATTAAAAGCGCAGGATTGTTCAGCATTACTCTGTAGCCTCTGATACATTCCTTTGCCGTTCTTTTCAATTATATGAAAGGGAGTTGAGTCAATTATGTCATCTAACATGGAAATTACTTCCTGATCATTCTGACTGAGTGGATTTGAATTCTTTGGTACAATATTGTTCATCATGTTCTCTTGCTTATCTATGGAAGTGCAACATTTGCCATTACAGTAGGTCTTCTTATTTATATTCCACATTTTGGAACCTTCTTTAAGAGTGTGGTAGTCATGATGATTTCCAGAACTATCCTGCATGGAATGAAATGTGTTCAACGTATCATTGCTTTGATAAGAACTGTTGGCATTATTTTCAGTATAGTTAAATATGTTACAGCTTTTTGTGCAGTTATTGGATGTGTCAGCTTTTTGTTGTTCCTGATGACAACACTCTTCAGAACTCATGATGTTCAGATCATACAGAGGCATTTGGTATCGACATGAGGGTTTCATGTCTCCTTTCTTTATTATTCTGGAGTTACTTTGTGCAGTACTATTTAACATCTGATGTGTAGTTTTGTGTTCGTATGTGAAAGTGTTGGCCTTGTCATAAGTGTAGCTCTTCTCTTCTCTCATCTGAATTTTATGAGTTTCCTGTTTCCCATAATAGATGAGATTTTGACTAGTACTGCCCTGCATAGAATAAATTCTGTTCAACACACCATAGCTTTGACTATAGCTGCAACCACTGTTTTCAGTATAGTTAAATACTGTGGTGCTTTTACTGTGCATATCATCATTCTGCCATGATGGATCATATTGCATTTCAGGACCCATTAAGTTTGCAACTGGTTGGGGTTGGAATTCTTTTTGTTTTCTGGTACTTGATTTTTCACGGATATATCTATTCAGTATCTGATGAGTTCTAGTTTTACTATTACCGGCAGTAGGAGTTCTAGAAATGTAATGAGGATTATACATATGATTATGATGCTTATTAATAGTATCCTGGATATTCTGTTGGGTTGCTGCAAAACTTGAGACTTTCACAACTGGCTCAGATGGGTGTCCTTTCTGTTCCATGCTGGAGTTATATTGTACAATGTTCAGCATCTGTTGTCCATTTTCTTGTTTATTCCTGCAACTGACTGCTTTATTATAAGTGAAGTTTCCATTTTTTATCTCGTATATTGTGTGTGTTTCTTCTTGCCCATAATAGATGTGACTTTGTCCAGTACTACCCTGCATAGAATACACTCTGTTCAGCACATCATAACTTTGACTACAGCTGTAGCTGGTGTCTTCATTTGAAGTATTTGTGTGAGGTATCTCATAATATTTGTTGAAATCAGGGTGTGTGCTAGCATTCTGCAGTGTCATATTAATGTGCTTTTCAGAACGATAAGTGTTCAATGGTTTATTCATAAAAGTGACAACATTTTTGTCAGTGTTTAACTTATCTTGATGTATTTGATTTCTTACTTCTTGTCCATAATAGACATGATTTTGTTCAGTATTGTTCTGCATAGAATAAAATCTGTCAAGTTCACCATGGCTTTGAACATAGCTGCAAATATTTCCAGTAAGGTTATTGTTAATTGCACTATATATTTTGTTGTACTGGGAGAACTGCCTGTTTGTGCAATCATTCTTTTGTGTCAAATCAGGATGCCTAAATTCTAAGTGGAGCTTAGGTTGATGTTCTTTAGTGTACAGACAGTTCTTATGGTTTTGCCCAAATATTCCGTCATAAGGTGAGGAAGATAAGTATGATTCAGTGTTGTGAGATGTCTGGGGCATTTTCTCACATCTTGTTACATTATTTAAATATGTAATGCCTGTTTCTTCAGTTTTCTTATTACTAAGGTCTAATGGAATATTGGGATCATAAGAATATATCTCATTGTATTGTACCGCACATTTTTCTGCAATTTGGTGTGATTCAGGTTTAGTTTTTTGTTGATTCTGGTATATCGGGATTAATCCCGCATCCATAATTACTGGATGATAAGTATTGCTGTGTTCTTTGTACCCCTTTATGCTTGTATTCCCACTAACGGAAAGCAATTTGTATAATAAACTAGTTTGTGTGTTGTTCCTTTCCTCAGGGAGCCCTGAGCTGTATCCACTGAGAGCAAGTTCCCTAGTGTCACTGGTACTTTCCACTTTATTATCCATTATTGAAAGTCTCCACGTGATCTGTAAAAAAAAATCTGTATATGTAAGCCACAACTATGAAAACATAAACACAGACATGGAAATACTACACATCACACACAAAAGCAAGAAATTAAACACACTGGAACAATTCAAAATTTACAAACACACAAAATCCCACCCAACATTGGTTTTAAACAACCAACTCAATTTCAGATCACACACTATTTGACACAATAATACATACAGACAGTCAAAACAAATCCCCACCATAACAGACACCTTCACAAGCACCTGTTCTAGTAGACCTCAGTTGGCACTCTGCTGATGATGCAGGAACCCACTCTGCGAAACGGCTGTCCATAAGTTTACCAAGGTAAATAAAGTGTGTTATAGAAAGTATTTCAATTCAGCTATCAATTTTCTGCTATTTCTTTCATGTCTTGTACAAGTTTTAATGCTAGCTGTGATATAGTGCTATATGAAAATATTATTTTTGATAAACTCCCAGGCTCTATGGTAACCCTACGGTAATTATTAACATGGTAAAGTGAAAGAATACATCATCTCAGAATTGCAATCACAAACAGCCCACAGATATATCTGTATTCATTGCAGGCATATCTTAGTTTGGGCATGCTCTCACGCATCCTGTTTTACTTTTATGTATTTTGAGTATTTTCTTATATCTACATACATGTTACTTAATTTACATAATATCTGTGCTTAATGCACCCATTGTGCCAACCTGGGAAGGGTCTGTATTGTTCCAGTTCTGAATCCAATGCAGGTGAAAGAAGTTATAGTGTTAGATATGTAAGGATGAAGAGGTGGAGATACGAAAGCAGGGATATTCATGACAGCCCAACCATGTAATAGGCTACATAGAATGGCAGTATTCCAGCACTATGACTAAGATGTCAGACGTTTAAACCTTTCCAACCCACTTGAATGCCCACTGGATCCACATGGCACTTTTACGTTCTAAAGCAAGGGTTTCCAACTTCAAGAGGTCCAATGGTCAATATTGTGTACAGAGGTTGATCGGCGGGCAGCAGAGTTTGTGAGGATTAAAATGAGACGAATTGTAAATAATGAGCTCACAATAAAGTAAAAGTTACCTAACTTTGCTCCTTTTAAGACCTTTTTAAAATAAATCTTGAAGTAATCTTATTTTTTAAACACTTGATTTAACACTATACTGATACATGATTGGTCCAGATACCCCAATAGAGCAGAAGCTTGTGCTTATATAAAGTCCTAGAATTTCACATAAAAGTTCTGAGTTGTGTACTTTTTACTTGATTAATCTAGGCAAAGACAGTGTGGTGAAGATGATCATAAAGTTTCAGAGCATTGAAGGAATCTCTGATGTTATGAAGAGTAAATTTTAGAGTTTCGGTCATATTCGGTGTTGTCAAACAAATTACAGCTGTAGTCTTTTTATTGGTTTCATTACCTTTTTAAGATAATGCTAATGAAAACTGTCGATCGAAACTCATTCAAATATGGCACTCTTTTAAACAAACTGTGCATTTAATTTGTAAAACGCTTCAGTTTCGTTGCAGTATACTAGGATTGTGAAAAAAAACACATCATGACTGATGCAGCAAACCTCATAAAATGGGATCAATGCTGCAGTTTCGTTACGTTCGTTTAAAAAAGGGTACGGAAAGTGTATGTTATTGTCATGGCCGTCCGGAAGGGGGGGGGGCAGGGTAGGGCCACTGCCCCCTTCTGGAAGTTTTGTTTACACATAAATCTGTAAACTAAATTACTATGAGCAACTAATATGAAATGAGGCGTAGATTTCCACATACTATAGTATGAGTTTTTGTAACGGCTGACTACCTTAGATATGAGCATGTAGGAATAATTAATTTCACTGGACTTTAAATCATTTCCAGCCAAGCAATTTATTGTAATGAAGGTAAAGAATGGATGTAGTCTGTCCCATTTTATATGAATAGAAGGCCTGTCTATGAAATTGTAAAGCGTAGAAAGAGTCATATGAATGTACTAATTAAATTTTTACTTTGTATTCATCGTCATAGGTCCAACTGCAGTAAATCAAGGATGTGGATGATGATGATGATGATAATGATAATAATAATAATAATAATAATAATAATAATAATAATAATAATAATAATAATAAAGATAAAGGGGTTGTAGTAATATTAGCATAGTGATGGTGTTGGTGACAGTAATTTGTTCATTTGCCCCCCCCCCCCCAAGCAAAATTTCTGCGGACGTCCATGATTATTATTATTTATTATTAAAGATATTCGTGCGGTCCCCCCCCCCCCCCCCCCCAAAGTGAACGGAAAGGGCAAGCAGCATCGCTTTACGCTTGCTTCATGTCAGCTAGTGACATCTTTTGGCAATTAGGTAAGAAGTGTCTTCTGCGTACGTGGATGAGATTGTGGGTATTGTGAATGGTAGTGACACCTACGGAGACGCGCGATTTCAAAGTAATGTGAAGAGCCAGTAGTTTTTTATGTTTATTTATCTATAGTTTTCTTCGGAGAATTCTCACTTTTTCGGATCTTGGTTGCTTAAATAAAAATTAATGCCAATTTGCGAGAGAAGCTATTGCGACTGGGTTATTTTATTGTGCAATATAATAATATTATTTGTATTGAAGATAATTCGAGTTTAAAAATAATAGCTTATTAACTTGTAATCCCAGTTCATACAATCTTCCGAAAATGGGAAAATCTTAAAAGTGCCAAACTAATAGAAAGATCGTATTAAATTTTGAAATGAATGTGTTGGCGCCGAAATAGCAGGTCACTGCCTTCTCTATTTCAGCAGAATTTACCTTTCCACAGTGACCGTATAGTGGCCATCTTGAAACTCGAATTCAGTGTAAGAACGAACTGTTGATCACTTGATCATCTGTCAGAGTTGTGTTGGATATATAGTACAGAAATAGTGTGAAATGTTCGGGTTTAAACGAAAACTGACAAAAACAGCGTGAATCCATAAAATGTGACTTGGTCGACATCGATATTCCTCTGAGTGCTTGGTTATGCATATTTTACAGTTCTTGGCGGGATGAGTACAGTGGCATTTTACAGAAGCTATTTTTACTAGTAGTGAAAATCGTGAGCTGAGCTGTGTGAAAGTTTACGATCTATATGTGGCGTTGCGATTTATTTGGTCATTTTGTTATTTTCACATGGGTTGTGTCAGTTTTTTCAACGCTGTTTACGTCCTGTGAATTGTATCAAGTACGTTGATCTTTCAGTCAGTTCTTCCAGTGGTTAATGAAGGTAACCTGATCTATAACTTCAGCCGCCAGTTCTATATGAAAACAGCTGACCTTCTGAAGCAAATATTCACTGCACGATGACATTTAACTGATGAAGCCTACATAAACGTCTATATAAATTTTGATCAGTATTTGGTAAAATTTCTAAGGCGTGTTTAATTGACAGTTATTACAAATGTGGAGAACGAAAGTCGCATCTGTGAAGATAGGTGCTCTTGAGTATGGATTCGTCAGGTTAAGGTAAGTACCTATTTTTGAGGTTATGATTTTTTTTGTTATACATCGGCTGTGGCTAGTGACCCTATTTGGAACACTGTAGACAATGTTAGGGCGCCCATTGTTATATTTGGATATAGGCCTATCCACAAAAGTGTTTATGTTCAGCTGAGGTCCCATTTTTCTATTTTCCTAAATTTTTCATCACTTGTGGACTTCTTAGGAACATTTTGTTGTAATTTGTTAAATCTATTAGGTGTTGGTTTCCTTTCTTTTCACACCTAAGTTAAATGTTTACTTGCGTAGTATCACCTACGTTTAATATGTGGAAGTGTGGTACTGACATTGCTCTTTCGCTTCACTGGAAAATTGGCTGTATGCATATCTGAGTGAGCCATTCCAGTGGAATAGCACAGATTTATTGTGAATTATTCTTTATTTCCCCTCAAGGATTAAAGCAAACACAAAGGAATCGTTGTTTAACTTACAAAATACGTTATTATTATTATTGGGCCATTCCATTTTTGACGGAATTACAAAGTGCATGTATTTTTTGCCATAGTCCTTACAGATATGTTGAGCTATGTTTATGAGAGAAAGTGATTCTTTGTGTGTTGATAGATGATGTATGGACGCTTCTAGGCATATATAAGTTTACTGGATTTAAACAATTTTTAGAAGGGAAAAAATGTTTTTAATATTTGTGACGGAATTACAAAAAGTCAACCACATACAAACCATAGCGTGAAACCTTCTGAAACTCTGTGAACTCTAAGGATTGAGGAACTTTATTTGCATATCATTCTAAACTAGAAGAGCTGTAGTTTATGTGATTAAATTCTAAACTAGTTACATCTTTTTATTTAGATACCATTAACTAATGAATGAGTGTGACGGAATTTCAAATTTTCCGGTGAAATTAAAATTTATGTAATTGAACAGTACTCATACCATTCATTAAGATTGTAGACTGTTTATATGTAGTTAACACTTAAATGAGTTTTTAATGCTATTAAACAAAATAAAATAGGATCAGGTTGATGTAGATGTAGATGTAGATGTAGATGTCTCGTTCTGTAGATCCTGTGTTGAGCAGGGCTCAAGGATATAGAACACGTCAGATAAAAACATACATGCATGTTATAAAAAAAAAACATGATACAAGAATTGTTATGTCACACTTACTCAAGCTGAAAAGAAATCATCCATATTGTAGAAGGTGTGAGTTACTAAATATTGCTTCAGAGCTCTTTTGAAAGATTTGCATTTGCTTTTAATACATAGTGATTTAATCTCTTTTGGAAGGTTATTGTATATTTGTATTGCGGAATAATAAGCACCTTTCTGAAAAAGTTTTAATGAGTTAGCTGGTCTATGTAAATCATTCATGTTTCTAGTAGTACGCCCGTGTATACTGTGATTACTTTGAAATTTATCAATATTATCTACCATGTAACACATAACAGAGTATATATACTCTCCGGTGAGAGTGAGGACTTTTAATTTTTCAAACAGCGGTTTACAAGATTCTCGTTTTTTCTTTCCACATATTATTCTTATTGCTCGCTTCTGTAATCTAAATATTTTTTCCCTATGTGCCGAGTTACCCCAAAAAATGATTCCGTACCTCATAACAGAGTGAAAATATGCAAAATATACCGTGAGTAATGCGTCCTGTTGTAATATATCATTCAAAGTTCGTAGCGCAAAACATGCTGAACTTAGCTTAGAACTTATCATTACAATGTGTTTCTTCCAGTCAAGATTTTGGTCAATTTGTAGTCCTAAGAATTTTATGTTGCTAATTTCCTCTATGATTTGTGTTTGATAATTGATTACAATGTTTGAGATATATCTATTTTTTGTTCTAAATTGAATAAAGTGGGTCTTATCAATATTAAGTGACATTTTATTAGCTTGAAACCAAGTATTTAATTCGTGAAAAGTCTTTGTAGCTAGTCTTGCTAAATCTTCTTGTGACTTTCCTGTTACGAGTACACTAGTATCATCTGCAAAAAGCAATGCCTTTGATTCGTCACTTAAGTTATCTGGTAAGTCATTGATGAAAATTAAAAAGAGCAAAGGTCCCAGTATCGATCCCTGAGGTACTCCATTTTTAACAGTCCCTAATTTTGATTCATTTCCATTTATTATTACCTTTTGAGTTCTATCAGACAGGTATGATTTGAACCACTTTAGTGTTATATTATCCAACCTATAGTGTTTCAGTTTTTGAAGTAGAATTTCATGATTTATACAGTCAAACGCCTTAGCTAGGTCACAAAAAATTCCTAGGGCATGTTTCTTTTTATCTAACGCTTCCAATATTTCTGTAGTGAGTTGAAATGTAGCATTATCAGTGGACATGCCACTTCTAAATCCAAACTGAGATGGTATAAGAATGTTATTCAAATTAAGATAGTGTATTAAGCGGTTGTACATAACTTTTTCAAAAACTTTTGAAAATGAGGTTAGGAGTGATATAGGTCTATAATTTGATGGAACATTTTTGTCACCTTTCTTAAAGAGGGGCTTAACAATAGCATGCTTTAGTCTTATTGGAAATATTCCACTTTTTAACGAACAATTACAAATATGACTAAGAGGTTTACTAATTTCAGATGAGCAGCTTTTTAACAACTTATTACTTATCTCATCCCATCCAGAAGAGTTTTTGCTTTTGAGTGACTTGATTATATTTTCAATTTCTCTAGAGGAAGTTAATTTGATTTGAAATGTATGGTTCTGGACTATAGGTGTTTTAAGTAGGTCTGCTGCATTAATGCTAATATTAGTTGTAGGAATACATTTCTCTGCAATGTTTATAAAGTGATTATTAAAAGCATTTGTGATATCTGATACATTATCTAGCTTTTTGTTCTGGTATGTTAGTGACATGCAATCATTGTTTCCCTTTGATCTCCCTGTTTCGTTTTTAATTATATTCCATATAGTTTTAATTTTATTGTCTGATTTATTAATTATTTGTGAGAAATGCCTACTCTTTGCCTCTTTAATTACTTTCTTCAGTGTATTGCAGTACATTTTATAGTGTTCTTTATGAGCTGGGTTGTTACTGGTTCTACATTTTAAATATAGCTCTCTTTTGTTTCTACATGATATTTTAATGCCAGTGGTTAACCATGTTTTATTCCTTACATTAGGTAAATTAGCAGTTTTCTTTTTTGGAAAGTTAGTTTCAAAATGCCGCAACACAATATTTAGGAATTCATTTAATTTACAGTCTACTTTGTCATAGGAAAATATAGATCCCCAGTTTTCATTCTTCAGATCTTGTTTGAAGTTTAAAATTGAAGCATCATTCATTACTCTAGTCATATGGGTATGTTTTTTAGTTGCGTTTACCTTACTATCGTTTAGCACTAACATTTGTGCATCATGGTCCGATAATCCATTTAATATTGGTAATATTTTAAAGTTAGGGTGCTTTTCTATGTCTATGAATATATTATCTATTATTGTTTGAGAGTTGTTTTGGATTCTAGTTGGAAAGTTTACTACAGAGTCTAAATTATAACTACCTAGTAGGGATATCAGTCTGATCTTTTTTTCACTATCAATTGAGAAGTCTACATTAAAGTCGCCGCACAGTATAATATTTACATTATTACTATACAGATAGTTAAGAACCTTTTCCAACTGATTTGTAAAATAATTGAAATTACCTGTTGGTGCTCTGTAAATGGTCAGTATTACAAATGTACTGTTATCCGTTTCCACTCTGGCTGCGCAGCATTCAAAATCCTGTTCCTTACAGTAGGAACTGGTGTCTATATCACTAAAATTTAAGTTACTTTTGATGAATATACTCACACCTCCGCCTTTCATGGAACGTCTAAAGAAATTTGAGCACAATGAAAAATTATCAATTTTTAATTGTTCCAGCTCTGTTTCTGCACAGTGGTGTTCCGTTAAACAAATAACTTGAATTTCCTGCTTGTTAGAATTATTTGTATCCTGAAAAGCTAACTTAAATTCTTCAAATTTACATTCAAGCCCCCTTATATTTTGATGATATAATGCAAATGATTTACTAGTTCTAGTTGCAGGCTTGTATATATTACCAATGTTTACTCGAGGCAAGTATGTAAGTTGTTGTTCCCTTTCATCTAAAACCTCCCTAAAAAACGAGAGGAGCCACCAACTATGACAGGAATAGGCCTGTTACAATTAAATTCTTCAGCAATCAGCTTTGCCAGAGTCTTCTTCCCTCGAGAGTTGAGGTGGAGTCCATGCCTGGTGTATTCTTCTCTTCTTATGCTGTTAACAGACAAAACATTGATATTACCATTATTAGCAGAGAAGTTCCACAGCTTGTCGTTCACAGCTTTCACCTTGTCTCGAAGCGACGGCTTATCATACCTCGAAGCGACGGCTTATCATACATACATATATTGCATATATATATTTAAAGAATACTTAAATATATAATTATTTTCAGTATCTGGCTTGTTTAACATTATTCACCCATAACACTTTGGTGGAAACATGACTACGACACCCTCTTATTTGAAATACTGGTTGTTCAGGTAATTTCTGCAGGTCACTGGCATATGGCACTATGGCCCTGGGGTCGACTCAGCCTCTAACAGAAATTAGTACCAGGAGCAATCCTGGGGGTAAAGGCGGCCAGTGCATAAGGCTGACAACTTCACCGCTTTCATGTGCCGATTATTTAAAAATCTGCGAGTCTCAACATCCTGGAACCCTCTGGGCCTCCATGGCCTTTAATAGGGAACACTTCACTTTTTTTTTACTTTTTTACTGGCATGTAACCAACATCTATTTTTTTGTCCATGAAATAGAAAGAGCTAATTCCTTTATCATCTTTAAGAACTTCAAACATATCATTGTGTGGATCTATGGAGGTTATTTGACCTACAAAAAACATGTTTGCTTTTTCCCCTAGCATAAGTGGCATACACAAAATCACAATTGTATATACCTGGCCTTCATCGGAATGATCTTCCTGTTTATCAGTTACGCTTATGAAATAATGTATAGGCTATCGCAATATTCTGAGGATTTGTACAGTTTTGTAGAAGTTTTGTACAGATCAATTACTCTAACATGATGAATGTCTCTGGAATGTGAAACGCCTTTGACTTTATTCCATCTTTCATAACCTTTGCAAACTGCAAAATAAAGAAAATCTAGACTTATTTCGGTATGAGTTTCAGAGCAGGGCCGTAGCAAGGTCCTTCTGCGCCCTTGGCGAGTTTGACAAATCTGCGCCCTCCAAATGAACAATTTTTTTAAATTTCTGTAAAAAGGTTTTCTTAAATTCGCTTGCAGAAGGTTTTTTTGGTCCCATTTCTTTAAAAAAACCACTGCCTAATAGATCAAAACTAATAATGTAGACTAAGCTATGATGGTCATGGTAGTTTCAGTTGGCACACTTTTTTACTGAAATCATTCTTACCTATACAACAGAAGCAACGCCAACATCAACAAGAGACGAAACAATACAAACATTAATATTGTTTCACTGTTTAATTTAAAAATCGCTTAGTTAAAAAATACAATAATAATCAGAGCCCGGATTCTAATGACATGTCATCTTTTTTATTGATGCTGCATAGACATTGCCAATTTGTAGATAAATCATAATCATGGCCTCTAGATTATAGAAATGCATTTTTATTAGGTCATTTTTTTGACATTGTATGCAATTTTATATTTTTAGGGCATTTATTTCGTCCCCAGCGGTGCTGTCTTTGAAGTGTTTGTTTAATGCAAGAAGGACACACTCTATGTTGATTTGTTGTCATGTCTCAGTCGGAAACGAGAATCAAAGGAACGCCAAAATGTTATATTACATTACTGTTGTTATTAGATTGACTTGGCACCAGAGTCTGCCACCTGCTTGTATTTGAGAGTGCAAACTACTGTTTACCCTCAATAAACAATATAATCCAGCAGACCGCAAAAGGAAATACCGATGTTTGACTCGCCAGTGCCTCATTGCCAGTAAAAAATTCCGTAAGGAAAGAATATTCACAGCAAAAATCAAAGTTTTTTAGACCTACAACATCCTCTCTGAATTTAAGGTTTTAACAATTAAGTTATGTACAAATTATTCTATAATTTTGTGTGTACAATAATAATTTTTTATAAATAAAATATCAGTTTTTAGATCATTCTTTACAATTATTAAGTCATTTTCTTTAAATTTTGGGGTCATTTTATAGGTAATTTTTCAAACAATTTTAGGTCATCAGAATCCGGGCCCTAATAATAATACAGTATAATATAATTAAAAATAATCAGCGCCGGCCTTAGAAGGGAACTTGATCAAAACAAACAGCATGTGTACTGCCAGCTGGCAGAGCGTGCATTGGCTGCGGATCACAACACATATTATTCAATGTAAAGTTATAGAAATTAATTTTAATGTACATTAATACATTGTGTGATTAAAAAAACTAAACATTTTTAAAATAAGAAATTTTAGTTCACACTTAATTTATAATAAAATAGTAATAACAAAAGGAATTGCGCATTCGGCTTTTTCTGTTGTCATTTTTGCATGTAGCATGTAACAGTATGAGCAATGCCATTGTTGATCGCTTTGTAATCAATCCTGCCGACAGTAGTAGCACTGAGGACGACAATCAGCTGGAAAGGGATTGAGTTGAACCACTTTCATCTCAATAATAACGTACATATTAATTTTCATTGTCGTTATATCTTTCCACACTGTTCATGATTTATGTTTTACTCTGTCAATATGAATCGTGTTAATTAAAGGACGTTGCATGACTGCTTTTTGCTTGTAGACAATCGGCATAATACTATAGGTATAGATAGTTCACGTGCATTAATTTTTAATAACCTGAAAGATTTCTTCCACTAACGTGGAATTTATATTGCTTGATAAATTGCACCAGCCTAAAAAAATCTGGATTTTTCATGGTTAATTTTGCACCCTTCATACCTGCGCCCTTGGCGGTCGCCCACCTAGCCACCGCCTAGCTACGGCCCTGTTTCAGAGAATAAGGCATTTGCTTCTTTGAGAGTCAACATGTACCTTTTTTGGACTTCAGTCTTTCTAGATACTCTTTTATTTTATATATAAAATCTTTACTTCCTGGGCACATCCAACTTATATGATCAAGATTGAAAAGGGCTTGTACAGTTTGACAACCTACTGATTGAGGTTTTCAGTTTTATCTGTAATTGGAGTTAAATCCTTGGCCACAGATGAGCACTTTCGTGGACTTGCAGGGAGAGTATTCAGAGCCTTTTTCACAGCTTTTCAAAAGGATTGTCTTGATTTGTATGGAGAATGTGGTGAAGCAAAATGGCCACTAGTTGAGGGAACTTCTACAGTATTTCTACATTCTTCTTTTTTCTTACTTCTCAATTTCTGGACTGCTATGTAATTACAGTATTTTTCAAATGAGAAGCAATTTCCTTCACCAATCAAGTGTAAGAGCGAACGAAGTGTTGCCAGCAGTAAGAGTCTCCCCTCCGTCTCGGGTCAATCCATATGAAATCATCCAATAATAAAATAATTTGTTGCTGAACTATTTTATTTTATTTTTAAGTATATATTTTCTGTTTCTATGTGTATCTGGGAGTACAAAACAATTTTTTTCACATTTTTATCACTAACGCTTCGGCAACTAGTGGCCATTTTGCTTAGAAGGATCTGTCATTTTTGGCATTTTCAAAGGTTAGCGGTAAGTTAAATGACTATTTTATTTATGAAGATATCAACTTGAAGTAAAAACCATCTTAATCTACAAGAAACATTCTACAATTCATGTTATGACCAAAAATTTGTTAAGTCTTAAGGAAATAATCTAAAACTTTATTAGAAAGTTCGATTAGAAAAAATTAACAACTTTATAAAACTTTTTTTCATAGAAGGGATGAAAACACATGTTTTATATTTTCCCCCCACAAAGATATAGTAGATCACTAGATGCTAGTAAAATTTGAGATCATTTATGTAAATCCTTTCGGTTTTATGAGTCTTCAAATATCGAGATTTTGCAAAATTGTTGATTTTCAAATTAAAATATCTCAAATGGGACTGAACAGAAAAATCTGAAATTTTCTCTAAATATTCCTCTAGTGCCTAGTAATCAACATATAAAATTTCATCACTGTGTTCTGACCAGAAGTATTTTATTTTTAATAAAGAAAATGCTAAAAAATAACACTGTCAAATGAGCGAATAACGGTGTTAAAATACAATAAAAATTGTCAAAAATAATATAATTATTTGTTGTTGCTAGTAAAATTAAATATGTCATAAAACTAACATATTAAATGTTCCATGGTAGTGGTCATAGTGATCAATACTCCAGCAGAAGGAGACCATATTGCCACATTTGCTGAGCAAGCCAGAATATGCTGACTTGAAAAAGGCAAGTCTCTGCAGACTCCTCTGTAGCTCCTTTGTTCAGTAATCAGTAGCTGTGCTTGACTGAAGATATCAAAAAAGTTGCCCCTTCTGTTAAAAAAATTGTTTATTTTAGCGATGGACATGGTAGCCAGTACAAAAACAAAAATAACTTTTTGAATATTTGCAATCACTTTGAAGCTGAATAGCATTTTTTTTGCCACTTCTAATGGAAAGAATGCTTGCGATGGGATTGGAGGGGGTACAAAGAGGGCTGTCTCGATGGCTAGTTTGCAAATACCATATTTGGACCAGATACCTTCAGCAGAAGAAGTGTTAAAATTTAGTTCTGAAGAAATTAAAGGTATTTCCTATACACTTGTATAAACATTTTTTAAAAATTTGGCTCAGCTGTGGAACAAACTTCTAGCATCATAAGGTGTTACATTCACTCAAAATGTTATATTTATGGTGAACACAGTATTTCCATTTTGCCCAAATTTGAAATAAGACCTTTCGAAGTAAAGGAAAGGACATTGTTGCCTGCATTATGATCAGAACTGGTGGTTTGGTGAAATTGATATTTTTTTAAGTGAAGGGGCAACTTTTTTGCTATTTTCAGTCAAGCACAGCTACTGATTACTGAACAAAGGAGGTACAGAGGAGTCTGTATTACTCAGCAAATGTGGCAATATGGTCTCCTTCTGCTGGAGTATTGATCACTATGACTACTACCATGGAACATTTAATATGTTAAGATATATAAGCATTCATGAACCACAGATTATTGTCTCTGTTGGACATTACATGAGAATATTATAGGAGAAAAATTCCTCCGGCACTGGGACTAGAACCCAGGACCTTTGGCCAATGGTTTGGCCAATGCTCTACCAACTGAGCTAAGCTGGAGCTCAATTCACAGCACCAGATGGAACCTCTCTCCTATGACTGATTGCCCTAATGGTCTACCTCACAGACAGACAAGTCATGTCATATGCAGTCCGGCTTAGCTCAGTTGGTAGAGCATTGGTATGAATTTTTCTCCTATAATATTCTTTAATATGTTAGTTTTATGACATTTAATTTTACTAGCAACAACAAAAAATATATTATTTTTGACAATTTTTATTGTATTTTAACACCGTTATTCGCTCATTTGACAGTGTTATTTTTTAGCATTTTCTTTATTAAAAATAAATTACTTCTGGTCAGAACACAGTGATGAAATTTTATATGTTGATTACTAGGCACTAGAAGAATATTTTGAGAAAATTTCAGATTTTTCTGTTCAGTCCCATTTGAGATATTTTAATTTGAAAATCAACAATTCTGCAAAATCTCGATATTTGAAGACTCATAAAACCTAAAGGATTTACATAAATGATCTCAAATTTTACTAGCATCTAGTGATGTACTATATCTTTGTGGGGGGAAAATATGAAACATGTGTTTTCATCCCTTCTATGAAAAAAAGTTTCATAAAGTTGTTAATTTTTTCTAATCGGAACTGCATTTTCTAATAAAGTTTTAGATTATTTCCTTAAGACCTAACAAATTTTTGGTCATAACATGAATTGCAGAATGTTTCTTGTAGATTAAGATGGTTTTTACTTCAAGTTGATATCTTCATAAATAAAATAGTTATTTAACTTACCGCTAACCTTTGAAAATGCCAAATCCTTCTAAGCAAAATGACCACTAGTTGCCAAAGCGTTAGTGATAAAAATGTGAAAAAAATTGTTTTGTACTCCCAGATACACATAGAAACCGAAAATATATACTTTAAAATAAAATATGTCAGCAACAACCATTGGATGATTTCATATGGATTGACCCTCTCCCCACCTCTGATTGGACTGCGTATCTAAGCAGGAGAAGGACAAATTGTTTGTCATCTGCAAAACACTGTACCGGTAGTCGTCTTAGTTCATTGACTTGAAGATGGTTCATAGATGCTTTTTTTTTTTTTTTAATTGCTTTCTGCTCTCTGTCTTTTTCATTTCTTCATGTAATCCTGCATTCTTTTTTCTTTTCCTGCTGACGTTCTGCTGCTGTTTTACCCATTACGGTCACTGAAGAAATTGATACTCCAAATAAACCAATAAAATATTACAGATAATTTTCTGTGCCTAATAAAGTTCCAGTATGCCTATTATTCTTATTTTAGTATTAGCCTACTTACCTTTTTTTCAACTTACACTAACTAAGTTCATGTTAAGCACTGTTTATTAGTAAGAGGTTCAGTGTGTGAAACAGGTTATGTAATTCCATCACGACCCTAAATATTGATTTAAATGTAATCAAATTAATCAAAATCTCTCTCTAATAATGAGAGAAAGGTGCACTCAAGTGAGCATTTATGTATAAATTATTCTTTGCTGATTTCCGTTATTGATTTTTGTCTATTCTTGCATTTTGTTATGTGATAAATATCAGCTTTCGCCGCACAGCATGCAAACACAGTTATTATCGGGTTTGTGGTATCTCGTATTCACACAGATTTTGTGATGAAAACCGTGTATAGCCAGTCTGGTTATCACATGTCTTTGGTCTAGACATTCTTTGGTCCACGTTCTCTCTAGCATTGCAGATGTCCCGTAGAAATCCATTTCGATCTCGTCTTTTTTTCTGTTTCTGATCTCTATGTGCTTCTGGTATGGCTCTGTGGACGGTAGATGGTGTTGCGCTCTTATATCTTCCACGAAGTATGATTCCCTCATGAGCTCGTATGCTAGTCTTGAAGGCGCTGTTTTCCCCACCCCCATTGTCTTCTTCATGAACATTGCTTTGATTTTTTCAATTTTGGTTAAATCGCCTGCTGTGAGGTTTTCCCATATGATCTGGATCCCATAGGTTATAATAGGCGCTATCGCTGTGTTGAAGAGTGACATCGCTGTGCTTGTTGAGAGACTGGTTATGTTCTTTATATTGTACATGGCTCTGATAGCTGCTGCTGACCTGTCTTGTATGTGGATGTTGAAGGATGTTGCTCTCGTCTGCAACGTTATGCCCAAGTACTTATATTTATTTACGTTGGTTAGCGGGTTGCCTAGGAGTGACATGCTATCTCCAGCTGCAATCTTTCCTCCCTTCCTGAACGTCATCTGCACTGTCTTCTCCTCGTTGATCGTTAGGTCATTTTCCTTTACCCATTTCTCTAATTCGTCGATTGCCACCTGTACCTCCATCTTGTTTTTCGACCCGATCACCATGTCGTCTGCGTACAAAAGTATCGTCGCCTTCGAATCTGCTGTTATTATTTTCATGACATCTGCGGTGTAAATATTGAATAGTGTAGGGCTGATTGGATCACCCTGCAGCACGCCATTTGTTTGGGTGATTTTCCTTGACGTTGCGACATTGTTGTCAATTTGGACATAGTTATATGCCAGAACATTCTCCAATATTTTTGATATAGGGTGATCGTTCCCAATCATTCCTTTTAGTTTTCCCATCAATATTTGCCTGTTGATCAGGTCAAATGCCTTCTTGAAGTCTACAAAGACCACATAATACTTCCCTTTAGGGTGTCTTAGAGCTTCGGCTACTTGGTCCAATAGGTATGCAACTGCTTGGATGGTGTTTCTCCCCTTCCTAAATCCAAACTGGCATTCTGGGATATATTGATCTGTCATTGTTAGGAGTCTCGTGTTGAGGATCTTGGTGAACAGTTTAAATGTGGTGTTTTCCAGTACTACTCCTCTAAATGAGTCTAAGTTTGTGGTGTCTCCTTTCCCCTTGTACAATATCTTCAGGGTAGCTGTTCTCCAACTTGCCGGTATCTCCCCTACTTCGAGGCATTTGTTCATCACATCCAACCAGAGATCTTGCATTATGTTTGCGGATTCCTTTAGGTGTTCCACGTAGATATTGTCTGGTCCTGCTGCCTTCTTGTTTTTTCCTTGTTGTATTGCTGTCTGCAGTTCTTCTTTAGTTATTTGGGCGTGCCTATGGATGCTTGTTGTGGAGATGTCGTATGCCTTATCTCTCTGTTGCTTATTCAAGATTTTTGTGAAATGTTCCTCCCATTTTTCCACACTTATTTCTCCTGTAGTGAGTGGGGCTTTCTTCTTGAGTGCTAGGAAGGGGTCGGCCTTAGCTTCCTCAGCCAGCTTCTTTGCCTCGTTCTCCAGATGTTCTGCTCGTTTTCTCTTTATTAGCTGCTTATATTTTTTTCTCTTCTCTGCGTAGTAGGCTAGAACTTCCTGTCTCTTAAGTGTTCTGGCTTTCTCCAGAGCTCGCAGTACTTCTTTCCTCTCTTCGTAGCATTTCGCGTCGAACCATAGTTGTGCATGTCTCTTTCTCCTTGTCTTGATGGCTGTGTTTATCAATTCTATTGATATGCGCATGGCTTCGTCGATGTTTCCTTTCCCTACCAGTTCTCTTGCTTTTCCAATCTGTCCGGTGGCTTGTTCTAGGATTTCTTGATTCAGTTTCCTGGATGATCGATTCTCCTTGCTAACGGTTCTTTCTGCTTGGGATGGTTTTGTGATGAACTCTGTGACTATTGGGATGTGCTTTCTTATGGGTGCGGCGCTAGACGTCCATAGTCCTTCTTGTATGCTAGCTCGCAGTCCGTCTCCTCTGTGAAATATGAGATCGATAGCACTGGTTCCATTTGGAGCTATGTATGTTGGATTTTCTTTCTTATTCACCAGTGTGAACCCTTCCTCTTCTAGGATTTCCATTACTAAGTCTGTTTTTATGCTTGGCTTGTCTATTCGGCAGTTGAAATCACCTGCAAGGATCACGTTTTTATCATACCTGGTTTGTTCTATTACCATAGAGAGTATGTCTATTATTTCGTCTGTTGGTGTGTCTGGGGGGATGTAAATGGCGATCAAGGTGGCTGATTCCGTTCTGATAATTATCGTGTTTTCCTCCTTGAGCTTTACTTCAAAACCTCCTAGTGTTCCTCTTGTGAAGCAAGTGACGCCTCCTGCAGGCCTCCCTTCCGTTGGTCTGGCGTATGCATGCGTTGCGTAGAATCCTTGTAGGTCCAGTGGTTCCATGAGAAATGTTTCGGTAAGAATTATTGCGTCGGCGTTTTGTAATGTCTCTTGTGGTACGTATGGCAGTGCATTTTTGATTCCCTCAATGTTCCAAAGCAGGACCCTGATGATCTTACATGAGATATCCTCCCTCTTCTTGTCTTCCTTGGAAGTGGCTTCTCCGAAATCGAAATCTCCGCACAGTTACTCCCTCTGGCCAGAACTCGGCGTTCTCCGTGACCTTAAGATCCTTGAAAGGAATTCCAACTTTGAACGCTTTGAGATTGCCTCTGGTATTGAGTTCCTCACATGTGGTGTCCTCCCCGATACCATTTTTTGTCAGGAAACGGATCACGGTTTCTGTCGTGGTATTCTGGTTCAGTCGGCCGACGTACAGCCACGCAGTCTTGTTTCCAGCGTGTAGTTCTTCGTCTTGTTTCGTGCCAATTATTACTGGCCGCCTCGATGCATGTTGCTTATTCTTCTGTCTTCTTCCTATTACTTGTGTCCATTGGGTGTGATCTGCTACTTCCTCTTGATGTCTGCTTCGTTCTCCTCCTCCACTTCGGTATGGATAGAGGGACCGTTGCCCTGTGAGCTTAGTGCCGGGGGATTAATTCGGCTGTTTATTTCTTCTACCTTTGAGTTATCTGGTTGCCTGCCATTTGTCTCCTTCATATTGTTTGGCTGTTTGATGACAGTTTGCCTATTTTGTTGTAGCGATGCTATTATTTCGGTTTGTTGCAGCTGCGTCTCCAGCAAAAGGCTCATTTTCTGCATTAAATTTTCGCTTAGGCCATCCATTTTCTTCCTCAGTTCCTCACAAGCCTGTATGGGGACTTCCTGAGTTGTCTTGCCCTTCTTGAGCATGATTTGCGGTTTGCATTTCGCACATAGCCAAGTTAGCTTGCACCTGCTTCTCTTCAACATTTGAAGAGAATGTAATCGTGTGAAACAAATGATATCGTCTGGTTGTAAAGCAGGCAAAACTAGCTTTGCATACAAATTTTCTCCCACCTACTGCAATTACTTTAATAGTAACAGAGAAAAATGTCGGTTCGTGACGGAATTACATGCCTAATGCACAGAAACATCCACTATTAATTAAAATACATAAAACCTTTTTAAAATACATGTATAAATGCATTTAAAGAATCTTAATGAATGCCAGATACTAATTCTATGATTAATTGTTAAGTTTTTTACCTTTATTTGAAAGAAAATTATCAATGACAATGGTGAAGAAATTCAATCACATACTTGGTGTAAAAGAGGTTCTTTTTCCATGAGTTCCTAACTGCACTAAATAAAATATATCTTCAAAAAACAAAATATTCCCGTGAAATATAATCCTTCTCCTACATAAATATGCTTTTACTTTCTCATTAGATTCATTTTTAGAAATCCATGTCCTGGTTGACTTTTTTCTGGAATGGCCCTATTAAGAGTTCCTTTTCATGGGTATTTATTTATTTATTTCCAATCCACCATATTAGTCAAACACATGTTTGCTATCGGCTTCGTTAAAAAAGATTTTTACAACTAAAACACACATATAGACATAGCCTATAAGAACACGTTAAAAACGTACATATATAAAAAAGACATTACTACAATAAAATAATAGTGAAATAGTGAAAAAGGTCTTTAAAAATTAAATGTCGTCTTTAGTAACATTATCAAAATCACTCACTTTATAGAAAGGATGTTTTTCTAGCCATTTATATAGTCTACATTTGAACATGTTAATATCTAAATTTTGAATTTTGGTTGGCAGTTTATTGTACATATTTATTCCCGTTTTTTGTAGGTCCTTTCACTTGATCTGCAATTTTTGCTCTCCATCTCCTCCTATCCTTGGCTTTCTCTTTTAGTCATCAGCATTTTCTTTTCTCATTTAAGTTGTGCACCAGTAGCTGGGTTATTCTTTTTCCAAGACCTGGAGTTTCCTCCAATCTTCCTTTGATGATATCATGCAGCAGACAATATCTTCTCAAAGATGTGGTCTGTCCAGTTTCTTTTCCTATGACCAAGAATTTCTTGAGAATAGACATAATCTCATTCACTCTTAATACCTAAAAATTTAGGCCAGTAACTTCTTGAAATGGTGTTTGATATTGTAACTTATGTAGGCTAGTTTAACTTCTCGATAGGTCCTTTTGACAAGTTGGAACTTTACATCTCACTCTTATCCGCTCACCTGCTCAACGCTGGTAATAATATTTCAGAATAAAAAAAGAGCCATGCACCAAACATATTTCACAATTATAAAATTAAAGAAAACTGTATATATAATAGAAAAGATCCTTGTACCAGTAGGAGTAGGGGTGGGGGACTCAGGTGAGACGTAATGTTCCATTTTCCCCTTGAGGTTTTCCTGGCGTTTGGTCTGAGTATAATGTTCTCAGGTGGAAAGTTCTTCCAATCTTTCACCTGGCTAGCAACCCGAGAACATTATACTCAGTCTTCATTCCATATCAATATTCTATTTTGATATCAAGCCATTTGTCTGTCTTTGTTCATTGCCAAAACATAACATGTCTGTCTAAACTCCTCTCCGTGGCGCTATATCCCTGAAGGGACAAGGCCCACCACCCGACCGCTGCGTCATCTACCTTAGGCAGATGGCAGGATTGGGGGGCATGTGGTCAACATGCCGACACCCACAGCTCTTAATGGTGGTTTCCATGACCGGGGCCGCTACTTCTCTATCAAGTAGCTCCTCAATTTGTATCACGAGGCTGAGTGCACCCCTACCAGACCTCCCTAACTCAGAAAAAGTCGAGGAGATGCCAGGGATTGTACCCGGGATGACGGATCTGTAGTCAACGACGCTAACTACAAGATCACGCCGGTGGTCAATGTCTGTCTAACATACTGAAAATTGGGTTTCTCAGTGGAAGGAAATATTGCTCTACGTTGTGTTCATATTTACTCAGGGAGGCCTTTCTGTCGTATCACTGTGTAGTAATTTACTGTCAGTTATGTAGATTCACTGTTCGATGACTTCTGTATGATCTGGTTTGTAAAATTGGTATGTACAATTGAGCAGGAGATTGTCCATGTTTGGGCCCTCTTTATCTGAAACAGCATTAATGTTTCTACCTGATAAATATATTATGTTGTCTTCAACCCTTTCGAGGTGTATTTTATTCTTCTAATGTATTTACAATAATCTAATCAGCCATTTCATAAAATATGGTAATTTTTTCCTCAAAGAGAGATGTTATAAATCTATTGTAATTGGGTGGTCAAATATAAGTTTAAAACCTCAGGGTCACTGAATATTAAGGAATTAAGTATATTTGAAGTTGTTTCATGTGTAAAATCTTTCAATTTACTTATTTATTGCATTGTAGTTACTTTTTTTGCCATTTTTAGCATGATTTTAACACTCTTTAGTACCATGTAGTCAAGAGTAAGGAGCTATGTCCATTTTGATTTGACAAAATATACATCAAAGGCACAATTTGATATAAGGTTAACTTCAAAAAGTGTGTTTATGTGTGGTCAATTGCTATGTAAAATAACAAACAGCGACTTTTTGTTGCACCCGTAATGTTGATAGTTTTCCTAAATTATTATTTTACTAAATTTTACTCAGTTATTATTGATGAGTTAAATAAATGTTCTGACAAACTGGAAACAGTTTATAATTTGTATTTAATCCCTCATATCTTCATTAATAACAGCATCAAGACCCTAACAGTAATAGCAGAACAGCAAATGAACTGTTTTTATGCATCATTAAAATCATTGTCCAAATTATGTCCACCCGTAATAGATTTTGAAAAAACAAATTTAAAATATTCAAAATAAATTTTAAATAATGCTTTTCATGTAGTTTTGAGGAGAAGACATTGTAAATTTTACAGAATGTGAAGAACCAATTCTAGTTTATTATTTATGATATGTAATAAACAAAAATAGTTTTCATAATATGCTAGAATGTGCCATCTGTAATTATGAAATGGCTGTAATAAGTGTTATAGACATAATGAAGATTTTAAAGTGCAAATAGGTTTAGGCCTATGTTGCCTTATCCTAAACCAATGAATGTGCTTTTATATGGAACCATCATAACTTACCCAACACCTACGGTACTGTGTTGTAGTGCAGAAAAAAAAGTTATCTAAGAATTGATTATTTGCGCAAGTTTCTCATAATACAGGGCTTTGGAATAAAACCCTTTACCGTTTGTAAGGTGTTTCACTGGCAGGAGCAAGCATTCCCCTCACCTAAACTCTGCTTCTTAGAATGGGTATGCTGAAACGTGATTAAGTTCGGGCACAGTAATAAGTTATTTTTTATTTTGTTTTGTTGTTTCAGTGTGTGAGGATTTGTCTTTCAGGCTACCCCACAAGTAAAAATCTCATGCAGTCAGATCTGACGAGCGAGAGGACCATACATCATCACTAATCACTAGGGCAAGGCATTTAGTCACCATAAAATAGTGAAAAAATGCATTTATTCCCTAAAATTAGTAAAAAAAATGACCAATAAATTATCCATTATTACTTATAATTACTGTTATATGAAGCAACACATTAATTTTATTTTAGCGAGGAATATAATGAATGAAGTTGGCCGCGGTGGTCTAGAGGTAGCGTGCCCGCCTCTAGATCCTAAGGTTTCAGGATCAAACCTGGCAGCGGTCAATGGATTTCAGGATGTAAAAATCCTGGGCACGGAGTCCTCCGGGAGTGACTTTAAGCTGGATAACAGCCATTTCATAAAATATGGGAATTTTTCCCTCAAAGAGAGAAGTTTTAAAATTATTGTAATTGGGTGGTCAAAAATAAGTTTAAAACCTCAAATTATCTGAATTTTAAGGACTTGGGTGTATTTGAAGTGGTTTCTTGTGTAAAATTTGTCAATTTACTTATTTATTGCATTGAGTTACTTTTTTTTTGCCATTTTTAGCATGATTTTAACACGCTTTAATACCAAGTAGTCAAGAGTAATCAGCTATGTCCATTTTCATTTGAGAAAATATACATCTTAAGGTACAATTTGGTATAAGATTAACTTCAAAAAAGATGTATGGTTAATTACTATGTAAAATAACAAACAAGGGAATTTTTGTCCCACCTGTAACAGTGATAGTTTTGTTAAATTATTATTGATAAGTTAAATAAATGTTCTGACAACCTGGAAACAGTTTCTAATTTGTATTGAATCCCTCATACCTTCATTAATAACAACATTAAGACCCTAACAGTAATAGCAGAACAGAAAATGAGCTTTTGTTTTGCATCATTAAAATCAGTGTCCAAATTATGTCCCACCCGTAACAGATTTTGAAAAACAAATTTAAAATATTTAAAATAAATTTTTAATAATGCTTTGCATGTAGAACGAAGGAGAAGCCATAGTAGATTTTACAGAATGTGCAGAACCAGTTCTAATTCATTATTTATGACATGTAATAAACAAAAATAGTTGTTATAATTGCTAGAATGTCCCACCCGTAATTATGAAATGGCTGATAAGTAGATTCACGGCACATAAAAGAACTCCAAGTCTGGCCCTTTCATATCCAAGTAATACCTTAGTTTCCGGAGGCGGGTTGAGAGGTGATGGTCTTACCACCTGTCCCTCTGCCCTCTCTCGGAAAATAAGCGTAACAAAATTCACATAGGTAACAGAAACCTCTACTGGGAGGCCCTTCACCCTAACATAGGGGAATAGGAAGCCAGAACTTAGTGAATTCATGACAGTATGTTACATTTAAATTTACAGTTTAATCTTTAATCTTTATTTAGTGTCATTAAACTTTATGCATTGTATAAACAGTTGTAAATACTTTGCTATATGTAAGATTTGTCCAATACAGAACATAGTATAATAATTACATTGGCCTATGTGACTATTGCAGATAACAGTAGCCTACCCTATACCAATATTAATATAGGCTTACTATTTTGTAAAATAATTTTTATAATTTACCGGTATCTTATAAAATTCAACAACATTAACTTATACAGACACTCAGCTATCAGAATGGATTTCATTTTAGGTTTAAATTGTGATAGGACTAGTAGTTTAATATCTATAGGTAACTCTATAGAGTTTTATAGAATTATAATACCAATTCTTTTGTGATTTACTGTAGTGCAAGAACTGTGTTCTAAGGGAATTATTGTTTCTTTTATAGTGGTTATGTGTATCACATTTAAATTCAAATTTATCCAGATTAGTATGTACATGTAATAATAATGACAATACATATAATGAAGGAAATTAAAATAGGCCTACACTAGTAGATAATAGGCTAAAAAAGGGGTTGACAGTGTTGCCTCTGAGGTAGTTCACAGCTTACCCTAACTGCCTTTTTTTGTAGTTTAAATACTTCTACAGACGTAAGAGCTGATTCCCCAGATAGCAACCCCATAAGACAACAACGAATAAATCTGAGCATAGTAAACACTTAACATCACAACAGTGCTTACAGTCCCACTTAATTTGCAGAGCAAATATAAACCGTTTGATAATTTTTTACTTACTAGATCATTGTGTGCATGCCAAGTCGAAGTTTATACCTGCCGGTAAGAACTTCAGTGAACTATTGTTTACATTCTCTAATGGTCTGTGGCTAAAAGTGATATCACAAATCTTACTCTGACTTAATGACAAGTTATTGGTCGAACACCAATCACTACAGCAGTGATATCGGCTATTACATTCTTTAACTATGATTCTGTACTGGTTTTTATTGTTAATCCAAGGACATCTGCAAATAAGTTTCCTATCAATGTTTGAAGGGAAATCATTTATATAAATATTATACAATACAGGGCCTAATATAGAACCCTGATGTACTCCATAAAATACTGCTTTACTACTAGAAGTAAGACTTGATTTATAATTGTAATTGTAATTTATTCTTGTATCAACCCATTTACCTCCTTGGCATTACAGTAGGTTTATTGCCAAGTGAGGTACTCTGTACAGACAATTTTTCCTATACAGTCAAATCCCGATTATCCGGGTGCGGATTAACCGTTGAGCCATTCCTTTAAAAAATGTAAAACATCTTTAATTTTTTAAATTTTTTTTTATTACTTACATGGAGTAGCCCTTGAACATCTTGAGTGTTTGTTGGACTATTTAGAAGAGGAGGAGGATAGTTCACTTAGTGATAGGTAAGCCTACATATTATGCAGGCTCCGTTCCTATATTATTCGCAAGAAGGGAAATGTGGTCAAAAACAAAAACTGTTAACAGACTATTTCAGCAAAGTGTAAAAATTCCTTGAAAGTGCCAAAACCAAACTGTTAATACAGTACTGTAGTCTTAGTGTTTTATTGTTGTGCTGAAACAGTTTGTGACCTCTGATGGTGAATGATTCTAGCACTGCAAGACGTTTCCACATAGGCATATGTAAGTTTTAAATAACTTTTCAATTACAGTATGTTTAGGTAGGCCTATAATTTTTTTTTAACCGTGTTTTCGTTTATCCGTGAGGTGTCGACCACCCATTATTCTGGATAATTGGGAGTTGACCTATATTGCAAGTTTTGTGGTTAAAATAATAGGCTTATTGTTTCTCAAGACCTATAACAAGACACTGCTCCATTCACGCATGCTGACTTTGCTGTTCTCTGATACTACTCAACTGACTGGTCTGTCATAATATTGCATCTGGGGTAAAAAGTTACTAATAATTTACTACTAAGGAGTTTAAATTTTGTTCTCCTCCCTTTTATATTACTCTTTATTTAGGTCCTATTTGGGATCTTGTTTAGGATATCAGTAGCGTGCACCTCTCATTGACACATGACTTATTTACCTTAATTGTGTACACTTACTTACCTTGCACACTCTGGTCCTAACATAAGCCCTGTGCAGGATTAATTTATACTTTTATGACTTCTGTACTCTTTCATGACTGGGGGATTGATGTAAGACCTGATTTATAAACAGACACTTGTTTTGTTACTAATGAACTAAGTAAATTAATAAGTTACTACTGGGACACAATTTGCGAAAAAAATATTACTTCTGAACTGGCATGCCCATCAACTTGCCTGTCTATCAAATTCCTCACTCAGCTTTTATACACGAATGACACAGTGAAAGTCCTTCGGATATACCAGTTATACTGAAAGTCTGCTTTGTTTTCTGCGGACGTTACTTGATTTTAATCTTGGGAATTCGCCTGGACCAAACAAAAATATTGCTATAGGTGGGTTTATCGTTACATCAATATTTGTTATATGGAGGTTTGACTGTAACATCTCTGGTGCCTTTTGCTTTTCTGCAGACAAGCATTAAAACAGAAATAATATTGAAAAATTCAAAATACAACATAATCTAACATTTTATTAAAAACAACTTAAAAAATGCTGAAAATAACCTAAAACACCCAAAATTTACCTATTTCTTGAAAATAACGAAAAATGCGAAATAAATTAAAAAATAAATTGCCCTTATTTAATCAGTTAATTCACTATTCACATTTGTATATATTCGAGCTATCTTTCAACCTTCATAAAAAAAAAATGCAAAATCATCAAATGCCTTGCCCTACTAATCACTCTATCTTGAAACACTGAAGCTCATCAATTCAAGAATGCAAAGCTGGACCTAAGGATTTCTGTGGTCTATTGAGTTTGTGGCAAACTATGTTATAAACTCTAAAGGAAAATTCAAATTCTTTTAAGGGACTATTAACGGGTTACCAAAAATTGCATATGTCAAGATGGTGGTAGTCCATTTGGGCTGGTTTCCGTTCAAGTCTGTTCCAATCCAGCATTTCCGTGTTAATTAGGATAAACCAGAAAATTCAAATTTACGTTGATCTACCAATGAAAACATTTTTCTCATTGACAATGAAATTATATTGCTATCTGTTAAATGAGACCGTTAGTTGAATTTATAGAGAACATATTTAATAACATACTCTTTATATATTTCATGATACCAGGGTATCTATTTATCTGAACATTTTAGTTTTACTTTAGTTTTAGTGACATTTTAGTTTTACTTTCTACACAGAAGAGACGGAAGTTAAGAAATTTTAAATGCACCCAGCTATACAGATTATGAGTAACGAAATTATTTTTTGATTAGTGCCCATTTTCTCACTTAGAAATGGCGTTTGTATTTTGTTAACGTGCTTGAAGTATATCTTATTCTAACTCTTTGATTTGCTCCATTGAGGTGAGTCATATTTTTAGCCGCCTTTAGGGAAATTTACTCTTTTGAACGTCTGACGATAATAGCAACCCATTAAAACATTTTAGCATCCATTTCTTGTATCTTTATATGACAAACTTAGCGTTGCATTGCATTGCATTAAGAAGTTGCATGTTTCTTAATAGTCATAAGTGCATAACTTTGTTTATTATTTCGTTGGGAAAAGCAAAAGACCTCAATAAACAACATGGAATTCTTCCAGATTTAATCTGTTTTAAAATGCGATATTAAATGATTACTTTAAAAGTGTTGAACTACATAGGGGTTAAATTGGTCTTAATTTTAACAATCGGTTATCATGTATTTTCTATCCAAATCCATATTGTTGCGAAAAATCGAAAATAGACGTATGTAGGATAAACGGGAGCTTGCAATTGCCGGAAAGCTGTTGCAATTGCCGGAAAGCTGGGCTTAAGTGTTCAGCTTTTTGCACTCCGTGGCTTTGCAAGACATGCCACGTCGTCGCTTAAATTCTAATCGACGAGGATGAAGACGACCCCGACGATCCTCCGCCTTTAGACGAGCAGCCTGAGACGGACACGATACCCCAATACCCACAGTACCCTAATATCCTTCATTCCCGGAATATGACGGTGATCAACCAGGAGCCTCGGGGGGAAAAAATGAGCGTTTTCAGTTATTGATTTGTAAGATATTTAAATAAGAGATGTAAAATAAATATACTTTTTCACCTTTAAACACGATTCTATGCTTTTTTATTTCGTCGAATGCCCACAGATTATTATTAGAAATAGGCTATTTAGGCTCTTTTTTTTAAATAAAAATTTCCAATTTCTTATGATTGTAAGACAACTGTTAGGTCTACAAACTTCGTTTTGTGCTTAAATGGAAGCCAATAAAATGTACTAGAACTTCATCCCCTTTGACTTTTCTCGTAGGATGACCGGTTGTGCGGATATTCGGCCCGAAACGAGAGCAAACTTAATTTTTTTTAAGGCAGATATTTGAAGTGCCTTATCTCGGAAATTATTGGACGTACAGAGCTTGAATTGTTGAAAATTTAATGTGCTTTAAAAATTACAATAACAATTTGTATCGAAAAACTCACAGTTTATAAAATACAGTGCAACAACTGTGAAACAAAATCCAAATATTTTGAAACTTTTTACGTATTACGCAGCGAGCACAGGGTTTTCGAAGCTACAAGCTTGGGTTCACACCACCCTAACTAGTCCTGACAACATATAAAATAAGCAGAAATACATCTCACTTCGCGATTTTAATGTCTAATTGCACATCGGTTGAAGATGACTGCATCAATCCAGATCGTCTTAAGGGCTAAACCATTAACTTCTCCGATCTAAAGCGAAAATAGTTTTCCATGGCACCTCAAAACATGCTGCTGAGGACTTTAGACCTGGTGCTCAAGATGCGTCCGTAGTGCCAGTGATATTGTATCCGAAACAAAATTTATGTGAACAGATATTGGTTACTTCAAGAACACCTGTATTAGTTTTCATCCAAATAGATAAAATATATTTGCAGTACAAATATGTGAGACCTAGACATGTTCTGTACATTTGATAGCAACAACTACTCTCATTCAAGAATTGTAGCAAAACATGCTAATGTGGTGCAACTTATTGCAGTGGTAACATTGGCTGACTCAGCAATGATGTCCACAGCTCTCAGCAGGAATATCGTTAAAATATATTCGTTTGCGTCCAATAAGGAAAGTAATTTGGAGCACACAACCTACATGTTTTGTACCGTTTATTGCAGTGTAAATCAAGTTTTACAGTTTATTACGTAGGGTATGAGATTAGGCAAGAAAGCTTTTAATTTGCGTGCCTCTCCAGGGTTTTTCCAGTCCTCATGTAAGCGCTCTTATATTTAAGCATTTCCAATTTAATTTTATTCAAGCTTGGTATCGAATACAGTCGTCGAATGTTAGACATGTTGTATGGAATCGAATAGAATAGTTTCATTACAGAAACCCTGACGTTTTGTTGTTTTTGTAAAGCATTACCAATCCCTCCCAAGTAATTCTTGCTTTTCTAAGATGTGTTTACATCAGGATTTTTTACACTTTAAGCTAATCATGAGTTTAATTTTAACCGAGTCTGGGGTATTAAATACATTTTATGAGATAGAAAATAGGGATATAAGTTTTTTTTCAAATAAAATACCGGCACTGTTACAAAAGAACATTCTGCTTTTCATGATGTTACGTTCTCCCTGACTTCTGCTTCCACCTTCAGATAGCCTATTTTCATTAGTAGTCATTGTAATCTTCTCTGTTCTAGTGTGAACAGATAAAAATTAAGAATTGAAGAAAATAATAGAATAGTTTAGAACGTACTTTCAATTTGTAGCAGCTTTCCTTTCGATTTAAACATCCTATTCTGTCATCGAATTTCCAACACTTTTTAAAACGAGGAGCATAGGCTATGTTTATTTGTCTTGACGCTCGGCTACTCAACATTGAACATGTTTTATAGAAAATGATTAATAAAACATAATACCAGAAGTAGAAATATGTGACTCCAAGTCCAAACCACCCAGGTGTCTCGAATTGTCACCTGCCTTCAGTAGCCTTTGTATATACTTTTTTTTAAAATAGAATGCATTGTATGTTTATAAGGTATAATGAGACCAATGGAAGTGAGTCCTTTTTTTTTTTTATTATACCGTTTGCTTAACATCCTGAAATATTACACATCAAATGGGAGTAACATCCCAAAGTGTAATTAACAGGTAGTTTCCCAATGATTTACAACTGTTACAATCCCAAACTTTTTTTCGTCGGTTGAGTTGTTGAACAGTCTTGTTGCTCTAATGACATCATAATGACATGGGACTCAAGTTTTCCAAAACTTTCCAGGCGTGAAAATCTTCAGAATGCCTTTCGTTCAAAGGTGCCTGTACTCACAATCAGTGGCGTTACTGAAGGCCCCGCAGACCCCGCTGGGGGGCGGTGTTTTTAGGGGCCTGAAATGAACCCCCCTCCCCAAAAGGGAATGTCAATAGCTTGTCATAAGGGTGGGGATGGGGGTGGACGTGCAAAGCATTTGGAGGAGAAAAAGACTTCGTTTAGCTGAAAGACTGCTCCTGTGAATAGTACAAGTAAAGCCAGACAAAAGTCAAGCAATGGTTTTCATCAAATGTATAAAAAGACCGGGATGAAAGCTTATACTGTTTGGAAAGGAGTTAGATTTTGTTAATATCAGGTATACCTCAGGATACCTTGAGGTGATTATAGACAAAATACGAGGGTTGGAAGTTTAATAGTGGCAGCACATCTGTAAAATCAAGGTGAATTACTGGAAGTTCAAATCGCTTTTGTTGGATGTTGGTTGGATATCCAGCATACTTCAAAGCAAATAGGAACCTTCTATCACTACGAACGCCTTCGCAGTAAGCAGAAGAAATTGTGCTTGCTCTATCAACCAGTCTAAAATAAATTTTGGATCTGATAGAAAGCCAACGATTAAAAATAATTCAGTACCTTAAAATTATTCTTGATTCACAATAATATGCAATAACATAATGGAGCAAACTGGGTAAAAGCTTGTCACTTGTTCTTCATTTCCGGCGAAGGTTCAATCATGCGTTACACTCACTCATTCGTCATGAATAAAAATTTTTAACCAATCTTGAAACAGTTCATATAATTGTTACAGTAGTAATTTTACATTTATAAAATAATTTTCAAATATATCTATGAAAGAAACGAGAATGTAATTATAACACCAGAAACCAGAACCAGAACCAGTATTTGTGCATATTTATTAAGAATGTTAGAGTGAGTATTTGCCCTGTTCATTTGAAAATTTAACGAAAGCAATACGTCTTCAAAGATAGTGCCGTCACGTCTTGAACATGTGTTTTAATGGTAATATTACAGGATAAAAATTCCTCTGACACTGGGATTTGAACCCAAGACCTTTGGCTATACTCTGGCTTAGCTCAGTTGGTAGAGAATTGGCACGGATAGCCACGGATAGTTCAAATCCCAGTGTCAGAGGAATTTTTCTCTTATAATATTATCATGTATATCTGTGGTTCATGAATGCTTATGCATATATCTGTGTTTTTAATGTCTGATTGCTTAGTTTACATTTAAAAGTAGTTTGGTCTATTACAGCATTTCTTAACAACCGGCAATTATGGATAGCAAACTGTTCCCATTTAGACATCCCCTAAAAATGATTCAATAACGTAACCTGTCGCGACGGTCAATAATGTTTCCTTACAACTAGATTTGAAATAGGATTATTGTAGGGTAGTTTTTAAAAATTATTATAGGTTTGTTCGCAAAGCAGTCAGAAACCAGGAACATATCGTTCGCGCATGCGCTCTTTCTCCACACGCGTTCGCAAAGCGAGAATCCGTGATTCTGATTTCAATCTTCTGTTCGCAAAGCTCTCACGGACAGTTTCTGTACTATAAGAAAAGTTTGCAGGCTCTAGCATGAATTGTTATCAGAGACATGCGCAGTAACCTATTTTCACGCGCCTGACTCCACCCTCCTATAACATTGCGCCAGATTTATAAACATAGGCTACTTATATGTATGAATAATGGAAGATAATTAAAAGTTTCCCAAAATATAGATTATATTGTCGATGTATATTGCATTTATAACATGTCAAAGGGAAATATATATTTTATTTGCATATCATATCGATTAAACGCAGAAACTATCGATTCCAAATTCTTGTAACCATTCGCAAAGTGCAAATCACGGTAAGTTACAGACTGGACATGCGCAGTACAACAAATTCTCAAGCGGTCACGGATTTGCTTTGCGAACAAACCTAATTTCAATTTTCTTTGTGTTACTTGTATGTTTATGTTTCAGTTTTTTTTTCTCTTCTTTTCAGGTGAGTGAGGAGTCTATGAAAATCTCGCATGTGCCCGTGGGGGCATAACTTACATAACTGTAAGTAAATAACAACAATGCAATCTTTCTTGGTTTTGTCAGCATGTACATTGTTGGTCTGTATTCTTTCTCTACGCTTGCAACAAGTACTGTAGATAGACGAAGTATTCTATTGGACCATGAAATATGAGACAAAACACCGATTACACTATTCATTAGATTTTTAGTTTCTTCCCGATTTCAGGTTGTTTTCCTTGAACATATCTACTGTTGTTTTCTTACAATTTCATAATCACAACGTCCACTACGTGTTTTTAATGTGACCCAAAAATATAACTTTTTCAGGAATTTATTTTTCCTGCATGTGAGTAATTTACTACAACATGGACTGTATCATAATTCATAATCTTAAGTGTGGAACATAAGGAAAATTGTAGAAGTTGCCATTTTTCTCACAAACGGAATCCCGGTGAGAGCAAAAAAAACTGTAAATTGTGAAGTTTCTTCCACATCAGAAATACAGAACCGACAACTTCGTATTTATAACCAATGCTCTGTTTGCATGCCAACAGTCCTTCAACCGCTACTTAACAATTAGGCGAGTTTTGTAATATTGAAGGGGATCTTATTTTGGAGTAAATATCACTAAATGACTTACCGTATTTTACGGACTATAAGACGCTCCGGACCATAAGACGCACCCTGATTTTAGGATGGGAATTTAAAGGAAAGAAATTTAATGTGATTCTATACGAAACATTTTAAAGGGAATAATATGCTTCATTGCATAAACAAATTATAACTTTGTACAATGGAATTAGTGTAGGCCTAAACCACTTCTGTATAGGTGGCATCGCGTAAATGTTAAATATTGAACTGTTTTTTCATGAAAGACTGAAAATACATTTACACTCTCTAACCCTCAATTCAGCATACGGTATGTTTAACGGGACAAGGCTGTTTAGAGATCATCGTCTTCATTTAAACTACTCGGCGGAGACAACTCCTTTCGTATTAAAGAACTCAACATTCCTTTCTTTTCGCATTGTACACTTGACTTCCAACTACCCTCATTTCACGATTGTGACAAAGTGCACTGATGTACGTCTTTGCCAAAATTTGTAACTATCTTATCGTTTACAACAGCTTGTTTTTAACTAGGCCTTTTGTATTCCGGCAATATTTACCACAATTTAAATTTGTTAGTGTGCTTCAGACCATTGGATGCACCCAACTTTCAGGGCTCTGTTTTTAAAGTAAAACGTGCGTCTTATGGTAAAATATGGTATACAAAGAGTTATGCCATGTTACGAGAGGGTAGTCTCCTGGGTGAATGCACCGTCATTGGTTTCGTGTGAGAGCTTTGCTCTCATTCAGATATCTCCAAGAACATTTAGCTATAACTTTTTCAGTGGTTCAACAAACAAGATTGAGAGGGCATTCACTGTGTTCCTTAGACGTCCGTTTAATCCTTTAACTTTAAGTTGCTCTATCTTGTTCCTGGAACTTTGCCATTATTGTGTTAGCTTCCTTGTCACAAAACCTGTGTTGTTTGACACAATTAATTTAGATAAACAGTAAGAAAACACAATTGTCATTAAAAATAAACATATAAAGAATTTTGAATTAAGCAGCTTATAATCAAATGCCATTTCATATTATACTTATTTATAATTATGAGTTACATATAGCCTATATTTAATTCTATACATTATATCATATATTATTTTATATTTGTATTTCACTCTTTTGGTTCACGTTCTAGCTCGGAACATCACAATCAAAATTATCTTCTAATAAGAAATCAAACAGTAACTTCTCTGGTCAATTCGTGAGAGAAATGCTGACACCATAGCACATGTTTGGAAAGTCCATGCATATAAAGAAAAATATGAATTGGAATTCGAATATTTTTAGTTACACGAATGATGGTATTTTTATAAGTCTGGTAGAGGACGGGATAAACCTTTCCTTTCACCTAACCTTTGTATAGAAGGTTGTGTGTGAGCAAAGTGTGTATAAGGCAACTTTATCTCGGTGCGTTCTTAACCTGATGGCATACTTACTACAACCCCTCTGCCCGCGGGTAGTAACGATGACATTTAATAGGGCTATCTTAAAATATTTGGGGGAAGAAAACTGTAGGTTTGTATGAAACAGGTAACGCATTAGTAGCTTCTATTCGAAGTACATAGTATAGCGATAATCCTAGCCTCGATAATACGAGATTCCGTGCAATCCGAGTTGCAAAAAACAGGAAATTAAAAAAATCCATATATAAAGACTTAAGGAGATTAAAAAAACTACCTTTATCGTTGACAACATACAAAGGAGGCCTGGGGAAGGTGCAGTTGGAAATAGAGGGTGGGAGGGTTGCGGGTTGGCAGTGTCACGTAGGTGGCGATCGGTCATTCTGAAAATTCCGTTATTTTCCTTTTTTCTGTGTAATCCGAGTTTTTTGTAATCCGAGGTACCATCAGCCCCAATTAACTCGGATTATCGCGACTCTATTGTATACACCTGAGTTTGACAAGAATTGCCATAAATTTCTTCTTGAGTGCAATTGTCAAAGGCCCCATAAATTTAAAATCGCATGACTTCGTTAGTAATATTAATAAGGATGTAGGCCCTACCTGATTCTTCGTCCGCGTTTATGAATTCAATTGCTATATACTTTTTTAAATCATATTTTATTTAACAGCAAAGTAATTGAAACATATTTATTAAAACTGACATCGTTCATAGGCCTATATAAGTGCATGAATTACATCACATATACGTAATGATATTGTTAATTTCAATGTTTAGCTATGTTTAGTAATGTTTTCAGAATGGGGATTTATCTCATTTTCCTATTTTGAAGTCCACAGTACCTGAACAGTTCAATATTCCAGATAAACATCTCTGTTCTGAATATTTTGCATGTCGAGCTCGCAGTTAGTTTTTCCGAGATAAAACATTTGGACATGGACGTACAAATTTTCAACAAACCATTCAACCATAAAAAAAAACAGAGAAGGCACCTTCACATTTGCAATTGGAGATCATTGATTCGCAGCACAATATCCGTCTCAGAAATTGCGGAACACTGTACGGTCCAATTATCGAATGTTCATATTATCGGAATTTGGAAAGTTTTAGCATTCGCATTGCATCTATGTTTGGGGGGAACATATTCGTGTGAACAGTTTTTTTTTCTTCAAAATTCGTATACACACAGGTCCAAAATCAGTGATCATAATTTGGTTTCAACATCACGTTTAGCTGATTCTACAATACAGCCTAAAGACAATATAGTAGCTACAACGAACTGCACGTCAGCAACTAAACAAACCGAGAATAATTTCTTCTTAGCCACCTCTACAAGTTGTGTGAATAAATAAGAATAATTGATTAATATATTGTGGTCCACATTGCTTCATTAATTGTTAATTCTTTGCAACCTTCCGCTGAACCATCCCTCAACATTCTCTCAAGTGCATTGCGTTACATAAAGCACTGTAGGCTGGTAAAGAAGGGGGTAATATGTCACGCACGATTTCTCCTCATTGACATCCCTACAACCTTGTGACCATAAGTAGACCTCGGAATTTTAGGCAAATGCCTATTTAGTCCTTTGGGAAAATGTTCAAAATAATTGCAGACGTTTGCAATTTATGGAAAATTATACAGTAGAATCCCGTTATTCCGAACCCCGCAATTCCGAAAATCTGCCTATTCCGAACACAGTTCAGAAAAAATACAGATTTTTTAAACTCAAAAATAGGAGAAATTAAAAAGACGTTCGTGAAAAAATGTGCATATATTGTTATATAAAGAAGTTAAATACACATATACATAGAGCCTAAGCTTGATGGAAACGCCTGAAACCAAATTGGAATGAAAGCTGGTTACTTACAGCCAGAGGTGTACATATTCTGATTTTAGCTTGCCTGCCCCTTTGAAATTCTGCAACCAGTCACAGCTTTTAACTTGCTTGACTTGAAAGCAAGCCAGATTACAACGATGATAAGAAATACTGTCACTATGAGTCACAAGCTCTTCATAACTTGGTGGGTTGCACAGGACCTAAGGAAACTGCAAGGCCTGGCGGAAAGAATATGAAACTGGGTATAGAGCTCTGGGCTTTTGTAGTTTTTCCTCCTGCCACTTGAGCGCGTTGCTCTCCACATTCAGGTATTGTCAACTTCCGGTTTCCTCATTCTTGTGTGTTTTTAATATGAGTTCGGGACGGTTCGCCAATTTTACAGTGAAGGAGTTAAAAAGGATGTTATCCGAAGATGGTGCAACAAATATTTCATAGTCAACAAAGCAAGAGTTGATTGCAAGGTGAGAAATCAAAGCTACCTGTCTTCTGAAACGTTCGCTAACTGTTCTAATATGGTGCATGCAATATGCCTGCGGTCTCAAATATTTTTGTATACGTTGCACGATTTATTTTCATGTTCTTTTACAAATATGCATGAATTTTTTCGTATCATAACTTATTGAACACACAGTCTAATATACGACGCTGTTTGTTTTGGTTGCAGGTCGCTCAGGCGAGAGAAAAATCCGGATAGGAACTTTGCCTTATTCGAAGTTGAGGTTCTAGAATCAGAAAGTACCCACGACTTTCCTTCGACAAATTTCTTCAAGATAAATTCATTCAAGAAAGAACGGTTCAAACTTTTGATGAAGACTCCATAACCACTTGGTTCGAAAAGCGTAGGGCAGGCAGCAGTATGAAAGCTGGCCGGACTCTAACAATTAGAAAATTCATCAAGTTCAAGATAGTGAATAAGAAATATTATGCACAAGTACAGGCACAGATGTTGCTGACTGATATTCACAGGCGTGACTTTGTTATTTGGACTAAGAAGGGCATCATTATTCAACACACAAAATTTAACAAAGCATTTTCTGAGGGGCTACTTCATAATGTAAATATTTATTATCAAACAGTATTTTTGCCTCTTCTGCAAAATACCAATAAAAATGATTAGTTGTACAGTTGCTATTGTCTTTTGATTTGTTTTAAATAAAAATAGCTGAACCACCATGCTTTTTATGACTACGACAAAAATAAGAGGCTACTTTAAAATTTTGAGTATTTGACAAATTTATATATTCTGGGCTCAGTCAGTGTTCCGCCATCCCAATTACCTCCAAATTATTGTCTGATGACATAATACATAACATATCTGATTTACCTAGAAAACCATGAATGTTAAGAGAACATGACATTTACAAAATTAGTGTTATAATTAACTATAGGCCTATTATGATTACATTTTTCTTTATCAGGTTTTGATCTACTTGTTACAAGAGTTTCTATTACAGGCATACAACAAATCTGGAATTTTCAGATACATTTAAGCTATCCTTAGGCCTAGGCCCACATTCTACTCTAAAGCCCGGACCCATGTTTTCCTAAAAATTTGTATGTAGTTTGTTTTTTACTCAATTACAATACAGAATGACCATTTTATCGGTTACGGGAGAAATTTCGATTGACATATACATTCTTAAATGTCAAAATAAATGACCAAATAAATTGGCAACAAAAATTACACTGAAAAGGTGAAATACTAATTTAACATGGAAATTAAACTTGATTATGAGCCTAAACGAGGTTAAGTTGGTCAGGTATACTTATTAAATGCCAGTATGGTACTTTATGAGATTGTGTGTGGGGAGGGAAAATGTCTGTCCGTCTGTCCGTCCGTGTGTCTGTACGCGCGATAACTCAAATACGCTTAATCGGATTTTAATTAAACTTGGTATACGCATTCGTAATGTTCATGGGAAGAACTCTATTGATAATGGACCGAATCGGTTGACCGGTACCGGAGTAAAACTCAATTTAGTGTCTATTTTAAAGACGCGATAACTCAAATACGCTTTATCAGATTTTTATGAAACTTGGTATACGAATTTATAATGTCCCTGGAAAGAAGTCTATTGATATTGGACCAAATCGGTTGGCCCGTACCGGAATAATGCCCACTTTAGTGCCTTTTTATGGTAATATATCACAAAGGCGCGGATAACTCAAATACGCTTTATCGGATTTTCTTGAAACTTGTTATACGAATTTATGACGTTCTTGGGTACAAGCCTATTGAATTAGGGCCAAATCGGTTGACCGGTACCGAAATAACGAGTATATCAATATTAATTTTGTAATGAATATTCTTTCATGGCCCACAATATATTAATAAACGTAACAAATGGCCAATCGTATATTGATATTGTTAGCAACCTTCATTGATTTGTTTCTTCATAACGATGTCAGTGTGGGCTAAATAATAATTTAAATAATGGAAATAAACGATTTATAACAGCTAGCCGTTGAATATTGATATTATATTGTGTATTCTATATTGGCCTAATCCTTCTGGTGGCACTATGGCCCTGGGGTCGACTCAGCCTCCAACAGAAATGAGTACTAGGAGCAATCCTGGGGGTAAAGGCGGCCGGTGCGTAAGGCTGACAACCTTACCACCTTCATGTGCCGAATGTCCAAAATCTGGGAGCCTCAACCTCCTGGAACCCTCTGGGCCTTCATGGCCTGTATAGGGATCACTTTACTTTACTTTATTGTGTATTCTATGGTTATGTAGCTACCGATATTTATTTTAGGCTATATTTTAATGTGAGTATTTTTTATATTCGTTTCTGTGCAGCAATATACCTAATGTAATTCCTCACAGATTTCACATTGACTCTTTATTCATTCATAACTTTTAAGGCTGCTTTAAACTTGAAACAGACATATCAGCGAATCGTAGGCCTATTGCATCATTATTATTATTGCCAGGACATTTTTTTTTTTTGGAGTTTAACTCGGAGATTTATTACAAAAATAACTTTTCTGCATGGGCCTATCATAATAATTGCGTTTATCACTGATTAAAAAGAACATACTGGCACTTGGTTATATCAGTTTACCTGATTTTATTATTTCATAGGCTTATATATTTTTCTCAACATCTACTATATCAAAAATATCTTAATCACTCTAAAAAAACATGAAATACTCGCCAAAACTGCTCAAAGGAACATTAAAATCATCTTCTGTGAAGTGACAGCTGCAAACACGAGAATACTGGGAAGGTGTCTTTCCATGGCGTAATTTTACCTTCCATTCTTGAATAACAGCCCTTTCTTTTGTAGAACTAAGACCTACATTTTTGTTTGCAACGGCTGAACAGCCGAAAACATAGCTGTTAATCGGCATAATTACTTCCAAAACAAGACACAAGCACAGAACTGTATTGTAAACACAGGCATCTGAGATAACCGGAAGTGGATAATACCTCATTCTCGGCGGCCATCTTAAAAGCGCAGAGCTCTATAGCAGTGCACTGGTAAGTCGTGCAGTTACGTAGTTGAGGAACTTCAGATGTGTTTAGAGAATTTTACCCTGAAGGAAGCCGAGGAGAAACTAATATGTAGACATTTTGAATTATCAATGAACAAAGGTACTAGTCCGGCATGGGAAAAATTTTCAAACATTTTCGAGAAAACATAAAATCATTAATAACAATAACAAAAATCCCTTTAGGCAAGCCTACAAGCTGAGGTAGATTTCGAAGTGCTTTTGTTTTAATTTACTGTCGCTGCGTAGCACTCTTCTTCTTTAGCCTTGGCATGACAAACCCGCAATAATAACTGCAAAAAAGAGGAAAGATAACTTTTTCAAACATTCAAATCTCGCCTTATATGAGAACTATCAAGAAACTAGTTATTGATTTGTAGAGTACTCCTCAAGAGCTTTTCAACGATACCCCACAAGACGTAGTTTCGAAAATTTCGAATTTCCATCCCCATACCCCCACCCCCACTCGTACTCCCAAAACCCCCGAATCGTTGGTGTCACTGTGAACTCCATAAGGAGTACTCTAATTTATTCAATCAAAGTTTCCCTCTATACTTCATAGGGGCCGAGATATAAATGTTTTAAAATTTCAACCCCCTCCCCCGACCACCCTCTTGCGCCAATTTTGCTCATTAACGAACTTGTCTGAACTATTGGGCCTAGAAATAACATAATAAAATTTGATTCAAATATCTTGAAAATTACGGCCGCTAGCGTGTAAAGATATATATAAGTATATATACAGTATATATATATATATATATATATATATATATATATATATATATATATATATATATATATACATTTACATATACTGTATATAAATATAAATATCACAATTTTTTTTAACAGGCGGTGGTTTCGTACTTAGGGAGGCATGAAACTTAAAGATATGAACGAATTTTTTGAAAGTCATTAGGTAGATTTTTCTTCGAAATCTACCTAATAATAAAAATAATAATTGTGTTAAGACGCTAAAACGATTTTTAATACTTTATCCACCTTTTATTTATCTGCATGGTGAATTTCTTCTACCAGCATGTAGAAAAGCAAGAAAGTATTACCTACACTTAGCAACTACAGTTGTTTAGCTGATAGGAATGTCGCAAGCTTATTCTGACTTGCCCAGGCTGGGTTTGACCTGACCCTCAAGCTTAAAGAAACCTGCCTGCTTCCTAGCTATGACGCTGGCAACTTGCTTGCCTGGCGTTCAAGCGGGTATGGGGCAGTGTTGGGCAAATTTTAATTGTAAAGACAATTAAAGATTAACAATTGATTAATTGTTAATTGTAGTGGTAGCAATTAACAATTGATCAATTGTAATTGTGGAAAATGCAATTAACAATTGATTAATTGTTAATTGTAGTGGTTGCAATTAACAATTGATCAATTGTAATTGTGGAAAATTCAATTAACAATTGATTAATTGTTAATTGTAGTTGTAGCAATTAACAATTAATCAATTGTTAATCGTAATTTGCTACAATTAACAATTAATTATTTTTAATTGTTTTATGAATTTAAATAAAAACTAACAATTAAAAAGGACTACTGTACGGGCCTGGTATCATAACAAAATGCGTAAGTAAGATACTGAAATACACATGTTAACTTAGTTACAAATAAAACACTGATATTAATACACATGAATGATTTTAATTAAACCTGATTACACAGTTAACGACAGACTATAATTTCTTATAATAGTTTAGATTGCATTTTAACACGACTCTCTTTTCGAACATACTGTCGGTCAATTTGTGACTCTTCGGCAGATTTGTCATTGTTGCAAAAGAAAAAAGTCGTTCAACTGCAGCTGACGATGGTAAAGGTGTGTTATATTTAATGAAAACGTTTTTTATCTCAGGATATCTGTTGAGTTGCAAATCCTGGCTTTCTTCTGCAAAAAAGTGCAGCATTAAAAGTTCGGCTTTAGTCAGTGGTGCATCGAAGGAGATTTGGTTTGTTTCTGTCGATGAAATATCGGGAGTCCGAGTCAGAGTTCAAGTTGAAAAAACTATTTTCTTCAGTACTTTTTTTTTTGTTGCTACTGATGTTTCTACGTTGTCATTCATTTGTTTGGAAATTCAGGTCTTGAAAACGTTTAGAAGTTTTGTACGATCCGCGGGCTCTAAACAGGTTAACCATTTATTTTTAAATCTTGGGTGCAATGCCGTAATAGCCGCATTTTCCGCTACAGGAGTGCTGATGTCATACATTTTTTCAAATCTTTTTTCGACACTCTCCCTGTAATGCCTTGATCAAAGGGTTGCAAAAAGAAAAGTTTCTTTTCCTTTCAATTTTGTGTAGTTTTTTTCTTACTGCCTGAAAGCACGGCAGGACTCTGCATTAATCGAGGGCTTCTGCCACTGGCGCAGTACACGTCATGTCCGTCGCCGTGGGTGAGTCGGTAGCGCGCCTGCCTTCCACTCCGGCGGCCCGGGTTTGATTCCCGGCCGGGTCAAGGATTTTTCAATAGTGAAAAATCCTTTTCCCGGGTTCAGGACTGGGTGTTTGTCAGTAGGTTAAGATAATGCACATTGTGCGCGATTCCTTAATTATTAAATACTCGGGTATGTAATCAAATTCGTTCTCTTTGATAGCATCTTTTATGTTTAATGATATATGTAAAAGCAAGGTTTTTCTTTAATGTTGTAATTTTGCTGGAGCGCATCCATCTTGTCTCACCAGGTCGGCTTAACGTGTGTATTATTTCAGCATTCTTTGGTCGTCCTGCAGCCTTCCACAAAACTTCATGACTGTAGCATGCATTTCGGACAATGGGGTGTTTTGCTCGCTCAAAATTTTGTTTGCGTCCGTAGTTGCGCATAGACTTAACGTATGTGCACAGCATCGAAAATGAGCAGGAAGTAAATGAATATTCTCAGGATCACTTTTTTGACCAGACAAGGACATGGAGGGCCTCCCCAGATGAGTGATCATCCCAATGCCGGGGCCACCTCCGAGACGACACGAACACATAGGACGATACACACAATTCACACCCACACACACACTCCCTTCAAACAAGGCGAGGATGGTATGAAGATAATAATGATGGTCAGATGATATCTTGGGACCACAAGGGCCTAAAGTTACCTGACTTTTCTCTCACAGGTGAGGGGAAAACTCCGGGAAAAACCTCACCCAGGTAACTTGGAATCGAACCCGGGCCCGCTGCGGGAGAGGATTGAACGCATCCCCTGAGCCACAGCGGTGGACTTTTTTGTTATGTACTCGTACGATGTCAAAACATTGCACAAATTAAAAATATACATTAAAATATAAATAATGGGTATAATGAAGGATGATATTCGTTTTTTTATCAATATGTAGTATTGATTTTTATTAATGTACGTAAAATTTTCGAAATCTTGTAATACTTTTAACTGATTTCGGTAAAGGTAAGTAAGTTAATTGTTAGTTTTAATTGTTTCATAGAACAATTAAACAAGTTAATTGCAATTATTTTAATTGCGAGTTACGATTAACATACATTAATCCAAATAATTTAATTGCAATATGCAATTAAACGTTTAATTGCAATTAATTTAATTGTAATTAATTTAATTGCAATATGCAATTAAACGTTTAATTGCAATTAATTTAATTGCAATTAAATTTGTAATTGCAATATGCAATTAAACGTTTAATTGCAATTAATTTAATTGAAATATGCAATTAAACGTTTAATTGCAATTAATTTAATTGCAATTAAATTTTTAGTCAATTAACGAGTTGATTGAAAAATTAATTGATTAATGCCCAACACTGGTATGGGCAAGCTAAAATCGAGATTTGTACACCTCTACTTACAGCACATGTCTGCTCCATTTATACAATTCCACGCACTTAAATTACGTCTTAACAAGTCAATACATTGATAGTATTCATTAAATTCGCCTGTTCCGAATTCCCGCTAAACGGGAGTTCGGTCCTAATTAGTTCGGAATAGCGGGACTCTACTGTACTCGTTACCTAAAATGGAGGTTATTGCCTATTTCTTCCCTTTTGTGCATAAAAAGTAATACTGTATTTAAGACTTTTTTGAAGAACTTCAAGAACATTAAAGGTTCAATATTATAATTTACTTAAAACTTATTTATTTTAAAAATTGTCTCGCGCACGGAATGGCACCACATTTGGTGGTATAAATAAGACCAAGCCGCGGCTCAAAACTCACTAATTCATAGCAGCTGCTTGGTTTGGTATAAATAAAAGGCGGCTTCCTCAACCACCTGCCTAGCCGTTGCTCAACGACCTTGACAGCTCAGCCGCTGCTTAGGATTTGGTATAAATAAAACTAAGCCGCGGCTGTCTGTTGGTAGCAGCGGCTTGCTTTTTTCTGAGGCACCTCATTTGCGGACTCAGCTTGCTCAAGTGAAGTTTTTAATCGTATTGGCGGGGTTCATGGGGGTGATTTTTTAACCAATATGAGTAATTTATAAGGAACGTAAGGATTATGATGTGCACACATGTAAAGAACCGGTTGTACAATAAAATTGTAAAACATGTGTAACTTAACTTTGTTACTTTTCTTTATTATTATAATAATAATAATCATGAAATAATACATCATTATAAGTCTAACACATTCTCATATTTTACCGTTATCAATATGAACTAAAATATTTCAAACGTGAATAATTCTTTTAACACTATTTCAAATTGTAATGCTGTAAACTAAATAACTTCAAATCTATTATGTAGCAAGTAGATTCAAAACGAACGTATTTTATGAATTAATTATGGAAAATAATTAAATATTAATAAAAGAACTACATATATATGTAGACCTACCTTCTTTACTAATAGCAAAACATATTGAAATAAAAATGGAAACTCCATCCTCTTACAAAGCTATTTTATATGGGACAAAATAAGCTGATCTGAACAAATCTCACACCCTTAAAAGCTTATCCGGGTTTGTTTGTCTTGCTATCAATTTGACTATGCCCCCTCTTCAAACAAACATAAATACTTGGAGGGAATGAAAGAAACGGGGTAGAGCACCAGCTTTTAGACTCTTCAGTTGTACAGTCTGCACAAGAGCAAACTATTAAAACTGCTAAGATTATAAAATATCCTAATTATTTACCTAATAGGTACTAAGTATACTTGTGATTTTAGGACAATTGCCTACTCTGTTAAGTATTATTTAAAATGTTAAACTATAATACGTTTCTATGACGGTACAAGTAAGCAAAATATCGAAATGTGCTTATTAGTATAAAATGTTAACTTTTGTTTATTAAAATTAAGTAAAATTATATCTGTCTACTGTTTTAGTTAAATGCTTAATTCATTAATTTACAAGCCTAAACATAATTTTTAGTGCCCTAAAATCAAGGTTTTCTAATAAAACATGAATACTAGAGAATACTGTAGGAGAAAAATTCCTCTGACACTGGGGCTTGAACCCAGGACCTTTTAATACTAGGCCTAGAGATGTAACAACTACTAGGACATGTTCACACTCTCTTGTCTCTTTCCTTTCTCCCAAAGTAGCTTTTCTTTCTTTAAATTCAATACTTTTATACATTATATACTGAAATTTAAATTTTAAATCGGTCACAGACAGTCAAGTGGCATGTTTATTTACACAGCTGCATGTGCCGAGCGGTATGGGATGCAGGTGTCCAAGCACTTGCTACCAGTAGCCTGAGCCGCGGCTATGCAAGGAGGGGAAATTTTTTATTTATTTGAAACAGCCAGCCGTTGCTAGATTCTCAACCTTCTCATAAGCAACGGCTAGGTAGCAGTGGCTTTCTTTTATTTATATCACTCATTGTCGTGCGGATACTGCAGGCGAATTCGTGTCAACAGTGAAAAGCGTACTATTTACGACTGGCCGCCAACAATTAATGTGTTTCTCACTGACGGATTAACTACCAACCGTTTTGAATGTTTCAACGACAATGAGCATGTGTGTATGTTACAAGCAGAATGTATTAGACATTTTCTTTCTTGGGGTATGAAAGCCGGTATCTAATTTATTAGATTTCATTGGTGTTTTCAGATTATTTAAAGCTAGCACTCGGCCACAAATTAGCCTACTCTATCTTTAAGAAATGTAAAATCGTTGACCTTTTCTTCTTGTCAGTTATAACAAATTATTTTTATTGTTGCTATTCTTTTTATTATGATTAAGCCTATTATTATTATTATTATTTATTTTTTTAAAAGAAATAATTTGTGATGCTACACACGAAATAATTATATAAAAATAATTTCATGCATTACTGATCGTCTTGTGGCTCATTGTAGATAGTAGAAATAAAAAAATTCTTGCCTAAAATTAAAGTATAGTGGCTAATTTCATCATTTTTCAACCCTTTAGGTGTCTAATATTCCGAGGTCTAGTCGTAAAAATTGATTGCGTCTGCTATTTCCTTTTGATACATATCTCTAAAGTCTGACTGTTCTAAGAGGGAAACCTGAAGTAAACAAAACCAGTACATCTGTCTTACTCTAAGCACATTACTCGTATGCCTTGAGTGAGACAGACATACTGGTTTTTGTTTACTTCAGGTTTCTTTCTTAGTGCGTCTCGAGTATAGTACGTAGTGAATTGCCATGGGCAATTGGCATAGCAAAGTAGTCCTTTCTTCGCACCGATGCCAATGCTGTTTTACAACTGTCCGTTATCTGAAATTACATTTCCTCATACTTAACACGAAATATTTTCTTGAAATTTAAATTAAATAAAAATGCACAGTACGCATGTGTTTGCAGATTTCTGTTTTAATATATCACTATAAAATGTTTACAAATATAAATGTGATTTCTAATTTATTTTCATGGCAAACGGACGGTTAGAGAAATACAATAAAATGGTATAAAGACAATACTTACAATATTGCTTCATACGAAATGTAGCCTATATCTCGTTAAATTTCATTACGTGGAAATTTTGCAAAAGAAACAAAACGTGTTGGAATTATTATTCCAAGCAAACTAGCTCATGTATGTCTTAATTTTTTTAAATGCATTTCGCAAAATGTTATTTCTGTAGCATATAGTATATTTTAAGCCATCAGCACCTTACTGGCCCTTAAATGTAAACCCATACTAACCAGACCGTGGTCTCCAAGGGTAAACCTACCTCTATGAAAAATAAAATAATTACCATTTCATTATTTAGTTATTTAGAACAAATGTTCTGCAATAACTGTAACTAGGATCACTGCTTATTTTATGTTGTTCATAAAGTTTTGAAAATATTACTGGAAAAGTGGGTAACAATAACATCTACGTTATGTTCGTACATTAAGTGTTATTATTTTCTTGAATGTAAATATAATTTCTAAAGTACGGGTCTCTTTCTTTACCTTATTTTTAAATGTATTAAATAATTTTCAGTTTCTGAGATAAGATAATTCTGCGAGTAAGCTTTAGCGTTCATGTTTCTTGGTGTGTCTGTTCGTCAATCACAAAATGCCGAAACGATCGCGTATAAATTAAGGGGAATTCATATATTGAATTTGGGAAGGTTCTAATTCATTTGCGTAGACGTAGAGCTAAATAATGAGTTTATGCGCGACATGGAAATAAAATATTAATATCAATTGTTGCTGAATGCGTTTTTAAAAATGAAGACATACATGTGCCAGGTTGCCTGGAATAATAATTCTAAGACTTTTGCTTCTTTTGCAAAATTTCCACAGAAAGGGCTACTAATATTTAGACTAACAAAAGAAGTTTAAGTTTGGTTTTTAACTATTTGATGGAAATGTTTAGCATTTTATTAGGTAGGCCTAGAAGGTCACAGCAATATTTTCTATATTTTTGAAAAAGTTATTTATTGGGTAGTGTTCTTTAAAGTGAGTAATAAGTGAGTTATTTGAATGTACAGTAGAACTTAAATCATCCGGATTAGTTGGGACTGGACCCGATCGACGTAATGAAATATCCGGATAATTGGATAAATAATGAAAGAAAAAACGGCAATTTCTTTAAAAACTAGATTGTACAGTACTGTACTTACGTAAAGTAAGCCTATCACATCTTGAACATATCGGTCAGAGTCAGTTTTTTTACTGACTAACTGTCGATTTTGTCGGCTAAAAAGTTTTGCTTTTTCACAAATAATCTGCCCTGAAATAGGGTTTCCCAATGCTCGCTGCTGCAAAGCCTACTTCAATACGGCCTCAAAGCGATCCGGATAGCTGAAGTTCGGATAATTGTAGTTCTAATGTACCTGCTTATGTTTCGACCCACTATAATGTAATTTGGATTTTGAAAGAAATTTCGTAAAAATTCCTGTACCTTATACTTCAACGAGAGATAGTATTTTAATCAAGCTTTATAGTAATCTGTACATTCTAAGTCTTCTGATGAATGGCATTTTTTTAGGCTTAATACTGTTTTAAAAACGTAGTTTTCTTTTCATTTCAATTTGTATTGTACACTCTAATCAACTAGTTTTTCTAAACGAAAAATGAACAGGAAATAGTATGTTTGGAATTGTTTGTAATCATTCGCTGAGTACACAGACTGATGTCACATGTGATACAACGTGAAAATGCACGCAGTACTGGTTTCTGCCATGGAAATTTTTTTCTGGCAGTGAAAAATCTGCCGCATGAAACTGTTACGAAATTCTTGTTAGATGAATTCCTTACCTCTTATAGCCTGCTATTTGGTGTACATTCAGTAGAATTGTTGATAGCATAATGATACAATACATCCTTTGTAAGCAATTAATTTTGACCTATATGCACATTCTCTCTCTCTCTCTCTCTCTCTCTTATTTATTTATTAATTTTTTTTAAATCCTCCAATCCTCAACTCCCCATTACCTGGCTAATCTTCTAATCATTCCTTAATTACCAGATTACATCATTATTCTCTGATTTCTATACCTATCCATAGGACATCCATTTATTCCCGGTCATTTACTGTAACTTCTACACGTTCCTGCAATCTTCTTCCCTTGTAGGCCTAAGCATAGGCGTAACGAGGGGGGGTTTGGGGGTTTGAACCCCCCATTGATTAAAAAAGGGAAAATAGTACTATTTATTTTATTATTGTGATATATCACCTTTTTTAAAATCTGCTTATGAATTACTTAATTTGAGTTTAAAGCGTGGGAAGCTTAAAACTCGTTATTGTGCACCTTAATTTTTTAAATTTTCCGGGGGGAGGACCCGGTCGGCCTGGTTACGCCTATGGGCCTAAGTGAAGTGTAATGTAGACCTGCCATTTGGGGTGTCAAAAGCGATGACAAATTGTTTTATCGTGTAGCTGCTATCGGCAATACTAGTGGTCACAGGTGACCCAGTGTGAAAAGGCCTTCGCACGCATAAATGCCACAAGACCTGGGCCGAGATCGAACTCGCGAGCTTAGGCACAGAAAGCCAATGCATGACGTGCCGTTCCACCCAGGCCACCTAGTCAGATTGCGACCACTTGAGCCACGGGTGTTGTCAAATCTTGGATCTGAAAATCTTATTCGTTCTCGAATTATCTTCTGCTAAAGCCATATCGACCATTTTCGCATCCGTATGTGCTTGTAGAAGTTTTATTGTTTTATTATCCTGAATTTGAAGTTTTAAATATCAATCGAGAATACAATAAATCGCTTAGTGATTAATATTATGCATTCTGTCAATTCAGATTAGTCATAATTTCTATTATTTCTCGTTTCTTGTTAGTTGTAGTATGGATAGAAGCTATTAGAATGTACTAACATAAAGTCATGTTATTAGCTTACAAGATTAACCGTTTCTTTTCTCATTGTAGCAATATATTTTGTGTCTGCAACTCTGTAAAAGGTCGGAAGAACAGGTCGTTGGTAGCAAATTGTTGAATTCTTTTGTCAAAATTACATATCATCTGCTTAAGAATAATAAATATACCATACATTTTTGGTTTAAAACTTTATTAATGTTGAAATAATACATTGGTTCCGTTTAATGGGAATATATTACATTTCAAACTTTCTTTTTATTCCTGAAATTGATGAATGGATATGGACCCATTAAAAATGAATACGTCATTAAAATCTGATTCAAATTATAGGCTAGAAAGAATTGAATTACATATATAGCCTACTCTAGGATTGATTACTTATAATAAAACTTAAATACTTCTCCTGACTGAAGTATTAATCAGTCGTGCAGGTTCTAGGATATTATTTTGTTTGTCATCATGAAGCAAATTCACATGTAAATTTTATGGATTGGTTTTGTCACTGATATTGTAGTTTCATGTTGGAGAAATAAAACATTTTGTGGGAACTGCAGGACTAACATTTCGTGCATTTATATATGATGCTAATAGCGTGTAGATTATATCCATAGTACTCTTTAATAAGGTGTTTGGTATAGCATTGCTTTATTCAATTTAAATCGATAATGCTATTTTAACCCCAGGACTCCGTGATTTTTTTCCTTGTCACGGAAATCTTAGGGAAGGGTGGAGCCCACTAGTTGAAATAACTGAGTGAAGAAAGTGAGCATTTATTAATTTTCAACGCATTTTAAACAATATTTCTGACTTTAGAACATGTTACTATTGCGCAGTAGTTTGCATTAGGATGTATTATTAACAAATATATCATGACGGTTATTAATGTGAAGTTAGGCCTACTAAAATTTTCAATGTAGTAATGTATACAGAAATTACTGTGAGTAATCTGTTTCAAAGTAACTGGCACGTTTTACAGGTGTTGGTGTTTGTTACATACATGCCTGTGGCAGTACCTCTTTGGTTTGCTCGAATTGTACTTTTCCCTTTTGGTTTTGGTTGTGTCTAACCCATACTAGCATTTTGTATTCATTTATTAAAGTACATAATTTAAAAGGAGGTGGTACTGCAAAAGTAATTTTGGTTTGGTTTAGGGACACGTCAACAGCTAAGACTAGAACGGCAAAAATAATGTGAAACAAACAGTGAAACAAAAGTGTGGGTTCAAGACCCTCCTTTCGGAGTCCTGGAGATAACTAATACCACTAGAAGTTATGTTAATTAGAGAATAAGGCAAAAGAAAGATAAACTCTGAGCCTGATTATTATGTTAACTCTTTTCTATGCAGTCCGGCATGGTTTATATATAGTGTGAGGATTTGAGCGAGAATTTAAGGGTTAAGTAACTCTCAATGAACATTTCATCAGCTTACAGTGTACATGAGATTAGTGAACCTTGGTTGCTTTCAGCATACGCGGGACTGAAGGCACACCTGCACATTGAAAAATAATTGTTAAATATTCCACTTTTCTTTTTAATTTCACTGGAATTAGTAACACCGGAAAAGATTCTTGAAAGATAACGCGATTATTTAGGAGAATTTAAAACATATGAGAAATTAGAAGTATGATTATCTGGAGTTGCTATTTCTCACAGATATACCATAAATTAAAGTCTTTTATATATGTAAGGCTGCACCGGTTAGCTTTGTACCAAAGAAGAACAGCATGCAGTGATCCGTTTTTTGTCGTCTGAAGGTGTACCAGGAGCCGAAATCCATCGAAGACTTTCCCCACAATTTGGGGGCAGTATTTTGCCACGGCGAAGCGTGTACTAATGGATTGAAGAGTTCAAAAATGATCGGAAAAGTGTGAAGGACGAGGAAAAAACAGGACGCCCATCCACACCCATTGGGTTTTGAGGTGTTAGAGCATCCTGCATAGGGTCTTTTTGGTTCACTTAAAGATGCCTTAATGGGTCGTCGATTCTCCATAGACCAAGAACTGAAGGAAGCGGTGCATACGTGGCTTGCTACTCAGCCGAAACTATTTTTTTTTCTGAGGGCATCAGGAAGCTTTTGCAACGATGGATCAAGTGCATTGAGAAACAAGGGGATCATGTTGAAAAATGAGGCAGTTGAAAGTTTGTATTGTTGTTCAATAAATTTAAAAAAGAGAGTGCGAACACTTATTGACTTACACTCGTATTATCGGAGCCTGAATTATAGTATTCGTTTTAGGTTCACTTCACAGTCATAAAAATGTCAGTTTTATATTGTTCATATTGAAGGTGGATTTAACAACAGCTGTGAAGAGGCACGTGTTCGTTGCACGTGTAGCACTAGACTAGGGCGAATCCAATGCTAAACCAGGATATAGGCCTTCACTTGTCAGAGGAAGATTTTCTCTTGCTCCAGGCTTAAAGATGTTTTCTTAAAAGTTTATAGGTATAATGCTAATTTCTACTTGAAGGTGACTTCAATTGCCTGTGTCAACTAAGCCACAAATTACCTGTTTAATAATATGGTCACTGGTTTTCATTTGAACGAGAGTAAAACACAGGTCATGTATTTTGGACTTAAAGACGTATCAAATGATCTTGTTAATGTTAACTTTTTGGGCTTTGAACTTGATTCAAAACCTTCATGGAATTATCATGTAGATAAAATTTGCAAGAAGCTGTCTCAAACCACTTACCTTATCCGACACAATTTTTTCTTTAATTTCTATTATGCGAAGTGTTTATTGTGTTGAAAATTGTTACAGTTAATGCCACTCCCTTTTTTTTGTTTGGTTTTTGTACTTTTCAATATATTTTAGTTTAGAGTTATTGATTAAACATTGCAGTATAAAATGAAAATTGAGACAAATATTACAAACCTTTATTTTTTATTTTTTTTACTCACATTTCTACTACAGATTACCTTGTTCCTGAAATCACTGACGGATTAGTAATATCCAACATATACGGCGAAAGTGGACTTTAGTTTTCCTTTAGTCTTCCCTGATTAAGAGCACCAACCATCCTTAGTCCTTTTATCGCCACTTCTTCAGTAAAACTATCATTTGTACCATATGCATTATTTATGCAAATGTATTTATAACATACTGTATTAAAATGAATAATAAAAACAACTTTCATTACATAATGTTAAAAATTACAGAATATGAAAAGGAGATGGTATTAATTGTAATAATTTGAAGTAGAATGAAGCTTTCGAGTTATAAAAATTAAAAAATACTCCCAAAGGGTTTCGAACCAGGGTTCAAAGAATGATAGCTCTACTAGTTACCACATCACATCTGAATTAAGTCGAATAAGAGGAGCCTTATTTGAAGTCAGCGACAGCAGTTTACCTAATCGTGAATATCTTGTATAAGAGTTTGTTATTGGGACCCTAAACCGTTATATAACTTTCAACTCCTTATACCGTACTTTCATTTCACGAAATCTCAATTAATTCGGTGGTGGCTCCTCCTTATTGGTATTCTCATTTGTTGAACACTTATCATTTCCTCATCTTCAATATTGATGTTTATATAGTCATACTACCATCAAGATTACAATTATATTTTTTTTATAAATTAAACTCTTTTTTAGTGTTTGGAATTTGAAGTGTTAATGTAAGGTTCTTCTTGTGTTTAAACCTATTCTGTAAAATAGGCCTTTAGTTTCTTCAGTTATTCCTTTATAAACAATGATATTCAGAATTCTACATATAGATCTACATAAAGATCAAACTGTACCGGATTTATTTTCAACGTCTGGAATTTAAAATTGTCAGTTTGATAGTACGCGTGTTTCAAAATGATTACCTTAATAAAGAGATTCTGATTTCGTTTTTGTTATTTTTTATGTTGTTCGCGGTTATTTAACGACGGTATGTGGCCTATAGTCGTTCATTGAAGATATACTTTTTTGAAATCTTGATAAAATTTAAAACTTCCTCATGAAGCAAAAATCAAATTGATCAGTAAAGACTACATAACTTACAGTTTGCTAGTAGAATCTGTCACAAATTTAGTTTGGGATGACCCCACATCTTATACTCAGAGATCATTGGCGCCGACTTTCGAGGTGAATTGCATTTTCAGCACCCCCAAAAATATTTATATACGTAGCCTACTTTCAGTTCCCATAACATCAAAAATATATAACAGAGCGTTTGTTATAATAAAGGACTTGCAACAAAAATTATATCAACTTGATCACTTGAACTCTTCTAAGTGAGCACCCCCAATATATATTACAAGTAAGCCTTTCGGGCTATTTTTAGTCTTTTTAAAGAAATAGACTGTTATCCCTTAGCTGGCATTTGCCTAAAATTCGTTGCCTGAAATATGCGTATAAATAAAGAAAAGATTTGTGTGTCCACTGCTATTCTCTAGAAGGAAAGACACCTATTTATTTTAATTTCTAGATTAGCTTTCACCATCTCGTGAGAACGATACTCGTTCAGGTTTGTTAAACAGTAGGAAGTTCATCTAGGAAGAATTTTCAAACGGAGTGAACCCATAAAGTAGATAAAGACTTGATTACATGTGCAATGTATGTCATGGCCATCACTGAGAGTGCCATTGGCTCTAGCTCCTTTGGCAGATTCCCAGCTCTCCCTTTGGTCCAAGTCTGTTTGTAGGCCCTACCCGTAGTCATATTGAGGATTATCAGGAAATAATTTAACAATTCGGTTAAAACTTGAAAGCTTATCATTGCGATATATATATATATATATATATATATATGACTAAACTAAACTTTGTGTGTTCCCTAGTTGCATCGTACTATTCTATTATAACGTAGCCTGTTTTGTGGCATCTATGTTACATGGCGAATGTGGACATTTTCGATTCACCTAAGGACTATGATATAACAGTAAATTTTTTCAAATATTCTAAAACCATTTGATGTCTGATGGAAGAACTACAGAATGCCAACAAGGAATAAGGGAAGAGGCTTCTTTGTTCTAATGACGTCATCAACTAAAGGAAACACTTTCAAGAAAAGCTGAGATTGTCCATGATCACTTTTCGAACATTTCAGATCCTTGCTATTTATATTAGTGTATGCACTCATCCTTCGCGAGCATTATTTTGAATTGTCTTACTAGTAGGCCTATTTACACATACACTAAGGTGTCCATTCGTCCCGTTTTTCCCGGGACAGTCCCCTTTTTTGACAAAATGTCCCCGCTGTCCCGAAAGTTTTATTGGGGACACTCAAATGTCCCGCTTTCTTGTGATTTCGATTGGCTAGTGTGTTTCACGCTTCATTAATAAAAGTTACAACAGTAAAGGTCTTGCTCATTGTCAAAACATACTTTAATGGAGTAATATGTGCTGACTTTTATGATAAATTAAAGAAAAAACGCACTTCTTGATAGATTACATAAAAGTGAAATGTACAGTGAGAATGAGGCGTCTATTTCTGTGGAATAAATTATCTACACCAGTCTGCAGAAGAAATTTAAGAATTCATTATGAGATCATTTGTGTGCATGAAACAAAGGTAAATTGTAAATATTCCCTAAATTTTGTGTATTAAAATGTCCCCTTTTTTCCTTAATTGTCCCAGTTTTTTTTTCAAAATAAAATTAAAATGTCCCGTTTTTATATGAACATTATATGGACACACTAGCATACACCTACGTCCGTTCATTTGACAAAGCCGAGTAAAAGTCATCATCCTACAGTGTTTGTGTACATAAATCGCTAAAAACAACGAGGGTGAAAAATAACAGAGGAGACCAATTAGCTTATTTGCCGAAAGGCTAGATATTCTGATTTATTCATGAAATTCTTTCTTGTTTCCTTTAAAATTCGAATAATGGTCGAGTGAAGCAAGGTCCTTGTTTTAACTTGACCAATCGGCATTTCGTTTATCTGTAAATTTGTTTTTTCACAGTTACGACCAGACGGGGTGTTCGATTTACTTCCAATGTTGCTTGAACGCTTCTTGCAGTCATTGGAAACGACTTATATGTAAGGGTTCTTATCTTTTGGTTTCTTTTCGAGATGATTGCTATTTTAATGTCTCCGTTTCATATAATATTCAGCATATTTCAACGATTCCTGCCAAATGGTTCATGCTGTAAAAATATGAAGACTATCTCCAGTCTCGAATGTAACATTTCTATTTTCAGGTAGTATTACTATGTAATGTCCAATAGAGAAAATGATCTGTGGTTCATGAATGCATATAGTCGTTTTGAATGCTACTGTACAATAACGGTGGAAGCCCGGTCACAAAAATCACTAATTAGTGTGCCTCACATTACTGCATATGACTAACTTGTCTTTCAGTGAGGTAGACCGTTAAGGGCAATCACTAATAGTCTTAGGAGAGAGGTTCCATCTGGCACTGTGAAACGAACTCTGGCTAGTACAGTTGGTAGATCAGCGGCACGGATAGCCGAATGTCCTGGGTTCGAATCCCAGTGCCAGAGCAACTTTTTTCTCCTATAATATTCTCATGTAATGTCCAACAGAGACAATGATCTGTGGTTCTTGAATGAATATATATCTATTTTCTACAACTTTGTTCCAGTGCATTTTTGCCGTAGCCTAACTCTAATGGTTTACCGGCATTTCGTCTTTATAAATTTGTTTGTTGTGCAGACACGATGAAACATGTTGTTCCAATTTAAGATGAATGTTCCTTGACTGCTGCAGTCATCACTATGACGGCGGAAGGTGACTGAAAATTGTTTACTAAAATATAAAATGTATATTTTTCTTATAAACACATAACGAACGTTACTTTTCCGCAAATTTTGCGCCGCAAATCTTAGCGAGCCTGCCCAGACCATTGGCCGCAAAGGAGTAGTCAGTGAGGGGGCCCGAAACGAAAAGAATTGGGGGGGGGGGAACACACGAAAATACAATTTAATATGGTAAATATTTTAGATAAGTAAATATTTTGAAGGAGTTAAAGGTTATTCTTATTTAGTCACTTTGAATACACTCTTTAGCCTTTAAAAGAGGTACTACTTAAGCTAAATGTATAATAATGCACAATATTGTGTAAGCCCTTTTCATTTCACAAAATTAAAATGCATTTCTCATTTAGAATTCATAAATAAAGTATTTTATTACCTTTGTGGAATTTTATATTAGACAGTACTTATTAACAGTTGTAAAATTAAGCCTTGAAATTTTATTTTAATTCCTTTTACAAAATGTTATTATTTTGGAAGGGTAAAAGATGTGGTATGTGTTAAAAACAGCTATTTTGTTTGTAACAGAAAAAAGACATTAATATGAAATTTGTAGGCTTAATGCTATCAAAAAAATCGGGGGAGTACCCCCCAAACAATGGGCCCCTCCCAAACCAAAATTCTGTTTCCCTGAATGGCCGATCTTGCATAAGTTACAAATACTTTTGGATTGCATTAAGTTCGAAGTCGAATACTTCATTTCATTCACAATCTAAATGCACCGTGCATGTATACACACCCGCATGGTCGGCATGTTTCGTCATCTGTTTTCTTACTTTGATCTACTGACCTACATGATTAATTGCATTGTTCCATTGCATGCGTTCAATATGAAGAATTTATTAATTTATCATATCTCATAAATTAATCACACAGATAATGGTTTAGTAGATTATCGCAATTGGTTACCATATATAACCACAAGTAAATCATCTCGTCGGAAGTCGCGATACGTTCTCTCAACTTTCACGTAAGAGATCATATTGAATTTGGATGTTCATACTCAGTTCGATTAAGTCTGGGTGTGAACATGTTAGCCTAACAGAGTATCATATTCAGGTTTTAAAAACATAGTTGTAGGTTTTGTAATAAGCGATAACTTACTCAATTGCAATAGGCTATTCCTAAGCAAGCTAAAGGAATATTATTTTTTTATGGAACCCGAAGGTTCATTGCCGCGATTACCTAAGCCCGCCATTCAACCCTATTCTGTGCTAACTTCAACCGTCCCTCTCAAATCCTACTTCTCGTAAATCTGTCCTAATATTGTCCTCCCACCTATGTCTAGGTTCTTCTAAGTGGTCTTTTCCCTTCGGGTCTCCCAGTCAATATTTTTGAGATATGTCTTTCCACCCCCATGCGCGCAACATATCCAGCCCATTTCATCCTCCGTAATTTAATTACCCTTAGTATATCCGGTGACGAGTACAGGATATAAAGCTCGTCGTTATGCAGTTTTCTCCAGTCCCCATTTTCATCTCTCTTAGGCCCTAAGCACCCTGTTTTCGAATACTTTTAGATTTTGTTTTTTCCGAAGAGTAAGCGACCATGTCTCATATCATATAATACAACTGGCAGGATAGTTGTCTTATAAATTTTTATTTTAGATTTCTGGGCAGAAGACGAGAAGATAAGAGTTTCTGAACTGCATAAAAGCAGGCATTTCCTGATTTAATTTTTGTCTTATTCTCTCTCTTTTTTGTGTCTGTCAATATTGCTCCCAGATATTTGAATTTCTCCACTTGTTTGAACGAATAAGCGATAACTCTCGAGTATATAGGGGAAGGGAAGAGGGTTACCTAATATTTCTCAAACAGCGATTTCCGATCGTGTCATGCACGTTATGCGATATTCTATTATTATTATTATTATTATTATTATTATTATTAATATTGTGTTAATATTGTTATTAACATTATTATTATTATTATTATTATTATTATTATTATTATTATTATTATTATGCTGTAACCAATAGTTCATTTCTGTTCTGGTTAATATTCTGGTTAATATTTCCTTTATTATAAACCATTCCAAAACCCTTTTCCATTTTCGTCCTCTTATAAAAATACCTAACTATGTTTCCTCTCCTATAATATATTCACAGCTATACCTGTTGGCTAGCTTTTTAATTCGGAAACATCACTTTATGCTTTTAGTAAGTAAAACAGGAATTTGTAGTGTTTTGTGTGGCCCAATGCAACAAATCATTGATAAACTTCATATCCATGGAGAGTTATAATATAATAGCGTTTATTGACCACCTTATATACTTTCTTGCTGCGCATGTTTCATAAACATACCTATGTCTTAATGAATGTGATTATAGGTTTGTTGCATAATGTACTATAAAAGAGTAGATATTGATTATAGCATTGTTAAAGTAATGTGTTAGGGCCCTTGCTATGGTGATAAAATAGTTACATTAAAATGGGCTCAAAATGAATCATCCCATTTATTGGTTGTCATGGGGCCTAGAGTGCTAAAAGCAGGACATGTGGTCACCTTAGTTTTTCGTAAAGATAAGTGCATTTTCAGTTAATTAAAATTCATAAACCATTAATCAATGCACAAGCATATTTCTGTTTACTAATATTATAATAGAATAATATTATATAAATAACGGTAATACTCTTGGGTTGGTTACTTTGCATATTTAGGCTACACTAATAGACATCATAGGCTGTGTGTTTTAGAATTTCAACATTTTAGTCTTACATGTTGAGTCACGGATGATGTTTAGTGTGCCAAGAAGGTTAAGGGACATTGCTTGAAAGGACCTAGTAGCCATTATCTTTATGAACATTTTTGAAATGATTCTTAGTTCACCATGTAAATGTACCAAATATAGACCTAAGCTTAGAAATAAGAGGAAATATGCCTTCCAGATATTCTCTTCTACCGTATCTCTCCCTATGAAAATATGGCAACTCAACATATTTTGTAATAGATGTTTGCCCTGAAATTCTGTCAGGGTTGTGACACTATAAACTTCTCAAAGACACAAACATGAGAGGATTAAAGTTAGATGCCAACTCAGCAAAATGTTTCTGGAGGAGGGGACCTCATGACTGGAATGGCTTCCAAGACAATATTTTATCAGACTATAAAGAGTGTCTTCGGTATCTCAGTAACTTCACACACCCGGCAATTACTTTTCCATTGTCTGTACGTATTATAGTAAAACATCGATCCAGAGACCAGCAATGGTTCTAAAGAAAGTCGGTATTTTAGAGTAGTGGTCTCTTTGTAGGAGTAAAACATTTTTATGCAATTACAGAATTTTAAAATACAGAAGATTATGCAACATAATTTATCACTAACTAATATCTTTCACTGTTTTCATTTGTATTCTTATCAACCATTCTGTGTGAAGAATTAGTCACTATAGTTGTTTTTATTTATGCCTGAGCATTCCATTTAAACTATTTCACTCTTGAAACCATCCTTTGACAGATTAAAAATGTAATGTATATGTTTCCAGTAATGAAATTTATTTACAGGTGAAATAGCGAAACTGCTTGTCAGGAGAGGGGTTTGGAATGTATTGCCCAACCCCTCATTCTTATTCCCACCACTGTACCATCCCAGTACATATTCTCCAGAATCCAATCAATAGTTCAAAAGCATTGTTTGACCATCCGTATATTTGTGCCAGTCATTATTGTAGTTATACGAATTCCAGAAGTATTTTCTTTCATCCAATAATGTTGAGCCTGCTGTGAACACGATTATGTTTCCAGTCACTAAAAATGAGTTTATAGCAACTAGAACACTGGTCTTTGGTCTGGTGGGAGTGTGGAAATCTTTTAGTTACAAATTATTGTGTGGTTGTTATGGGGTCTAATGCCGATTCCTGATCTGTATTTAAGGGGGAGGGTGGCCAAAAAGGGCGATTGCATGTCAGACTTAATGTGATTTTAAAATTAGTTCCAATTTAATTTACTTTTGAGTCCTATGCAAATCAAAGAGACATATGATAAACAAATCTGTTCTACTTACCACTGCCAATTCCGTATGGTTGATGCAACTTCCCTTGTTGTGCCGTCTGAGCTGCTTCACCTTAGACAGACATGTCCTCACAAGATTCAATGGTCGATTCACGAATTAAAGTCAATTTTGAAAGAATAACCGCACATCAATCCTTCAGTATACACAAGTCTCTGCAACACTATGACCTTTTTGTCTAGCAGGCAGTAAACGATTTTATTATTTAAGTCAGCTTGATGAAATGAAATCATAGGTTTTCCAGCGTGATAAGTCTTTCACCATTTTATTTCACCAACACTTTGAAGTTGTTTTAAATAAGTTAATTTTGACAACACTTTTACTCAATTATTGATGTCTTTTAATAAATTACTTGCTGTTCTATTGAGCGAATCAAATTTGAAAGAAGTAATCCTTCTGATAAAACACTTGTCTATGAAACATTACCACTTGAATGCTACCATGTAACTAACAGTTTGCAACTTAATTGTGTAAATCAGTTTGGAAGAAAGCTGCTTCTCTCGGAAAACACTAGTTTCATAAGGTCATCACTCGATTGCCACTGTGCCTCTTGATAGATAATTTTCAGTTCTGTTCTGTAAGTCAGTTTGGAAAACAGCAGCCTCATCTCAGGGAAAAATCTTCTCAACACCATCACACTTAAAAAGTAACATGAAATTGTAGTGCTAAATCTGTTGAGAAAGAAAGCAGCTCAAACTTAAAAAAAAAAAAAATTGATTTTGACTACACTGTCTCTCAGTTGCCACTATGCCTTTTAACAGAAAATATGCACTTCTGTTTTGTAAGTTATTAGGAAAGAAGCAGTCCCAAATTTAAACCACAGACTTGACACCTCGATCACAATAATTGCCACCATGTCTGTTAATATTGTTCGTACAATAGACAACTTGGGTTAGGGGAAAGAAAGCAGTCTCAACTTAAACACAATGTTCACAACACCATCACTTTTGACTGTGACCATTCACAAAAGATTTGCAGTTGTTTTGTATAAGTCTATTATCAAAGGAAAGGAAACAGCCCCAACTGAAAAGCACAATTTTCACAACACAATCTCTCCTATGGCTGTTCACAGATGATTTGCATTTCTGTTGAATCGGATTTTAGGAAAACAGAATCTTCACAACATGATAATTTCCATTGTGCCCCTTCACAGATGATTTATAGTTCTGTTGTATAAGTCCGTTAGGAAAGAAAGCAATCCCAACTTAAAAGTACAATCTTCACAATACGAAATTTCCACTGTGCCCATTCACAGAAGATTTGCAGTTCTGTTGTATAAGTATATAGGAAAGAAGGCTGTCCCAAATTACAAGCGCAATCTTCACAACACATTCACTCAGTAATAGCCGTTTTGTCTGTTATTAGGCTACTTACAATAGATGACTTGTAGTTCTGTTATATAAGCGAATTTGGATAATAGCAGACTACGTCAAAAAATCAAGAGCCTTTACAACTCTTAAGTGATTACTATTCTGCCTGTAAAAGATTATCCACTGTGATCATAATCCCTTGAAAGACTGTACCGAACCTCAACACCTTTTGTCACAAGAGATCGTCCCAGTTATTCTGTGTTCGTACTGGAGATGTGCTGAGTACTTATATTCTCAAGCCCCAAGTCTCAAGAGAAGAGAATGAATGGCAGGACATGAATGAGAGGGAGGGCAGAAAAGGATGTGATTGGCTGCTAGAAATAGAAACTTCTTGCATCCAATACGACTGCACCTGCATAGCGATTGGACTGCACCAGTGTATGCAAAGAAAGGCGAAACCTCTGGGAGGGATTGAGGAACAGATGCAATGGAGGATTGAGTTTTTTATAGACCAAGTCACATTTAGTAGAATACGGTGAAGTATAACAAAGATTTATTGTAACAGCAAATCGTCTAGTTTCTTGAATATGACTTCCAAAATCCAGAAGAAAAATATAAATTTTCAGATGTGTTATTCTGCCCTGCTAATCCAAAAGGGTGTATCTCAGCATTTTGTTATGCTGAATTTGCTTAAGATTTTACATAGCTTTTGAGATGCAACTTTCATTATAGGCATTTTTCAGGCATTATATTCCCATTTCTCTTAGGAAATAACTGCATTGTGTTTATAGCTATTTTATAGCTACTCAATTAAATATGAAAACGTGACTTTTGAATTTATAAGGAATTTTTACCAGAAAATAAGTGTTCCTGTTAAATTATTGTTCGTGGTATTAAGTAGGTGTTGAATACATACAGCCTCACAGTCATAGTCAGCTTAAAAATTTTGACAATGTTAAACGGCTTAGTGGAATTATGTCAATTGTAACAACCAACTTTCTAGGTGTACCACTTCCTCAGTATAAATATATGTCTGATTACTTACTTTCCTACTCAATGGCAATAGACTATTCCTAAGCAATCTAAAGGAATACGGAACCCAGAGGTTCATTGCCAAACATACATGAGCCCACCATTCAACCCTATTCTGTGCTAACTCCATCCTACCATCCCTCGTAAATACCACTTCCCTTTCATCTATTTTAGCATTGTTCTCCCACATATATCTAGGTCTTCCAAGTGGTCTCTTCACTTTGGGTCTCCTAGTCAATATTTTTTAGATATGTCTTTCCTCATGCGTGCAACATATAGGGCTCATTTTATCCTCCGCTATGTAGTTAACCTTATTACATTCGGTCAATAGTACAGGTTGTGAAGCTCGTCAGTATGCAGTTTTCTTCAGTCCCCATTTTCATCTCTGTTATGTCTGAACATTTTCCTAAGCACCCTGTTTTTGAACACACTCAGATTATGTTCTTCCCAAAGAGTGAGGGACCATTTCTCACATCTATATAATACAAAGGGCCTGCCAATTTTATGTCTTATAAGTTTTTATTTTTAATTTCTGGACAGAAGTCTGATTAGGTTGTGTAAATTGTGACTTGGAATGAGTGGTGTCAGTTTATGAGACGGCTGCACGTAGCAAGTTTCCATTTCTGTTAGATAAAAATTTGAACATTTCCAGTTTTTAACATAAATTATGCATTTTGCAACTTTTTGGATAAACAAAAGGGAAATTCAAAATTCCAGTATCTGTAACTTACAGTAGGATAATAGGATTATACAGCCATTTCATAATTAAGGGTGGGACATTCTAGCAAATTATAAAAAACTATTTTTTTTATTACATATCATAAATAATAAAATAGAATTGGTTTTTAAGTTAATCTTTTACCAAATTGTACCTTAAGATGTATATTTTCTCAAATGAAAATGGACATAGCTGATTACTCTTGACTACTTGGTATGAAAGAGTGTTAAAATCATGCTAAAAATGGCAAAAAAGTAACTCAACACAATAAATAAGTAAATCGACAGATTTTGCACATGAAACCACTTCAGATACACCTAAGTTCATAACATTCAGTGAATTTGAAGTTTTAAACTTATATTTGACCAGCCAATTACAATAATTTTATAACTTCTCTTTGAGGGAAAAATTCCCACATTTTATGAAATGGCTGTATACAGGATTAGTTGGTTATTAAATGTCTGCAGTGATTGGAGACATCTGTTCACATATGTATAAAATTTTGTTTGTTAATGTTCACAATAATAATTGAAAATGACCATTGTCATTAAAAGCCATTTTGACTTGCTATGCTCAAGTTATGAAACATTCATTTACTACATCAGTTTAGGGTTAATTGAAGAAGGTATTCAAGTTATGCAACATTCATTTACGACATTAGTTTAGGGTTAATTAAAGAAGGTATTCAGGTTCTTCTGCTCAGAGTCAGATTACAGGTTGCGTCCAGTGCTTCATGTTTATGGTATATGAAGTCACTAGTGTTTACACGTCTTAAGTGAACAGCGTACTCTAACTATTCTGTTTCGTGACAATAGCCTACTTAATAGTAAAAAACTAAAAAGGTATTGATTTCAAATTTTCACCTGTTAGTCTGGATATATTTGGAATTATATTGCTTGTTCGTTTATGATAGTGGCTTCATTAGTTAGAATAAAAAAATGTATTTTACACACAAAAAAAAGAAAAAACATAAAAAATGAACAAGTTTATGTACCTGATGTCTGAAACTACTTTAACCCTAGAGCGGGTACACTCTGTAATGTGACATGAGCAGGCACACAGTGTATTTTGTACACAATGCAGATAAATGGCAATTTGTTCCTATTCCTTTACTTTAATTTACATTACACCATTCATAGATTACAAGTAACAGCTAAGTTAAAGCTCAACAATAGTTTCATAAATGATTTATAAAATAATGTTAACTTGTTACAAATTGCTAAGTAGTCCACTTCGACCTCATGAGAACGTATGCTGCATTTCTCTCCTAGGACTGCTACCTGAGAGTGATTTTTGTGAACAAAGATCTTTATAATATTTTTTGGCTGATACACAAAATATTTTTGTGCACATCAGTTTTACTCTATTCTGTACGTTTGTCCCTACCAGAATACTTATATGACCGGGTGCGTGGCCGCAGCAAGTGAAAGAAAATCGCATTGTAAGTCTTGACCTGTTAATGTTACGATTCAATATGTTATACTTATGTTTTAATTTTATTAATTTTTAACTTTATATTGCCTAAAATGTTGATTTTATTCATTTTTATAAATTAATAATAATCCTGTAGTTTTGTTTTTCTCCCACCTTTTTCTTGGATTGAGAAAATTGATATTGTTGAAGAGCAATATTGATATCTTGATATCCTAATCTGAATGCCTGACTGCATGTTTACATATTGCACACAGATGCATATATTCTGGGAACACTCTGTATGCATGCATTAGAAGAAGAAAAGAAAGGAAGAAAGAAAACCTTGTGAGTGCATTTGCCGAGGTGGTTTTGGACAAGGAATGAGATGGTGATTGAGCCTTAGGACATGAAACAGTGTTCAGTCTGTCATATTAGAAGGCCAGACAGGCAAAGGCTTGCAGGTGCACCAAGCTCTTAGTACGGAAAGAACAGATGGGCAAGACTATAAAAGATGAGCCAGTCAACCTTCTGACAATATGTGATTCCTTCTATAATGTACATCCCTGTTACCAAAATTATGAATTAAGTACCTTTGGTTTTAAGATGTCTTAAGAAATTAGTCCTTAGTAGTTTTTTCCTTCAGTTTGGAGTGTTTCTCTGTATTCCTGTCTAAATATGAAATAATGTTTTGATTATATTTTGAAGAAATAGAGTTTAGTATTGCATAGTAATATAAACTGTAATAACAGACGACACATTTTATGTGGAATATATTAAAACAATTAGAATGTTTAAACTACTATTGACATAGTTCATAAAACGTCATACACTTTATTTTTAATCACTAAGGCAGGGGAATTCTTTTTACTGACTTGAATATTGCCAGTGGCAGGATTTAAAATATTATGCTGGTTTTATTTTAAAGTACATTCTCCATTTTCAAAATGTTTTAAACAATTTTCAGAATACTTAAATTTAAATAGAAAATAAAATTTCAACCATCTGAATTTAATATTTGAGGTATAACTTCAATTTTAAAATCAATAAAATAGTTTTCACAGTAATTAAATTAAACATCAAAACTAGAACCATAGATAGATATCTGATAAAGTGTAAAGAATTAGGAAAGTTATCCTATTGAATCATTCCAGTAATCATTTGAGACTGAAACCTTACCCCTTGTACCTAAATGGAGTGCTCGATTGCTGCTAAAAATATTGTATGTAATTATTACATCCGGTTAGAAACAGAAGGAAGTTAGTCATAGAACAATTTTACTTCGATAGAAATGTACTTGTTAAATTGCTCAAGTTGTCACACAGCCATCGATATATTGGTGTGTAAAAAAAGAACCTGAGTCTTTTCACCCAGCTACTCAGCTAATATTGCAGTTTTGCATTCCTGTGCACTTGCCCCAGCTGCAGTTGAGTCATATACATCCTGTGTTAAGAATAAATATATGCATTGGTTTCTACCACTGCTTTTCCAATCAACCAATGACAGTGCTTCACCCTTATTAGGTGAACTGTCATATCATTTAACAGTGTAACTTATATATACAGAATGTAAAAGATATGTTATAGGAAAAATATCAGACTTCCGTACTGAAACCTACCTTGAAATTTACATTACAAAATCAATGTACCATAAAAAAAAGAAATTAAGCTGCTTATTTTCATAAAATGGCCATAAAGCTGAATATTTTAGGTAAAGTATGTATGATTACTCTTTTGTCAACCCCACTGTAAGATACTGACATCACATACAGTATTGTGAGGCACATTAATTTGTGATTTTGTGACCAGTTTCCTACTGTTATTGTACAGTCTCATTGCTTTTAGATGTAGATAGATAGGCCTACTCATGTAATGTTCAACAGAAGTAATATTTATGGATTCATGAGTACCAATCTATACCTGAAATTGAAGCCAAAATCCTAAATGGCTTTACAGAACTGCCTATAGCTGCACAAACTTGATTGATGTAGAAAGGTTCCTCATGCTGCATCATTTCACTAAGGTATAAATAAGTACATTTGTGACATAAATTATTTAATTGCATTGTAAATAATATGAGTAATAGAGAATGAAGATTAAAGTAATTGACTCTTCTGTATTTTAAAACTAACTAACTTACTTACTTCCTTACATACTTACTTACTTACTTACTCACTTACTCAATGGCAATAGACAATTCCTCAGCAAGCTAGTGGAATATTATCTATTTTATGGAACCCGAAAGTTCATTGCCACGCTTACCTGAGCCCACCATTCAACCCTATTCTGTGCTAACTCTATCCAGTCATCCCTCGCATATCATACTTCCCTTAAATCTATCCTAATATTGTCCTTCCACCTACGTCTTCCAGGTGGTCTTTTCCCTTCGGGTCTCCCAGTCAATTCTTTTGAGATATGTCTTTCCTCCCCCATGCACGCAACATGTCCAGCCCATTTCATCCTACATCTGGTGAAGAGTACAGGTCATGAAGCTCGTCGTTATGCAGTTTTCTGCAGTCTCCATTTTCATCTTTCTTAGGCCCAAATGATTTCCTAAGCACCCTGTTTTCGAACACTCAGATTATTTTCTTCCCGAAGAGTAAGCGACCATGTCTCACATCAATATAATACAACCGGCAGGATAAGAGTCTTATAAATCTTTATTTTTAGATTTCTGGACAGAAGACGAGAAGATAAGAGTTTCTGAACTACATAAAAAAGAGCATTTCCTGATTTGAGTCTACACTTCACTCAAATATTAATACTGGTACTACTACTTTGGATTTTTATCACTCCCGTTCTAACCATACTGTTTCTCCTCCCTTTAGTATTAATTTTCCCTCCAACCAACATTATATTTTTGCAATTCTCAACTCTCTACAAAACTTTAAGGGCTGTCTAATCCAACAATAACGCTACCGTTCTCCTATAGCTTTACATATAATTCAGGGCTCCATTTCTGGGGTTTTCCAAGGAAATTGTAAATCATATTTTGTGGGTGGCCTTCACATGGTACACCAAAGCTTTCTTTGATTAAAATAAACAGGGCTAAATAAGGAGGTTCAGGAAAGTTGTCCCCTTGTGTTTTTTGCAGGAAATAAAAACAATGATATCTTTTGAAACCTCTCTCTCTTTCTTTTGTAATTGACAATTTAGTAATTTTGGCATGGTTTAACACAGAATTTGCTTTTATAGAAAAGTGTGGTTATTAATTTTCTAATGGTGGTCTGTTCATTTCTGTTTCAGATGCAAGACCTTCCCCATGGCTTTCTAAATGAGAAATACTGCTCAAGAAAATTACTGAATGATTTTGGTAGTTGCAAGAACTGAGATGGCACACTTCCTCAGCATCGGATACAAATCACGCAATTTTAATGTTAACTCTAAGATCTCAACTATTCAGCAGTGTTGGAAGAATTATGATTGATTCACTGATCGCACTCCAGGAGAGAAAGCTGTCTTCAATTGGTTTCTATCAGAGAAAACCATCAAAAAATACAATGATTTCCCATCTGCCACTTCTTTTTGCCAATGGATATCCAACTTGTTTGGATAAGATAACTTTGGTAAGTATCTTAAAATTCTGCTTTAGTAACATAAGCCTCATCGTGATAACCTAAATGCTGCCACTACCACTGTCGCTATGATTGATCATTCCTATGTATTTGATAATACTATAAGTTGTAGTTGAGTGCTGTATTTAGGTGGTAAGAGTCATATGTACTTTTGTGCAAAATATCTGTAGGTATATTTTAAGAGAGATAACATTCCACTCTAAAAACTTTTGGTACATAAGAAATCTTACTATGAAGTGAATAATAATCCTTCTCTGTGTGTGGGATAGACAATACAGCCATTTAAAATTGTATGTTATATTTAATTCATCTGGGCATACATGTGCATTGCGAGACTGCAGTAAAATTACAAATAAGAATAGAAATTTACAGTTAGAAAAAATATGGTTTCTGTAGATATAAAAATCATTTGCCACATTTGTATGTTCTGATTAATGTCTGGCCTTTGTTTATATATCTGTCTTGTTTTACTCTGTCTATTCAAGTTATATCTAGAAAATTGTGTAATGGTATTACCCTCTGTCATCTATCGATTCTGCCAGGCATTTGGTTGTTCCACCCACCCGATTCTGGAAAGGCCAATTCCTCTGGCAAAACCTCTTTTAACATAAAAAGTGCTGGTAGTGAAATGTAAGTTTGGGAATAATTAGGTAGGTGAATATATAGAAACTGATATTTGGAAGATCACAGTGAATTCATAATATTATATTATGGTTTAAAAAACACACTTAAACTTCACTAATTTCATACCTTGGTAGGACTACGTAGTTTCAATCACCATTGTGATTATCCTCGGCTACTTCTGAAGTTTGTTTGGCGGCACTGTTGTCCTCAACCGTCAATCCTAGCTGCTGGATGCCATCTGGTGGTCCGTTGTTTTAAGTAATATTTTCTGATCTTACTCGTATTTCGGACAATTTATGAACAAACTAAATCTTCATCTATGTTTTCTACAAGTTACAAAGAATATGGGAACCTAAAATTAGGCCATTAATCAACTTCTTTTCCCTTTGAATAAACATTAATTTTAATTATTGCCATTGAAATATTCTCCAAGATTTTTATTTTTGCATAGCAAAATTTTCTGTTGAAAAGTTTATGGCAGGTATAGCTGTTATGCTATCTAACTTCATACCACATTGTCATTCTCATATCAAGTTGTCTATCCTGCTTACTAGTCAGCATTGTCATTCTATGACGAGGCTGCGAGTAAAGCAATAGTGAAGATGTAACACACGGGAGGAATGGTCAACCCATGATCAGTAGGGGTCTGGGAGAATATTTGAAAACCCGTATTCGATATACACCCAGTACAAATTTTCCTCTGTAAAATATGAAAGTTAATTTTCTGTTTAGGTTGTTATATTTATTTTAAATGAAACTAAATACAATGATAGATGAATTTCCAAGTTATAAAATTCTATCGGGAAAAAAACAAGTCGTAATATCTGAAAAACTTACAATAATTCTACTGTCATTTCTTATTCTGCTGTTATGTATTTGAGTAACAAGAAACCAATCCAAGTTTAAACAAGACTGAATGATTAGATTTTGCTGGAGAGGGAGCCAAAACTTTGAACTGTTCTCCTGTCAAATTTGGTCAATGCAAAGTATAACACTTTCACACTTAGGTCACGACTTGACATCCTGAAAACTTCTGTCGTATATTGTGGCATGGAAGGTTAGCATATGTATGATGTATTTAGTTGTAGCCAAAGGTCTCCACATTAAAATTTTCTGGAATGAGAACGAAAGTCCCTGTGTGCTCTCACAAACCACATGAACCCATTTCATCTAATTCACCCCCCCCCCCCCTCCAAGTCCCTTTAGATACTTCAATTGATTTTTCCGACCTCTTGGTGAGGTGGTTTTAAAAAATCTGTATTCTGAGTATTAATAGGTGGCAGTTGTTGGATTTAATACGTGATGTGACATAGGATTGAAATCATTACTTGGTTATTCAAATTTTCAGATAGTCAGTTTATCAAATCTCCTGTACCTTAAGTACCTAATTCACATAAAATCCTGGGGCTTTAGTATTAAAATAGAGAATTCTAATCCACTAATCTAGATATTGTAATTTATTCTAACACACAGACATGTTACCTCACTTTTGTTCAGCAAGAATCTATATTTTGTCTTTCCCATTCAGTTTAGATCACATTGTTCATTTAAAAAATCACACTTTTTTTTATTAAATTGTTTGTTAATCGTAATATTTGGCTACTTATTATGAAATCGTTATCTACCATTTATCATCAGTAGGGGGCGGATTTCTATGACATGTCATATTTTTCCCCTTTGCATTATTTCAGGTTTCCGACTAATTTAAACCCGATTCCAAGCATCCTGGTGAAAATAGAACGGCTTTTATTGTGCATATAACTGCATATTTAGGGAATTTTCAACTATTGTAGCATATTTAGTACGAATATGCATATTTAGGTCATTTTTTGGCATATTTGTGTGCATATTAAAGAAATTTTTATGTTTCTTTTCATATTTTGCAAATTTTGCATTATAACGATACTTTTTGAGAATTTACAGATATTTTAAACAATTAACACTATATTTTAATAAAATGTATTGTAACGAAACTTAAAAAATATACACAATGTGTAAGTGGTAAAGTCATATTTTAAATTTTATTGGTCATATTTTAATGTTTTTAGGTCATAAATGCATGCATATATCCTATTTTTTAGGTCCTAGAAATCCGCCCCTAATCATCAGTAATTATCAGCCGTCTTTAATATAATTTTCTTATTATTTGCAGAAACAAATTGAAAAATTTGTTCCCTTTATGATCCAATGTTCGCTGGGGGATGAACATTTGGACAAGTATGGACCTCGTCCAGAATGGTGGCCTGATGATCTTCCATTTTCTGCCTCTGTGGAGAAGCCATCACACATGGATGAGGTAAGTATCTTTCCCTTTATCACTTCGGAACACAGTTTGCAGAAGAGTATGCCTAGGACAGTTGCTTTGTAAAACTTTAAATGAGATTGTGGGTCTGTGCAGAAACTCAAAAGGAGATATCATATGACCACCAGACAGTAGGCACCAGTGTTATGCTATAAGTTGTTATACAGCTTTAATTGGTGCAAATAATAGTTCCACAACATGCTAAACACGTAATTTTACAAAGAAAATGTAAATTAATGGTGTAAATAGAGCTTTAATTAGTCTTGAAAAAAGTGAGGAAAGCAAAGTGCTCCACAAGTTGCCTGGTGTCAGGGGTTAGAGCTGATCGGACTTTGTGATCATGGTAGCTGTATACATGTCGTGACAACTCTGCAAAACCTATCTCTGTCTCTTTCTGTGTGCTACCTTTCAAACAACTTGCATTCATATACCTTCTCGACCAGCTGTACATGAAGCATTGGAAATGTGTTGTTAAAGCCAGGTATTCCATTGCCTGCTATTAATTTGTATTGGAGTCACTACTATAGAACTTTCCTCTTGAAGCCTGTATGCCATATGTTCTTCATAATGTTTCAGTTTGCATGGAGACCATATCTCACACGTCAGTGCTTGGTGATAGAGAATTTTGTAGTTCAGTTTTTGAGTAGATAACTATTGAGAATAGTTGATATACCTGCCAGCACACTGTGTTTTGTCGGAATTGAAGCTTTCACAGCATTGATTCGTAATTATGGCTGCATGGGTTATCAGTCATGTCCAAATTATAAAACACTAGCTTTCAGTCATCCTTATGCCTGTTGCTAACAGTCAAATTTTTCGTTAAATTTATTATACATCTAATTTCACCAAACATGTTATCAAATATGTCTCTTGCTAATGGTCAAATGTTTCATCAAGTGAGTACAGCAAGAGGTTGTCCCTCTATAGCGTAAATTTCACAACATCATAATATTACCCTGCCACCTAGTGGTAGATTCTTGTACTCCATCTATTGAGCCACTCATACTCTGCTGCTAATGGTAGATTGTTGTATAGTTTGTATTAAAAGACAATTTTTTTTACTATATTCATGTAGAAACCTAATGTTTAAATTAAATCGTAGTTAAAGTACGTTAGAGCATTTGATATAGGTGGTGTGTTTCCTATTAGATAAAAGCCTAAAGGTATGAATATTATAATTTGGTTGCAATACAGAGCTCTATTTTGATTCTCTTTTATGCAGCAAAGCACACGCAGAATGCATTGAAGTTGATATCATATAATAATAATAATGATGATGATGATAATAATAATAATAATAATAATAATAATAATAATAATAATAATAATAATAATAATAATAATAATGATACATGTCAGTCTACTGTAGATCGTATATAACAGACAGACCTAAATGGAATCACAGGTTTAATGCCACGATGTGAGGACTTCAGAGGCAAGAAATGAGATAATTTACAAAACAGTAGTACTAGAAGACTTGTCGTCGACATTGCTGTCATCACTGAGATGTTCTATTATGATGGAATCAACGACATTGTTAACAATGATCACCATGATCCCAGTATTGTTGTTCAAGTTTTTCTACGTTGTGGCAATAACCATCCTATTCTGCGGCACTTACAGATAGTATCGCCTGTTCAGTTAGCTCCCTCGTTGCTGTCAGAGACATCCCTCCTGAAACATTATGCTCATGCACATATCGCTTCACATTTGACCATGCAAGCTCAATGGGATTAAGATTACACATATATGGAGGTAATCTTAGTAAAGAATGGCCATGTTCTTTCATCACTTGATCTATTTTAAAGATCTTCTCCCTCAGCTTTTTTAAAAGTATCAATTCATACAATAGCTCTTTCCTCCCAGTCATTTTACAGGCGACACACTGTCGCTGCAACCAAGAGACCATTTCAGAATTCACAGCTTGTTGTGATGGGGCCTTATTCTCTTCCACATTATGGTATGGTGCATTGTCCAATACCACAACAGAATTTGGAGGAAGATTGAATAATTTCTCCCTGGCCCATTTTTCTAGATTCTGACCATTCATCTGGTCATGGTAATCCCCATTGGTGGTTCCTGCTTTGTAGACTAGCGCAGCACCATCTAGAAATCCACATTGTGATCCTACGTGGATAATTATTAATCTGTTAGCTGCATTTCCATCAGCATAAACAACTGCTACTTCTTGCTGTCCACCCAGCTTTCATCTAAGTAAAATTTCTCTCTCCCTTCATTGCAAAGCTGCTTTATTGTAGTCAAGTATTTCGCTCGCCAACATAAGATATCTGGCCTCTCTATTAGAATCTTTTGTTTACTGCAGCACTTCTTCCATTTAAACCCTATCTTATCTGAAGTTTTCCTGAGAGTTTCTGCACCCCATGGAAAGTCAATTTTTTTGTGGTATAGAACTCTTTTACAGTTCACTTAATGACGCACAGGTTGAAGTCATCCAATGTATTCATCGGGAGTCTGTTGCATCTCTGTCTTTTAATTGTTTTCTGATGCTTTTAATTCATCACTTCTGGCCTGGATCAGTGTCTCCCAGGAGTGTGAAGAGGTGATCGGGAGTCTGTTGCATCTCTGTCTTTTAATTGTTTTCTGATGCTTTTAATTTTCCACGTGGACACACCGGTATAGAGGGACACCCTATCTCTTGCACGGTTAACAAGAAGAGTCACTTGTTAATTTTTTGATTCCTCATCACATACTTCAATAAGATTTACTATTATCTCCCTACCCTCACTATGAATAAGTTTACCTTTTTTCCCTTGGCCCTTTTTATGTCAGACATAACTAAATCATGGGCAGAAACACATGCACACTCTAATCAAACGAACATCATGTAATTATACACACACTTGACATAAGTAAGAAAATATTAAAATAAAATTACATGTAAGAAATGATAAGCAACTGAAGTTCCTGCTGAAAATACTGAAATAAAACTACACGTAAGAAATGATAAGCAACTTGAAGTTCCTGCTAGATATTTTTTACTTTATTAATGGAGAATCTTGGCACATGCTGTGGCAACAATCACATGCTGGCAGCCAATAAGCAATCATCTAGCCACCTGTGATGGTAGCCCTCACCTCTTCCTCCACTACCACCTCCTCTTGCCCCTCTAATCAGCAGTGCACCCCACAGAGACGTTCTGTGCTTTGGCTGACAGTACTTATATTATTTACATGTATACCTTTTTCTTGCAGGCTCGATGGTTTGCTTTGTTGAAGAGTATGGTATGTCGTTGTTACACATACCATAATTGTGAGTATATGCTGAGGTTCTGTACAGAGTTATCAGAATGTTCAACATCTTCATATGTATTTGTGGAATCATACGAAGGTACTACATCTCTCTACAGCAGAGAGAGTGGTCGTCTCATGGTGACATTCCGCAACGAAAACAGGGTAAGTGTGTGTGTGTCAGACAGTGGTAGGGATTTCTTTGCCTGAAACATAAATTTTTCCATTTTCTTTTTTGTATAGTTCAAGTGGTAAACAGTATGTCGATTATTCTGATTATGAATAATTACAAATCACATATTTAAATCTGAGCTTGAAATACATTATTGTACACAAAGTCTCGTTGTGCTCTGGATTTTTGTGAAGACTGTGATGAATCAATTGCAGTATGAGAGCAGATATTGGATAGAAATCCAAAGCAGTAGTTAAAAATTCCCAATTTTCAGTTTAACCTCTGACAAAGCAACTGCATGTTTTTAAAAATAAAACTTATATATGTTTATTTAAAAAGGGAAATTCTAGTTGTGCAAAATGAAACCGACGAATGATTAGCATTATTGCCCCCTCTTTTCTTCATATAGCATTTGATTTGGCCACTTTACATGTATGGCTGGTGTAAGACAAATTTTCAAGATGGACAAGAAAGAAGTCACCCTGGAGTCCCTGAGAATCTGTGTTTCTGACTCTACTTATCAGCAATGTTGCTACAAGAATCCACACCAAAAAAGTGTGTATGGACTATGTGACCCTTTCAAAGAAACCTGGATCATAAGTCATAAAATAAACGTTTTGATTTGAGTGGATTCAAATATTTACCTCCAATCGAAAAATTGAAGCACACCCCCAAACAACGCTGTATGGAACATTTTCCATTTTTTACAGGAGAAGCAAAAACATAATCTTTTGGCAGTGTTCACCTGAAGCAGTTCAAATGTCTGACTACCACTGCCACTTGAAGATGGATTTTCGACCTTCCAGTGTTTTTTTTTTATGTGCCATGTGCCATTTGATGTTTCAATAAAAACTAAACTTCACAAAAGATTTCGTATACAGCATTGTTCATTTTATTTTTTTAAATGTTATTTTCCAAAACATGTAATTTATGGCAATCATGTAATCTTTAAAGTTAAGAAACTTTTCCATGTTTTAGACTTCAGTTTTACATTACAGTGGTACCTCGAGATACGAGTGCCCTAACACGAGTTATTTGAGATACGAGCTGTCGAGCGAGCGAAGTTTTGTTTTGAAATACGAGCGACATTTGAGATACGAGGAACGGCCAGCTTCGACGCTGCACACGGCCCACCAGTTTACTGCGCCTGCGCCTCGTGCATCTTGCGCATTATCCCACGTATTCCCCCAGTGTGCTTGTTTACCTCGCTTTTTTGTGCATTTACATACTTTATCACATTTCTTTTTATAACCATGGGTCCGAAGAAAGTGTAACAAATATGTATGTACACTTTATAAAACCAGGTTTTTTTGCTTTACATTCTCTTTTATTATGTTTTTATACAATATTTGCCATTTATAAATACATTTTTCTTATTCAAAAACATGTAACAAAAACAATTGTGGGTAGCATTTTTGGGGCTGGAACAGATTAATGGCATTTCAATTAATTTCAATGGGGAAAATTGCTTTGAGATACGAGCAAATTGACATACGAGCAAGGTTATGGAACGAATTAAACTCGTATCTCGAGGTATCACTGTACCGTAATACCATGCTCTAAAGTTTATCACATGCTAACAGAATGTCCACCTACATTACTACAGCATAGCAAGCATTTCTGTTGCCTGAGTTTAAAGTTCTTTTTGCAAAAAGTAACAAAGAAAACTTTAGGGACCATATTCAATTTCCATTATGATTTATGGATGGGTTTCTAAAAGTGCAGACCTCTTCAAACTGAAAATGCTGTGGTTGGCAGTGCTGTATTTATATTTGTTGTGATCGCAGAATATAATTCAAGAAAAATCACAATAGGTGGCATCTACATTTAAAATCTACTTTTTACACTCTGACAGCTCTTCATATTGTTATGCAGAAACATGTTTACCAACGTTTGGTATGATTTCCTTGGCTGATCACATATTTGTTTTACTGATATAATCTTGTTCTCAATTGCATTTCTCTTCAAAATGTTCTTTTTCACAAGAAGAATAACCCTAATTCTCATTTTGAAACTGTAGACATTATCAATGAGCGTTCCTTGGTAAGAGTATTAAAGCCCTCCATCGAAGACCTGTAGGAATACCTAGCCACAGAGGGGATAACCAGCTTGACTGGAAGAAACTCGAGACAGGAAAGATGACGACTCATTCTCTTGATTGCTAGAGAGTTGGTTACTCGCACAACTGAAGGTGGGAGTATAGTTCTAGTTCTTTCGATCTGTATTCCTCTCTTGATAATTTGTGTTGCTCTTTGCAGGATTACGATAAAGAATTGAATACAAGACGTTCCCTGTTGCGCAAAAGTTCTACACAGATTTCACCTAGAAAAGCTCCAAAGTATGACATCTATTTGTGTGACAACTGTGATGAGGAATTTGACTCTCTTCATAAAGTTCAGGTATGTTGATGACGTTGGTGGTGATTATTATTATTATTATTATTAGGCTATTATTATTATTATTATTATTATTATTATTATTATTATTATTATTATTATTATTATTAACTTTTGGCTTTAAAACAATTAAAATGATACATGATTTAAAAACTTTTCCATCATTTATTACTGCTCAAATGTTCTGGAGTTAGGTGGAAACATCCCAAGCTTTCAGTGGTGTACATACTTATTTAGTAGACTTTTACAGTGACATCTGTCAGTGTCTTTGAAGTTGGCAGTAGAGTGTATTGACGAAAGTGTCTTTGAAGTTGGCAGTAGAATGTACTGCCAAAAGTTGAACTGCATCTCATGTGGGTGATCAGTTTCTGTTCCTTCCTTGGTCATCTTACCTTCAGATTTATAATGTGTGAATGTAGTACATAAAATATTTCAGAACATGATTTTTGCATGGTAATTTTAATTGCAAGGCTTCTTGACCCTACACTAAAACAAAAATAATGTTTAAAAAAAATGACAAATGGAGATATATCATTTTGGAAATAAGCCCTTCATTTTGTGTATGGAAATTTCATTCTTCACTTATTAGATATGTTTACCTTAGTACATGTTTCAAAGGGTTTCCTTCCATCATCAGCTGATTTTGACTGGCCATCTTCTAATGGGTGGATGAAGTTTCTTGGATACCCACTGTGGCAGCAAAGCTTAAAAGAGTTTTTTCGCTTCTTTTATGGAATAATATTTCCTCCCAGACTGTTTTATTTCACCTCCAATTGAATGGCTTTCTTCTCAGAAGTAGACTGCTAAAACTTATTTTTCTGTTTGTCTGCTCATAGTGTTTCTAAAGTGTTCCTTTTCTCCTGTACTTAAATTTATTTTGGTTTAGCAGATTTAATATAACAATATTTGTAGGATGATAACTGTTAAAGCTGTGAACTCTTCAGTGTGCTATTTCTCTATTAATATTATCATCATTCTGTTAATTTATTTGTTTGTTTACCTATGACCAGTTTACCTATTGTTTACTCTTTTATTTTAAAGGAACATGAACAAAGTTGCACAACACAGTCTACTTCAACGGTACCTGGAGCAGAACTACCATCAGAACAACAAGCACCCCCAGAGGAACTGTCTGAGGTGAAATATACATTTAAATGTTATACATTTTTTAACAAATAATTTTCATTAGCTTAAATGCAGAATGAGTGCATGCTAGACCACAATTTGGTAAACGCTATAATATTTCATGCTAACTAGTTTAATTCTCAGTCTTTGCATGAACTCATTTTTAATTCTTAAAAATAACAAAACCCCCATTCAGTTAGAGCACAATATTCTGTATCCCCAGAAAAACGTTAAATCGAGGTTTTACTGTACAATGTTTGAGTTAATCAAAATCACGGAAATGTATAATGACCTAGTAGATACCCTGAATATCAAAGGTACAGTTTTAGAACTAATAAAATTCCAGAATCACAGAATACGGCAGAGGGAACTAGTTTGGGATACTTACTTAGTTGAGGTTCTTTTTGTGTAATGAGGGTTGCTAAAGCAATAAGAAAATTACCAATGATATTTTCTCCTGATGATTTCAATTTAAAAAATAAGGGTTTTTTCTTACAGGAATCATTTTTGGAATATTTTGATCTGCATCCTTCCACTTCTGAGCCAGTAGAAAAGGGTTCAGTCAATGATGAAAGGAAAAAACGAACATCAGTACCTTACATGAAAGCAGTTAACGTTGATGTCTCATCCCCTCTAGGCATTCTCCTACGTAAGGACTCAAGATCATCAGGAACTTTCAAGCCAGAGGTTAGTTCAATCTGTTCCATATTCTTATTAACTGTAATTTTCTTTAGGCTTGTCTGTGCTTGAGTAATTGCATTATATCTTTTCTCGTATTTTTGTTAGGGTCCCGTTACGGTACTTTTTTGCATGACTCCATCAGTATTAGCATGCTTGAGATCGTATTTTATTCTACCAGTTTACTGATTAATAAGTAGACCTTGGAATTTTAGGCATGAAAAATTGACATTTTGGGCACCTAAAATAGGTTACAAAATGATGAATTAGGCACTATTCTTTAACTTTAGGCAAGAAAAAAATTATTTTTATTATCTAAAATGAGCCACAAAACTATTATTTGTCCACAAATGTAAATATTCTTACATTTTCATGTGTACAACTACAAGCATCACATGTTACTTTTTTCATAATTAGTAGCACATTCAAGATTTTCTCCAAATTTTCAACAGTTAGGCTATGTCTTTTGTCTGTTAAAATCATTTTGAAGGCTGAAAATGATCTTTCCACTGATACAGATGTTATAGGAGCAAACTTAAGGGATGACCGAAATGTTGAGGGTAATTATCTAAACAACCTGTCCTAGAAAGTTTAAATCTTCCACGCTTGCTAAGAGATGGCATTACCGTTTTGTTTCTGTCAACAGCAGTGACTCCATCAAGAGCATCCTATATTTAATTAGAGTGTACTTGATATTGTGCATTGTCGTTGAAGCATTCAAAATGGTTGGTAGTTAAGTCGTTAATCAGAAACGTATTTATTGTTGGCAGCCAGCCACTGTTGACATGAATTTTATTCATCTGTACTCTTCACTTGACAATGTGGTGTCATTCCATGCGTGAGACAGATTCTAAAATAAATAAGTTGTAAACGTAAGTCTTAAAAGTTCTTAAAATTATAAAAAAAAAAAAAAAAACTGAAAAATTACTTCTTTAGGCAATGAGTTTAATTTTTCATAAAATACAAACATCTGCAATTAGTTTGCATTTTTCTTAATGGAACTAAATAGTCATTTGTCTAAAATTACGAGGTCTAGTAGTATGTACAGTAAAGCCTATAAATTAAATTAAATGTAACATATATTTTGAATTTTGTGATGCATTTTATGACTTTCCGGTCATGGAAACCACCATTAACGACCGTGGGTGTCGGCATGCTGACCACATGCCCCCAATCCTGCCATCTGCCTATGGTAGATGATGCAGCGGTGGAGTGGTAGGGCTTGTCCCTTCAGGGATGTAGCACCATGGAGTTTTATTTTATGACCAGCATAGTATTGGTTTTCATGTTATTATGATAGTATTTGTTATTGTTATGAAAGTAAACGCTTACAGTCCCTTCAGCATGAAAATGCTTCCTAAAGGGTTTTGTAGTTGCTTTATTTTGAGATTCAGGAACATTGTATGGTTGATTTGTTAACCTGACTTCCCCAACTATGGAATGCTTCTTGTACACATCGAAGAAGACCTTGCTGTAATTATTATGCAACTTGAGTTAAAATTACGAGAAATTGTGTACATGGTTTTCATATATGTGTTGATCGCATTGACTACTGTTTGAAGGACACTATTTTTAAGTTAGCCTCACAATACTATTATTATAGTATGACATGTGCCAGTACTTTCCTCATCATGGTGAAGAACTGTGGTGTTCAGTCCATAGGATTTCAGGCAAAGTATTTACATTAAGAGTGGAAGTTCTTTTTATACTTATACTGTAGCATAACAACAAGCTTCATAACCTATACTCATCATCAGATATACTAAGGGTAATTAAATCACGGAGGATGAAATGGGCTGGACGTGTTGCGCATATGGGGAAGGAAAGACAAACCCAAAAATACTGATTTTGAGCTCCGAAGGAAAAAGACCACTTGGAAGACTTAGACTTAGGTGGGAAGACAATATTAGGATAGATTTAAGGGAAATAGGATTTGCGAGGGATGGTTGGATGGAGTTAGCACAGAATAGGGTTGAATGGCGGGCTCAGGTAAGCGTGGCAACGAACCTCCGGGTTCCATAAAATGAATAGTATTCCTTTAGCTTATTTAGAAATTGTCTGTTGCCATTGAGTAAGTAAGTAAGCATAAGAAGTTTCCTGTAGAAAGATTGAAAGATAAATTTCACCCGTTTTGCAGGAAGTAGTAGAAGGTGAGAGCCGTCCATTAAGTATCTGTATCAAGAATGAAATGTATGGAGCCTGTAAACGGGGTTTTGGACATTCTATACTGAAGACAACATATGGATGTGTAATTGAACAGATGATGCATCAATTTTGAGAGAAACAGGGTTAAATGACTTATTGGAGTGCTAACATCAACAAGAAGTGACGAATAATGAAATAATCAAGAAATTAAGAACAGTGTCTTACAGAGTGTCTGCTGGGTGGATTATCCCATAGAGATAGTCTTATAGGAAAAGGTGGGAATCTATTGAGAAGAAACCATTCTAAATTGGAAGCTATACATTACATTATAAATTAAAGCAGGCAGATGGCCAAATGGTGAAAGCAGAAGGTGTTGAGGAAACTTCCAGGCATATTAGAAAACTTGTGTTCTGGTTTTTAACTTATTTTTAAGAGAAGAGAACCAGCATTTTGTAGATAGTATAGTAACTACAAAAATTAATGGATGCAAAACATCCAAAAACAGTTTAATCTTGAGACAATGGACCTCAGTTTAGCGTACTTTTCAATTTTAATAACATATTTTAAATCCCAGCTCAAATTCCATATGTTATAATACAAATCATTTCATTTTTACGGTACCATTACTTATGGTCATTTCAATATTAAGTACTAAAAATTTAAGCATTAAAAATAAAAAATTGGCGTTTAGTTCTTTATTTCATTATATATATTTATTAAATGTATATTATGTTGTTTAATACTTTTTTCTATGCTGTTTAGGCAATAGCGATCAATTGTTGAATTGTATCTACTTAAAAAGATAGTAGCAATGATCTATAATGACTGGATTCAATGTGATGGCTGCTTAGAGGAACAAGTACTGTTATATCTACTGTATGCTGTAAGCAGTTTAACGTAGAAAAGAAGGTAGAAATCATTTAAAAAAATTAAGGATGGAATGAAACCAATTGATGTGGCACATGTTTACAATAAAAAACTAACAGTAATGTCGACTATGTTGAAGGACAAAGAAAACATTCTTCAAATCAATGAATTTTTGGCAAAGGCATAGTGTGTTGTGGAATAACTCTTCATACCACATTATTTATTTAGAATCGTAGTGTTCTTGTTTCAACCAGTTAAACTGTAAAACCTATTTGGTTTCAACAGGATTTGCTTCTTTCAATAAGACTACAAACTCTTCAGAATAAAGTATAATAAATTCACAATATTTTAAGTGGGATTTTTTTACAGTGAAATGGTTTTATAAATGAAATGACAGAATATGGTCTTTTTTTACACTCAACCTCACTTGTCTTTTTTCAAGAACCATGGTTTCAATCAGAATTCTGTTCATCCTCTGCTTGAGAGGATGAATACATGGTGACCACCAGCAGTCTGTATAGAATTCTCAGTAAATGTGAAAATACTGGATGGTGTCTTTAAGCATTGCGGCTCATACAAGAGAAGGATGTGATGAAAAGTCCCATGTGGACTGTGTTCTTTGCGTTAAGATCAACTGACTTGTCCGTCTGTCTGTGGTTGTGTATTCATTCTTGTATGCTGATTTCGTATGTGTTATATTTTGGAGAATCCAGTTACGATCTATGAAATAAGCTGCTCATTATATGCACCAAATGGGTGATCATTATTGTTACTGCGAAGACTACCCTCATTTTGAGAGGAAAAGATTATTAAAGAAATTAAGATCAAATAAAAGATTGTCTTTTTGAAGTAAGAAGGACCTAGAGCTTCAACTGATAATGAATGCAGCATTAATGAAATTCAGTGCTTCCTCTCTCACTATCACTGTCTTTACGCAGAGAGGTGCACTGTTGAGTTCGAAGAGGACTCAAGCCTTTGGGTGTAATAATTTCAGAAGCTTGAGTCTAACTTTCTTGGAGTGAGGATCAGTCCATATCCAACACGCCAGGCTGAATCATCTTCAGGGAAATCCAACCCAAACCCCAAAAGGGAACCTTCTCGATCGGGGAACTGGCCACCAATGGGACACAACCTCACAGCACAGCAGATGGAGGTGAGAAACATGAAAGGTGTTCCTCTCGAGTACTCCTTTGTACTGTTTTCAATGTTGAGTGCGATGCAGTGGGATATTAATATGGTATCAATCAAGCCTTCTGGGTGTCCGATACTCCCTATTCACCTCAGTCCTCCCATCTCTTTGGCCACTTTCTCTCATATAGTGCTAAATATTATTCTGCTGTTTGGTGTGACGATCTAGCCAAAGGCATGGGGAAAAAGTTGCCTCGTGGGTAGTTCTTACTTATCCCTCCCAACCCCCATGCTTTATGCAAGTGTCATCCCAAACATCTAGTGCTGGTTCTCCTTTGCATTTTTTTTTTTTTTTGTGCCTTCTATGTTGTTTTATATTTTATAAAAGGCCCCAGATAAGTGCAACGACAAGGGTTCTAAGGTGGACAATCTCTCTATTTTAAAACTATTTTAACTCTGTCTAACGATGAAATTCATTACTAATCTCCTTTGCATGTTTACCATCCTAAGTATTGACTCTTCGTCTACGTCTCCCGTCAGTAGCCCTCAAAACACTATTAGTACAAGTAACACCTATTAAATTACTGTATAATATATGCATATAATGGACATCATTGCTAGTGATGGAGGTTCTCGTGTGGAGAAGTATTTGATTCTTGAAAGATATGAAGAATGGTATAAAAATATTTGAATGATCATTTGAATGATTTAATGCTACAAGAAGAGTGAAGGAAGGATGAGTTCTCGAGCTCTCACTCAGTCATGTTACTTTGAAAATCAGTGCAGTATAAATTTTGCAGGCAAGAAAGACACACAGCCCACAGCACAGGGCGGTTCAGTGTTAACAGATTGCCGATTCTTAACAGACCATCCTGCAGCAGACAAGACAGCATTCTTATCTTATGGATCTTTATTCTGTGAATTCTATTAGTAGAAAGCTGTTAATGCAAAATCTGATGGTGCTGCGTGAAACTAACTCCTACTGGTTTGTGGTTAACTGTTTGGATGAACCACACCTATTGTGGGAACCAATAGCAGTAGATCTTGTAACATGATGAAATTGCTGAGATGAACATCTGAAAAACGATTTGAATTATCAATTAAGTCAGTTCTTGGCTACTGACAAGTTCTCATGTCTCACATCACGAGTTCTTGGAGCCTGCATTCATCCAAGAACTTTTTCATTTGAATGATCATTCGATTCTTCATTTTACTCAAGAACAGATTACTTGATTCTTAAATCATTCGACGCTGCCCATCACTAATCACCACATAATGGATAGCCCTTAATTTTATCCCAGAAATTTGAGAATTTACTAATCCTTGCATATTAGATGAATTTGATTTGACATGTCTTTTGTCCAGCAAGAAATAGTGAATAAAGTACAACAGGGTGTCTGTAGCAAGATTGAGATCGGAAATATACACACTAAACTTCACTTAAAAGGTATATTTACCCAGGATGATCATTTCAACGGGTATTCCCGCCATCATCAGCTGATTCCGACTGGCCCTCTGGCGGCGGATGAATGAACTTGTCGATCAAGGTTCCTTGTATGCCAACTGAAGTGTCAAAGTTTAAAAGATTTTCTCGGTTCTTTTTGATGAATATTTTTTCCCAAACCATAAGATCTATTGGTTTTTCAACTTGTTTTAATAGTTCAATTTCATTTTCAATTTCATGACCTGCTTCCCAGAAATGCATTGCCAAAGCGGATTTTTCAATTTGTTTATTCATAATGTTCCTAAAACGTTCTTTTCTCCTTGTGTCTAAATTCCTTTTTGTTTGACCAACATAAAATTTTCCACAATCTTTGCAATTAATTTTGTAAATTCCAGCTTTTTTGTAATGAGGGACCTTATCTTTCATTACAAAAAAGCTGGAATTTACAAAATTAATTGCAAAGATTGTGGAAAATTTTATGTTGGCCAAACAAAAAGGAATTTAGACACAAGGAGAAAAGAAGATTTTAGGAACATTATGAATAAACAAATTGAAAAATCCGCTTTGGCAATGCATTTCTGGGAAGTAGGTCATGAAATTGAAAATGAAATTGAACTATTAAAACAAGTTGAAAAACCAATAGATCTTATGGTTTGGGAAAAAATATTCATCAAAAAGAACCGAGAAAATCTTTTAAACTTTGACACTTCAGTTGGCATACAAGGAACCTTGATCGACAAGTTCATTCATCCGCCGCCAGAGGGCCAGTCGGAATCAGCTGATGATGGCGGGAATACCCGTTGAAATGATCATCCTGGGTAAATATACCTTTTAAGTGAAGTTTAGTGTGTATATTTCCAATCTCAATCTTGCTACAGATTTCAACACTTCACTGTAAATTTCCATCTAATATTTATACAACAGGGTGCTTGTTTCTTTTCAAGTATCAAGTTTTATTTCATTCTCACACTTGACATAAAACTTGTAGTACATTCTTTGTTTCTGTTTTAAAGTTGTATACTTCATCTTTTCATGAATATTGCAACATTTTTCAATATGTTGAGTTTATTTTGATATTAGTCTAGATTCGATATGTAGTTCATTAGTCAGTAGACAATATATCAATAGACATATTAACTGAACCACCAACTCATTTCATACAGTACTACTTGAAACCTTTTGGCAGCATTTCATGGACATTGTATTATGTAGAAAATATTTTTTCAACATCATATTTGCTTAGATTCTTGTAATTTATTTTTTCCTTTTGCAACAGTAGTTTGTTAGGTATATCCCTAAATTGTTTACCTCTTGTACCAAGTACGGTATCAAGCATGTTTATGATGATTTCTAAGTAGACTTTGTTTTGTTTTAGTGCTGTTTTCTGTAACTTGTTTCTTTTCTCAGTTTTAAACTTCTCCTTTTTGAGAGTCCTTTATTTCCTTGTTTCCAAATATGTGACATTTAATTTTAATTGCTCAAATTACATGACTGTTGACAGGTCTGTGAAACATATTTTGTGCTCTTCATCGTATGTAAATGAAAATAAACTTCAATAAATTATTATTGTTTTGATGTACAACCTTATACACTTGTACGAGGGTATAAGGTTGTATATGAAAACAATAATAGTACAGTTCTCTACTACAGTAAAGTTCATTAATGATTCAATGAATTACACTCACATTACTTGTTTTAGAATGTATTTTTTCTTAATAAGCATTGGTAGACATAAATTTATTCACTTTTGATCTTAAATGAGTAGTCCAGTGCTTTTCTCTCTTTTTTTTTTTTATCCCAAGCATTCAAATTTTTTAATCTTTTCCACAGATAATTGTTGAGCACATGGAGCGTTTCTGCAAAACTACAAGATTTGGACGGTGCCGTGATCAAAAGACTGAGGATGATCCTCGAGGACCTTTAATCACATACAAACCACTTCCAAACAAGAAAACTCAAGAGGGGGAGTGGGTTCATGAGTATTGTTTCAATTATAGAGACTGGAGAGAGAAACTACTGAAAATTAGAGCTGGAGGTAAGTCTTTGTTTTGCACTTAACTACTAGAGGCATGAAGTATCCCTGGGCCCTATTTCATAAAAGTTACAGTTTTACAGGTAACAGGTAACAGGTATCAGTAAATTGTTTTACAGGTTTACATTTTGACAATTGTGTTTTTCATAAAAGTTGACAACTTGACAATACCTTGTCTGGCAGCACAGTCTTCATCTTCAAGTTTATGAACAATTTGAATGTGGTAGGCATGTTTATGCAATTTGAATCGCAGTGTTTTCCACACAGTGGTGTGTGTGATACCAAGTTCCCTGTTTAGTCTTCTGGTTGATGCTGAGGGGCTGCATGTAATCGCTTCCTGAATCCTTTGCACAGTTTCATCTGCTACAGCCGGTTTCCCAGTTCGCTGTTTGTCAGTAACACTACCTGTTCGCTTGAATTTGTTCACCATGTTCTTAATGGTGTGTCTGGTAGGAGCTGGTTTGTAAAATTTGCACGTGAAATTGTCCCGCATTTCATCATACGTCATTCCACGCAGTCGGTAGGAAACAACAGCTATTTTTTCTTCTATTGTGTACATTGCTTTAGATTATCTGCAAAAAAATCAAAATTTGTATTGCTAGAACAGAAATGGTGACTTTATGAACACCCTATATAGTAGTGACTCGAGGTAGGACAGTTTAGTCTTTGCTTTAGATGATAATTATCTCTCAATATATGACAAAATTGACTGCCGTGGTCTTGTGGTTAGCGTTGCTAACTACAGATCCATCAGCTCGTGTTTGATCCTTGGTACCTCCTCGGATTTTTCTGAGGTACTGGTAGGGGTGCACTCAGCCTCGTGATTCAAATCGAGGAGTTACTTGATAGAGGAGTATCGGCTGCGGTCATGGAAACCACCATTGACGAACGTGGGTGTCAGCATGCTGACCACATGCCCCCAATCCTGCCATCTACCTATGGTAGATGATGCAGTGGTCGGGTGGTAGTCCTTGTCCCTTCTGGGATGTTAGTGCCACGGAGTTAGTTATATGACAAAATTAGAGTAATTTTGAATACAGTTTTACCTTTCTTAATGGCACTATACACAAAATGCTATTGAATAATGAACCTAACAAATGTTTTCATACTAACTGCTATTTTAAACTTTGTTAGTTGCACAGTTTGCAACCACTAGCAACTTGGATGTACATATTAAGCTTTAATTACTTCACTTGCTAACTTCAAATTAGCTTTATTAAAAAGCTATAAGCTATAAGCCTAGTAAAGAGATACACAACATCCTAGCTTTTGGTTGCTGACCTCCCTTCGTTAAATGCACATTTTTTATTTTGGTGTTTCAGGTTTGGATAAGAGAAGTCGGAAGCTCTTGGCACAGTGTAAGGGTTTGGAAATCAGACTGGAACGACTGTCTGACAGTGACATAATGCAAATCAAAGCAAGGTTGAAAGTGAAGATTTTCAGACGTGGTGAAACATTTGTTAGAATTCCAAGACTACTGCCAAACACCATGTATACCTACCACACTGTCAACTCAAAGGAGATTGAAGTTGTAGCTTGTGATCCAATGATACCTCTGATTGATTTATGTTCTGAGTCGGAGGATGAAAGCAGAGATGTAGCAGAAGAGAGGAATTCACATTTACCAAGTCCAAGTTTTGGAAATCGTAGTCAGTATTTTTACAATGAAAATACAAGTGGAAGTGAAGATGGAGAGCAAACATATTGTAATAATCCTAGATATTCTTCATCCGAATCATCTTATAGTGCCTATCCAGACGACAGCTTGCAACCTTCCCAGGTAAGTGGCACTGAAGAGGAATATATTGAGGACTCGTCTTCAGTACCACACAGTATGCGTTACTGCACCACCTCTCCTCCATCACCATCACCTGCTCCAGAATTCAATCGAGAGGAAGATAGTCTCTATTATGTTGACCCACAAACTTATAGCAGAGTAGCTGAGGAAGATGGGGAAAATACCAGAACTACTTCAAGATTTGAAACACTGGAATACTATAAGTACATGAACAGTCCTATAGGGGGGGCAAGCTCTAACTTTGGAACCTATTATTCTTCCTACTCAGAATCTCCAGACTTATCTAATTACAGTACTTACTCAGTGGTTCATCACAGGGCAGCAGAATTCTCAGCCGAAGGTTGTAAGGCAGTAGCAAATGAATATCTTGAAAGAACAAGGAGATTCCTGAGAGAGTCTCAGGTTTCTGTTCCACCATCACCGACACCTGCTACTCCTTTCGATATTCATGAAAGTGCAATGACATATACTGTTACAAATGGAGGAAGTGATTCGTCACAGTCCTGTAGGATGAAGTTTACCAGTATTCCAATAAACAAAGAATGCTCTAAGGTGCCATCTATTGCTCAAGACAGTTCTGATGACTCCCAACATTCAACAAACTCTGCAGTGTATAAAACCGAACGAGGAAGGCGAGCTTCAAAAAGGCAAGCGGTAGAACCCATAGAAATAATATTGGACTCTGATGATGACACACCAGATACCAAGAAGCCAAAGCTGCAAGATGTCACCAAACAAGTAAGTGCAGTACAGAAAACATTCTCTAAAAGTAATTATTAACTTTCTTTCGCTTTTGTTTTGCATGTTATGTATTCTGCTAGTTGTTCTACTTCTATTAAAAGCTGAAATTCTACAATGTGTTTATCCTTTCCAGTAGTGATACTTCAAATTGTAAATTTCTCATTATTATTATTTTGCTTCTTGAACTTTTCTTCTTTAATTCCAAATAGAAAACTATATTTTAGATGAATTGTAGGAGAGGGTATTAGCTGAAGACAAATGCATCACATCATAATTTTAAAAGTGAGAGATGAGTATTCATACTGTTGAAAAAAGCGCAGATGGTTTACAGGACACATCAAACAATGACGTAATTGGGAAGTCTGTGAAACAAGAGAAGGCTACACAGTACCACCAAAGATGCTTGGCCAAGAGTAGGTTGCCGCTGGCTGTCAGGCGCTTAGGACTGGAAGATTGCAGAGAAGTGCACCGAGGAAGACACTGTGTTGCAAATAAAATCAGTCAGCCACCATTGTTGAAATCAGATTACAGTTCAGGCAAGTTAGATCGTGATTACAATGAATGTCAAATTAAAAGTGAACCAATAGAAGGTGGGAAAAAATTCCGTAAATCAGGAAAAATAGTTACTATTTCCTTGCTGGATGATGAAGTTGAATTAATAGGTCACAAAACAGTAGATAAAAATGGTGATGAAGTTAAATTGGTAAGTAGCAAAAGAGTAGACAAAGATCTGTTCACTACAGATAGTAAAGAACTCTGGATTTTTCCAGATCACAAATCTAGTGGAGTGAAACTTAATGGCAGTAAAAACTATAGTAGTGATCCCAGTTCAGGAATGGGTATACAGAAGTGGAAAGCAAATGTAAATAATACAACAAATCATTCTTTCCTTTCACTGAAACTTGAGCCAGATTCTGTGAAGCCAAGTTTGCAAATGATTCCGTCTGCATTCTTACCAGATGGCTTGAAAAATGGAATAAAATTTAATAGTTGGAAATGTTTCAATTACAGTAGTCCTGTGAACCCAGAACAAACTTCAAAATATCTCAATGCAAAACAGTACTCATCTTCAGATTCTCCAGCATATGATGTACCCTCTTGTAAATTGGAGGAAAAGAGCCAAATAAAAGTTGAAGTTAAATGCTTAATAAAGAGAGACAAAAGTCCAGATTTACCTAAGAAATCGAAACAAGATCCTTTTGCTTCAAATTACAAGAAAAACAATTTCATTTCTGAAAATAAGTTATTTCAAAGTAATGGCCAACATTGTTTCAAGAGAAAACTGCCAGAGTCATATGTAGAGCCACCGAAATTTCCTAGCAGAAGGAAACAAAGTAGTGCTCGGTATCTAGAGTCATCAAAATGTCATAACAGATGTTCACGTAGTAGTAGTACTCGTACAATTTCTTGCAGTAGGCATTTAAGATCCAATTCTGTTTTAGCCCCTAGACAATGTAAGTAATATTTTTAGTCTGTTTTGTATACATGGAGTGTACAATGGTAGGCACTTGAATGGTTCTAACTTTCATTGTGTAGTCCTTGAAGGATTATTTGCTGAAGGTAATTTCATAGTTAATTTTATAAATGTTGAATTTGTAATGTAAATTCAGGAAGGTGGGAATGGGTTGATATAACATGAGAAGTTAGTTGTTCTTTCAAGTTTTATGTGGTTGTATGTCTTTTTTATACAGAAATGGTACAGTGCACTCTACTTAATGTGATCATGGATCATGTCATCAGTTGGACGATTTTATTGTTTTTATAAAGTCTCATTCAGATGTTTTAATTTAATTTAAATTTATTTGCCTATAATATTAAATAATTACAATTGTTTTCACATGAAGGTTTAAGGTGTCTTTCTGCAGTGAGTTTGAAACAGTTTGTGGCAAACAGCAACTGCATCCACTGTGCATGCTTCCTTATGGATAATACTAGACTATTTTAAATTATTGCACTGCTGGAACATGTTAATGATGCAAAAATGTCCCAGGAATTAGGTTTTGATTGTACATGAATTATTTTTTGTTTAAAATGATTCTCATTTTTTACCTTTTCTTTCCTCTGCCAGATACAGCAGTGCTGTAAAATTTATTTATGTAAAAAATGGTTTGGTACTGTAGTAATGTATATTTAAAAAATTTATCTCAGTAGGCATAAATCTAGATTTAAGTGGTTGTTGTGAGCAAAATAAGATTATGTCAAGACTGCTTTAAAAAAAAAGATTTTGTAAAAGTTACTTTATTTTTTGCACATTAGTTATTCACAATTTGTCTAACTTTATCTTATTCCCAAAAATTGTGCGGCTTGCCAATTAACTTCTGGATATAAATAGGCCCTCAGACCATTTAAAGTTGTAACCCCTTTGCTAGAGTACAGTCTCTCTTCCTGGACAGGTTTAACATACTATGTAAAATAAGTTTCATTAAAGTGGGCTAATGAATAGGCATGTAGCAAACAGATTTAAAGTTTGAATGATGTCTTCTGTTATTGTTTTTATTAGATTATATTGTCAGTTTAAGTCCCAAAGGGTTACATTAAGCAGTGTGCACTGTATATGTAAATTGAAATACTGAATAGTTGCAGAGTGAAGAAATGCCCCCAATTGAGACGATACTTTTTATATTATAACAGCAGAATATCTTTTAATTGGACTTGCATGCCTATGAGTGTTTGTCTATAAACCAGATTTGTATTGATTTTAATGTAACATTTTTTGTTATTTTTCTACATGAATTTTATATTTATGCTTTATTTATTTTCCCAATTTAACAGCAAAGCTATTTACTTCCTACATGAAAGTAAAAGTAGAAAATTAAAATATTACCAAACTATAATTAGGACCAATTTTGAAACTAGTAACCACATTTATATTACTTAATCTATGATAAAATAAATTGTAATATCATAAATGAACTTCTTACACTTCTTGTACATTCAATTGCACCAGGGCTGTCCAACTGCAAGTGCCCCAAGGGCCGCTTTAAAAAATGCAGTTTGAAGGACCGCATTATAAAATACTTTGTATGCAACTTTATCATTGAGTTTTAATAGGTATGGAATACAAAGAAAAAACACGTTTGTGTTATTATTTTAATTTATTCGGTCTGATTTCCAGTAACTTCGCTGGGACCTTCTATCCGTCGCCAGTGGCGTCACACATTATATTTGTATTTTAATGTAAGAATTGTGCGTATTTCATATTTGAGGGTAATTTATACATTTAGAGGCCGAAAAAGTGAGGTCGCAAGCCGCATGCTGGACAGCCCTGAATTACACAATTACAAGGAATTGCTCTAATTTTAATAATATAATCTGGCAGAGTTAGGCCTTAAGGCCATCTTGTACATTCACCAGAGACATAATTTAAAAGAGGAACAAACAAATTAGCTTATAGTTCTAGAAGTAATAAGAAGACACTAGATATATACATATACAGTAGTTAAATCTATGTTAAATAAAATTAAACTATTTTACCAAAATTTGTAACACTGAGAAAATAAGTAACTTTAATTTTAAGCCTACAATATACAAAAACAATTTTTAGAGCAGATAATCTATACTTGAAAATATTAGCATTCTAAATAGAACATGTTTCTAAAGTGCCTGCCTTATTATCAGCTAATATCCATTGTTGAGTTGGTCTGTGTGTCCTCTATGTCATTTTTGTATAAGCTGTGTAAATTTGGAGAAGTTGTCATGCACATGCCAATTTCCAGTGGCAAACGTGTTGAGAATCTTAGTTTTTGAAATTTTATATAATTGGCAACCAACACGCAAGCAAGAAAGTTTGCATCCACATGCATTAATTCTTCTTGTGAAATTGCTGCAATTTCTCTTCTTATGTTCTTAAAAGATGTCAGATATGTGTGGCGGTAGTTGGAGATCATTTTCAACATCTTCTGTGACAATGTTAGGTGATTATTCTAACTAGAGAGTTCATTCAGATATCCATGATTTTGAATTGAGGGGTGATGTACATGAGCCTTTACCGGCTGACGATTTGCTTCCAGGCCGCCGTGTGGATAATGTGTTCTTGGCACATCGCAAAAATAATCTATCTTTATGTATGCAAGAATGCATGGTCATGCATATGAAGCAGGCTTTTGGTTTTGCAGATGTTTTATTATAAAAATGGGAATATTTTGGGATTTGTTTTTTAATTCTTTAAATTATTCCTACGCTGGGTGATATATTAAGTAGACTTCATACTCACACAATAAACACCTAACACAGTTTAATTGTGGAAAATCAATTCGAAGGCATTCCATTACTCTGTAGCAATAAGTGTTTCTGAATCATTTCTGTATATAGGAAGACTTACCTGTTGGTAAAACCAAGTGCATTGTGTTGCATTGTTCCCTTTTATCTTGTTCTTGTAATTTTTTGTTTGGAAATTTATCAATAATGTTATTCCGTTCAGATCTCTTTGCATATAGCAGCCATAATATTGAGTAAAAGTTATTTGATGTTGAGTAGTGAAATATTTATTGTTCTCTGAACACATGACTTAACTGTTGAAGAATTTAGTCATAAGTATTTTTAAAGCAAGCTTTGCATCCACTTAGCATTGTTTATTAACTATATGAACGGCAGAAAAAATAATGTATTTGGTGATAAAGCAGGTTTAGAAAGAGTATTCCTCATATGGAACTATATAACAGAAATATAGTGGTTAGAACAAACAGATTTCGTAGGATTCATATGCTTTAGGATTTCTGTTATCTGGCAAAACTGGATCTTGACTCATTCTGAATAAGATATTTTTCAGATAATTGGAAACATATTTTTCAAACCTCTATGTTTGTACTTTTTTTAATTGGCTTGATCCTTCTGGTGGCACTATGACTAGGGTCAACTCAGCTTCCAACAGAAATGATTATCCTGTGGTAAAGGAGGCCAGTGTAAGGCTAACACCTTAATGCTTCCATGTGCCAGAATCTAAAAAATCTGGCAGTTTCTACCTCCTGGAGCTCTTAGGGAGCTGTTTAGGGAACACATACAATGTCAACTGTAGAAGCTGCTACATGAGAACTCCAAACCCCTCTCAATTCTAAATAAAATATTCCTATATTGAAGTATATCTTTGAGATCTCTTACCAATGTAGTTTTTTTTCACTAGCTGATGATGAATCTAGATGAGTAAACGCATGGCTTGCTCCCACCTTACCTCTTGCCAGGATGCTTTGCTTGATTCTAACTCTGTACATGTACAGTGGTTATATTCATGTTATCAGTATTTGTTCTTACCTTGGTCGTGATAGTACCTGTCTCATTTAGTTTTTATTCTGAAAGAACATGTTTCTTTCTATCATTTAATGAACCAGTTTGTTTGTATCCCCCCCCCCCCCAAGTCCCACAGTGTACTGAGAGCAGGCGGGGGTTTATTTGGAAGCTTTCCTTTGTTGTTTGACAATGATTTTCTTGTTTGTATTTACATATTGTACAATTATATAAGTTCTTATAACATATATCTGGGCATAATCGCACTACGTTGTGCAGTAAACTCAATGCAATAATGCACACAGTCCAAAAGAAGTCCTACATGTTTCACACTATTACTTACACATACACGAACAATGTGACACAATTGCATGAATAACTTCATGCTGCCAAAGCACAAAGAACAGTCTAGGGGAGGGAGCTATTAGAACATCTTAAATATGCCGTATAAATATCCTGGAGTGATATTCAAGTGTCTTGAGTTACTACACTTTGGAAACTGAAAAACTTCAACATTTTCTGTACATGAAGCGTAGAAAGAAATTTAACCATGACTTAATTTTCCATATACGTGACTATTTTAAATTTGTTACCAATCACCTGTTCATCGTTGCATTACGATATGGTTTCTAACAATTAAATCTGCATTCTTTAAATTTAGCATCCTATTACGAAAGGTTTTTAACAATTAAAACTACATTGTTTGAATAATTTTCATTTAATGAAAATTCCATTTTAGGTTAATGATTTACTGATCTCATGGGCTCCCCTCTCCATGTGCATGTGACATATTTACCCTCAGATGTAAGAGACATATGTTGGTAAGACCTGATATTCAATTAGTGGATTCGTGAGTTAGTGATAACTTTATAAGTAGATGTGCAATATGCATGACAGAAAAGGGAGAACATTTCCAACACCTGTTATAAGTGCGAGGTGATTACTAATATTGAGATGATGAATATAAGCATTGTACAGTGCTGCAGATCTCAGAGCTATCTTATGGGAGATGAGCTAGGAGAAAGGTATGAAGGTCTCGTGTATACTCCGTTAGGAAGAAGAAAAAATTGCCTGGTAACTGCATAATTACTTGGTAAACTGTTTTAGAGTGAAAAATTGCCACTCCATAATATTGTGGAGGAATAATATTCTTCCATGTCATGTTAAAAAATTGAAATCATGAAAATATATTTTCTTAAAATGGAATAATGTTAATAATTTCTCAAAATGAAACAGTTTTTGTTGAAATTTATTAAAAGTTTGAATTATGTTTATTAATTTTTTTACATTGTTATATGAATTTGTATTACCTTGCAGTTTAAAATTGTGCTTTTTATTTTGTTGGAAACCGTAAAAAGGAATTCTGAAAACAAAATTATTGAAATGAGAAGAGTTAACATTATGATGCTTTCTGAATTTCATGGATCTCTAACCATGAATGAAGTTCTGTACATATGGTTTCAAATGTTAGCTCTGAAGGATAAATATTATTTTCAAATAACTGAAAGAAATTTGTTCTGGGTTCTTCCATTGGAGGTTTTCAAATATTTAGCAGTTTAAATCATTTTATAGGAACATTTTCTAGTGTAAATTAATATTACGTAAATAATAAAAAGTTTTAGTTTTTTCTTTGAAGGAACATATGAGTAAGTGGCAATAGTATGAAAGCTAATGTGACTATATGGCTCAAAAATAAAATTTGAGCCTCCTGATATCGCACCAACAGCTGAACGTCTGATTTCACACTGATGGCTGATTGTACTTTTCAACACATGTATTTATTAATATTAACATATCTTAATTATTATAATTATTATTTGTATTATATTCAGTGCCAATGACTGTAAATATAACTGAGCTGAAGGATGTATAATCGGGATGAATTGAGAATTTTGCAGAGTCAGTTGGTCTGTGTAAACAAGAAGGAGAAAAGCTTTTAGTGTGTGAGGTTCTGTTCTGAGTGGCCCATGATTTATATGAATTTCCCGTGTGACATGGCAGGGGAATGAATGTGGTTTTCTGTATGTTTAGCCCATTACGTATCGCATAAGACTATTGGTTATTTGTATCTCGGTGCTTATGGTCATGAAACAATGTTGAGTGTTATTTCAGTTTTTATATTCTAGTAGTACGTTATTTTACATAATTTCTAAATTTTTAAATAAGGAAAGTACAACGAACACTAGTGGTTAGTGTCTTTTCTTTCTTTTTTCTTGTAGGTTTTGGAAAAAGAATGGTCCTTCTTGTACTATTACTTTCTTCATTATGACTTCTTGATACAGCTTTCGGTGAAATTCATAGGTGAGAAATAGCTGAATTTCATTATTTTTTCCTCAGCAATCAATTGCTCTACAATCTTGCAATCTGACATACTCTTTATTGACTACTTCTACAATTGCATACTATTTTCAAAATTAATCAAACTATTACAGTAATGGGTAATTATAGTTACAAAGTGGCAGCCACGTTTCATGCACTAAAATGCCGTTTCCATGGTAATTTCCTCAAATGGCAATATTTTTAGTGATTCTTTTTCTATCTATTTGCAAACATCATATGAACAACATCATCTACAATCTTTGGTATATCTAAAGTATAAGTATTTTAAAAAAATCATTTTTTTTTTCTATTAAAATATATATATTTTTTAAAAAAGAAACTATTAATGTTAAATGAATGATTGTAGACAGGGTTGTTCAAATGATATTAACAATACATAGAAAAGTTATCACTCAGAAATATTGATATTTGTGGAAGTTATCACGGAAAGTTATCACGTTTCATCAATGCATGAAATGTGGCTGCCATTTTGAAGCAATAATTACCCATAACTGTAACAGTTTGATTAATTTCCAAGATAGTATGCAATTGTAGAAGTAGTCAATAAAAAGTATGTCAGGTTGCAAGATTGTAGAGCAATTCATTGCTGAGGGAAAAAAATAATGAAATCCACCTATTTCTCACCTTTGAATTTCACTGAAAGCTGTATGTCCCCCCTTAACTCTGTGGCCTTCATCATGATGTAATAAGGTTGAAGTGAGCAAGATTATATTTTATAAAAATGAAGCATTGAATTAATGATGAAGTAGTTCTTTTATTGAATCAAATACTGCATATCTGCTAGCCAGTCAGTCATGTTCCAGGCCCATGGACATAGAGGCCTAGTAGTCTTGTTGCTGGCAAGGTAGTACTCCTGCAGGTTACTCGCTGTTGAGTTGCTATCAGTTGCCTATCAGATACATATAGTCTTAACCAATCAGAGAAAGACTTTATCCATCTGCAGTTCGTTTATGTCAAGTGCCCAGTTGTGTGGCTGGGAGAGAAAGAGAATGCACATGCAGAAGTATGGCTTCCGAAGATCTTGGACCTCGGAAATGAGTGGCCAATTTAGCTTTCTTGAGTTGTCGGTGTGTGATTCGTCACTGTTCAGCACAAGCACTATTTCCGTGGATACTAAAGTAAACTAAACTTTGTGGCACTATAGCCAATGGAGGGACAGAACCGTTACATCTACCTTTATCTGACTTCTTTGGTGCATGGGAGAACTGCAAACATGTAATGAGTGTGCGAACTCTACTGTCATCATTAATTTGGCTATCTTGACCGACTCATGTGACTTATAAAAAAAGGTGCTTCCTTTGATTGCTTCTTCATGACCAAGGCCATATCACAAATGACTAGCAGTCTTAAAGTTATAATGCAGCTGATCATCTCAGAAGCCATATGCCAACTATGCTGTTAAGAAAGCCATAAATATTACTTGGTAGGGGATTGTTTCTCTAGCCATTTATTTGGCTGTTCTTATCCCACCTTGTACATAAGTTGTCTTTTTTTGGGTCTTACCCCAAAAATATTATTAAAGTCAGAAAATACCACATTGTTCTGTCAAGCAACAACAACATTAATTATTTTAGATAATCGATTTCACTTCGTTATTAAGATTGGAGATGAGAAAGGACCGATTACTGACTAGACTACTGAATGTGGGTAATCTTCCTGAATAAATGTACATGTACAAATATCTTTCATGGGATTTAAACCCAGGTTTTCACACTAATAATCTAATGCCTTAGACCAGTGGTTCCCAACCTGAAGGCTATGGTAGATAAGAACAAAAGTGATTCTCTTAATTCCAGTCCAAGGATGAATATTATAGGTTGCTTTCATTTCAACTCTTGCTAACCCCCAATTTTTATTTCAGCAATAGAAGAACAAAAATATTGTTGTAATTTTTCATATTTTCTATGTTATGATGAACTATACATGAGAATATTACAGGAGAAAAATTCCTCTGACAGTGGGATTTGAATTCAGGACCTTGAGCTATCCGTGGTACTGCTCTACCAACTGAGCTAAGCCAGAGTTCACTTCACAGCACCAGATGGAACCTCTCTCCTATGACGTGAAGTGAACTCTGGCTTAGCTCAGTTGGTAGAGCAGTGGCACGGATAGCCATAGGTCCTGGTTTCAAATCCCAGTGTCAGAGGAATTTTTCTCCTATAATATTCTCATGTAATATCTCCATCAGAGACAAAAATCTTGTGGTTCATGAATGCATATATATATATCCATTGTTATGAACTGTTTTATCTTCACCTGTGGTTAAATTTCTCTGACCTTCGATGTTTCTGATTTTGAGGTTAGTGCAAATATGTATAATTAGTTAAAATTGAGTTCAATTTTTACCAAACATAAGTAACACTATTCCTAAAGCTATTTGTGTGTCCACATACCATTCAGCTTCTCTCTGTGACAACAATAATTGTATAAAATGACTTGATGTTCAATCACAGCCAAATCTTGCAGAACTGACAGCTTCATGCCCATACATAAAAAATAACTGCACCAAATAAGTTAAACTTGTTTTTATTTACTTTTATAGGTCACATTTTAAGTAATATAAAATATATTGTATTCAGTAGAAGTCCTACATTATAAGTAAAACATCAATCTTATATTGCTGTCGTCTTGTATTGGACAATATTCGGTACCATAGTCCATTGACCTAATTATGCAAAGACTCCTCAAAACAAGAGGAGTATTTCAACATGGTTAGAATCTTAAAAGGTTGGGAACCACAGCCAACATAAAGAAGCCTAAAGTGTTGGGCTATTTAGTTCCCCTCTTTAATTTTTGTATTTATTTTTATTTAAAGTTTTGCATAGTTGACCATTTACGATTAGTAATACAATTTATAAACTTTAAAATTAATTGTTTCCATTGAAATCTAAATGTTGTAGGAGGCATCCTAGCCTGTGCAATTATTGTGTGTGATTTTTCCACAATTCCATTACCTTGTATTTACTGTAATGCATGTGTATTTTAATGGGAAAGTGAATGAAGGCTTCCAGGGCCCTTCGATGTTGTTGCTTGGCACTAGTAATATGTAGGTGCAGCTCTCTCTGTGTACACCCTATGACAAAAATGGTTAGGCTTTTAGAGACTAAATTTTTCTAAGTCCACTTTGATGTGCATTTGATAAAATATCTTTCCTGTTATATCCAAACAGCTGTAGTTATGTTACATGCCCGCAGAGATCACAGTTATGTTACCCATTACATTAGTTCTATGGAGTTTCCAGGTTCAATTCCTGCAGGAAGCAATTACTAAATTTTAATTACTTTATAAATGTTAATTAATAATTTGATTCTAAGGATACTAACTAATTTTACCATTTTTCAGCAAAGGAAGAACAAAGTTTTTATTTTGTATGCAGATCCTTAGTTCTTTAAGAAAACTTATAGTTGATTTTAAGTACAATAATTAATTTGATTTTTATGTGTGTTTATAGAGCATGAAAATTGCTCCGAACATAATAGTACATTGAAACAACAAATCAGCTTCCAAATTTTTCAGATGCGACCTAGACTTAAGTGCCTAACCATTCTTTTTGTCTTACGGAGTACATATTTCATAAGGCCATTTTAACCAGATGCAAAGGTGCACATTAGTCAAAGTTTTGTTTTTAATTCCAGTTAATTTAACATATTTTGGTGTATTTTTTGTTATGGGCATTGACAGTGTTCTCATCAGTTTACTTTTTTGTTGGACTGTTGAGTTGGTCGTCAAGTTTCATGGTCATGGTGTTCTGGCAGTGTAATTTTACATTTCTAATTCCTATTGTATGGTATTATATAGTCGACACTACTTCTTAGCCAGGGAATCATGACTTGATTGGTGTTAATGGGGAGAAAATAATTCTTGTTTGTTTAACTTTTATTTCTATAGATCGGTGCCCTAAAATAAATTGTTAAAACTTACAAATCAAATGTTGGATGCTCTTCTCAGGAATCTTGAAAGTTCTTGGAACAATTTGAATATGTACCTAGAAGTAAACTGTGGTCACATGTCATTATTTGTCTTCGTATGTTACATATCATATTGCAAGTACCACTCAGTAGGGTTACCAGATGTAAAAAATGAAAAGCAAGATTTTTCTCTTAAAAAAGCATAATTTTTCACCTAAAAGCTGGATGTGACATTAATTTCTAAATTGTCTTTAAAGTTAGTGTCGGCCACGATGGTTTAGAGATAGCTTACCAGCCTCTAGACCCGAGGCTTGAGAGTGCAAACCCGACTGCAGGCAATGAACTTTTCAGGATGTAAAAGTCTTGAGAGTGGAGTCCTCCAGAAGGGACTAAAAGCTGGGGCCTGTGTCGTAGACTTACAGCATGCTAAAAAACTCAGTAAGTGTAAATTAGTCTCTCTGAACAAAAGTCCTCGGCCCTTTCCCATCCAAGTAATACCTTAGTTTCCTGAGAGGGTTCTTAGGCAATTGGCTTACCATCTGACCCTCTGCTATCTCTCGGTAAATAGGCATAACCAGATTAGTTTAGGTTAAACCTCCACTTGGAAGCCTTATGCTCCCAACAAGGGGTTTGGTGGGGGGGTACAATGATATATGAATACTACAATACGAATATAAAGCTAATGTAAATTATTAAATGTGGTGTGTAATAGAATTTGATTGGGCTTTCTGTGTGCTAGATCATGAACATTTTTGTTGTTGTTGGTAGTGCACTGATGACCCAATTTCAGATTTTTAGAAAATCTACACTTCCTTTTACTACTTTCATTAATCTTCATCTTCTTCAAAGAGCTGAAGATGGGCGATATTAAAATGATATGGTATCACATACACATGAACTAAAGAAGTTCACCACATGAGTCTGCAAGCAGTTCCAGAAGTTGCTAATCAATTAATGAAGCCTGCTTCCATACCTTGTGATCGAAGCACCGCCTACTAGATCATGTATAATTAAATTGAGGTTTTTGAATGATGTTTTTTGATCATATGTGGATTCAAAATCTATTTAGGTTAAACTGTTTCGCATCACTTATGTGAAAAAAATGTTTTGCATGAAAGTTTGTATTAATATATAGTAGTATTAAAAAGAGTGCTATGTTTGATTTTCTACAATGCCTGGCCAGACAAAGACATAAAAAACACGACACGTCTTTCAAAAAACTGAACATCTGGTAACCCTAAGTACAGTACATGACAAAATTTTTACGTATACCTTGCATATAGAAGCATTATCACACCTGTTACTGTCATATACCAGTGCTGGTTTGGTTTTTTAAAATTGTCTAAACAAGACATTTCACTATAAAAGATGATTATATGCATAGTATAGATTAATATATTGCATTATAAAAATTGCCAAATTGATTCACCTTCTCATTCTCATATTTTCTTGTTTGCAATGCATTTTCTTAATATAAAAGTTTATAATAATTACTAAAAAAAGTATTGTAATGCAGAAGGGTAAAAAATCCTTCAACCTTTTCTTTCTCATCGATACCATTGAGGTGTGATATATGAATACGTAATGAGTGCATAACAAACTCGTGCTGCAGAATTTGATTTAATGGTGTTTTGCTATAGCCACTTGCTTACAGAAGATTTTAGTTACAACTTTATTTTCAAATGATTTCACAGAATCAAAATTATATTAAAAAAATTATCTCAACTTCAAAAATTTTTCACTTCAGCATTAATATTTCAGATGGTATTGATTTTATTGTTTTCTTGTGATTTTACTGAAGGGAGAGTTACAGTTTCCTGAGAATGCTGACAATGCAATAATTTTGTATATACATGAGTAAATTTACACATCTGTTGCTAGTATTAGCGTTATAGGTTGCCAACTTTTGCCCTATTTGATAGTTTTCTTTTTGTTTTTTGAGTATGCTCAAACATATTTTTGCAATTTAATTTCATATTATGTTTTAAAGAATTAGAAGTATATACTGCCAGTTTTTCTTCTCTGAACTAGTTTTGGTTTTCTGGTTAAAAACAAAAAAACAGTGTGAATTTGCAATTAAATTATACATTTATTCACAAGTACAGTTAGAATATATGATCATTTCCTTATTTGTGACTGAACTTACAAAGGTACTATCATTCATTACTTGACCGTTTTCAAGATAGTAATAACCCCTCCAATTTCTCCCTTGTTAATTTGAGTAGAATCTAAATGCCCGTGCAGTCTGAAATCTGTAGCATATTTTCAGATTAAAGTGGCAGGGAAGTTAATCGTGCTTTCAGTGCCACATTTCTTAGCTCATTCATCAACATGTGGTAGTCTGTACAGCTTTTGTTCAGGTTTTCCAATTTTCTCTACCATGACTATTCTAGTCTATTCTTAAAATCTTGACCTTATATCCTTATCTTAATATTGTCTGAGTCAAGTTTCACATTTCACACATCAGCATTCATAAATAAAATATATCACATTATAACAAAGTTATTCACAATTTATTTAAAATAGTCTCTTTGTTTTGAAGCCTTTGGAAAATATTCCCTTTTACTAAGTTGTTGCCGAGACATGCCATTTATTCTCCAAAAGAAATGGCTGCACATAGGATGCCATCTTCACTATACAGGTGACGGCAAATGAACTCTCTCCATAACTTATCAAAAAAACTGATGATGGTTATCAAACCATCCTGTAAGTGTTAATGTAATGAATTCATATAATTTTATAGTAGTTTTAAATGGTTCCAGTTTCTTTGTTCTAATTATATTTTATGTGTATTCGATTTAATTGTGAGTTCACACTGTTAGCATTTTCAATAGAGTGCACCAGCTACATCAAAATGGTCGCTACCTGTGATATAGAAATGGATGTTCACAACCTGTGCACTCCACTTGGAACAAGAGACAGATCTAGCCATTATTTTATTTTTGTATTCTATACTAATATTACTATGTAAATAAGACAGCTTACAGAATTAAATCCCTCGGATTTTGTATATTTAATTTGTAAGGTACCTTTGTAGGACTAAAGTTTCTTAACAGTGATTAATAATGAGAATTCTTCCACTCGGCTTAACATTGTGAAAACAGATATCAAATTTGTTATCTTATGATGCCAGAGTATGTGATGACATTTCTTCTACACTGCTTAGCATTGCTAACAAAATGTAGGTTAATATCAGATTTGTTATTTTACTATGCCAGGTTATGTACATAATAAAGCTGTGTGATTTTATTAGCATTTTGAACACAGCTTAACATTAAACGTAATTGAACTCCTACACGAACAAGTGGTCATTAACTTCCTGCAATGCAGGTGAAAATTACTACCAAACATTTATCATTGAGGTCTGATCCTGCATGCATTCTAGAGGGATTTTCGTCCTTAGTAAATATAATGTTGTAAGCAAGTATCACCTCTTTTGCAAGGACTTGATGACCACTAACATAGACTGAAACATCAGTCATCAGATGATTGATTCAATGCACGAGAAGGTTACTGTTAAGTTTGTAAAATTATAGTGCTTTTCTTCTGTTGCTGTTACATTATATTCTATACTTCTTTAGCATATTCTTGATCATTTTATTCTATCTCTTATCACTGATTTATAAAGTAAGACCCAAGAAATTGAATGAAGATGTGGGAACACTAAGGGATGAACTTAAATAAGTTGTAGTATGTAGAATTGTTATTAAACTCGTAGGCCTGTTTTGGTACCGAAGCTGTGTGATATTTTTCATGTCACTGCTGATATGAAGTAGTGAATTTGTTGCATTACACATTATTTTGGAGTTTTATTCTGTTAATTTTTAGCAAGCATGAAATGAATTTTGGAAGTAAATTTCTTGTGTAAATTGAAACAAATCTCGTTGTAATAACAAAAATGCAAACTTTAATACAATGGGTGGGTATATTATGCATAACATTTTTGAAACTAGACAAGAGAGAAGGAAACTTTTAATATTGCTATTAAAATCGAACTGGGATGTTGTAAACAGAGCATTTTATCTGCTGTAAATAATTCCATTTCTGTTTTACTTTAGGCATTTTATTTATCCCTGGTTAAATTTTATTTGGTGTAATTATTGGGGGAAAGGAATAAAAATTCAGATGTTACATGTAAAAATATTAATTCATAACAATTAATCATACTCTGAAGTGTAGTATTATTTTTCGTAAATTAATTTCCTTACAGAATGTAGAGAATATATGCTGTGAAATTTTTTCTGTGGTTCAGTGCAGTTTAACATGCTGTAGATAATTTCCCAGCAGAGGAAAGAAGGTTTTGCAGATTACATCTTGAGTAATTAAAAAATAAATAAAAAGTAGTTGAGTGAAAGGAAGACAACTCATATAACAAATAATTCTCAAAAATTTAAATAAACATATAAGATTAAACATCATTGAGTGAATGTCTACACAGTTTGTAACACTTTAACCGACAAGTGTGATAATCTGCTTATAAATTTTTATAGATAACTGAAAAGTTCTTTTCAAATCTCTCTCTTTGTGTTTTGGAATGTGAAGTGTAGGAAATTATAGCATGCGTATGGTTTGTTGCTAAATTTTCATGATCTGACTATCATGATCAAGTCCAAATGTTTAAAAATTGTTATATTTATTCACACATTCATTAAGTAAATGCATTGTGTGAGCTCTAATGTAGTGCCAGGTTTGAATATTGTAGTATTAAAGCTGATCTTTAAATTAGCTGCATGCCTACTTGCATTATTGTTGCTGGAGCTATCATAATTATAAATACAATTAAATTTAATAACCTTGCATGATTACAAAGTTGCTTCCCCCCCCCCCCCCAAAAAAAAAATTGGAATGTTTTATATACATATCCTTTCAAATTTTGTTCAAAATGCAAAATGTTTCTCAATACAGATTTCACATCATTTAGGTGCCAGTTTACGTAGAGTTTGTGATATAATTACTCTTTTAATGTTTTTTTTTTTTTTTTCTCAATTTCCGTCACCACCAGAGCAGGTTTTCCTTCTGACTAAAATTGCTTGGCTGTTACAAATTGCACTTGCAGGTCTCCTCTCACTCTGGTTCTGCCAATGTTGTAGCACAGAAATAAATTGATCTTTAGTTATTTTGAAAAAAGCAAAATAGATTATTATTATTTTACTTGGTGTAAAGTCTAGCCTGTCATACTCCATTATTTGATCTTGCATAGTTCAGATTTTTATGAGGACCAATCCCCCTTCAGTCCTGCCACTTTCCAAAGAAGGTTAAAAACGGAGGTAAACCTACATAATAGGTTTGTTCCCAAAGCACTTGGAAACCATGAACACATCGTTCATGCATGTGCTCTTTCTCCATAGGAGTTCTCAAAGCAAGAATTAATGAAATCTGATTTTCATTCTTCTTTTCCTTGAATTCTCACGGGCAGTTTATGTGCTATAAGAAAAGTTTGCAGGCTCTACCATGAATTTCCTATCATGATCAGTAGGGCAAGGCATTTAATGACCATAAAAAAGTGAAAAAATGCAAAATAAAAAATGCATTTATGACCTAAAAATAGTGAAAAAATGACCCCAAAAAATAAAAAAATGACCAATAAATTTTATCATTATTACAATATTTTTTCCATCGGTGGATAAAACATTTTTTCTCTACTCGGAAACAAATCGTTTTAATTTATCGTACTTTCTTTCACTTTGGGCATTTTACTGAACTCTTCTTTCAACAAACTATCTCATACAACTCTTACAGACAACTGAAAGACATAGTGAAAGTCCTCCTACCTGAAAATGAATATCAATAGGATGCTCGGATTAGTTCATGATGCACATTCCTTTAAAGTAATAAAGCAGGTATAGTCGCCTTGCTTATCTCTAACGGAGCTGTGTTCCAAGTGTTGTTTCTTTAATGCAAGAAGGACACATTCGTCAATAGCCGCTTTAGGTATTTACAACATTGTTTTCTTGGAAATGTAGACTAGTTCAAAATGCTTAAAAATAGGAAAAGCAGGTATTGCTTATACTGTATTTTCTTGGAAATGTAACAAGAGTTCAAAATGCATATTCCTTGCAGTAACGCTGCAATCTGCTTTATTTCCTGTTGATGTTATTTGCTTTTACAGTTATAATAGACAAGCATTAAAAATCAGAAATAATAAATAAAAAGAACTAAAAATATAATGTAAGACTTCATTTAAGAAACTATAAAAATGCCGAAAAAGTCCTAAAATTGCCGAAAATGCCAAAAATGACCTAAAAATTGCCAAAAAATGACCTATCTATTGAAAATTACGAAAAATGCAAAATAAATCAAAAAAATGCAAAAACAAATAACTCTTATTTGTTCAATTAATTGATGATACACATTTATACATATTCGAGCTATCTTTTAACCATCATATAAAAAAGATGCAAAATCATCAAATGCCTTGCCCTAATGATCAGTAACCACAACTCCTATTTTCATGTGCCTGACTCCTCCCTCCAATTACTTTACGCCTGACTTGTAAGCCTAGGCTGCATACTTATGAATAATGGAATATTATTAAATGTTTCCCAATATATAGTTTATAATGACAGTGCATATTGCATGTGTAACATATTAAAGGGAAATACATAAATTCTATTCTAATCTCATGAGTATGATTTCGTTTATGGCAATTACACGAAAACATTTTTGAAGTCCCACCTCTGGCTTTAATGTTGCTAAATGTATTATTTTGTTTTGGACCCTAAAAACGGAGAAATTTTAGGTTGTGATGTTTTTAGAAGCTATAGAATTCGTTTATAAACTCAGTTTGTTTGTAGAAATATGATAAATGCGAGTACAAGAAAAATCATGAAGAAGTGGACACTTATCTAACCTAAAATGCAGGCAATTAATTATTAATAGCCTAGGCATCACTTCTGAGGTAGACCTACTTAATAGGGAGGTATGTAGCTATAAATGAATCTAAAAGAATAAGCTAATTAGTATGCCAGAGAATTCGGTATCTAAGAATTTAAACAAATATCTACATTTTTGTAATAACATTAAAACTAGTTATTTCATATCACTTTAATTGTACCATGGCAGTGCTTTGTGAACTACCAACTATCAGTAAGAAAAGCTTCTATTACTTAGGTAGCCACCCCAAATCTGATTTCTTCCTTGGTTTATCTGATTTTGAAGGTATAAGGCATAAAAAGTCATGCATTATACATCAGTCCCTCAAAACTTGTCATCTCACATCAGATTTTGATGAAATTGTATGGCGAAGTTCCCTTTAATTATACAAAACGCATGGTAGAATTTTAAAATTAATTAATTAATGACATAAGAAATATAAATTACATGGATTTATGGATTTTGTTAAGAATACTCTTCATTTGTAAATAATTAATCTATAAATTTATTTCATATTCTTGTTTACAGTATTAAATATTGAACAATATCTCTTATCAATTAAAAGTAGAAACTGTCGATTCTACATGCTTCTAACCATTTCCAAAGTGGAAAATCACGGATATTCTAATAAATTGGACATGCACATTACAACAAATCATCAAGAAGTCATGGGTTTGCTTTGGGAACAAACCTAATGAAATGGTTGACTAGTAGAACTTATTCCTTTATGAGATACAGATCCATTGAGTTTAGTTTTATGTTGGAAATACAAGCAAGTCTCAAACTGTAAAATGTATGTTAAATTTATACAAAGAAGAAAAAGCATCAGTTAACATTACCCCATTAGCATGTCGTTAGCTTCGCCCTAAGCACAATTTAGTTTATCTTTAATTTCTGCATGCAAAGCTACATATTATGCATATTTGAAATATATCTAGGTGAACATTTGATCTTACCTGAGTAGGCTTATGTAGCCTAGGATGATAGTGTTCTTTTTTTTTTTTGTATAGGGATGTGATACAGAGAGAATTCAGGCACGAAGACCGTGATAAAATTCTTCATCCTGTCAGGAGTACCTCGGCCTTATTGGCCTCACCTCCATAATAGGAGAATTAGGGATGGGAGTTCTGGAGAGAAATCTAGCAAAATCTTACTGAAATAGAGCTGCTTAGTTGGAGCAATCACTCCTTCTAGGCTCCAGCAAGAGGTGGGGAGACAGGACATACCTTCTCGGGAGGCATGCTCGACCTATCCAGATGTTTAACCAGGATGGTTTCTATGGAAAACCACATGGAGTTGGTGTCCCTGACCGAAGTCGGTCATTCTGACTCTTCTAACGTTCTGAGCCCGATAGGTATGGTGTTAGAGCATTTGGCTACACATCGTGTGTAGCTTTCGAGATCACACAGTTGCTCAAGCAGGGAGTCAAGCTGATATTCACTCTCTGCCCTGTATGAACTACCACTACTTCCCTCACACAGTTGATCTGCGAGAGACTTTTCCAACATTCCCACTCATGTAGATGGTGGCACTGTAGGCTAGATGATGGATATCATTCTTCCATATCGAGTCACCAAGTGCATCAATGTTATACAGCTTCATTTGGAATTCTGGAACACCCTGGCATATCTTGTGCCATTGTCATTAGTTATTCACGGCAGTAAAATGCTTTTATCCCTAGTAATTTTTACTGGCAATATGTGCATGCAAGAGAAATATTTTTATTTAAAATGAATCCACAATTCTTCAGCTTTTCAATAATACTGGTAGCCTGTACTATATACAGAATGTTATGGTTTTAAGTGTCATTACTTTGTGTGAATATTATTCAGCTTATATGAACCAAAAAATGTTCTAATTATATTTTTTCTTATTGTCATAGTTTTGCTTATATTTACGATAACATGTTAGACATCTTGGCAACATCATTGACTGCTTGCCTGGTCTTGTCTCTCTCGATATGCATGTAGGCTACATTAGTTGCGTATGGAATTCCTTCTTGCAGGAAATGCACATTCCTAAGCTTGCGTATTTTCTTTACAGTGCTAAGATCTTAACTACTCTAACAGATATAACATTTCCATACCCTCATCTTGGTGTTTTTTAACAGATTTGAGCACCTGATTTTATTTTATTTTCTCCAAACTGTAAAGTGAATTTGAACAGTAATCTGTAGTACTCTTTTTCTTAGAATATTAAATATATTAATGTATTTTCAAACAGATTTCAAGTATATAAGGGAAAAACACTTAAATTCAGCAATTATTTATTTATTTATTTATTTTGGCAAAACCATTAGCTTATTTACACTTTTGGTTCCTTTAGGCAAAATATTGGCACTGAATCCTGTAATATTCTGGATAGAAGATACACCATAAATCAGGACATGAAATTTCCAGTCACCAGATCGCCATTGGCGATCAGAATTATGAGGCGAGGGAAAAAGATTTTATTTTGAAAAACTGCTGTTTTGTATACTTTTATATTTTTAGTCTCCACACTGAATGTCAAACAAATTTGATAGTAGTATTGTCACAGGCAGTTACTTTTGACATGAACGATTTGACTGAATATTAGTATTCAGCTGGAAGCATTCAGAAATATGCGGAAATTATCAACACAATTTTAATTTCCAGCCCATGGTTTTGATTTCCTTGTTTTAGCCAATCATTGTTTTAACTTCTCTAGCAGCAAGCAATGTAGTTTTTGTTGCAGCCGTTAAAGCTTACAAAATGTTTCGTATTGGGAGGGTTAGTTAAGTTAGTGTGTTGTTTTTAATTATTTAATTTATTAATTTATTTATTTAATTCTACATATTTAAGGGATACATGCTGCATTATTTTATATGTCAAGAACAGCTAGGAGTAGGGTAGTTCTTCATAATTCCCAAAAGTCTGTAATGCTGTACCATATCTAAAAATAATGGCGACTAAAATTCTTAATTGGCTACTGCCTTCAGACTTGAAATTACATGCCTTGCTATAAATACAAAAAGGAAAATAGTTTTACAACTCTCTGTGTATTGGCCATCCTATACAAAAGAACCAACTTGTCATGCTTAAGCGTTGATAGTTTTTTACTACCACAGTGAACTGCATGGTACCACCTATTACAATTTTACAGCTGTTATTCCCTTCCCTCTGTATTACAGATAATTACATTCTAGAATTATAATTATGAGCTGAGGAGGTGTATAAGTCTAACAGGGAAATTGGCAATACAGTGAAGGTGTATAAATATTCTTCATTCCTGTCATCTATATCAGCGTTTCTCAACCTATGGTCCACGGACCAATGGTGGTCTGCGAAGATGGTGCAGATGGTCCGCAGACATAATTAAAAAATATAAAACAAGTGGAAAGTAAATAAGAAAATTTGTCACATATTTCGTTATAACGACCTATATTTAGTACCCCAAATATTAAGAATATAGGCCTTCTTTTAAAAATGGGATGTAAAATTAGGGGTCTGTAAAATTTTTTAGGCATTTTAGAGGTCCTCAGATTCAAAAAGGTTGAGAAACACTGATCTATATCACTTGAGGAGATTTCATCAGCACTTGTCTAGGTTTTTGTATGTGTGAAGTTTTCAATGCTCCTATGGTAGAAAGCAATGACTACTGGAAGTGGGTATAAATTAAAGAGCAGAAGAATTATTACCACAACTCACTGGATTTAGTTCCTTAATGGTGTCTGCATTTACCCATCTTTTTACTGACAATCATCAGATAAACTTTGGTGTGAGTTAGAGTAATGTATGTTGTACGGATGGACATTCCAGCTAGTTTGTTCACTTTCAGGATATTTCTACTCACACAAATATTATATTCTAAAACAAGGGAACCATACGGATTGTCATGCTGAAACCTATCCTCAAATTTAGCATGTCGGTAGATCTTCATTATAGATAGACACATGCCAAGAATTAGCTGCTCATATGAAGTGCAAGTGGGTGAAAATCAAGTGCGGATCTTGTATGTTCGAAATATTGAGCAGCCTTATGCAGGTGGCAGAGGGGAAGGGAGTTACGTACCTTGCTTACCTCCCCGCCATTGGCTTGTCACTTTGTCATAGTGCTGTGCATTGCAGGGCAAGGAGCATTGGCTTATCTCTCTCCCTCTCATCAGTACGAGTGGAAATAATGAATAATGCCTAACATTTGTGAATATGATACCTACTTCAAGTTGGCCTTCTCGAGTGTTCAGTTTATCTCACTCATAGAAGTAATTATCATTCTTCTGCTACTTATATTTATTGGTATAACGTTTAAGTGCTGCGTTATTTTTAAGAATAACATCTACTGCTTCCACACAATAAAAAATAGTGAAAATCAGTATTCAAACTGTTGATTGTCTAGCATCATGACATGTGTCAATTTATGTCAATTAAATGCAGGTGTTTGTGACACATTTCCCTCCCATTGTCTTTGAGGTGGATGGAAATGATGCAACCAATCTTGTATGTAGGAATGTTAATTGTATGGGATGGTTCCTTCTCACCGCGTAATTTTTAAATGTTACGATGACCAGTAAGGTTCTGTGGCTCGTACTAGCAGGTGACGCCGGAATACAATGAAAATGCCTCAACAAGCGTTAAATCCTATCAATATTCTGCAATTTGCAACAAACTATTTTTGCAGGAAAAATATTTCTGCATTAAGTGAAGAAGAGATAAAATTTGCACAGGGCATAATTCAGCTCATTAAGGAACATTCTTTAGGAACAACTGTCTATGTCGAAACATCTCTAGATGTTGAAGATACAGAACCTAGTGATGAATTGAATGGTGACGAGAACTTTCATTCTGATTTGTCCAAAGAGCTGGTTCTGGAACCTTTTCAAGATGACGCCTTGCATGTTGAATCTATTGAATCGCAGTGTAGATCTTCTTCTTCAAACTACGTACCAAGTCCTCTGATAAAGTAACCAACTCTACCAGTGCCGAATACAAAAGGGAAGTAGTGAAATTTTGGCTTAATGAAAGTGGAAAGAATAGACACTCGTTACCCACAGTTCGTAGGCAATACCGTTTAGTCCAGTCCGTATGACAACTTTCCAGGTGGAAAAAGCAGATACAGAATGTAGAAGTAACTCCAGCGGAATTTGAGAATACAGTGTATGAAAAATTGTTTTCTCAATTTGTGGAGGTAGGGAAAGCGAAAAAGTGTGTGTATGACGATGACTTGAAGTTATGGTCCATAGAAATTGCAAAATCTTTGTTTCTAAGGGAAAATTTCAATGAATCAGGTTCCTGGATAGTAAATTTCAAGAAATTTTACAACATTAAAAGCAGAAAAATCACAAAATTTGTGATGTGTCTATCTGTAATGAAGATCTACCAACATGCTAAATTTGAGGATAGGTTTCGGCATGACAACCCATACAGTTCCCTTGTAAGGGCCAAAGAAACATAGTCAGGAGCTAATTTACCCTGCGTGGAGGTACTCATGGTGCAGTAGTAACAGCATTAAACTAAAAAAACAGATTTGGATTTCCTAGGATTTTTATTGTCAATCCTTTACATGTATAAATTTGAATATTTTACCAACAGAACTGTAAAAAGGAAGCAATCACTTCTTGAGGGATGTAATTAGAAATGCACCACTTCCTGTAATAGTGCCACCAATGATTATTTGTATGTGTTACGGGGGGAAAGTTAACCAATTTAAATAACTATATTCACATTTTTTTTTTTTCCTTTTTAAATTTTTTATTTATTATTTACCATGAAAATTACAAATTAGAAAATACAACATAATACAAAATTATTACAAATACAAATATAAATAATATAAACAAAATTATTACAATTACAAAAGAGCATTATTTACCCCGCATGAGCATAGCTCGTGTTCGGGGTCAGTTCAGTTATACTAAAATTATATTTTGAACATTATATAAAAAGAAAACATACATATTATAGTTTTAGGCAAAAAATAAGAATAAAAATAAATAAGATTGCTTATATGAAATAAAATACATGAACAAAGATACGAAAAATAAATTACAATAACATAACAAAGTTACAAACAAAATACCGTATGTTAAAAATTAAAAATTTACAGTTAAGAATGAATAACGGAAAAAAGTGGGTAAAAGTACAATTACAAGTTAGATTTAATCGATTCGAGTACTTGTTTTTTAAACAATTTATTGTTTAGTGGTATCAGATTAGGGTTTCTTCTAGTAAAATTTCACATATTGTGAAAATTTTGCACGTTAGTCTGGAAATTAATATATATATATATATATCCCACGAAAGGAACTGGCCACCCTATGCGGTATCATCCAGCCTAGTGTCCCTCGGTCGTGCCATGGGCCTTCCTCCCAAGGTTCTGTCCCAGGCTTGGACGGGCCTCCAGGCCAAACACCTCATCATCATCATCATCATCTTCATTATCATCATCATCCCTTTTTTTTTTTTTTGGTGGCAATGACTTGGAATAAGTTATAAATTCTAACATAACTATACTGCCAATATTCTCTGCTTTGCTTGTCTATCTCCTTCAATTACACCATGATACAGAACAGGGGTGGATCCAGAAAGACATTTTGGGGGGGAGGGGAACCAAAGTAGAGAGGGAAGTTTTTACTCATAAAAATTAATTATTCCCAGTATACAGTTGAAATCAAAATGAACACTTCGGCATTTGATTACAAGTGTATTTCAAAATAATGAACGTTGTTGCTTTAATTTAAGTATTTGGGTTATGTTGTCTTTACAAAATTTATTAGAAGGCTGACCATTTGCATATTCTGTGCTTCATGTTACAAATTGGGGGAAGAAATTTCCCCCATTTCCTCCCCCATGGATCCGCCCCTGATACAGAAATATATTTATTCATGATTTTACCACTCAAACTTCATGGGTATACTGATAGAATGTTTCTGTCTTCCATTTGAAATGTTATGAGCAATGAAAATGATAGCTGATGGCAATACTGAACAGTGATAACATTGGTGCTAGAGACAGGAGGGTAGTGCTTTCCATATTTGTTATTAATAATGGTTGTATTTGTAATTGATCATTTCACTGAAATGAGAAGAAACCAGGCTCTGTTTTAAATGCTTATTACGATGATCTCGTGCTTACTTAAATTATGTAGTTTGTAGTTTGACTGCTTTGTATTCATTGCTTTAGATTAAGTTGTACTCATGGGGGAAATAGTAAAAATAATTCTGTTTGAAAGAAGAAAAGTAAAAGATATACAACTGATTTTTTAGATACTATAGGACATGAATCATTAAATGATGGTCGCAGTTTCTTACCAAATCTGTGTACACTTACTGCATTTTAATGTATCATGTCCAGATTGAGAGTATTTGTCTTGTCTTGGGTCATGTATGAGGAAATACTGGATATTAGTTTAATACTGGTCTCAAAAATTGCTTACTATAATTTTTTTATGTATTCGTATTATTAATATCTGAAGTTCGATATCCAGATTTCTTACCATATCTTTTGTGCATAGAGAATAAATTCTAGATGTTCTGGTTTTAGATAGTTTAAAGTTGGTACATACGTAGAAGGAGAAGGAATGATACTGGAATTAAAAAGCTATTGTGTTCAACAATATGTTAATGGATCTTGATGACTAAGAATGAGCTGTAAAGTGACCAAAATCATTAAATTCATAGCAGTTGTTACCACAGTGATATATTATATGCTTCACAGACCATTATTTATAAGTCAAGTTTTTAACATGCACAATGAGCCAATGTTAGAGTATGTTCTTGGTATGTCCTGAGTAGAGGATGGTACTATAATCCGTCCACAATTATTGGGACCTTCTAGTGTGGTGAAATTTTTTTTAGTCACACATAAGCTTGCTGTGAAAAAAATGTTCTCTGGTGTCAGAGCATCTTCCTTTATTCGGACCTTCACATGCGAGGTTTGAGGTTCGAAGGTTCTGTCAGTGGCGGTTATTCAGGGGTAATAGGTGAAGTGGCACTTCTCCAATATTTTTACCATACCAGACCTATTTTTAAAGTTAGTTCTCCTTATCATGTATATTGGTTTTTACTAGGGAAATATGTCCTTGTTTTTGTACTGTGCGATACTCTTGTAGCAGCAAGCGTGCAATAATCAAGCCGACTTTGGTGGCGAGTAGCCTTCCTTCCTTGCTGTTCAACCTCCAGGGCAGAGCTTAATTTGGATGGTTGCTATAATAACTGTGATATCGCCTGCTTCAGTTAGTAGAGAGGGCTTGCAATGAGGTAGATGAGAATCTTAACTTTTGCTTCTTCTAGCATAAGAAGTAGGTGGAACACATTGTATTTAATACTATGGTGTTTTAAATATGAATCCTGCTTATGATACAGTGTGTGTTTTATTAGAAATGCAATTTTCAAGTTGGAAAAATTAAGAAAAGGAAGTTTTAAATGTGTACCAGCCACAAGCCGCCACTGGGTTATGTCAAACAATTTTTTTTAACTTGCGTGTGAGAGTTTGAATAGAGAAAGCTGCTCTGACACCTGATAAATTTTTCAGAGCAAGCTTATATGTGACAAGAAGATTTCTCCAAACCAGAGAGTCCAAATACCAGTGAATGGACTATATATTAGTGATTCATCCTGTGAATCTGTCTGAAATGAAGTCATACTTTGTATATAACGGAGAAGTCAACTTTTATCATTCATTACAGTAATATATTAGACATTTTTATAAACTTAAATGCACTTTTGGTGCTGCATTAATGTATTATATCCTTACATTGGCATATCGCATTAATATATTTTATTATATACCATATAACAAAACAAGCATATGAACAAACAGTTTGTTCAAAACATTTGAAGCATAAAAATTGTCTACAAAGTTTTATGCATATTTTAATGCATTTATTTCAGTGTCCAGTACAAGATAAATTCAGCATCTCTCTGTGAATTCTTCATGGTTATAAACAACTAGGTTTAACTCGGTGGATTTATAAAACCTAAATAAAGCAGAATTATGTAGTTACAATGTGTGTGAGTTTTCTCTGTACTTTCTTCTGACGTTTTGTGCTGGAGTAAAAGTATTACACTTTGTAGTAATGATTATGAAGGAGAGAAATCAGGGAATAAATTATTGAAAGTATGGCAGCTGTTACATGTTGCATAAAATATTACTTTCTCTCTATTTTCATAGGCCATTTCTCCACTATACAGGATACATTTTATTTTAAGAATTCCAGTACTTCTTCCTCAGAAGAAAGCTCTCAGTAAACTTTTAATTTATTTTAGCTATAGTTAAGTTAAAAATAGATGATAAAGAGTATAAGGGTGAAAACATACAGCGGTTCGGTGGGAAATGATGGTTGCCTGGGCGCCACAGTATAATGCATATACTGATTATTTCTGATTTGTTGAACCCGCCTCCGGTCTGCCAGTCGATCGTTGAGCACTTCCCTCTAGCTTCAGGGTAGGAAGCGAAGAACACCTTAATATTATTGCTTGAATAATAATGCAGTTTCTTTGAACACTGAAGGAATATTCTGTTTATTCAAAACGTTGGAAATACAAGTCCAGTCATTGACAATAATTACAAAATTTGTTTGTGAATAATTAATATTGTTACAAGTTCTCGGTAGATCGTTACTAGTGATACAATTGCTGCCGTATATGATTTTGACTAATCGCGATTGAATGTAAGAATCCTTCTAAGTCGATTAATTCCACAGCGAAAATTTTATAAGTCCAATTAATTCTGTGGGCACGAAGCCACAAAGATAAGTAGAGTGATTTTATACGGTGGACACAAGTCCCCGAAGTAGAATTGACTTGACTGCTATAGGCACGGGGCCTTGAAGTAGAGTTGAATATGACTGTTATAGGCGCGGGGCCTTGAAGTAGAGTGATTTTACAGTGCCACGTTAGGCCTAAAGAAAACTTTCTTGGACAAACATTTATCCCTACTCTTCTTAATTATTATTCGTGAATCCCGGCACGTGGTACTATAGACCAGTTCTTATTGGCAAATCTCCCGACCAATAATAATATGTTAGTTTCCCACGGAAATCAATTGGATTTCCCTTATTCTCAAAACCCACAACTTAGCGTCTCGGATTTCTAAGAAGGTTCGGACAGCGTGTTGTATCAGTAGCAACATCAGAAGCAAGGCTTAAACACAATAGCCGACTTCTTAGAATTACTTAAGTGGATCAGTACCCTCTGTGATAAGATCTTGGGAGATTCCCGATACATTGTACCTGAGTACTGCATTGCCTTATCTCGCACCCGCTAGGTCTGCTAGGGAAATTCCCAGCTTCTCCGTCTATTCACTGCAATCTCATTTTAATAGTTATTTAAAATGATGTTGTTAAACTTTTTACCTTTGCCTTCTTTCTAGTTAATAATATTTATAATGAATGTTCCGTCTTTTCACGGTCATTTTAAGACCAAACACGGGCTATGAGATTTTATGATTTTAGTTTGAATAAATTTGGGCAATTAATCTGTCATTTATTATACTTAATTTGGTTATCTTGTTTATTTCTTTTTACCGAAGTATCTGAACTGCAATAAACAGTCGCTATACTTAAGAAGTAAGCTAACCTGTCAGATAATAGAACAATTTTTTCCCTCCACTTGGTGAAATATTTTTCTCATTCTTTTCTTTTTACCTACTTTTGTTAATAGCTTCTTGTTTCTGAAAAAAAAATTACTCTAAATCCCACCACGAGAAAATTTTTTAACAATCTTGAGCTATTTCTGTTTTTTGTTTGTTTTTGTGGAATTATGTCATTGAACAGATTCTGCTGGTTTCATTTATTTATATTGTAATTCGTGGATTAGTCAATACATACATGCTTTGTCCCTTGTATCTCTTGTAAATGCCACCAATAAAATTTTTCGTTAAATGAAATTTCATGATGTATTAGACAAATAAGTAAAATATTTGTCTTAGTCTCTGTTTAATTTGTGTGTTAGTTATTAAGAATGACTTGAAAATTGATGTTATATTCACAAACCCTCATTTTCATGCAATACATATTTCATATTTAAAATATAAACATATGAAACAGGAGACAAAATGTTTTACAAATGTTATTAATTTTTTTTTTTCAAAGCATGCTTTGGTTAGCCATGTTATCTGCTGATATTGTTCCACATTTGTACATTTTCCCATGTGCATTACAGTCAGTAACTTGCTGTTAAACTTCATATTTGCGTTATTTGTTTTTTGATGATAGTGCTTTTCATCCGTTTCCCATTCAAGCTGTCTTATTGGAAACCCGAATTTCTGCATCCAGTCCCAGTAACCTAACCTACCTTGCATCTTTTTTCTTTGCGACTCACATGTCATTATAGAGGTCCTCTTTGAACTCAACCATTCGGCATTTCATCTTTTGGTCTGTAAATTAGTTTGTTATACTGTCATGACCAAATGTGTTGTTTGATTTTCTTTCAAATTGGCATGAATTCATTAAAATCAGTGTGTTTATAAGGATTTGTATTTTTTACTTGTTTAAATATGGTGGCCGTTTGAATGGTTCCATTTCATTTAATGTTCTACTTCTTTCAATGATTTTATACAAATGTTTCATGCTATAAGAATTTGAAGACTACTTTCTCTCTCGAGTGTAAAATTTTCTACAACTTAGTTCTAGTACATTTTTGACATAGCTTTAATAGTTTACTGACAAACAAAGGGCAAAGGTTTGTTTGTTTGTTTTTCCTGAGAAAAAGAAGTGTAACAAAGTGTTAGGTTTGTGAAAATTAACAGCAAGATTACAGAAATAAATTTTCATAAACATTTCTCTTCAAATAGCAAATACACTTTCAAACAAAGGTTTTGAAACCAGAAACTTTGATTCTTGTTCAATGACAATAATTCCATGTACAGTACAGTAAGTACCAGTGCTTCTCCAGATCATTATAATAATTCGTAACTTGTAGGATAGTTTCTTGTGAAACTGAACTAAGATAAGAGTAGACTATACAGTATACCAGAATGCAACTGTCAAATTCGAGGGATTGTAAAATGGACAAAAAACATTTTGAGATGTTGAACTGATGGTCTTGACAGTGTAGGTACAGAAGTGTGCTTTTTTCCCTTCTTCTTCTTCTTCTTCTTTTTTTTTTTTTTCTTTTTTTCCCCCCATATTTTTACTGATAAATTATTATCATGGTGTGTATAGTATTCCTCTTTGGAGACTTCATTCTTTTAAAATTGTTTTCTGGGAAAGTAAGTTTTTAATACTCTTTGAACATTTTTTTGAAAATTATAGGCTTATTTTGTTTTGGTGAAATTTGCCTTTCTGCAGGAGCATGCATGCAAATGACAGCAGTTTGAGTTTTTATTCTATGGCACAGATTACTGTGATATACAGAAGTGAATGCATTATAATAACATGAAAAAATTTACCAATAAATTGTCATCTTTTTTCACCATGTCAGATGGACGTCTAGTATCATTTTATGTCACCACATTGTGTTTAGAACCTTATCTCAAAACATTTATGTTAGTCCACTCTACAATCCTTCAAATTTTATCAATTGAAATCTGGGACACTGTATAAACCTTAATAACACATGTTACTTGCTCAGCACAAATTTAAAAATAATTGTATACGATTTTGAGCAGAAATACTTAAGCTTGATCTGTCAAAGAAAAGGAAGAAACAAGAAAGAAGTTTGTAACTATTATGTCCCCCCCCCCCCATTTTGACAGAGAAATAAGAGAGAGAATGTCATTTGGTATACCTGTAGTGTTATTTTTAAAAGTTGCATTTTCCACATTCAACCGCTAAATAATTGGGATATCTGCCATCAAATTCATAAAACTGCCGATTGGCTGTTACGAAATCTGTATTTTGGAAGCGTGAAGTACAAGAGTAGCTTCCCAGATATCACTACAGTAGAGAGTTTTTGCAGTAAGGAGGGTCTTATCACATTACAGAATGGCATCCTTAACACATCCTTAATAGTAATCTTAGAATTAAACAGTTAGGAAATTTATCAGCAGTGTTTTACTTAAGTAGACATATAGTATACGAAATAAATATTTATTATATGAAATTTAATTTGAATGATGTTATGTGAATATTTCAAGAGAAATTTAAAGAAAGAGCCATTTTTTGCTGAAAGCTTGCATCCATAGATTTTTTGAAATCAGTCTGTATATTGTAGTTTCTCATTGTAACATAGAGATTTTATGTTAAAACATTATCTTCTTTGTGTCATGTTTAGATATAACATCTTATATGATGCCTGGCCTTAAATGTATCAGTATGATATATAGCCTAAACAGTTATTGATTTAAGAAGAAGTATGTGTGAAGAAAACCTCAATCACATGACATTATTGTTGAACTAGAAATAATGGTAAACGAAGCAAAAACTCTTTAACAATTCCTCAAGTTTCCTCAAGTGCAGTTAGAGGCTTTGGTACTGTATTTCTTAAATTTAATTAAAGAGACTAAATTTAGAATTACTGAAGTTTTGTATTCCTAATAGTAACTTTTGTCACAGAAATATTTATTATAAGTTAAATATTTTTTGTTCTTAAGTATGTGATTAAGTTACACTCTTTTATTCTGTTCTTTACGTATGTTCCTCTATTACAAAATGTTGCTCTTTGCATGCTTTCTACCTACCATCCTATGTATGTTTGTAGTCCTTTTGTGTTGTAGTATAGTTTTGTAGCATAGTAATTGATCGTATATACACCTAACTCCAACATTGATCTCCCAGTCTTCATAATTCTTCTTTACTTGATTTTGCCTCTCTTTCATTGCCTCCTTTTATAGCAAAGCAAAATTCAAATCTACTACATGATTCAATATGTGTTTGTGCAGTCATATTCAGCTGATTAAGTTCCTCTTAATACAGTAAAAATGTAATAATTATATGAGTTGAATTTTACACAGAAATTCACTTTGGGTATAGTTTACCTATACTAGTTTTGGTGCCTTCACCACTATTGTTAACAGCTTCATTCATAACCGTAATAATTAAAAATAAAAACAGTCCTGCGATATTTATAAAATAATTAAATTCAACATATTTCAACTTGCAAGGTGAGCTTTGTAGAAGAATTAAATTTTGAAATAAGTTACGCTCAAGATGTTTACGTAGCCGCAGACAAGCAGAACTATCAATTACAGCCATCTGCCAATGGTAAAATAACAGAAGTAGTTGACATAGTGGTCACATTGTAGGCTTTGTCCAACCATGGGTTGTTGTACCATGAAGTCAAGTACAGTTTGCCTAAAAGGCTACCATTGATTCATAACATCAATTTCACAAACATTTCTTCATATACATATTACGTAGTACCTGTCAGATGTTTAGTTATTGGTTTCTGAGGCTTCCAGCCGGGTGAGTAGGACAATTAATTCCGAGCTTTCTCCATCTCGCTCCTCTCCCTGGGAGAAGTGAGCTTATTGTGAAACGGTCTATATTCTAAAGAAAATACATATTTTTTGTATAAATCTTCGAGGATTGATTCCAAGCTTTCAGTACCTTGTGTCCGTCTTCTGGGAGATGTGAGCTAATTGGGAAATAGTCTGTACCATATAGGAAAGACGTTTATGTAATACCATTTCCCAATTAGCTCACTTCTTTCTGAAGATGTGAGTGGAGCAAGCTGTCAAAAGCCTAGAAGAAATCCACCTACTCACTTGGTTGGAAGCCCAAGAGTACATATCCATTCTCGACACTGGGAAAGCCTCAAGTTACGTGTCAGATGTTTAACAGGAATATTTTTGACTCCCACAAAAAAATATTAGGTATTTTTTTAATATGGCGCTGCATTCCTGAAGGGACTAAGCCTACCATCCGACCGCTGCATGTGGTCAGCATGCCTACACCCATGGCATTTAATGTTTCTGTGACTGGGGCTGCTACTTCTTAATGAAGTGGCTCCTCAGTTTAAATCAACGAGGCTGAGTGCACCCCATCCCAGACCTCCAGTCTCAGAAAAATCTGAGGAACTACCGGGGATCGTACCTGGTCCTGCAGATCTGTAGCCAGTGATACAAGCCCTGAGACCATGCGGTTGGTCTATGAGGTGTTATAGGTATATAAAATAGTGAATCAGCTAAGAATCTGATTGTATGAACACATATCATGTTATAGATGAAATTCCAAAATCCTGTCTTCACCAATGGTTTTTCCTTACCAAGTGTAAATACTTTTCCACTAAAAATACTATACATTTCAGAAGAAATAATTGTTTGCCTGTTGTAACTTCTATACTCTATCCCTTTACAGAGCTCACTGGTCACAGTGCTATCTGTTGTATGTCATGTATGGCACTGCATGTTCACTTTAGCTTTTAATTTTCACACTGTAGAATTCTGCACAGTAATACACATCTTTGTTGTACTATTGTAGGTAAATATGTACTTCTATTTTGAGAATACTTGTTAGGTTTAAAAAGTTAAGTTTTTAATATTCGTTTTAAAGAACTGCGAGTATTTGAGATATTTATATTCCATGAAACCTTAGTTTACTATGTCTTATGATAATATTTTTTGCGAGTTCTTGTTTTTCAGTTTTATTCTTATTCATTTATACATTGAAATGGAAGTAGAATGAAGACATTTGTGATGGCTTCTCAGGTTATCAGCCGTGCCAAAATTATAAGGCTCGAGCTTTTGGCCATCTTCACTCTGTGGCCTTCCTCAAAGAGAGCGAAAAAAGACCGAAAGCTCGAGCCTTATAATTTTGACACGGCTTATAACCCGAGAAGCCATGTTAAGTAATCAGCGTTGTGAAAGCTTCAAATCTTATAGAGCGAAGAGAGCTGGTTTTTGTGACTGAATGAGACTTCGGAGCATTAAAAATTAATGGTAATATATGAGACTAGTAAACTCTTAAAAAATAAAAGTATAAGATGTAAAAACATTTGAAATCTCTATTGCAAGCCACAAAATATATTAGAATTACCTACGTAATTGTTTATTTTAAATTCTTTTAGCACTGGCGTGTTTACATTTCTGTTATTTCATTTCTATTACCGTACATTTTCAGGATATGGTCTAGTCCCATTTATTGCTAAAAAATCCTAGTCTCTTTAAGTCCCCATATCGAACTTTTTTTCATCTCGTACACAATTTGTTTAATGTACCGCTTTATTTTCAACGGATTTATTTTTAGTGTCACACATTCAAACAAAATTGAGTCAGTGTTCATTTTAATCCATGATTTTTGTAATGAAGGTCTTACTAGTTCCAGTGATAAAGCAATTGGGTACAAAGTATAAAATGATTAGAAGTGATTAATACTACAGTTTATTATACATTTCTCTACTTAGCATGTCATCTGGTAGAGGAATTGAGTAGCCTGTGGAGGAAGATATTAATCTGCTGTGGTTTCGATTTTTATCCTAATGAGTACGGTACTTAGTTAACCTATGGAAATTTTGATTAACCAGAATACTGTAGAATATTAACTCCATAACATATTCCTAGGGTTTACGTCCAAATAGAATAGTCCATATAGATTTGATGTCTGTTCTAAAAAGGTTCATTTAACCTTCTGCATGCCAAGCTAAAATAATAACCCGGAATACCAAAAGGAGTACCACAGTACCCCAAGGCAAAGTGTATTGTTACACAAGGTAAATTAACAGAAACTGAAGTAATCATATACAATAACATTGTAATACACCAAATATGTCCCTTAGTTCAACGTTTGACTTCAATTGACAGTTATATTTATTCTGTAAAAAATAATACATATTTTGCAATTTTGCAGGTTTAGTGTCTATTGCAATTACACATATTGCAGTTTCAATCAACACAGTTTTTGTACACTTTGTCTGTCTTCATAACGGTATATTCACTGCACACAAACGAATAGCATTTGCGAGATTTTGTTTGCACTTCCGGCCCTTTTTTCCTAGGACAGAGTCTGCAGTCCCTTGCAGAGTTTCCATTGAACTAGATTGCTGTCTCTATGCTTTCACCATCACCAAGCAATTCATTTCTGTTATCATGTTTGCAGGCATTCCAGTCCGCTTTTGCATTCTTTCTACAATGTGCATTTGTACATGTATTCTTTCTTGTTACATGGAATCCCAAGCATTGAACCAGAGAACCCTGATAAACATTTCAATTATTATTTACCATAGAGATAAATTGAATTAAAAAATTCAACAATGATAGTGTTTAGTGGGGAGTGTTCAACAATTTCACGTAGTTTAATAAAGATAAGTTATTTGTAACAGCTACAAATAATAAAATAGTAATGTTGGGTCCTGTAGTACCCCGCTTGGTATGCGGAAGGTTAATAAATTGTTCATGATATTATCCAATATGAAATACAATTTTGAAAAAGTGTCTCTGCTTTAAGCGATATTATTCCATATGAAAGGTTGTAAATTCAGACTGCATTATCCAGTATGAAAAATGTCAAATATAAGAATAGTCCATTGGATTTGTTTGCAAGCTAATAGCTGCTGAGTGGCCATGGTGGTACAGAGGTAGCTTGTCTGCCTCTGGATCCAAAGGATGTGTTCAAACCTGTCTGCGGTTGATAGAGTTTTCAGGACATAAAAATCCTGGAGGCACGAAGGCCAGTGGAGGCACATAGACTTACAGCGCATGAAAGATGGACCTAATTTCCTGTAACTGGTTGTAAAGGCGGTAGACATACATAGGAAAATAAAAGTGTAACGAAATTAGTCTTGGTAATGAAACCTCCACTCAGAAGCGTTATACTCCCGTCTGAGGAGTGACACGATGCCATCCATCCATCCAATAGCTACAAAGTGTTTTTTTTTTGTTTCTTAGTTATGAATTGCAATGAAATGAAAATATAAAACTAATTTTAAAACATTCTTCTCACACATTGGAAAGCCCCCCTTTCATCTTATATTTATCAAAATACCATTTTGAAACCGAAACTCAGAACGTATATGGAGATTGTTTTGGTAGATGCTGTTGAAGACTATATATATATATAAGATTAATTGAAGAGCGTTTTTTCAAAAGCCGATATCTACATAAAGTATAGTTTTGAGATATTCAATTTTTTTTGCCTACACTTGACACATTTAAGAATTTTTATCTGTGTTTTTGTTATAAGATTGTACATGCTAACACCTTTTTGATATCAATACCTTCATTTAGAGAAAAATAATGTAGCATTGTTTATTTCAGCTCAAAATATTCAAAGTTTTCACAAAATCCGATATCTGCACAGGACAGTGTACTGTATCTGCAGATTTAACATTTAATTGTATATTACTAAAGAGAATTTTTTGCATTTGTTACAAATGTTATATATCTGGGCATATTTTCAGGCAATTACAAAATGTATATGTCACTCCATATAGATGTGCAGCCCTTATTCTGTCGTTTTCCTTAAGAAGTACAAACATTATTCCACTATAAATATTAACATTCAATGTGAATACACATCACAGAGCAACAAGACTACTTCAAAACAGAAATACTATTGAATAGAAACATTTAAGAAATTCAGTGGTCACCTAAAAAATTGCAGGGATACCTAAAAACAAGCGAATGTTGATGAACGACTCAGAATAAATCTGAATATTGATTTCAAAACAGTTATAAATCTATTACTACGTGGGCCATCTATAAAGTAAGTTTCCTGGGGCCGTTTACAGAAACAAAATTTCAAGGAAATATTTATTGCAACAGATACAGGAAGTGTTCAGCTATTTTTCAACATATTCGCCACCGGAATTGAAATATTTGTCATATCTTGGGAGCAACTTTTGAACACCTGTGTCGTAGAAGTTTGCCGCCTGGAATTGGAACAACTGAGTGACAACCACCTTTGCCTCACTGTCAATCTTTTTCCCAGCCGAACTTCTGCAGGAGACTTGTTGGGAGGTGTTTAAACATCCACCCTACAGCCCGGACCTTGCTCCCAGTGATTTCCATCTTTTCCTACATCTCAAGAAATGACAGGGAAAGACTGAGAGGAGGAAATGTTTGTCACACAGTGGTTAAAATCCCTGGGGGCAGACTTGTACCACTCAGGTATCAAAAGTTGATTCCACAGTATGACAAATGTTTCAATTCCGGTGGCGAATGTGTTGAAAAACAGCTAACACTTCTTGTATCTGTTGGAATATATATGTCCACGAAAATATGTTTTGTTTCTGTAAAAAGCCCCAGGGAAACTTACTTTACGGATGCACCTCATACATAGCCTACTAAAAGAGTTCCATTAATTTATTTATTGCAGCAATCACGTCTGCATAAAATGCTTTAGCATCATCAGGGAACGAAAAGTACTGCATTAGTTTTTCAACATCCCGTTTTTTCCAACACGTGGTTTACTTTGGGAAATTAATTAATTTTTTCCCGCAAACACTTTTAAGTCATTAACACCTTTTTTTTAGCACTTCATATTCAATGTCTGATCCAAAATAAGTAGATCGAAAGAAGCACTTTTTTACTCTCCCCTTTAAAATTTCTCTTGTAGCGCAAGAATAATGTTGCTGACAAAATCTGAAATGAAAATTAGGATCTTAATGCCTTCTTAAAATCCCGTATTTTCCATTCTTGACCACGCATTTATACCTTTATATGTTTCTTCATTATGTGGCAGTTGAGGACAAATAATGTCATCTTTAAACCTCTAATCCTTCTCTAATCTCCCAAATACCTGATCAGGTGGCATGTAACTATGACCAAGTACCAACGATTAATGCAATGGTCAGTGTTACCACATGAAAAAAATTGCCTATCCTTGATTCGCCACAGATATCGGATTTTGCTAGAACACCTTAACTGTAGATATCCGATTTTGCAAAAACTACCGTTTTTCTACCATTTCTGAGTGGAACAGATTTCGGAATATGAAAGAACCAGTATAACCATTGAAAAGGCAGCTACTTAAACTATACAAAACAATATATATCTCAATTTCGTCAAAACCTGCAGTTATCGGCTTTTGAAAAAACGCTCCTCAATTGGTCTGGGTGGAACACTCAGTATGACACTGGCTTCCTGTTCCAGCGTTCAAGTTTGAACCCAGCACAGGTCTTTATGTTCACAAACATGAAATAGAACTTTCACATTACAAAATTTCAATGCAATTGTGATGGATAAAGGCCTAATATATATATATGTATATATACCGTATATCATAGTTCATTAATGGGATGTTTTATAGAGCTTGATATTAGAAAATAGAAAAAACCTTATAGAACAGACATTACGTATATAGGACTTGCTCTAAAAAGGTGTTGTTTCTGGATTGACTGCCTTTACTGTCATCTTTTCATGTCTCTAATCTTGCTATCCATTGATTTTAGTTTATATAATATATATTATGATGGTGAAGGTTAAGTGGGTCTGGGTGTCTCCTTTCTCAGTGTCTTAGGAGTTTGGATAGTGCTACATCCTACAATGATATCCATTTCTCAGATTCTGTATCACATCAGAAGGATATTCCCCCATGTTCCTTCTTAGGTTGTAATGTGACGTGGCTTATATTAAACCCTATCAACATCTTTACAAAACCTGTTGGAGTTTCATTGAACTGAACAGAAACATCGAAATGTTGAAACTGAAGTATGTCATATGACGAGACGAAGAAAGCGGATATTTGGGGGTTCCTATTTGTGCGTAGGCTATGTTGTAGTCCTATAATAACTTCCTAATTTTAGCCCATGCCTGTTACTTTTTAAAAAAATGCCTGACCTGTTTTCTTTAAATTTTAATTGTACTAAAAATGAATGATACAACCTACCCGACAATGTACAACAAACCCAATTGATTTCATTAATAGAACAAAATAATTCTCTAATACAATCTGCACATGAACTTTCAGGGTCAGCAGCAAACAGAACAAATATCAGATCAACAAATATCAATCAGAACAAATATCAATCCTTTCTATTGAGGAACTCTCCTTACAGAATATCCCAAACAAAGAATTTTTTGTAGAATATATAGTGCAGAAACGCAAACTAGAAATACTCTTTACTTCAGAATAACTATGTGTACTGAAAATACTTAAGCCTGACATTACCTATTAATGTCAAAAGGCTTATAATGAAAATAAATGAAAAAAAAAGGACTACAGGGTTACCCAAGTTTCAATGTGCCAACTTTAAAGCATTACAGAATTGTGATGTATACTTTGTTCCAAAATCACTTCCCCTTTCCAAGTGTCCAAAAAAATGGCCCAGTTGGCTAGATATTAACAGAAGTAACAAAATTAGGAAAAATATATAGAAATTAATGTAAATTTAGAAATTTGTTCAAATCATAAGTACAGCGTTGCATGATGCTTAGTGTGATTTCTTTCCATAAATAATCCATTAACATTGATGGATTGATATTAATTATTGGAGATTAATGTGCAGTGCATTTTTTGGAAGTTGTTGATTGATTAAATAATTTTAGCCACTTCCTTAAAAACTTCTTTCACTGTTTATTACATCACAGGTCCATCAAAATCAGCATCTTATTTGCAAAGATTTTGGGACTAAAGATTTAAAGACAAATTGGTTGTCATGTTTGCTTTTCCTGCTAACAGCTTTAGCCTTAATTCTGTCTACTGCTTAGAATATAATGTCTCAATTTTTTATGCAGAGTGATCCAAAAGTTGTGATCCATTTTAATGTGGGCTATTTTTACAGCAACGGAGATTAGATGTGTGACAGTTTTTTTAATCTTATTTTATAGTTCGACATTGCCCCCTTCCATCTGATAGCTTAACTGTCAAATATGGGAAAAATAATGGTCAAATGGTATTGACATGTGGCAGAAAGATCTTCTGAAAATTATGTTTGGCATATTTCACAGAAATATAGATCTACCATTTCTTCATGTTTATGGTACTCACAGTTATGAGTAGGGACCGGATTTTTAGGTTTTTAAAAACACTGTTTTAGGTTTTCCATTAGGTGAAATAGGTTTTTTTAGGTTTTTTGTCCAAAATATCGTTTTCGGGTAGAATAATTGGTTTAATGAATTTGAATGTGCTACATAGGATTGAGTACATAATACTTGTATAAAGTTTAACTTAACAAAATTGACTTAAATTTGTGTAAAACTTGCTTTAAGACATTATACAATTGAAGAAAGAAAGCATAAACAATCAAAAGAAGTAGTGAAAATAAGATTGCCTCACAATTCCTGGTTACAGTATATTACTAAATATTTTTCAAGATTCTCAACTGTGAAGTTCTTCCTGTTATCTCTTAGTTAATAGTTAATAGTTAATACTGTATTTAGACACTGCTCTTCTCAGGATTCGAATCCGATGCTTCTAATTTAGTGAGTAAAATACTTTATGGTTGGATGTGGATATAATGTGAAACTCGATTTCATTTGTTTCGACATAATTAACACGCCTTCTTAAAACTCACAGTGTGACCACTCAGTATGAATAACAGGGCAGTACTAAAGGCAAACAAAAAACAAGCGGTTTAAAACACAGAAATATATATCCTTGTTTATACATGGCAACAATGGTTGTTCGTACGAATATTTTAAAAGGAATACGCCAGTACTCTTTTCCTCTCTTGATACTGTCCGTCCTAAACGACAATGGGTTGAATGAACCGCTGGTAGTATTAAGTTCTACCCAACAAAAATTATTCTCTCCCCGCAAAATATGGATTTCTCAACTGACAAACAAAAAAGACAAAAAAAGGAGCCTAAATTAGATATTTTAGGTTTTATATCCCGTTTAGGTATATTTAGGTTTTTATACCCCATTTAGGTATTTTTAGGTGCCACAGAATTAATGTGGGTGAATCCTATGGACATGATTCGAAAAAGTGTATGAGCGCTTTTTGTTTTGGAAGTAAGGAAAAAAATAGGTAAAAACCTAAGAATCCGGTCCCTAGTTATGAGTGACATCTACCTAGGTATTTGTGGCACCCATCTCATTTTGAGATCAATGGTACCTGCAGGAATAGGTGATGTGTTATCAAAATGTCATCTATAGTTTTCATTATATGGGGTTTTATAAGACCTATTTTGCATGACAGAATTAATCCTGATCATCAATTTCTATGTTGAATAATTGTTTCTCAGGCTTCCAATCAGGTGATTGGGATGAAAAAATCTGTGTTACAGATCATAAATAATAATACTATTGATTCCATTTCTATTACCCGATCAATCGGATCCCTCCATCTGTCTCGTCAACTTCATAACTCTCCTATTTGCCCCTTCCACACCATCAAGCCTTTTTTCTGAACCAGCTTACTTCTCCCAAACCAGGGCAGTAGAGAAGTTGCTGAAAGCTTAGGTACAATCATCCCATTACCGGTTTGGAACTTGGAGAAATCACCAAGAAAGCCTCAAGTCACAGATTACTATGGTGATGTAGGATTGAGAGATTGAGACCTTTTACTTGATTCGGTATGTGTGCTTCTTGGCCATTCTTAGTAGCTGGAGCAGTAATTTATCTGGTTAATTCGGATAAAGTACGAGACTTCTGCCTGCTAACTACTGTATTTTACGGATTATAAGACACACTTTTTTACCTTGAAAACAGAACCTCGAAAGTTGGGTGCGTCTAATGGTCTGAAGTACATTAAAAAATTTAAATTATGGTAAATATTTCCGAAATATAAACATGTTGTAAACTATAAGATAATTATAAATGTTGGCATAGGCTGTACATCAGTGCACTTGTCACAATTGTAAAATGAGGGTAGCTGGAATCCAGGTATACAGTGCGAAAAGAAAGGAATGTTGAGTTCTTTTATATGAAAGGAGTTGTCTCCGCCGGGTGGTTTAAATGAAAACAATAACCTCTAAACAGTTTTTTCCCGTTACACTTACCGTATGCTGAATTGAGGGTTAGAGGTTGAAAAGTATTTTCAGTCTTTCTTGAAAAATCAGTTCAGTTGTTAAAATTTACACGTTGCACCTTTACAGAAGAGATTTTCATGCAACACAGGTTTTAAGTTAGAAATTATTTACACTGATTCTCTTGTACAAGGATATGATAATGTTTTCCCTTTAAATTTCCATCCTAAAATCAAGGTGCGTCTTATAGTCCATAAAATACGGCAGTTGTTTGTGGTATCCTGTGTGCTGTTGGTGACATGAAGTCTTATTAGTGAGACAGGCATCTTGTAGATGCACAGGATTTAGCAATACCGGATCTGTGATTCCTTTAGTCTGAGCTGCACATGCACTACAGTGAAGGACTCAGCACGACCTTCTTGGCTGAAAGGTCTGGGTAACACGTTGAATCTCAGTGCTAGGGATCAGGGCTTGAAATTGTTCTCATGAAAGGGAATTCCCAGTAAGCGCAAGTCAAAAGCTTGCATTGATTACATCCCTGCCCTTTACACACTGCCCATTGCTACTTCTGATTCAGTGAGTTTGCAAGGTCTTCAGATGTGTGGGCATGGGGGTTAAACCTTTGTGATTCCACCAGGAATTTGCCCCAGATTGCTTATTAGAGGAAGTTAAAGTCGTTATAACCCCACTTTCCCTGTAGGTGAACCTGTGGAAGTATCATTAACATTAAGGGAAAGAAATGTGATTTTGGGTGCCTTCTCAGGCCTTTAAAGGAAGGCTAGGTGGAAGGGCTATGACCAAGATGGGGTATTCTTTCTGTCAAAAAGTTCTTGCTTCCATCTGGATTTTGTTTTTATTCTCTCATAATCTGCTTTGAAATACACCTATTATTATTATTATTATTATTATTTTATTATTTTTTATAATTATTTGTATTTATTACCCAAATATTGAACCTTTATTCCACCTGCAATATGCATCACACTTCCTAACAATGGAATAGCTTTCTGTAATATGGATCAGAACTTTTGAATCACCTGTTCAAGAATGTTTAGTATGGGAGGCAAAATGGATTCACTCTCCTATTTTCACACAGTTGCCACTTTGAGTTAAGCTCAAGAGGAAGACGTTTGTTTCTTCTTCATAGCTTGGACATTTTTGCATGCCATTTTTGGCTTGCTTCTACGGAGTTAGGTATGCTATTCATTTTTGCATGATTGTTGAGGTAAATTTTTTAATTGTAAGTTTCATGATTTATATGTGTTGAGCTTCCACCTCATCACAGTTAACCTACAGAAGTTGTACCACAATATTAGTAGTACCTTGTTCTGCTGATTCACACTTAGTGACATACCATTAGCACCCCTGCTTATTGCAAGAGCACATGCTTGTAGGATTATCTTTTATTTAATTGTGACAAATTATATAGCTTGTGGAATACATTTTGAAGTTTCTGATTAAGGATTTAGTGAGTGGGGCAGTTGAACACTTTGCAGTACATGTAAGCTAAGGATATCTCATGCCTGTATTTAATAATACATACTTTGCTCCCTAGCTCCATTTTTGCCGAGAATTTTATGAGGGTGAGTCCAAAAATAAGTTTCCCCTGGCGACTGTGTACAGAAGTGTGGATGTACATTGAGACATTTGTCATACGGCTTTAGAAGCTTCAAAAAGCACTCCAGAAACAAATCAGGGCTTTGCATATGGAAGAAGTAGTGGTCTCGCATTGTCATCCAACAACAGAACGCCAGATTGGAGAAGGCCAGGCCACTTTTCCCGAATCGCCTCCTTCAATTTCGACAGGTTGTGACAATACCACGTAGCAGTGATGGTTCCATCCTCCAAAAAGTCCAACAACAAAACCCCTTGGGCGTCCCAGAACACTGTGAGGAGCACTTTACCTGCAGAGGGCGTTGTTTTGAACTTCTTTCGAACAGGTGATGATGGATGTTTCCACTTGATGTGGCCTTCGATTCAGGTGTGAAATGATGGACCCGCATTTCATCCCCCGTCACAATCCGAAACAGAAAGTCATTGCCATCATGATGGTAACGCATGAGATGTTCCAGGCTGACTCCCATGCGTATGGTGTATGGATGTCTTTCGCATTCAACCGATGTCTTATTTCCCCCATTGCTGTTCGATTTCCCAGGGAAAAATAGAGGGGAAACTTATTTTCGGACTCCCCCTTGTAATTCCACAGATGCAATAAATGCTCACTTCTCTTTTCCTTTGTGCATTGAACCATATTTGTTTTAGCAACTTAGAAATTCCCAGTTATGGGATACATATTTTTAAGTTATCCAGTTGTTCCCTTATTTTTGTTATGAAATACACAATTTGTATAAAGTATACGGAGGTACATACAGAAATATGACTGCTGTATGTCCCTAAAGATGCATTTCTGTGTAGTCATTTGAACTTTTCCCCAAGAAGCCTTTGGAAAGCTAGTGATGAATGTAGGAGAGATTTTACCAGGAAGTCCCTCTAATGTAATGTTTATTCATAAATCCCATTTTAAAAAATGAGTACGGTGTAATGTAAATACTGTTATCTCATTTATATCTCATCAAAACTTACACAAATGTAATATAATGTTTATGTTTGGAAGTAACAAAATTATTATCTTTTGACAGTAAAAAGTGTTCTAAAACTTCAGTACCGGTAAAGATTAAATGGTTATTTCTCCAGTTGGCCTACCTTACGTTATAATATTTTAAAAAGAATTATGAATTCTGGAATTTAAATTCTACAGAAAATACTATTTTCATTTAAGTTAATACAACTATTTTACAGTGTTATTAAGAGAAAATAATTGAGTTGTTTTGTCTGGCAACCCTCTGGCCTATTTTCTCAGGGTGAAAGGCAATTTTATGTAATACAGAATTGTAGGAAATTATGTAGAAAAGAAAGAGAGGTAGTCCTAAACTTACGTCACTAAAACTGATATGCTTAATTACTCCTATTAATTGTCTACATTTCTAGTAAGGGATGGAGGGAACAGTTTGAATTCTGTGCTTTATTTGTCTACAGTTGCAGTGAGGGATATCAGGATTCAGCTGTGTTTAAATTGATCTTCACTTGAGTCAAAACAATGGAACACTTGATTCATGGACAGTTTTGCTCAAGATTGTTCTCTTTCGTCCTGTTGTCATTTCATCAGGTCACCATTCTTTTCACTAAAGGGATGAAAGGATGAAATTTGTGAAAAAAATAATTTTTATAAAAATTTCTGGAAAATCTATGTATGAAACTCATAAGCTCAAAATTCATGTCAAATTTGAATTCCAAATGATGAATAGGCCTATTTAAAAAAAATTTCTTAATTTTATATTATTATAGGCCTACCGTTCCTAGTCTGTCAGATTCTTCGTATAGAAAGGAAATAGTTTTAGAATTAATTTGTTTCGCTTGTGTTTAGAAAAGGTATAATTTGTTCCGTGATACATTAATGCATGATAAATATAAAATGTTACATTGTCTTTACGTCTAAAAGTTTGTCCCAATCCCACTTACATAAAATTCAATAATTTAAAAAAAAGTTCATAGTGAATGTTAACACACCACTTTTATTATTACTGTACATTCCCTGAAAATGTAAACAAATACTAAATACTATGTGGAGCATTTTCTATGTTGGGAAATGCTAAAGTAAATAATAAGTTGAAAAATCAAGCCCACACTAATTAGCCTATATAAACTAAACTTTACCATGATTTCTTTATAGAGGAAAGACTTTCCAGTGATATTCTTGTGCAAAATATTTTCAAGCTCATTTCTTTATTAAATATAGACGTTATAAACATTATGTCAAAAGGATAAATACTGAAATTTTCCAGTATGGGCAAAATTTGTATCAGTATGGGCACTGCCCCTGCAGGTACACTGTGTTTGTTGAAGCACTACACTATAAACCAGAAGATCATGTGTTTGATCTCCGATGAGGTCGTTGGATTTTTTCAATTGGCCTAATTGTTCTTGGGGTCAACTCAGCCTACAACAGAAATAAATACCAATCCTGGGGTAAAGGCTAACAATCTTATCACCTTCACATGTCAAATGTCTAAAAATCTGGTAGCCTCATCCCCCCCTCCTGGAGCCCTAAGGACCTTCATGGCCTGTACAAGGATCACGTTACTTTAATGGGCACAGCCTGATATGTCCGTTTCTGGCTATCAGCTTGACTACCTTCAGTTGTCTCAGCTAATCGATTACTCTTGTCTCTTTGCTAAGGGAAGCGGGATCCATATCATTCTGTCAGGTCCCCCCCATAGCAATTTGCTCTACACTTCTGTGCAGCAAGAATTCACAAACAGATGAGTTGTTGAGTTATTTAAATATAGTTTTTTACCTGGAGATCTTGGTGTCCAAATGCTAGGTTTATGGTTGGAAGATGGTCATGTAAGGTATTGCTGTCTACTTAAGTGCTTTAGAGGGAGTTGCATTCATAGTTTCACAACTCCAGAATTTTGGTTGAAGTTGAGGAAGCAGCTAACATTTCCTTCTTGATTGTGCTGATAAGGAAAACCATTCATTTAGCTTATAGAAACAATCCAAATTGGACATTGGTGCAACTTATGCTCATGTGGTTTCAATGAATCTTACGTATTCTTCAGCTTATTATCTGAAGCTAAAAAGCCACAGAACTGCTTTGGAGGAAAACGGTGTTTTCTTTTGATTCCTGAAACCCAACGTTGTAAAACACTGACTTCTTGAATTGTTGGATCAATAAAAAGTTTCTGTATGATTTGAGGTTTTCCTGGCATAGAGTCTGACCAAATTCTTCTCAAGTTGTTGGCCAGGTGAGAAACTAAGAACTTTTCATTACTTCAGAGGCTCATTCTGATTCCATCTTCAGAGGCTCATTCTGATTCCATCTTCAGAAGATACTGAAGTGTTGAACATTGGTTGATTATGATCTTTATACTCACCTGATTGGCAGGTGTACAGAGATCGGCTACCAGTAGGCCAGTGGATCGAATGTCATGAGTTGATTTGCACACCGAGTTAATATGACAGCATTGATCACAGGCTGGTTGATTCCACTTGTGTAGGTGAATATGAAATATTACTTCAGCATCCCTAAGGATGAAGATATGTCCCCCAAACTGTCAGTCAATTAAATATTTCAAACTTGTCTGACATCCTGGAAACAATTTATTCATAAACAATGCAAACAATAATTTAGTTTGTGTTTATAGTAATATTTTCAACAACGTAGTGATGTCTTTTGAAGGTGTACTTCTTAAATTGTTCTTTTATCAAAGTGGCTATAGTTATGCAATGGTTGAAAATGTTAGACCCATTTCAGTACTTCTGCACCCTACTAGTAAGACACAAACATGGATTGAAATGAGCCGTGACTTTCTTCAGGTATATCACCCTTCATGCTCATCACTGCCAATGATGGAGGTAAGTGTACCACCCATCATTTTTTACTTTGTCACATCACATTTAAGAAAATCTGGTACTTCATAATTTTAATTGATTAAGTTTTTCACAGAACAATGCACATGGTAGAAAACAGTGTGTGTGACATAATCTTAAAAAACAGAATAATTTGAGGTGTGTTTTTAAAATAAGTACCGATAGAACATTATTTTCTCCATATGTTCTTTTCATTCTTTTCCTTACACCTTACACTACTTCTCCACATAGTCTCTGCCCTTATTGAGGCAGTTATCATAATGCAAATGGTTTTGTGTGCCTTTGGTTGAAGAATGATACCGTCTATGATGAAAGCCGTAGTTTTCTTCTTGTTTTGTTATCATTGTCAATAAAATGTTTTCCAGCAAATGATTTCTTTAGATGAAGAAACAGGTTAAATCCTCTTGATTCATGAGAATGCTAAACAAATTCAAGATCTCATCACATCATTTGATTGGGAAGAATTTGTTAAAGTCCTGACTTGGCACCAAGTGATTTTTACTTGTTTCTTCCTCTGAAAAAAAATTATTTGCTGGAAAACGTTTTAACAGTGATGATGATGTGATACAAGAAGTGCACATTTGGTTATCATCGCTGGCGGCATCATTCTTCGACGAAGGCGTACAAAACCTGGTGTCACATTATGTCAGGTGCCTCAATAAGGGTGGAGACTATGTGAAGAGGTAGTGTAAGGTGTAAGGAAAAGAATGAAAATAAAATATTGAGAAAATAATGTTATATTTCGTTAAGAAAAATTGTTGGTACTTACTTTAAACACACACCTTATTTTTATGTTTAGTATGGGAATGTTTTATGGGAATGTTTAGTATTCACTCTGTTAGTATTCACCAAGAAAGGTTTCCTTCTTTGCTAAATGTTATCATACAAGGGAATGAAAATAGGATCTGGGTAAAGAGCTTTCTACTATTACAGTAAAGTCATGACTGTCTGTGGTTTAGGAGGAAAATAGTAATGTCAAAACAATTTTCCTTGCGTAAAAGATAGCCCCCAGATTCTTCATCCAAAATTATACAATGTTCTCTTTAGTTGTACTATTACATTACTTTGTATAGCATCAGAATACACTATTATAATGTATTATAATTAGTTGTACAGTAATTAATTAACTTGCCTCTTCATAAATTTATGCAGGCGATTCTGTCTTGGGAGAGAGTTCATACCAGAAATCGTGCTTACTGCCATCAGGATTCCTTAGCATAATAAAAAAGTCCTGTATACTCTGCCTGATGTAAAATCAGATTCGTTATTGTATTTCTTGTTTTGATTAGGTTATTTAATTATTCTCTTTTGTTTTGTTTCCAGTTACTAATTGTAAACATTATGCTTTAACCTTAATAGAAAGCTAAAGGATTTCCTTCAAATATAAATATATAAGTTACATGTATTTCATACCCACATTTTTCTTCCTCATGTTCTGTGAAAATCTTGTATTAATTAAAAATGTGAGGTAAACGAAGTTTTATTTTTTGTTTCTGTCTTTTCCGTTGCTTAGTATGCCATTTTTCCTATAGCATTAAATAGTCAAAATATCTGTTCTTGTGTTGAGTGACTAATTCTATTTTTAAGGAAGTATATCAATAACATGCATTTTCTATGCAGTTTATCATTCTGTTATTGTTTTTACAATGTGAACCAAAGATGAAACCACTGCACCTTTATTTTGAGTAGCATGCAGCAATCACCGGGTATTGGATGATCGTTCACCATGGCAATTTTAGCTCTCTCCGCCACTTCCATCTACTATCAGTGATGTTTTAAACAGGAGAATATCCAAGTTAAAGAGGAAAATCACTCACCTTTCTTAGACTCAATGTTGAAAATGGTGTCAGTTTCTATACATTGTTACAATACATTATTTTAAAGGCAAGTTACTTTCAGGATAAGGGAATGGTGGGCAAAGCACGGTCAAGAAAATCTTAATGACATTCTTGAGGCAGTTGAAGTGAGTCTTAAAAGGCCCAGTTGTTGTTTAGCTCAGGAAGTTGGGATTTCTCAAACATCAGTCTTAATGGGACTTAAAAATGTTTGAAGTTCTGTCCAATTAATATTTATACACAGTTCTCAGGTATTATTTAGATGAGAGGAGACAGCATTTTTAACATCAACTTTAAAATAGGTGAGTTAATATAATGAAATTCTTCTTTATATTTGAGTATTCTTTTACTTGAACCTTTGGTGAGAAATTAAAATAGTGGAGAGACCTAAAAACTGTTGCAATGATCGGTTGCCCTATGCCCAGCGAAGGCTGCAAGCTATGCATGGTAAAAGTCCAATAGCTTCGTCTTCGTTCACACTACAATACACTAATCATACTATCTACTACAGTGAGTCCCATGCAAGAGTTGGCCAATGACGCAGGTTTCTGCGTCGCGGTGGGCACAGCTCCAACTCCTGAGCGATGGGGTGAAATATCTACGCAATTAAAGCCACAATCGGTGTAATGATTCAGGTTCTCACATTTACAGTTAAAATTACAATGAAAATAACCACGTACTTCATCACAAGAGACATTAGAAATGGCCTTCTCTTGCATCCACACAACACTGACACCTTTTTAGGAAATTTTCTTTCACGCGCATAAGTTCTGCTTCCGAGATAGAGTTCATTTCTCTTGTGATACTATCTTTAAGTTCTTCTTATGTATGGGGAATTGATCTATACACTTTATTTTTCAAGTTCCCCATAAATAATAGTCACATAGGCTATTGTTAGAAGAACTTCAGTATCACAAGAGAAATTAACTATCTCGGAAGCTGAACTTATGTGCGTGAAAGAAAATTTCCTAAAAAGGTGCCAGTGTTGTGTGGATGCAAGAGGAGAATATTTCCAACATCTCTTCTGATGAGGTACGTGGTTATTTTCATTGTAATTCCAACTTTAACTGTGAGAACCTGAACCATTACACTGATCGCGGCTTTATTTGCATAGATATTTCATCCGATTGCTCGGGAGTTGGAGCTGTGCCCGCCGCGATGCAGAAACCCACGTCATTGGCCAACTCTTGCGTGGGACTCACTGTAGATAACCATTTAGTGTAGCTACTAATAATTATCTGTATGTAGATAGAACACATATGACATCTGAATTATATGTAATATGTAGAATAGAATATAATTTTATTATTAAGCATTTTCATACAAAGAAAGATACATCTTTCTTATATGGCTTATTTACAAGTCTAACAATACCCCTTGCAAGTCCCCTCATGCTCTAACCCCAAGGTTTTATGCATAATTCGAAACCATCAATATCTTCCAAGAAATTTACCATTGTCAACTAGTTTTAAGCCTACTTCCTAATTTTTGTAATCTCTTTATTTGTAATTCCAACCAAATAGTCTCCCATTTCCATTGTGTTTGAATGCTTCCGTGTATTTTAATATCTTAATGACTACATTTTTACCCTTTTAATTATTTTCCTACCCAAACTAGTTCTCCCCATTTTTAAACCTCTTTACTACATGTAGCACAGCCTTCCTCATTGCCATTCTTTAAAACTTTCTGGAATATCACCCCAGTTCTAAACCATGCCTATATCTCCCAAGTTTTATCACAGCAAGCCACGTGCATCTCTCTTCCCCATTCTGCTTTAATTACCATGTAAAATCTCAATTTTTCTTTGCAAAACTTGTCCAGAGCTCTCATTTTTTGTGCCCTTACTTCCCTTCAAAAATCCAACCTTCTTCTCGTTGCCAAATATCCCCCATTCCAACTTCCTCCAGCATTCATTCCATTCTCTTATCGTGCTTCTACCTTCCTTTGGATAATTCATACTTTATTTTATTTTATTATTCTCGCCCGAATGTATGTTTCAATACCAGTATTTCAAAATTTCCTCTGTCGTTCCTTTTCTTAACTCTGCTAAAGCTACTCCCATTTGTGATCCTTTTAGTGAACCTAGGACATCTTGACATAACATCCTATGTACTAGGTCAAATTTGAACCCGCATATAGCATCTTTGATTCCACCACTAATACATTCTTTTTGGCCATTTAACTGTTACCGGTACATTAGTATTTTTTTTAGGTTTCACCAACGAATATATTTAATATATACGGTATATACACACATATACAACCCCAAAGAGCAAAGCTCATGTGAGGGTTGGCATACATACATTGGTTCAAAAGAAAAAAAAAATAGTAACAGCAATAGTAACAAAAATAGTAATAGTACTACAATTATCTTAAGGCTATAACAAAAATTCACTAGTAACAAACACAACTACATACCAGAAAAAAACACTTGAAATGAGTCATTCCAAAATTGAAGAGCCTGGTGCAAGAACCAGACAGCTCCAAATTATAAAAACTTTCAGGAGAGACAAACAACCGAATAAAATAATTGAATGTCAAAATATAGGGCTTTTCCATGTACAATAGCTAAAAGCAATAGTGACATAATACAAATATAAATAAAAAAATATATATAATTGAACTATCGCCTCTGCAAGAACCAGAGTGCTCCAGGAGCTGTTTGAGCTCATGCGCAGCATAAACAATTAAAATAACCCCAATAGCTCCTTTTACATTCTTACTACACATGAAATCAGTGGAGCAGTCTAGTTCTTGCATCAGTTTTTTTTTTTTTAATGATAGCTTACAGCAAAAAACAAAATTGACCGAAATGTGAATCTGTCTGGTTCTTACACCGGGCTCTTCAATGATTTCCTCCTATTTTATTTTCATGGAAACTACAATGGGTTTAGAAAGCATATTAACACATTAAATTGAACAAGATTTTACCTCCATAATATTTTTTTTTTCAGATGGTCTTTTTTGCCAGGAGCTGTGTAGGGTCATGCGCCGGCATAAACAATTAAAACGACCCCAATACCTCCTTTTACATTCCTACTGGATGGTATTTATCCTATTTGCTATGCACTTTTTCTAGCAATGAACAAGAGCTTGGATGCCATGCTCATAAAATCTGAATGAACAGAGGCAAACCACTCATCCATCTAATTCGACTGCATCCTTTTCTGGGATTCTTCTTCCATAAGACTGAAGGAGTGGAAACCTGAAAGCACTGCACTTCTCAGTGTTAGGAGTGTCCAGGGGAATTTTACAATATACAGTCCTGTCTCGGTAATTTGAGGTGGTTGGGACATAAACTACCTCGAACTATAAGAAAACTCAGACTTACAAAATTACATGGAAAAAAATTGCTTGTGTTAAATATTACAGCACAGTAGTTCAGAGAACAAAAACATACAGATTGCCTTAAACTGAAATAAATTTTTAAGAGTATTTTGAAAATAAAAACTACATAAGTTAAAAATTGAGGGCCTATTTCGGTAGTAATGAAAGCAAAACACACATTTTATGTCATTTTAAAAAAAATTGTCAACTGCCGTCTGATTTAACGAACTGCACTGTTCCCACCACTGTCTAAACAGCAGGTTGTCTATCAGGATCGCCTTGGGATGTTTGTGAACGTAATGCATAGCCGTCTCTAATTTAGCATGCCTGCTATGCCTCATCAGTAGCTAATGGCATCTTCTGAAGAGACCAAAGAATAGTATTATGTAGGATACGTGATCTCACAATAATCATTATTTCATTCTATAATTTGGATCTTATAAGGCACTCACACACCAAAAACTGACAGTTTATTGATTTTTTTTTAAAAAATTGTTAATTCAAATTTTTCAGCTGAAATTTATGGGATTATTGAACTATTGATGCTTGAAATACAGAGACTACTGTACTTGCTTGTCACTAAACTGGTATGGGCCTCATGTTTTACAATGAAACGTTTATCTTCTCTTTTGTCCCTTCTCTATCTCACTCTAAAAATTGGGCTTTCAGCTTATGATCTTCATTGTAGTATTGAATATTGACTGTTCTCTCGATCTCCAGGACATCCAAAAAACACAATCTGCCTATTCCAAAAGACCATGCACTTCACTTTCTCTTCTGATGGCTGTGTCTTTTATTTATTTTTTTTTTTTTGGTTCGAGATTTCACATATCTCCATTTCTAGGACAGTCATGTTGTTCAGATTCTGGGCAAGGATTCAGCTGTTAGAAAGCAACTTGCTTCTGCTGGTACGGAATTTTACAAGTGTGTCCTGCAGTTACTTACTCATGTCTGGCAAATCCGCATAAAAAATGGCAATGACCGGTGACTATGTTAAAGAATAACAGTATGTAGCTGAAATCTTCCCCTATTTAACTGTGTTGGTATGCTTTCTGCATCGTCTACTTTTTATGAAAATAAGTACAAGGCATTAATTTTGGAATGACCAATGTAACCTTGTTGTCACTTTATTTTACGGTTCTCTCACTTCAGTTAAGTATATATAGATGATAAAATCAAAAACTTAAAATATATGCAAAGTCAAACTAAATGGAAATGTTTTCAAGTTTTTAATAATATACAGGGTCTTTATTATAAGTTGAGACCGGGCGACGGAAGGCGCGCGCAGCCGGTCTGACCTTGATGCAACAGCGGCACGTGCAGTTATTGTTAAAGTGTCAACATGGTGAGACCCATTTCGCTGCAGCATCGTATTTTTGTGTGTAAACATTATTTTAAGTACGAGTCTGCTAGACGTGTACGTGATGAATTTATTCGGACATTTCCTGCTGATGTGCCACCTTCAAGAGCACAAATTCACAGAATTGTTAATAAATTTGTAAATACTGGCTCAGTGCAAAACAAAAAGCATGTGCGCACACGAACAGTGTTAACAGAAGAAAAGCTAGACGAGATTGGCGCTTATCTTGAACATTCACCAAATAAATCACTCTCAAAATTAGCCCAACAAGTAGGGGTTTCAGTTTCTTCTGCACACAAAGCAAATTAGGGGCATTACAGTGGAAGAACTCACTCGCGTCAGCCAGAATGTGGTTTCCAGATACAATGCCTGTATAACACAGGAAGGACGACACTTCCAACATATGTTATAAGGTAAGATATGTAATACTTTATATAGCCTACACTTTAAGCAGGGAAGCTGCGCGCGCGTCACCGGCGGCTAATGCGGACTCCGTAGCGGAGAGTGAAAACACCGGTCGCCCGGTCTCAACTTATAATAAAGACCCTGTATAAGTAAAGATATTTATATTAGACTTTTATAGCAAAATTTCTCTTGGAAGGGTATTGAACCTACATTTTCAGCTTACAAGGGAACTATTAATGACCTCATACCTAAAATTACCTTCATATTTTGCTGACAGAACCTGTTGGCCTATCCTGTAAAAGAACTTGTATACCAAAAACTAGCTGCTTTTTAAATTGGAAGGTTCCCAATTAGAGGCTGCAATGTCACCAGTTAAAGCATCTAGCCAGTAGCAAACAGGCACCCCTCACTAGCTAGATAGTAATGCACCATGATGTACTGCTGCTCGCTCCTACAGTAGTCAGGGCTGCCCAATTCAATGCTTAACTACACTTCCTTTCTCCTATTGTTTTAGTACCACTTTCGATCCACTTTTCAGGGACTTTCATTTTAAAAAAGCAGCTAGTTTTTTGTATATGAGCTTCCTATAGGATACAGGTTTTCAGAGCGCAATTTGAGCATAAATTTCAGTATGAGCTTATTAATAGTTCCCTTGTTAGTTCATACACATCACTCTACACACTAAATGTCATTCTAGGCTTTAGTAACAATTGCATTTATTAGTATCGATGATGTACGTTCCCTTCATAAGCTAATTAACTGTCCATAATAAAAAAAAAATATATAAAAAAAATATAAAAATATCTTGACCGAAATATTTTTGTCATTTTGTGGTTTGATTTATGCTTGCTTTTTTAACTGTAAGAGGCTTTGCCTAATTTGTACTATGTTAATAAAATCTGAGTTTACTTTCTTTAGGATGAAGATGATGATGACAGTAATGATGACTCTGAAAAGTGGGAGAACGACTGTGATGATGATGATGATGATGATGAAGAAGAACAGTCATCTGAGCTGTGCTTAGAAATGCTTGACCCTGCCAGTGTTGCAAGTGTTATTTTGTAACACAATTTTTATGCCAACATTGCATTTCAAAAGGAGTTCCTATTAGGGAAGTAAGAGGACTTAACACATGGTACCTTCTATCCTGTTTCTTTCTGATTTTTTTAATTCTCACATTCAACATTTGTCATGTATGTCCCTTGTTAGTATTTTTGACATTTTGCATTTTAAGATGTGGTATAATGTCTTTTGTGTATGCTTACACTGTGCATCTTCCACTTTTAAATTAGACTATTGAGATTCTGGATAGATGCATGTGAATATGATGTTAGTGTATAAATATTTGTGTATAGAAACCACGTGTGGTGTAATACTCTTGAATTGTTATATATTTGTGTACAACGTGAACAGGCCATAACAGCTGAAAGTTAGGTCTATTAATGGACTACAAATTGTCTTTCTTGTCACCAAATTGATGTTATTTTACAGATATTTTTTAATTCCTTTGTAGGTTGGTATGTGACTTAGTGGGCGGTATGCATAAAATCATAGTCAATGCTTTTACTTTACCTATAGGAAAAGGTGGAAATAAAAGCATAAACTTCATATCATTTTCATAAACACAATTCTTCTGCTAGGTTTTACTTTCTGATAATAATCAATTTTGTGCTCTTTGGGGATTTCTGTTACTTATTGGCTACTAACCGAATGCTGAGCATGATTGTGATTGTGACAAGAAAGCATTAACCATCATTTTCATTATTTTTCATCTGTTTTCTGTAACTGATGGCGCTCTTCTCTCTTTATACCTCTAAGCCACCTTCCTCAAATGAAAAGGCCCGTGCCCCGAGGCGATAAATAAGGGCTATACTTATACTTATATCTCTTATTATTTTGTAAAATTGCAGCCATGCAAATTACCACCAACCATTCACTAAGCAATCGAAGTCACGAACAATGCATGATACGATTTTTCGTAGTAAAACCTACAAAGAAGAGTTCTAGACTACACTTGATGCATACATTTCATACAAGGGCGCCCATACCCGGGGGTGGGGGGCGGGGCATTAATAATAGTAGTCAGGTGTTTTTCTTTTAAGACAATTATTTGAAAGTCAGTAGAGAGTTTGCAGAAGTTTTACCATATCAACAACATGGAAGCAGAATCCACAATGGATTAGGAAAGGGGGTCATTATTTCAGTATTTAAAAATTTTCCAGGGGTGGACCCTCAACTTAGGTAACGATTTCTTGATTACGTTGGCATGTCTTAGAGTATGGTAAACAAATTTCCTAACTAGTTTCTTCAGTGCTAAAATATCATAAAATGTGATTTTCATTAGTCCAATAATTAAAAATTTTGTGGGAGTGGACCCCCCCTTTCATGGGGGGTATTTTATACCTCCAAACTCCCCATCACTTCCGGCCCTCCCCAAAATTATTTTCTGGCTACATCATTGTTGCACTTATATTATTATATTAATATAATGTTACAAAGTAACCAAAGAAGTTAAAGGCAAAAAAATTATTAAAAAATTCCCGCCCCCCCTAGAAAATATCATATGGGGGCCCTTGATTCATAGTTTATTCTAAGGCTTCAAGGCAAATCTAATCATGGCCAACACTAGGCGTGACTGTACCAGTGGTTGAACACTTAAGATATTCTTCACACTTACATTCCAATAAAAATTAAATGGGTGACCCAAAGTAAAATTGGAAAAAAGGGTCTGAAAGAGCAACTTTTATTCTACAAAAACATGGTACAGGTTGTAAGTCTACAAACGTGCATTTACAAATTGTGCCCTGTTATACAAAAAATGGCCCATTTTACCAGTACTTGAACAACCTGTTCCAGTAACTGAACACTAAATGCACCATAAGTTGAACACTAGCCTTTAATAGTATGAAATGTAATCAAAATTCTAGTCTAGCTATCTAGTCAGTAACAAAGGAAATATGGAAAGCCAAATTATTTTAATTGGCCCAATTTTAAATGTTTTTCATTGTACAAGGTACTTATTTTCATAAGTTGTCACTCTTACGGTCATTATTTCTGAAACATGTCTTCAGTTTTTTCTTCTTACATACATTCTGGTGTGAAACTGGTACCTAATCTGCCCTTCAGACCCTGTGATGTTAGGTTCATCTAGTTTCTGTAAGATAGGCTTCCTTTTGTCTTCGTGAAGCCGATTTCTGTTTCGTCATCTTCGTTTTCAGATGATGGGAGCAAAGTCACATCATCTAAGCTGTCCCCACTTTCTATCCATTTCTCGCTGGGTTCAGAGTATTCTTCCTCAATAGGCCTACTTGTTTTTTGTTTCCTTGCAGGTTTTTCAAATGTCCGCCAGCATGGTCTCTTGTGGTTAGCATCGCTGACTACAGATTCGTTGGCCCGGGTTCGATCCCCGGTACCTCCTCGGATTTTTCTGAGGTAGGGAGGTCTGGTACGGGTGCACTTAGCCTCGTGATTCAAATTGAGGAGCTACTTGATAGAGAAGTAGCGGCTCCGGTCATGGAAACCACCATTAACGGCCGTGGGTGTCGGAATGCTGACCACATGCCCCCCAATCCTGCCATCTGCCTATGGTAGATGACGCAGCGGTCGGGTGATAGGTCTTGTCCCTTCAGGGATGTTGTGCCATGGAGAGGTTTTTCAAATTTGTGTTTAGACGCTTCTTTGGCTTCCAGTATTCTTTTCTTTTTGTTTTCATTCACAATGTCAGCAACAGTCTCCATCAGTGTTTGGAGCTTCACAGGAAAACCTTTCTTTGCGTTGGCATGGATCCAACTCACCAATAAATTTTCTTCCTCTTTTGAAAGGATGGTTTGAGGCCCCATTTTGCATGCCATAGGCACCTTACCGGTAACTTTATTTGAGAGTATGCTCAAAGGAACATTAAAATCTCTAGAATCTTTTCTAAGACCCAAACCTTTGTTTACAGTCTTTACCACCTTCATCATTGTCTCTTCTGCTTTACGGTACCTCCTGTTCTGTGTTACGGGCAATATTTTCATTTAATTCTTCCATTTCATTCATCTGCAGGAGAAAAAGGAAACAATAAACTTGCTTCTATTGTTGATTTTCAGGGACGCCAGTGCATGAACACACCAGTAGTTGAACACCAAAAGAAGTGTTCAACTACTGGTTCCAAGTAATTAATGTTTATCTTAAATTCATATCATGATTTCCCATAATTTTTCCTAAACAAATACTCAATTTCATTCAAATATAAGCATAATATCAAAAGCACCAGTAGATGAACAGCTGTTCATCTACTAGATTTGGTTGTTTTTGTGTGTTCCAGTAAATGAACATGCTCATTAAACCATAATGCAACAAGAATTCTGTTAATTATGCTGGTATACAAACTTTTCAATCTCTACAGTATCCAAAGAAATCAGATTGTTGGCAAAAATGTTACTCAACTGAATATAAAACACTTATAACAACAAGCATGTCACTTACCATTTCTTAATCTCAATCCTTGCTCAGAACAAAAAATGATGCATGGTTTCCTTTAAACATCTACCACACTACAACATGGATGACAAAGCTTCTGAAAATTGTGGAGCAGGTTGACTATACCTCAAACCATAAATAGCACTCTTTGGAGAAACAAAAAATTTCCTTCAGACCTTATCAAATGTACCTAAACTCACACTGTTCAACTACTGGTGACTGTTCAACCACTGGTACAGTCACGCCTATCTATTTTTTGCTAAGAGGAATAGATTTCCCTAAGGTTTTTATACATACAAATCTTAGTAGGTAGTAAAAGGATCTACTCCCATTTTATGCATTCCACCCATTATCATTGATAGTTATTTTTACTATTTTACTGAATTATAGCTCAGAAACAATTTTATGACTAGTTACTTGGTTACACCTTTCGATATACGTGATTTATATTTTTATAACTGCTACTTTGGGCATTTTCCAGAAATACATACATAATCATTTCAGGAGAATAAAGAAAATGCTACATGTTCCAAGGTTGCTAGTTAAACCTGCATGTATGTTATGTAAGCTTACGAGATTTTTTCAATGAATCCAGACAGTAAAATTTTATGAAAGTATTTTTGTGGCAGGAATGGACAGCTTAATTATACTCCATTTCCCCCAATATATATAGCCGTATAAATCCACTTCAGTCTTTGTTCAATCGTTCTGCTTGCAACCATTCTTTTATTTTTTCTCCCCATTCAGTTGACATTTATAAGCTTAAAGAAAACACTATCTTTTCAGTGAACCTTATCCCTTTCATTGCTACAGCTGTACGGTATATATGCATCAGCTCAAAATTTGCTCAAATATGACCTCATAGAGGTGAAAATTTAAAAATATAATTAAATTTTAATATTCTTTGTTGAAACCTGGATATTTTTATCCATGTATTAAAGAAGTAATACATGAAACAAAACTGCTTGAAGGGATGTTACAAGGTTAAAAGCAGCACTTAAAAGTAAAGTCTCTCTGGACCGGGATAGGTAGTGGCTTAGATAGGAATGGATCCATGGAAACAGTGAAGGCTTTGGTTTAGGATGGGGCAGTACCTTGCTACCATACACTCGTAATATGCAGTTAAGTTAGCAGTGAAAGGGTAATGTGTTCTTTGGAACAATGTTCTCTTTTATCATGTAATTTCTCCATCTGTATTTTATATTTGTTGCATTTTGTTTATTCTTTGCGCCAAAATTTTATGTTGAAAGAATAAGATTTTCTTTCATTGATATAGGTTTCTGATAGAGATGGGCTTGTCAGTGGTTTTATTACAGGAAGGTCCTTGCCAATGATTTCAGCCTAGAGATGGTGTCTTTGTCAAATATGTAAAAATAAGTTGTTAATACATTCTATGTTGAATGTTATATTGTGAGCAACTGTTTGTTTCTTATATAAATAAATAAATAAATAAAATATATGAGGCATGTGTTTAAAGTAAGTACTGATAATTTAAAAGAAAGTAACAGCATTATTTTTCAAATACTTTATCATCATTAGGCCTACAGTACTCCTTACACTACTTCTCCACATAGTCACCACTGTTATTCAGGCACTTGTCATAACGGGAAACCATTTTTGGATGCCTTCATCAAAGAAAGATGCCACCTGTGATGAAAGCAAAACCTGCCCTTCTAGTTTCACATCATCGTTGAAATGTTTTACACCACGGAATTTCTTTAAATGAAACGGTCTGTCCTGGCAAATGTTTTCTTCCACAGCTTGCACCAAATTATCCGTGATCACAGACGGTCTGTCGTTCCACAGCTCATCATGCACATTTTCATGACCTTTGTTAAACTTTTTAACCCACTTCCTCACCATTCCATAACTAATTATTGTTTCCCCATAAAACTCTCACAACTGGCAATGAATGTTTGCTTGCGTAGCATTTTTTTGCATTCAAAAAACGAATCACTGATCTGACTTCACAGTTGGTGGTTCGTTCAATTGTTTTGAACATTTTTAAACACTCTAGCAATCACAGGCGCCGAATTGGGGGGCAAGGTACTTTCTGCCCCCAAAGACTTAAGATTTTATCATGTAAGGCCTATGTATAGCTACTAAAAATCCAGTTCTTGCCCCCCAGAAATATTACCAAGTCAGCGCCTCTGCTAGCAATAGGATAACACAAAATGCCAATTGCTCACAGCTGCATCTGGCTTCCTAATGAATGAAGGATGTGATCGCGCATGCTCAAAATCGTGACTGCAATGCTGCAGCATCAAAATATTTCAATGGTACTTACTTTAAAAACACTTTTCTTACATCTTAACAGGTAGGCCTAAGCTGTCTGTAAAAATAAGTTGTTTATACGTTCTGTGTTTAATGTTATATTGTGAGCAGCTGTTTATTTCATAGACATTTTAACATATTCACTGTCCCTAAATTCCAACTCCTGATATCTTGGATTATATTAGTTTCATAAGTTGGAGAATATTTTATGCCATGTGTGACGTGAGGCTTTTCTGTTGTTGAGAATGAATAATTTATATAAAGATCATTATATGAATAAATAAATAATTGAGTTTACCAATACTCTATATGGCGATGCAGAAATTTTTGCTGAGGTCATCTCATTGCTTACAGTTTATAACTGTTCGACTGTTGTTGAGCCATTTTATTTTATTCATTGCAACTTATTCGATGACATTTTGAAAAACCTTGTATTAACGGAAGTAATAAACATTGACATTACTTAACGGAAGAGTGCTACTAGCAAAAGGTGTTGTACCAGAAAACAGTCAACCAATAACCCTTGGATAATAGAACTACATTTACCATCTATGTAAAGAACTATTGATTTATGATACAATAATATTTCCTTTGCATTTTGATAATTCATACACATATCTAAATATCTGCAGTGTACAAATTTGATCTCAATGCTTTCCTCCAGTAACAAAACTGGGATATTTAAGCATCCATAGAGTGATGCCCAGGATATAAGAATAAAGCATCTTATACTGTTACCATTCTAATAAACAAAGGTAGCCGGTCATTAGGCAGGACATTTGTTAAAAGATCATTGGCTTAAAAATTTGAGTTTTCTCTACACTGGTATTATTATTGTAAAATATGAGTAGGATGTCCAGAGAGTTTCCTAAAATTTCTTTGACTTGCAAAATTAGTAAGGTTTTCTGGTACCATTCTGGTAAAACTAGCTTGTGTGATCACTGTGGATTGTTTCCTAAAATTTATTTTACTTACATAATTAATTAGGAGGGTGTTCTGTATTTCACAGAATTTGAGGTCTTTGGTAATTATTATAGTAACATATTCATTTGCTGTAACTTTCCTACATGTCCAGTTAATAATGCTGTCCCTCAAAATCTTAAATTTCATTGCTTAAATCATCCTCATTAGGGTATGTCTCTTGTCTCTTTCCTTTCTGTGCACTTATAAAGTCACACTGCAGAGGATTCCATGTTATTTGCTGTAAACATTTCATAATCATAGTAATGATAAGTCGCCATTTCATGCAAAGAAGATTCTCTTTGATTCTTATCTTTCTGTGTTGATGAGTAATGAGGTCTTGTTTTCAGGTTTTATGAAACTAGTAGAAATTCTTTGGTCGCTTTGCTTGTTTCATAATTTAATACGAGTATCTTAATTAACATTATAGGCAAGCTGCGCACGACTGTTTTTGTCTGACCATAATTAGTCTAAATGTTAAAATTTTGATATCTTAGATTCACTCAAACACCTGGGCTGTCCTTCGCATTGGCTGGCTGCTAATTGTTCTTGTTCTTGTCTTCTACGACAGATGGCAGCTTATGGCATCAGTCAACTTGAAACTTCCTTTTGCTCGTTTTCTTGGAAGCAGCAGATTTTGTCAACACATGAATTCATTTTAATATAATATTAAAATTAACATGAACAGAATTAATTTTATTTTTTGTATACAGGCTCTTTATTATGCAGTTTTGAGCCGATACTCTCAAGGTTTCAAGATTGTTCCGTGTTTGATAACGGTACCACACTGACTTCATATTGGAAATCTGTATCCTTATGGATATCATTATGATACCATTAAGTTACAGGTAATGAGCGATGGTAATAAGGTATGGTCGAACAAAAAATTATTGATTGCATACCACTTCAAAATCTAATGCAGCCAAGAAGTTTATGGGGATACTAGAAATGTTGGAATTTTTTAAAAGCAAATGACTGCTAATTTAATTCAAGTCTTCCTTTTAATATTTCCTTGGCAAAGTAGGTTACTTTATTGCACTCAATGAAACGTCAAAAAACAAAGGAAAGCACTTACCATGTATGAGTTTAGAGTCGTTTATCTAATTCAAGTTCTTTAACCATATAGCGAGAAGTATTTGTTTTACAGTATTGTGGAGTAAACATTGTTTTTTAATGTTTTATATGCTCCATTTATTTACATGCAAATATTCCAATTCTTTATTTATTGCAAAATATTTATTGTTTTGATTCATCTTTAAATAAGTATTCTTTCATTTCAGTATATATTTTATATATTTTTTTATTTTTATTTTTTATTTTAAAGAGAGAATGTTGTTATGTAGTCAACCGTTATGAAAGATTCAACAAAAATTATATTTTTATTTAGAAAGTAGTATTTTTATTTTTAGTGAATTAAACTTATATCCTGCGATTATTTTGATTTGCATGGCCCCTTTCATCACAAAACTTATTTTAAACAGCCAGTATTTTCATTCTTCAATAATGAAATTGTTTTTCTTAGCACACATAGTACTGGTTCTTCCACTCATGGTGTCTATTTGAGAAAGTTTTGAATGTGTATAGTTTTCATTTCGGATATGTAAACATTAAAATTATTGTTTGCGGTTTTACTCAGCTGTTAATAATATCGTAGCAAATATATATTCTGTGCCTGTGTTGTAATTTTTATTGAGAATTATTTTTATACAACCCATATTTATTTTTATGAAGAAGAATATGTGTTTTCAACTATTGCTTTTGTTGCTGTTTGAACAAATGAAAATGGTATGGATGCTGTGGATTAATTTAATTTAAGAACGTTACGCAATGAATTCATTTTTCTATTTTATTTTAGACTTTTAACAGGATATTTATTTCATACATTTTCCTATTTTATTTAAGATTTTTAACAGGATATTTATTTCATGCAGCCAGAGTGGTAGCTTTTTGACAAAAAAAAAAGGACATGTGCAGGCGTAATTTTGATTTGATAAAATTGTTCTTATACTGTTAACAGGAGTTTTTTTTATATATTTTTTATCTTATTGTGAGAGTTAAAGAAAACTCACTATAGCAGTAAAATTATGTTTCATATATATATATATATATATATGATATTTACAATGTCTGGAGTTAAACGTATAATATCCAGAATCACAGTAATACATCTGTATAGTAAAAATAAAATAGCATTTGGAATTGGGCTCGGTATAATGCAATGATGGTTCGAATTTAGTATTTTTCAATGTATATAAATTTAGTGTATAACATTTCCATTTTTAATGGTGAAAAAAGATGCTGTCAATGTTACAAACTGTCCATTTGCATTTAAAGCGACAATGCCAAGTATTTTTGTATGAAATTAACATATGTATATATACAATTATATACAATAACTATTAACAATGTAAATAGTGAAATTAAACAGAAACTCCTTGCAATTGAACTTCATATTTAATTTTTTTTAAGTCTGACTTACCACTATTTGTTGCTTAATGTTTTTGCTTGCTGAATCTACGAATGAGAGTGAAATTACAGTAAATTAATTTTTTTTTTTTTTTTATACTTTACTGGCTCAAGATGTTTCCATGAATCTTCTTAAAAGCAGTATTAAATATATTTAGGGTGAATTTTTCCTGATGCTTTTGTAAGATATGGAGCTATGCCCATTTAAAGGCAAGCAAGCTATGGACTGAGAGAATATTTATGAAAATACATTGTATGTTATTACTTGAAAAATTTCAAGATCTAGTTTTACAGATGACTGTGTCAGTAAGTTTAAGATTTTTTGTCTACAGCTTTAGGTTGCATATGTATTTTCATTATGTTTGTCATATGCTAAGCTGACTGGTATGTAAAGGAAGAAAATGATGACCGTATTCTGTAATTATGTATATGAGAATCATTGAAATATACTCTGGTCAAAGACTAAAATGTGTGCATTGCATTTTAAAACATACAAAATTCACAGTTTGCCAAAGAAAAATCACAGTATAAAAACATATTTTAACCCTAACTCACTATGTGACAAATCTGTAGCATATACCATGTGGTGTGGTCTGTGGAACTCTTATGTTCATAATGTGAAATGTCCCTCATTAATCTCTGTCTTGATGGTCATTGAAATGGAGTTTCGAGAAAAGGATGTCGAATTTGTTTCGGCTCATTAAACACCGAAAAATGGCTCTTCCTGAGCCATCTGTTGCCCAAATACAAGCTATGATCTCGTGGTGTGATTGATAACATTGATTCATCCTTATGAACATCTTTTATACTGTAATGAAGTTAAATTCTGTTTTTCACAAGGCCCGGTGTAGGAAAACCGCAACAGGTGACAGTATTAATCCAGAACAGCGAGAATGAAACTCACCTCTTAAAACTGCCTTGGAGAGCGAGTTCAAAAATTCTCGCATGGTCCCTGAGACCACACCTCATGAGTTAGGGTTAAAAAACTTCTAACAGACCTAATGGAGTTTCAAACTTATCCTATGACTGTATTATTTTTAACTCTAGAACTTGTTATGAACCAAAGTAACACTTAAAGAAACCTTGTTAGCAAGACTTGCACCAAGTTTTAAAATCACAAGAAGTTCACTATTTCCAAGGAATATTATTAATTGCATACTGTATTTTAGGAACTATAAGATGCTACAGACTATAAAATGCACCTTAATTTTTAAGCAATTTAAAAAAAAATTACCATTTTTATTATTAGATTGCAAAGCCAGAGTAAAAAAAAAAACTTAGTTTATAAAACCGAACTGGCCTTTAAAATCCTTTTTAGTTCAAGTTCACTGCCACTGTAGACTGCAGTGACACAATGTTCTGGGTTTGTGATGGCGGGCAGGACGGAGACAGTGTTAGCAAGCTTGTGAATCCCCGCAACTCATGTTCGTCGCATCGGTGCACTGCTGCTGCCAGTTGAATCCAATGTTGCCAGATAGAGATAGTTTCTCGCGGCATCGAATATATGGCCATTTTTAAGACTGGCAGAAATTTTAAATCAAACACTGGACATTTTTATATTAATTTCGAGTAAAAGACACACTTGAATTTTGGAGACAATTTTTTGTCTGTAAAATACGGTAATACTATTTACTGAATGTTATCTTTTCTCTTATTATTTTGCATTGATCAAATTTAATTTCAACTGCTATTCAGTAGAAGCCATTGGCCTTGATTTAATATGGTTGTAAACAAGTAAATGCCCCTCATTACAGACTTACTGAATGTTTCCATTCTGCTCTTGATAATCACAAAAGGTGCTTAGATTTTTCCTTGATCGACTGCATATAAACCCGAACTTAAATTTCTTAACAGAATGTAATTTGAAAGTACACTCCCTGTTTTCTTATGTTTGAATTTCAGGTTAGCAGGTTCTGTGGTTGATTCTGTTCTATTTAAAGGGACCAAGAACCTCCTACTTTGACTTCTGTTAAGTTAATGATTTTTACTGTACCTTTTCTGAGAAGTTATTGGCAATACAGAAATGAGATTTTTAAAATATGTTTTTCTTATTTAAAAACATATTTTAACACAAATGTTTTGAAAATTCTGATGTAAAACAAGAGAAAGCAAATTTTTGTGACACTTGTTCTGCCTTTATAAGGGTTTACTCCAACAAAGTGTACATATCATAAAACCATTGCATTAAAACATGCACTAAGTTAGTGATGGGCAAATATCAATGGGTGTGGGCCAAATAACAAACATTTCACAAGGCGAGCCAAAATAGTTGATTGGAATGCTGAAGAGATGCAATTTTCAGAATTTGGTCTGTTATTTAAATGAAGAAGTGTAAGATGAATGGAGCTGCGACTGTACTTCTGATAGCTTTTCATAGTCCGGATGCAACTGGATTGAAATGAGGAGGTACGTTTCAAACCGTATTAAGTTCACTTTTGTAAATTTTTCAGGAGAGAAGAAAAACTGTTTAAATGTAAACTAAGGGATGTAAGAACACTTGTTTTGTGCATTGTTTTGAAGGGAATTTAATTAAGTTAGACGAAAACAGACTTCACAGGATGATAAAGCATACTCGGAAGTCAGAATTATATGAAATCATATGAAACTCATTTTAGTCCGTGGGTGGACTTAATACGGTTTGAAACGTACCTCCTCAAATGAGCCTCAAGAGTGAAGTCAAAAGTCTGTCAGTCATTCCGTTTCTGACACAACTTTTTCAAAGCTTCAAAGAAGAAAACACTTGCTCATGCACATATGAAGATGGTGATGACCTTCTGGGCACGAGAAATCAAAATTTGGGAACTTCATTTTGGTAAAAGGTAAAGGCCATGGAGGCCCTGAGGGTTCCAGGAGGTTGAGGCTCCCAGATTTTGGACATTCGGCACATGAAGGTGGTAAGGTTGTCAGCCTTACACACCGGCCGCCTTTGCCCAGTGCCACCAGAAGGATTAGACCAATTGAAAAATCTCAATGACCTCATCGGGAATCGAACCCGCGGCCTTCCGGTTTGTAGCGCAGCGCCTCAACCACTATGCTACGGCGTACCAGGCCTCGTAAAATTCAAGTTCTGAGATGTTAAGAAACAACAATTGAGTGTTACTTTGTGACTCCACTAATTTGTGGCTGAATGTCCAGTTTTACCATTTGCAGTCCACAGTAAATGGAATAATGAAAATATCAAAGGTAAAAGTCTTGAAGTTCTGTTAAAATTCACCATGGAATCATACAATAGAAGGAAAAGCAATTGAGTTAGAAATATAATTTTATCTTTCCCCTTGTGAGCTGCATTGAACCTGTTTGAGGGCTGCATCTGGCCCATAGGCCATACTTTGCCCATCACTGCACTAAGATTTACTGAATGTTTTCTGATAGTTATTTTAAAGTATCCTTATGTTTTATGTTATTTTCCTCCATCCAAATGGAGGTTGCATGGACAAAGCACACTATTGCGACAGAATTCTGATTATAACAAGTCCTCACAAAAATTACAAAACTAATAGGATTACAAAGAATGGTAACAGTGGTTGCTGATCAACTGGATAGATCCCCTTATAGCTATAATTGCTATTTCCTTCAGAACTATTACTATTACACTAAATTAGGCTAACCATATTTAGACTTAAAAATTGACATATGGCCAAAGTAGTGATATTGTGTGGATGCTCACGTTTTGGAGTTCATAGGATTGAATCCTATAACCTTCCAATATTGGTGTTATTCCCTGCCTGATTGGAATTTATTTAAAACGTACTTCAACCTTCCCTTTCCCTTAGCCGAGCATGTTTGTTTGGTTTGTTTGCTGTTGAACACACATGAGGGATTCCTTCCATGTCCTGAATACGTGTGATGGCAGTGACTTATGCATGCTACAAATGTCTCGATATGATAAGACATCCTGCAAAGACAGTGAATAAGATACATACATCTGTTGAGGCATCTGTATTATATTATTTTACGGGAAACATATTCCATAGTTCAACGTTGGCGTGTAATAATTGTAGTCACCTCCTGTGAACATTATAAACACACACCCTCAACAGCCGGGTGAAACACACTAATCATTTCCCCCTTTCAATTGGACTCGTCCAGCTGAGCATGCATAATGTTATTTTTCAAGAAACAGTACTTACCAGTATACATCCCTAATAACTTAATATACCGTAAATAATTCTGTTGTACATGAGATACCTTCAGTATTACATTTCAACAAAGAATACTTGAATAAATGAAAGCTTATTAACTGATCGTGTTTTGTTCCAAAAAACAGCTGCATTGAATATGCCTTTTAATAGTTAAATTACTGTGTCAATCTAAAATGCTATTCAAATAATTTAATTTAATAAATTGTTAATAATTTAATTAAGTTATTTAATAATTTTATGAATTATTTATTTCATATTATTTGCTAAATAGTAATTTGAAATGCAACTCGAGACTTGGAACTCTCCTAGATAAATCAGTAGAATCTATTGGCAATTTCCAAGTCATTCATAGCATTATCCATAATAATGTTATATTTGCAAAACGAGTGGTTCGTAAAGCGCCATTAACAATGTTATAGCCCTATTTGCTGTACAGTGTACAGGTTGATTTTGTGAAAATGTGTGGACTGTTTAGTAAAAATTTATATATCAATTCTATATTCCATTTTAATATGTTTTTAATGTAGATATACCACCAAAATTAAGTTAAGGTTAAATCACGTCAAACCATACTTAAAATAACAGTAAAATTAGAATGATACATTTGAAGAGAGGGCCCAATCATACATTCTGCCTCGGGCCCAGTGCTAACTCTCAGCGGTCCTGCCTGTTGCTACTTATAAATAGATTGTAATGATTGAATAAGGAATAAGTTAGAATAGTAGATATATCGGGATGGCTTTTTCCCCCCTTAAGCTTCTGTAGGACATGAAATCAAAACCAGAGCGAAACAAAATTACCCTGAAGGTTCAAACGTTTGTTATAGCTGTGCACCAGCTATCCAATGCTCTCTGCAAATAAATTTATCACCGGTCTCTTGAGCAGGTCTAAAATTTCAGGAAACCTCTTAGGACAGTTAAGAAATTGTAGGTCATTGCTTCTCCGAATCACCTGTCTACTCGCTAACCTGCTGATAAAGATACAGTATTTCATGCTTACTTTGTACATAACCTCATTTTGTTGTTAGTAGTCTGGAAGCCAAGTGTAGGCCTACCCAATTGTGAGAAAGGGTTATATTATGTTACATGATAAATTATAGGAGGGATCAAGAAGCATGAAGGGCCATTTTTTGAAACATGTTTTATGTGTTGCCAATCAAAATTAATATTTTAATCTAATTCATGTACCAGTGTTTATTTTTGACAAGTTGAGCATATAACTTTTTAAAGTACCCTAATAAAGTATTAAACAAAGAAAAAACTACAATATTATTCTTCTGATTAAACTATTCGAGCTTCAAATTTTGAGGTATATTGTGAAGTGAGAAATTTCAATTCTAATATAACAGGTAGGTATTTCGATCTACAGTGATTATATAAAAAATAAAATGACAACTAATTACAACAATTTCTTTCCCGATTTTAATTAGAGATTTGTCGAAAAATAATGTGCAGTTCATTGGGAAGATGTTTTATTGGGCTGGTATTTTGAAATGAAATTCACGATATCTTTCTTTGGCCATTTTTGTATCAGCAGAAAGCAGAAAGTTCCGGAAAACCAACCAATCAGAAAGGGCCTTTCAAAATAGTTCTATGTTAGCGCCATCGGAATAGCCAATCGGACACTTGCTTACTTTCAAACGAGACATCTGCGAGAGTTCGGGTATTAGTGCAGCGTACAAAATGCGCTACTGAAAATCGCGGTTTTCGTGCAAAAAAAGTGCAGTTTCAATTAAAAATATTAATTAAACAGTGTTTTAAAGGAAATTATTCATTCTTAGGACCGTCGTATTGTTATCTGCTGCTCATAGAAAGTCAAAATTCGAGGTACGTATCAAACTCTTTTATGAATAATTTGTGTCAAGAAGTTTATGGTTAAGTTATGGTTTTGTAATGCCCGCTACGCAAAGTGAAAGTGGGGCTTACCAGTTGTGTTGTATAATACTTTATATTATTCTATTTAATTTCTTATGACTAAGCTATGGCGGGCGTTGTAATTTTAGTGAGGGAATCAATTATATAAATTTTAACAGACCTATAGTACAAAAATGATGACCAAATCACTCAAATTTATATGAAGCTTAAATCGATCTCCTGTCCTAGGAAATAACATTACCGATTACTTTACAATAAAATAGGCATAGAAGTACAGTATTTAGTGCTGCCAATATTTTACATTAATTTCTATAAAGGTCAATGATAACCTGATCTGTAACGACACTAATGCCGAAACAGTTTGGCCAGACTCCCATTTGAAAAGTCCTATTCTTGTGTTCCTAACTACTAAGGTATATCACTAAATTCTCACATATTCAACAAGTACAATTGCGAGTTGTGTTTGGCTTCGAATGTCAATCTCTCGTTAATTCATGAAATGTGACTTTGTAATTTGTTTAGTTTTACAGTAATTAGGCTACATTAATTATTCATTCAGTTCATTAAATTTGAATTCTATTAAACCTGTAAATACAATATTATCCGTAAGGTGGGCATTCTTGTATTCTGTAATTAAGTGTAAAACCTAGTGCTCTACTCCACGGAGGGTCATGAATCAGAATATACCGTCCGACTGCATCTATTCCGCTATCTACTGTATTCATTGGTAGATGGCATGACATCTCCCACGGCCAGGGGCGGCCCGTCCGGAAGGGCCGGACCCACCCCATAAAAAAAATGCGGAACATTGTTTATCGTGATTGTCCAAATTAAACTAAGAATAGGCCTATTATAAGTCCGAACTTGAATGGGCACAACTTATTGCGATGAACATAAATTTCCCCTCTAGCAAGCAGCCATGTACAGAACATCTAGCGCAGAGACGTATTCTAAACATAAGGATTCATGGGCCAGGTTGAGTTTTCAAGGACTTATAGCTGGCTTCCCTTAAGACTGGCTGTTTTTACCAGTGCATAAAACAATATATAACCAACGTATATATATATATATATATATATATATATAACTGTGCTAATAATTTCCCTGTTCCGTGGGCCGGACCTCGTATCTCTTTCTCTGTCTGACATTTATCTCTTTCTCTCTCTCTCTTTCACTTGGATCGTATTTCTGGTTAAAAGTTCCTCCGGCACAGCCAACCTGACTCGCAGTACAGGCTGTGTGTGTGTGTGTGGTTTCTTTTTTATTTATTTTTATTTATTTTTTAATTTTAAATAGCAGTTCCCTGGTGTGTTCAAGGGGCAAGTACAGCATTTTTTTTCTTCATTATCTGTAAGTATCGGTTGTGAATCGTGAATAAACAATGAGGTGCTCTCTGTTTTTTCAACTATAGATCCAAAAAATTCACAATTTATAGACATTGTTGTCCTATTTCCCCTTTCAAAATTATCACAACAACGTACCCGGTGCTAAATAAAGAAAAACTTAAATGCAGCCTATGGAAATGAAAAAAAAAGTTATTCCTCAGGTTCGTGAGCGACCCCTGGTGATATTCTCAGGGGATTTGTTACCGGGGTGCGCCAGTCCCCTAAAGACACACACGGTCCTGAACCCGGGAAATACATTTTTCAGTACTGAAAAATCCCCGACCCGGGAATCGAACCCGGGCCGCCCAGGTGGTTGGCAGTCACGCTACCAACTCACCCACGGCGGCGGACATGGAAATGAAACTGTATATCATCTGGCCGTCATTATCATCTTCATCCCATCATCCTCGCCTTGTTTGGAGTGAATGGTGTGTCTCGTCTTACGTGTTGTCTCGGAGGTGGCCCAGGCATTGGGCTGATCACTCATCCGGGGAGACCCTCCATGTCCTTGTCCTATTGTATGTGATCCATAGATAATCCCTCTCCCGACAGGTCGCGGCCCTGAAAGGCCCGGGCGGCTTGGGTCGCTTAAACGTCCCTAAAAGGGAGAGGTAAAACTAAGGTAAAGAAAGAAGAAAGAATGTGAAAGTAACAACAAGAAGCGCCGGCGCGGTGGCTCATGCTGTAGCGCGTGAGCCTGGCATGCTAGCGGTCCTGAGTTCAAATCTCGGGGCCGGCGGGTGTGTCATTCGTGGTGGACGAAGCCGTGCCTTGGGGGTTTTTCTCGGGGTTCTCCCGTTTCCCCCTCTCATTCCACCTCTCCACTTCACCTCACCTTTCCCCCTTTTCATCCTCATCCCGTTTCCACTTCCGGTATCGGGTCTGCTTTGGCAGTCAGCGCCCTCTGGGGGCCTCTCCCGTTCTCCCCGCTGCTTGTGGTCAAGAGGTTGTTGGTGGTGTGTGTCGCGGACCTGTCGGGGCTCCGGTTGGAGGGACCGAAGGGGGTGGTGTGTGTCGCGGACCTGTCGGGGCTCCGGTTGGAGGGACCGAAGGGGGTGGCGTGTGTCGCGGACCTGTCGGGGCTCCGGTTGGAGGGACCGAAGGGGGTGGCGCATACGTGGCATGGTAATTAGGCTTGCTGGATGTAGGGGAGTTCCGTGGGGGCCTGCGGGGGGATCTGCAGTCCTGGGCGGCCTATGGGCACGCAACTCATTCCATCCCGGAGGTAGGTACAATAAGCCTGCGGCTTCGGTGCTTAGGGGCGTTCCCACCCCGCCTCCCGCCTAAAGGGCACTTATTCAATTCAAATTCAACAACAAGAAGAGGTCTTGTGTCATTCATAGGTGATAATAATTGGACAGATACATTTTCTTACAATTCTCGTTGCAACTGCAGAGTCGGAAGTTTTTTAGTACATTGAAACGTGTAAAAACTCATCTGTGAAATTAATGGGCCAAGACATACTAAAAGCGTTGGGTGTTTTATCAGTGCATAAAAAATATGTAACCAACGTGGAGGATTTCCACCAGAAAGTAATTGAAAATTCGATAGCGCTAAAAACAGGAGGCAGATTGCATCTACAAGAAATGACTGAGTATTATTATCAGTCAACATTTACACGAAGTAGAATATCAGTTTCACACTTTGTACTGTTAAGAGAATATGCATATGCAGTTAAAACTAAAGAGGTGTAAAGATGTTATATAGGTAGCTAGAAGTTAGGCAAAGACTCTGTAAATTAAATATCTGTATCAGGTTTCCTATATCCCCAATGTTGGGGCGAAGGGCCTCCAAGTAGAGGTTTCTGTTACCTATGCGAATTTTGTTACGCTTATTTTCCGAGTGAGGGCAGAGCGACAGGGTAAAGTAAATAAGTATTAATTAATTCGATACTTACGTTATTCTTAATTGATAATTTCTTACGGCATATTTTTGAATAGCACAATTTTACATATATCGGCCGGGGGGGGGGGGCGTGTGAAAACACTGCTCACTGGCCCATCCTTCTTTTGGGACCACCGGCAGCCACTGCGCACGGCAATATTACTGGTTATCTTGACCGGAGCTGCCACATTTTCTTTTACTAAGTAGCTCCTCACTTATTTTCACGAGGATGAGTTACCTAGTACCAAACAAACCTCGTACACCAAAGAATTCCATGCAGATCTCTAGTTAGCAACGCTGTTAGGATAAATAAACATAATAAATAAATAAAAACCTTTAGACCATGCGGCAGCCTAACAGATTGACCCTGACCACCTGAACGTGTGGTGATATCTGTAATACCGTAAAGTAAAGTATTTTAGACCTACCTTCTCAGCTCAGGAGTCTGGATGAGTCTATTATCGAAATTTTGTAATTTGAAGTTGTGATTGCTTAATACTTCTACTTAAGTCTTGAAGCGAGTTACACCTTCAGATGACAATATTTTGATAATAGATTCGTCCAGACTACTGAACAATATCAGGTCTAAAAGATTGTACATCTGTGCTTCCGAAGATTTAACAGATCAGCCATATCGAACAGTATTCAGAAGGTGCGAAAACGTGTTGCATTTCAGCCTACTTCGGCCTGGGTGGCGCAGTCAGTATGGCGCTGGCTTCCTGTGTCTAGTGTTGCGGGCTCAATCCCAGTCCAGGTCAATGGAATTTATGTGCATAAATGTGACTGTCCATATCTGTAGATTTACAGACATGTAAAGCAACTCCTGCGGGACAAACTTCCGGTACACCGGCTACGGTCATAGGCTTAAGTTGCAATACATCCCCGTCGTTAAATAACCCTGTCTACCTACTATGTAAAGAAATTTTCTCATTATACATACTTTTTATATTGAAAATATATATTCTCACTTGTATGTTGACGTGTCCCCATGATATGTAGGCCTAATATGTTCCGATGGACAGAATCAAATGAAATAAAAACCTCTCCGATTACGCGCCTATAGCCTATAAAATAAAAGTATATAGTTTTATGTTAATATATATCAGAAAGTAAAAGATTTATAATATACAGTTAGCCTACAAGCAAATTTATTGGAAATAGCCTATATTTAATTATACTTTCCCCAATCCATCGAAGTCTCCATCTTCATGTTGATTTCCTTTCCAGTGCTCGCTGACTTTTTTTGTGTTCAGCAAGTTTGTCTATTTCAAATTCCATGTTCGAAGTACGCAAACGTAACACATGCACTGCGTTTTTATCAGTAGTGCTGGCACAGTCAACGGTTTTATTGTTATTTAATTTAGAAAAATGTCAATTCAGGATTGAATAATTAAGAAATTTCCAATTTTTGTTTTTAGGAACTACTCAATTTAATTTGGAAGGCTAAAAATATTACAGCATATTACCTCGACTAAGCCATCTTATGTGGCTATAATAAGTTAAGTCAGAATAACCAGAGCCTATATTCTGAAGAAATTCCTGGAATTGTCTGTGACGAAGTCCTCTGTTCTCACACCACAGACATAACATGATCCATGGGAACGTTGCTAGGTGGGAGTAAATATTTCTGTCTGTTCACATCACGTTAAATCACGGGTCTGGAGCCACATATGCCAATGTTATGTTAGCAGCTTTGAAATTATTTTGGATTAGCATTGCAAGCATAACTCGGGAGCCATCCAGTACATGATTGCCTCTCTAAGGATCCTGGTTTAAAAAAGCAGCAGTTTTCTGTAAGTTATTAAGTATTGTCTTAAGCTTCTTTTCATATTTATAGCCTATTGTTGGATTCACTTTAATTCTTGTTTTCGCTCCGTGGAGTAGATTTGTCCTAATGTTCCAATTTTTTGTACTTTACTCGGTGGCGGATTTCCGTTCCGGGTCTCGAGGGGCATGCCTAGGGTCTTATAAATCAAGGGGGCCTCAAAATTTAGTTCTAATAATGTTTAATGAAATTTTTTCATGATTGTCAGGAACAACTTTGACAGTACGAACGGTGCGAACTTATTGACGGAAAATCAGAACTTGTGAGAGATGAAAAAAACATAATTACAGTTAAAAAAAAAAGACAAATAAAGCACATTTCAATGCAAAATAGATTTTTGTCAAAAATAAGCATAATATTATTTGTGATGTACAAATTTTAGAATTATTACGAAGAAATGCCATTTACGGTGAAGATCTAATAGTTTTTGGGTTATTTTTTAATTTTAGAATGCCTGATGTTCACTTTAATGATTGTGTGGAAAACATATGCACGAAATATCTTAATATTGGTATTAAAAATTAAAAAAATAAAATTGGTCATCATAATGCCGTCTTAAAGAAGAAATTGTCACCAATCCTGTTGATATGTATAAATTATTATTAATTTATTGGTTTATAATCTACATTTCCTAATGCAGAAATAATTCTGAAAACATTTTTGACAATTAAATTTGCAATGGAAGCGGTGAACGTTCTTTTTTAGTTTTTAAACGAGTAAAATGTTATTTAAGAAATTCCTGATCTCAGCTCTGTTTGTCACTTGTCTATGGTGTCAATATAAAATTATTTAGTTACGTTATTAGATTATGAAAGTGTAATGATAAATTTCCTGGTGCTAAAGCGAGAAATGTTCCGGTTTAGTTTGTTGTTAATATCCACCCGCCTCCAAAAAATGTTATATTATTATATTCCAATACATTTTTAATGTTTAATAAATGGTGATACCTATTGATGTTTTATTATTAAAGAACCCTATTTTGGAATAAACGGTATACCGGTGGCCCATAGTGTATATAGTGTCTAACAGAGTAAAAACGTGCGCGTATAATGTATATTCTTGGGTATAGGGTTAATGAAAATATATAGAGGGGTCTCTCGAGTGCTAAATCCGCCACTGAGTTTAATTGAAAAGTCAATAGTATAATAAGAGTCTGATAATGATTGCTATGCAACTTAATTTTGTACCGTTTTATGCCGTTTATTGTAATGAGTTATTTGTACTGGGGCTAAGTAGAGATTTTTCAAGAGAAGTGATAAAAAATGCTTTAGGATAGGACATATAGATAAATATATAATCATTCATGAACCACAGATTATTGTCTTTGTTGGACATTACATGAGAATACCATAGGAGAAAAATTCCTCCGACACTGGGACTTGAACCCAGGACCCTTGGCTATTCGCGCCAATGCTCTACCAACTGAGCTAAGCCGGAGTTCAATTCACAGCGCCGGATGGAACCTATCTCCCATGACTGAGTGCCCTAATGGTCTACCTCACAGACAGACACGTTATGTCATATGCAGTACATATGTAATGTCCAACAGAGACAATCATCTGTGGTTCATGAATGCTTATATATCTATCTTGAATGTTAACTGTACCATAACAGTGGAAGCCCGGTCACAAAAATCACTAATGACATAACTTGTCTGTCTGTGAGGTAGACCATTAGGGCACTCAGTCATGGGAGAGAGGTTCCATCCGGCGCTGTGAATTGAACTCCGGCTTAGCTCAGTTGGTAGAGTATTGGCGCGAATAGCCAATGGTCCTGGGTTCAAGTCCCAGTGTCGGAGGAATTTTTCTCCTATGGTATTCTCACCTAAAGATAACATTTTCAAGCATTTTGGTTTATCTTTCAACATTAACTGCAGTTAATTACATATTTACATTTTTGAAAGTTTGCTACAAACAAAACAAAATAAACTTTATCTTATAACATTATATGTAATTTTCTTTGTTGAAATTTAGAATGCGATACTTCTGTCAAATTTTGAAGTAATGAGCTCTATTTGTGGGGTGAAACATTAATATTTCTATCCCTAATTAGAAGTGAAGACATGAGCTGTATATTTTCGCAACTCTCTTTTTCCGTAACATATTGATTAATGTAATGTTTTCAGAATGTTTGTAATTTATTTGCTTTCTTGATTTTTACAGATATTATAAAGTACGAACATTCTTTTTCTCCTTTATTTTGCAGGCTTTTAAAGGTACCGGCATATAAAATAATGTGTATTTCTCTTAACTTTTTTGAAAGAATTGAGTGTTTTGTGATAGTCAAACATTAAGTGCAGGAAATATTAAATATTGTTCTTAGATTATTTTCTAATGAAATTAGAGTAATGGAGTAGTTACGTCTACTGCATCAATTGAGTAAGCCAAAGGGATGGGCAGGTTACAACTGCGAAGGATCAGTAGCATAACTGCCCCATTCATCGCAGGATTGATTTTGTTATAAAAGTTTATTTGTTATCAGTACCATTTAATTGCTCTCTTCTGTGCTTAATGTATTGCATTTTGGGGCGGGGTTTTGTACCCGTTTGTTTAATGATCCTTTGGGTTTTGTGAAGATGAATGTTTTAAAGCTTATTTATTTTCTGCTACCGGATTATACTGTAGTAAGCACGTAGTACCATTGGTCTGGATGGAATTGAATTGAATTGGCGTCCTTAAGGCGGGAGGCGGGGTGGGAACTCCCCCTAAGCACCGAAGCCGCAGGCTTTTACCTCCGGGATGGAATGAGTTGCGTGCCCACAGGCCGCCCCGGACCACAGATCCCCCCGCAGGCCCCCACGGAGCTCCCCTCCATCCAACAAGCCTTATTACCATGCCACGTGTGCGCCACCCCCTTCGGTCCCTCCAACCGGAGCCCCGACAGGTCCGCGACACACACCACCAACAACCTCTTGACCACAAGCAGCGGGGAGAACGGGAGAGGCCCCCAAAGGGCGCTGACTGCCAAATCAGGCCCGATACCGGAAGTAGAAACGGGATGATGATGAAAAGGGGAAAATGTGAGATGAAGTGGAGAGTGTTGGTGGAATGAGAGGGGGAAACGGTAGAACCCCGAGAAAAACCCCCCAAGGCACGGCTTCGTCCACCACGAATGACACACCCGCCGGCCCCGAGAGGTCTGGATGGAAGTTTGGCACTGGTTTTCTGTTCCGAAGTTCGGGGGGTTCAATCCCGGCCCAAGTCGATGGCATTAAGTAAGTGTATGTGACAGTCCCACGCAGTAGATTTATGTAGTAAAAAAAAATGTGGTACATATGTGCAGTTGTGTCTTTCAATAAAATTAAAAAAAAACACGTGGTATTGAACCCCCTTATCTCTCTTGAGTTAGGCCTAGACTACTTACTTACTCACTCAATGGCAATAGACGATTCCTAAGCAACCTAATGGAATATTATATATTTTATGGAACGCAGAGGATCATTGCCTCGCTTGCATGAGCCAGCAATTCAACCCTATTTTGCGCTAACTCCATCCAGTCATCCCCCACAAATCCAACTTCCCTTAAGTCTATTCTAATATTATCCTTCCATCTACCTCTAGGTCTTCCAGGTGATCTTTTCCCTTCGGGTCTCCCAGTCAATATTTTTTCTTTCCTCCCCATGCTTGCAACATGTCCAGCCCATTTTATCCTCCGTGATTTTGAATTACCCTTACTATATTTCATGATCATATACTTAGATTTTTTCTATATTAATTTGCAATCCAACATTCCTACAGACATCGAAAAGACTTTCACCCTCTCCACAACATTCATTCACTTCCCTTACTGCTTGGTCCCCTTACTGAGAGAGAGAGAGAGAGAGAGAGAGAGAGAGAGAGAGAGAGAGAGAGAGAGTTCAGGAACGGGCATTTATTGCTTAAATAGTGTCAAAGTTGAATCATATGTTTTTTTATATTTTTTATTTTTATTTCTTCTGGTGCAATGAGTTACAGAGATTATCTATAACATTAACAACAAGAATACAGTGCATTACATGTACGTCACATCAACATTATCGTAGCTAAAAGTACAGAATGTATAAACATGACAGATTTTAACACAATTAATAACATTATTTTGTTTATAAACCTGAATGTATTTCCAAATCCGTCTTCACGTAACAAAATAAAACATATTACTTGATCCAAGATGAGTACGGAGCAAAAGTAAATAACAGACTTGCCTTGACTAACTGTGTCCTCTCGTTTCATTGGTAAATCGCACCAGCGCATACTTCACGATACTGCAACAATCACACTTCGATGTTTACTTCCATTCCGCTCACATCGCACGATTATTTATCTAATTTAATTGTGAAAACATATGTTCTGTTAAGTGAGTTGCTTGCTTTATTTATATTATACACGTCTTACAAAATATTTCTAGTAAACAAGATTTCATTTTTTTATCGCTGCCTTGGAAAATTTGTTGATTCTGAATAAGAACGTGTGACATAAGTTACTAAATAAAAGACGTATTTTATAAATTATTTAATTAATTAATTAATTCGTTGTACTTTTCATTTACATAATGTGTGGTGAAGTACACTACATATTGTAAGTAAAAGTATTAGGCATAATTTTTATTATACTGTAGAAGAAAATTGCGAGCCAGGGCCTTCAGAACTTACGTCACCAATAAAGAAACGAAACATTGGAAATCAAACCAGGGATCCTTGGCGCTTAGTCTAGAAAGAAAGTTCAGTTGACTTGACTGTATGTAATCGATTTAACATTCTCAAAAACGACCTAATGTGAACCGTGCTTTGTACTTTCACATTAGGTTGTTTGCTTTTGGTCCGTACACATATTGGATCAAGTATAATACATATCCCATCAGATTTCGCAATAAAGATTTTTAGTACAATACATTCAACCAATTCGTAATGCTACTAAGAAATAATGCATTGTAAGTTTATAACTTACAAGGACGAATATGTTTATAGAGGATGTTACAAAAAAACCTATGTTCTGTTTTAATCACTGAATTAGTCTTACGTTGACAGGCTATTTTCTCAGATTATAGCTGTGGCGTTATGGCAAAAGCTGGTATGTACGATTTCAGAATTTTTATTAACTAGATACGTTTATTAACTTACTAAGTAAGTTTATTAACTTAGCTACTGCTGGTACGGAAAAACATGATAATGTGTATTCATGTTAGTTGCACAGCTACTGATATTGTTAGTCATTGATTATTCATTTTCTGTAGATGAAAGTTATGGCAGAAGTTGGTATGTATTTATAACAAATAATGTTGTGCTATCTTACTGTATGCATATAATTATCAGCTTTTGGCATAAAACCACTACAGTAGTGGTTCTAGTCCGCGTAATTCAAAATTCCAATTTGCTGGAATAAATTTATTGAACCAAATAAAGTGACTCACAGATTATATTTTCTTAATAAGAATTATAATATAAAAGATCAGTAATATTATCTATTGCTGGTTGTAAAATAATATCTACCCTCTATTAAGCACTATTCTAGAATCCAAGATGTATACATGCTATAACTCTACCTATTTGAATATTGCTTTTAACTGCAAAATAAATTTGACGACACACCATATTACGCAACAAACACAACAGTAGGCCTATATGAGGCTTTTGTTGAAGCATCTTTGAGTTAGTTGAGTTAGTTTCCCAGTTTATTACCATTTTTTTTTACGAAATAAAGCTGGAGTAAATAATCTCCATTATGTTACGGTTTATATATTATACGATTTATTTATAACAAAAATTCTATTTATATTTTTTTACCTACAATACATCATTGCACAGAAAATCGTGCTACAAAGAAAATAAAGCTTATTTCCTTTAAAACTTTTTTTTGTTGATCTGCATAGTTCTGGTTTAACAGTAGTAAAGGCTTTTGTATAAGAATTTGCTTTGTGCAGGTAATTTTCGAAACTTATTTTCACAGAATATGTTTTGTTAGTTTTAATTGCAGTGGACGTCAGATTGCTAGTACGAGTACGGAATTGGTTCTGCCCCTACTCCTGTACAACGAATCAGAGGGATTGCGTGGTATAGCATACGTCTGTTTTTCTGAGTTAAAATCTGTGTCTTCAGTAAATATTTTAGAAAAGCCTTGAGCCATTTCCCCTTTGTGGTGTATTTCCAATAAGGAAACCCATTATTAAGGGCATGGGATAACTGTTCTTTTTCTTTCTTGAAGAAATCGATCAACATTGTCTCTCCCTTTTTGCCTAGTTTTGCCGTGTCAATAGATTTTACCACACTGAGTAAGTCTAGGTATGTTTCATTCATAGCTGATGTGGAAAGATCCAATGATGGGTTAGGGTTACTTCTGTGATCCCACTTATCTTGAATGTTAATAAGTTTGTTAAAATAATATTTAGCCGACTCATGTAAAAGGGAATAAGGCAGAATACCAGGAAAATTCATACATACAAACAGAATTTGTTTTAGTAATTCGTGCAGGGAAAGTAGATGATATTTCGTTATTCGTGGCAAAATGCGGTAAATATTTTTATTTTCAAATAGCCAAGTCCCTAACACTTTAAATAGTGTTTCTTCACGTTCTGTTCTTACAATTAATGTTTCGCGTAGAAGAGCAACTATGTTTCGTTGATTTAAAGTGACAAGACCCTGTTTTGGATAGTTAGATACCAACAAATATGTTTCGAATATTTTACTTTGAGATTTACTAAGCACATTGGATTTAACTAACTCAACCATAACAGCTTGGAGATAATCCCGTGGAGTGGGATAAGATGATATATTAAATCCTAATTCATTCACAAATTCGATAATAGGATGGAGATTAAAAATGTGACGAACCTGATCAAATAAAACACACACAGGATGTTCAGTACAAATTGGAATTAAGCATTTTGCATCAATGTTGATCGTTAAATTACTGATATGTATGACAACTTTCAAGAATTCAATGTAGTATTTGAATGCAGTAAGAACATCGCAATCAAAATTAAATTTAATTACTATATTTTGCAATATCTCTAAAAGAAGATGAGCACAGGGTTTCATAGCTGGTTGTAATTCTTGTATGAAGCTAATAATGTCTGATCTGTGCAATGTGGTGCGTATTTTTTCAGTCATTTTGCATCCTTCCATTTCGGAGCACGACGGTAAAAGACAATATGGATTACTGAAATCTGGTTTAAGACACAAACCACACTGCTCATCTAGAGGGGGAAACAAAGTGATTATATCAATAATACTTATATCCACAATTATAATGCAGGGAGGGACAGTATAATTAACACAGGGTGGGCAAGTCGGATTCGTAATTACAGTGGTAGTTCGAATTGTTGGTGTAGTCTGAGTTGTTGTACTCATTGCTGTAGTATATATAGGCGTTGTTGTGGTAGTTCGAGTTGAAAGAGTAGTTTGAGTTGTTGTAGGTGTAGTTCGAATTGTTGTAGGTGTAATTCGAGTTGTTATAGGTGTAGTTCGAGTTGTTGTAGGTGCAGTTCGAGTTGTTGTAGGTGTAGTTCGAGTTGTTATAGGTCTAGTCCGAGTTGTTGTAGGTGTAGTTCGAATTGTTGTAAGTGTAGTTCGAGTTGTTGTAGGTGTAGTTCGAGTTGTGTGTGTAGTTTGAGTTGTTGTATGTGTAGGTTGAGTTGTATGTGTAGGTTCAGTTGCATGTGTAGGTTGAGTGGTATGTGTAGGTTGAGTTGTACGTGTAGGTTGAGTTGTACGTGTAGGTTGAGTTGTATGTATAGATTGAGTTGTTGTAAATAGAGTTGTATGTGTAGTTTGAGTTGTTTTAGATGTAGTTCCGGTTTTAGGAGTAGTTTCAGTGGTTGGTGTAGTTTGAATTGTTTCAGGTGTAGTTCGAGTTGTTGTACTTGTATATAGAGTTGTTGTAGGTGTAGTTTGAGTTGCTGTATATGTAGTTTGAGTTGTATGTGTAGTTTGAGTTGCTTCAGGTGTAGTTTGAGTTACTTTAGGTGTAGTTTGAGTTGCTTCAGGTGTAGTTTGAGTTACTTTAGGTGTAGTTTGAGTTGTGGGTGTAGTTTGCGTTGTAGGTGTAGTTTGAGTGTTAGGTGTAGTTTGAGTTGTTTCAGGTGTAGTTTGAGTTGCTTCAGGTGTAATTTGAGTTGTTTCAGGTGTAGTTTGAGTTCCTTCAGGTGTAGTTTGAGTCGTTTCAGGTGTACTTTTAGTTATATGTGTAGATTGAGTTGTTTGGGTAGTTTGAGTTGTTTTAGGTGTAGTTAGAGTTGTTGTGGGTGTAGTTAGAGTTATTTCAGGTGTAGTTTGAGTTGTTTCAGACGTAGTTTGAGTTGTTTCCGGCGTAGTTTCAGTTGTTTCAGGCGTAGTTTGAGTTGAAGGTATAGTTTGAGTTGTATGTATAGTTTGAATTGTATGTGTAGTTTGAGATGTATGTGTATTTTGAGCTATAGGTGTAGTTTTAGTTGTTTCAGGTGTAGTTTGAATGGCTTCAGGTGTAGTTTGAGTTGCTTCAGGTGTAGTTTGAGTTGCTACAGGTGTAGTTTGAGTTGCTTCAGGTGTAGTTTGTTTTGCTTCAGGTGTAGTTTGAGTTGTTTCAGGTGTAGTTTGAGTTGCTTCAGGTGTAGTTTTAGTTATATGTGTAGGTTGAGTTGTTTGGGTAGTTTGAGTTGTTTTAGGTGTAGTTAGAGTTGTTGTGGATGTAGTTAGAATTGTTTCAGATGTAGTTTGAGTTGTTTCAGGCGTAATTTGAGTTGTTTCTGGCGTAGTTTGAGTTGTTTCAGGCGTAGTTTGAGTTGTAGGTATGGTTTGAGTTGTATGTATAGTTTGAATTGTATGTGTAGTTTGAGATGTATGTGTATTTTGAGTTGTAGGTGTAGTTTTAGTTGTTTCAGGTGTAGTTTGAGTTGCTTCAGGTGTAGTTTGAGTTGCTTCAGGTGTAGTTTGTTTTGCTTCAGGTGTAGTTTGAGTTGTTTCAGGTGTAGTTTGAGTTGCTTCAGGTGTAGTTTTAGTTATATGTGTAGGTTGAGTTGTTTGGGTAGTTTGAGTTGTTTTAGGTGTAGTTAGAGTTGTTGTGGATGTAGTTAGAATTGTTTCAGGTGTAGTTTGAGTTGTTTCAGGCGTAATTTGAGTTGTTTCTGGCGTAGTTTGAGTTGTTTCAGGCGTAGTTTGAGTTGTAGGTATAGTTTGAGTTGTATGTATAGTTTGAATTGTATGTGTAGTTTGAGATGTATGTGTATTTTGAGTTGTAGGTGTAGTTTTAGTTGTTTCAGGTGTAGTTTGAGTTGCTTCAGGTGTAGTTTGAGTTGCTTCAGGTGTAGTTTGAGTTGCTTCAGGTGTAGTTTGATTTTCTTCAGGTGTAGTTTGAGTTGTTTCAGGTGCAGTTTGAGTTGCATCAGGTGTAGTTTGAGTTGTTTCAGGTGTTGTTTGAGTTGTTTCAGGTGTAGTTTTAGTTATATGTGTAGGTTGAGTTGTTTGGGTAGTTTGAGTTGTTTTATTTGTAGTTTGAGTTGTTTTAGGCGTAGTTTGAGTTGTATGTGTAGTTTGAGTTGTATGTGTAGTTTGAGATGTAGGTGTAGTTTGAGTTGTAGGTGTAGTTTGAGTTTTCGGTGTAGTTTGAGTTGTTTCAGGTGTAGTTTGAGTTGTTTCGCTTGTAGTTTGAGTTGCTTCAGGTGTAGTTTGAGTTGTTTCAGGTGTAGTTTGAGTTGCTTCAGGTGTAGTTTGAGTTGCTTCAGGTGTAGTTTGAGTTGCTTCAGGTGTAGTTTGAGTTGTTTTAGGTTTAGTTTGAGCTGTTTCAGGCGTAGTTTGAGTTGTTCCAGGCGTAGTTTGAATTGTAGGTATAGTTTGAGTTGTATGTGTAGTTGGAGTTTTATGTGTAGTTTGAGATGTAGGTGTAGTTTGAGTTATGGGTGTAGTTTGAGTTGTTTCAGGTGTAGTTTGAGTTTTTTCAGGTGTAGTTTGAGTTGTTTCAGGTGTAGTTTGAGTTGTTTCAGGTGTAGTTTGAGTTGTTTCAGGTGTAGTTTGAGTTGTTTCAGGTGTAGTTTGAGTTGTTTCAGATGTAGTTTGAGTTGTTTCAGGTGTAGTTTGAGTTGTTTCAGGTGTAGTTTGAGTTCTTTCAGGTGTAGTTTGAGTTGCTTTAGGTGTAGAAAGAGTTGCTTCAGGTGTAGTTTGAGTTGCTTCATGTGTAGTTTGAGTTGCCTCCGGTGTAGTTTGAGTTGTTTCAGGTGAAGTTTGAGTTGTTTCAGGTGAAGTTTGAATTTTTTCAGGTGTAGTTTGAGTTGTTTCAGGTGTTGTTTTAAGTGTAGGTGTAGGTTGAGTTGTTTGGTTAGTTTGAGTTGTTTTAGGTGTAGTTCGAGTTGTTGTAGGTGTAGTAAAATTTGTTTTAGATGTAGTTAGAGATGTTGTAGGTGTTAATTGAGTTGTAGATGAAATAGATGGCACAATAGTCGGCGGGGGTACGTCTATGCATTCTATTATTATTACTATTAACGTACAATACTCCTGTGGCACACAGTCACATTGACATATACAATTCAAGATGTGAATTATGGATTCATAACAATTTTCCATTGGTGTATGCTCGATTTGAGCTATTATAATTACCCATGCGTCATCACTCAGTGAGAACAGTAGGACTGCAAAATTTCTCAGTTGATTATTTACAGTAATATCTTGAACAGGTAACTCTGTCAACAATATATAAATGCAGTATTTGATTTGTTGTATATTTTTGGAAGTTTTTATGATGTGAATGAGTTTTAATAGTACTTGATTCATGAATTGCTCAGTGTTCATAGGGTCATAACTCGGGATTTCTGTTATGTGATTAGATATCCACTCAACAAAAATTCCTCCCGTGATGTTTGGAATAGCCGTTGAAAATATACCCTCATCACAGGCTGGGTTTTGCAGGAACAAAATAAGTTTTCTTAGTTGTGACTGAAGATCGGGATGCACTGATTGTTCTAGAAGACCGAGACAAAACATAAGCTGTTCTTTTAAAGTCATCTCTATGATTGTTGGCAAAGCCGGCAGAAGGATCGCTACATTTATTTGCCTTAATGAAAGAAGCGAGTGGATATGCTGTATTATACTTTTGATCTCAAGGTGCTGTTTCACGAGAGATGTTTCTTGAATGTAACTCATCACATTAATCAAGTTACACTGAAGTATGTGTAAGATTGCTAACCTATGTACAATCTTATAAGGCTCTTCTACGCCTATGATGTTTGGTAAAGTAGGTCTTTCAATCTGAAAAATTGTATGTTCCTTTATGCTTACACTTTCCGTTGTCGAAACACTTGCGCTTCCCATAAATCCTGTAAACGTATGACTCTGCAAGGGAAGCATTCCCCATGAACCTAGTATACTTCCATCTTCACCGAGCTGACTTTGTTTTATTACAATACCCGTCTCCATCGTTGTATGACTTCCAATATCTATAAATCTTTCAGTAGGTTTCAAATTTGCCCGTCCCGGTGCCCCAAATTTGAATATTGGGCCTCCTATCTCAATCACTCCTTCTTTGTGTGGGCTTACTACATTTATCCGGTCTTTGCCAACATAAAAGTAATCACGATCAGGAATTACGGACCTGAATCTTTGAGTGACTCTTTTTACTTTAATATCATCTCCAATTAAATCTTTTAAAAATACCTTTACGCTTTTGTTGCTGTATTCCAGTCCAATAACCTTGTCAGCTACGTGTCCAGTGAGCAACGGTGAACTACTCGTTACATGTTTTTTCACTTGCCCAGGACTTATTCTCAGCTTGATTACCTGTAAAATAAAGTAGAATTATAATTACACTGTTCAAAACCTACTATTTTGAGAGAGATTTTTGGTTCGCTCATCTAAAATGTGCCGTAGCTACAAGTCTAATTTTTTTTGGTGGAAATAAAACGGTACCGGCACTGAAACTACTTTTTAAAATTACTTTCAGTAATTTATGTAAAAATTTGAATTTATAAAAAAATAATTATTGAATATTTTAAAGTAAATTGAAGACATATATTAAAAAAATTATATGTGCTTCTTGAAAACTTCAACTTAAGATCTCTTATGTTTAGTGCGACCGTCTGCGTGGTCTCGTGGTTAGCATCGCTGGCTACGGATCCGTTCGGGTTCGATCTCCTGTACCTCCTCGGATTTTTCTGAGGTAGGGAAGTCTGGTACGGGGTGCACGCAGCCTCGCGACACAAACTTAGGAGCTACTTGATAGAGAAGTAGTGGCTCCGGTCACGGAAACCACCATTAACGACCGTGGGTGTCGGTATACTGATCACAAGACACCCCAATCCTGCCATCTGCCTTTGGTTGATGACGCAGCGGTCGAGTGGTAGGTCTAGTCCCTTCCGGTTTGTAGCGCCAAGTAGTTTAATTTTTTATGTTTAGTGCATTATAAAAGGGTTGTAGAACGGCAAGTAATGATTTCTAATTGTTGTGTGCAGTGGTTCTTGAGTTAAGCGTACCGGATGAAGTCTCATTTTAACATTTGCGAGGTGGCTGTTCCGACTCCCCAGTTTGAATTCTGGTTTAGTTTCTCAGAATCTTACAAAAGCGTTATTCAGCGCAGTGCATATAAATATGTTGTACTCATGCTTCCACAGAATATCATTTATATGATTTATGTTATCTTGCTCTTGATCTAGCTGAACAAAAATGAGAAATCCGTGCTCTGAAACTTGAGGATCATTCTTGAATATTTTATCTAAAAAGTATTCTAGTAGCCAAAATTGTACATTCATTCTGAAATTCATCAACTGAATGCAATTTAGCATTTCAAACTGTAACTCAATAACTTTAGAAAAATTAATATTAGGCTATCTAGTATTGATAAATTTCATTTTTTTTCCGTTTGTGGTAATGTTTGTTATTATAAAGATAATTGTCCACCTAACCACAAATTAAACTGGACCAAAAGTTCAATGAATGCAACGTTTACTTAGCCCTTTTTTAGTCTACAATATCGTAATATTAATTGAATTCATACATTTATATAGCACTCCTGTATAAGGTTTTCATACATATTGTTACACATTCTTCAAAAAGTGTTCCATATCTTGATGGTGCTGGCTTATAAATGTCTAACTATTGTCCTAAAATATATATGGTAGTAAAAATTATGCAGTCACATAGTACACATTTATACTTTAAAATTTAAATAGTAAAATGCTATATGTATCCAATTTAAAAACATAAAACCACTAAAATTATATTATCTTATATGTTGCGTAAAATTTTAAAATTTAAAAACTTTAAGTTGTCAAACCATTGTATCCTAATGATTAAGCGTAGGCATCAGTATGATATCTGTACTCCAGCATTCCAAACCTCGGAAATCATTAATAGGACTGATGATGATCATGCAGATCGAAATGCGCATATCCGAATGAAATAAATGCCACAATTGATGCAACAGGATACTACCACAAGCCGTCACCAATCCAGCAATTTTCATTTCTACAATTAATATTCAACTACTAAGCTTCAGTGTACTCAAGCATAATTTTATATTAATGACTATTTGCTGAGAAGTCTTCGGCAAATTTACTTATGTTCAATAGATAGGCAACAGACAATGTTTTATAATTAATATACATTACGTAGCTCCAGTGTACCTAAGATTAACTTCATATCATTGGCTATTTGCTGAGGTATATTCGGCAAATTTGCCTACGCTTAATCATTAAAATTCAATGGTTTGACAACTTAAAGTTTTTAAATTTTAAAATTTTACGCAACATATAAGATAATATAATTTTAGTAGTTTTATGTTTTAAAATTGGATACATACAGCATTTTACTATTTAAAGTATAAATGTGTACTTTGTGACTGCATAATTTTTACTACCATATATATTTTAGGACAATAGTTAAACATTTATAAGAGAGTACCATCAAGATATGGAACACTTTTTGAAGAATGTGTAACAATATGTATGAAAACCTTATACAGGAGTGCTATATATGTATGAATTCAATTAATATTACGATATTGTAGACTAAAAAAGGGCTAAGTAAACGTTGCATTTATTGAACTTTTGGTCTAGTTTAATTTGTGGTTAGGTGGACAATTATCTTTATAATAACAAATTGGGCTATCTGTTCAATACCTAGTTTGTGCTGTTTTAAGAATATTCAACGGGAAGAAGAAAACATAGTCTAGAAGGTGAAGAAAAATGCATGTTGAAAACGTCACTGTGCTGAATGTTAAAGGTTACCATCTAAACGAAGGCTATGAAATGAAAAGGAGAAGGATGGATAGGATACAATTCAAAGATTCAATGCTGTCTGAGAAAAAGGTTCTGAATTTTTAATCGCATAGATAGGCCTAATAATGGTCGAAGTATCAACTTTAAAGGAATGCTTTTGTACAAAAAAGAAATACTAAGTGGTTATAAGCAGGGCCCGGATTCTGATGACCTAAAATTGTTTGAAAAATTACCTATAAAATGACCCTAAGTTTTAAAGAAAATGACTTAATAATTATAAAAAATGACCTAAAAACTGATGTTTTATTTCTAAAAAAATATTATTGTACACACAAAGTTATAGACTAGTTTGTACATAATAGCAAAAACTGTAAATAACTGTAATCTTGTGAATGTTCTTTTCTCACGGAAATTTATACTGGCACTGAGTCACTGCCGAGTCAAAATTCGGCATTTCCTTTTGTGGTCTGCCGGATTATATTTTTGTTTATTGAGGGTAAACAGTAATTTGCGCTCTCAAATCCAAGAAGGTGGCAGACTCTGGTGCCAAGTCAGTCTAATAACAATAGTAGGCCTAATATAATACACAATTTTGACGTTTCTTTGATTCTCATTTCCGACTGAGACATGACAACATTTTAACACCGAATTTTTCCTTCTTGCATTAAACGAACAACACTTCAAAGACAGCACTGCTAGCGACGTAAAAAAAAAGTTGATACACTCAATGTAAATACATGAAAATGACTAAATAAGGAAATGACACGAAAACGACAAAATAATGACGTAAAATTGAAATAAATGTCCTAAAAATATAAAATTGCATAAAATGACAAAAAATGACCTAATAAACATGTATTTCTATAATCTAGAGGCCATGATTTGGATTTATCAACAAGTTGGCAATGTCTATGCAGAATCAATAAAAAGATGATATGTCATTAGAATCCGGCCCTGGTTATAAGTAACATTTTCGTAACATGCCTTCATAACATTCACGTATCGTACTTATTTTGTTTCTTACTACCTGAATGATGGTGCAGTAAAGGTACTGAGCTTTGGGATATTTGAAGCTCTGGTTTTAATTACGTTCAAGTAAGGTTTATTGCCTGAAAACGTTTTATTTTATAAGGTATTAAATTTCGGCCACCAGACATATATATATATATATATATATATATATATATATATATATATATATATATAGTGTGAGATAAGTAGGCTTACTTTAAAAAGGGATTCCAAATACTTACCTTATCCGTAGAATTGTCTGAGTTTAGATTTTTTGTAAAAACAGATGTCAGAAACGAAAATAGTATCAACATTCTCAAACTCATCTTCCTTGGGGACCGAATCTTGTCCTTGATGTCCATTATAACTTCTACCATTTGTATTCTCCAACCAGAATGAAGTAAAGTCCTCGTGAAAGTTTCACTCTTTTATACGTAACTGTTATCAAGAATATAATTATTTTCTGTTTCCTTAATTAACTGTCGAGGTCGTAAATGTGGATTATGAAGCGCATGCAATAATTAATTCCTATTGTTTCCAATAATCAACTAAATTGAATTAAGTTTTCTCTCGGACGCACTGACCTTTAGCTTAGAATGCTTACAAGCACTGGAATACCGTCACCGGTTTTAAAGGTCCAATGGCATACCGGCATTGGTTTTAAAGGTTAAATAGCATACCCTCACTGAAAATCAGTGGCTATTTAATACAAATTGTCAATGTACCTTTGAGTCTTAATCTCTCTCTCTCTCTCTCTCCCTCTCTCTCTCTCTCTCTCTCTCTCTATTTCTTTCTCTCTCGAATCCTATGCCCCCATGTTGGGGCGAAGGGCCTCCAAGTGGAGGTTTCTATTTATTTATGTGAATTTTGTTGCGCTTATTTTCCTAGAGAGGGCAGAGGGACAGGTGGTAAGCCCATCGCCCCTTAACCCCCCTCCGGAAGCTAGGGTATTACTTGGACGTGAAAGGGCCGAGAAATTTTGTCCAGTGGCTCTAATCTAGGCTTGGAGTTCTTTTACGTGTCATAAATCTTCGACACGGGCCCCCCAGCTTAAAGTCCCTCCCGGAGGCCTCCGTGCCCAGGATTTTTACGTCCTGAAAAACCCATCGAATGCGGCCGGGTTTGATCCCGCGACCTTCGGATCTCGAGGCGGGCACGCTACCTCTGAGTGTTAATATAATAATATTACTAGAGCCCGGATTTTCATGCAAATGCATGTTTTTATATACTTCGGTTACCCTTCTCAAACTTTGTAGTTACTCATTACATGACTTATGGATTCCAAATAACCTTACTTTTTCCGTGCATGTTTGCATATTTCGGCCTTTTTATGGCAAAATTCATGCATAATGCATGTTTTGGATTTTTTTGTTTAATGTAGCATATTCAGACGTTTTTAATGCATAGAAATCCTCATTATTTGGTTTTAGTGCATAATATCAATTTTCCATGCATAACTGTGCATATTATGAATGTGCCTCCCTAAAATCTCGACTTTTCAAAGAAACGTAAAAATGTTGTATTGAACCATTGTTATTTGATTGACTTGGCACGAGAGTCTGCCACCTGCATGAATTTGAGAGTGCAAACTAGTGTTTACTCTAAATAAACAGTAATATAATACACCAGGCTACAAAAGAAAATGCCGACTCGCTTACCCCCACCACCTTCCATTGAAAGAAAACTGCTATAACAGAATGTTCACTGCTTGAATTTGTCAGTCACTAGCCATTGTTGAAGACGTTCAATAATTATCTTTAGAATCGTGTTGAGGAGAAATGGGTGTGACAGTTAAGTAGGGACAAACTTAAGAAGGTACTTAGTTCAAATCCTGATCTTAAACTTCTGAAAACAGTGAAAGACATATTATGTGGAAAAAATGTAAAAGACATGGAATTCGATCTCACCCTCAGTCAAATTTCTTCCCTTAAGTATGCACCTGTTACTTCTTGTGAAGTAGAAAGATCCTTTTCTGCGGTCAAGAATGTCCTAAACTGATAAACGCACGAGTTTAAGTGAGGAGCATTTGGAAAAACTCGTTGTATATTGTTTAAGAGAAATTGAAATATAAGTATTGCAGTACAGTGCGGATTTTTGATAGTGCATGTTTCGCCCTTCATTGTGCATATATGGAGATACGATAGTGCATGAATGCATGCATGTTTTTAAGTTTGATAGTGCATGAAAATCCGGGCTTTAATAATTACTTATTATTCATCAACCCCTACGCTTTCATCGGTAGCCTTTGCCCTCTTAAGAAGGCTGCAACGATAACTTGTGATGGTCTTTTGTTGCCATCTTAATGAGTGTACTACTACCTGTATATTTGATGCTTTAAAAATATTTCTTGGTAACAAAATGTAACTTTTATGCTGTTTAAACAGGTTTTCAGTAATTTTAAAATATCTTCATTGAAATAAATAAACTAAACTCCGTGACGCTTCATCCCTGACGGGACTAGGCCTACCACCCGACCGCTGCTCATCTACCATTGGAAGATGGCAGGATTGGGGGCATGTGGTCAGCATGACGACACCCACGGCCATTGTTGGTGGTTTCCGTGACCGTGAAAAAAGTAAAGGTCTGTCAATCAACAGTACAAGAAGTTCTAGTCTTCTGTTGTGCTCCTGCTTGGCAATCATCTATCGAGCCAGGTTGGTTACTCACGAAGGAACACCGACAAGTAGTGTATAGGCCTATCACATATCCTGCATATCACATAATTAGTATGTTGTAAGGGAGGGGATATACTTTTTTAAAATTGAGGTATGACAGGGAAACTTTTTGAGATATCATACCGCCTCTGGATTTTTCCCACTTCATTTACTGGTTATATATGATCAGTTGAAGTAAGTTTTCAGTGCTAAACTGCTTGATTCAAGAGCTTTAAATTGAGCTTGGGGACCCTTTTATAACATTTTAGTCGTAAATACTTACCGGTATATGAAAACCTCTCTTCTGCCAGGGGTTGAAACCAGGACTTCATTTCTGGACTCTGGCTGTGTACAGGTACAGCCTATTACTTAATAGACCCACACTTGTTTTCATAAATAAATATAGACTACAAATTGACTGCTACAGTGTGCGAAGCTTGTCTTCACGGTAAAGCGGAGGAATAATACTGTTGCGGGATAATTATACTGTAGTAATTAATTAACGACTTGACGCCTCTAGCGTCTGCACGCCGGGAATATTTGATATGGACATTAGAAGTTCGCTGTGGCGTAGGGGATGTGTTCGCTCCTCTCACGCAGCGGGCCCGGGTTTGATTCCTGGTCGGGACAAGTCACCTAGGTGGGGTTTTTCCTCACCTGTGAGACAAATGTCGGTTAACTTTAGGCCCTTGTGGTCCCCAGATATCATTTGGCCGTCATTATATTCTTCATACCACCAGACATATATAATATATGTCCTCGCCTTGTTTCGAATGGGTTTGTGTATGAATGGTGTGTCTCGTTCGTGTTGTCTCGGAGGTGGCCCCGGTATTGGGCTGATCACTCATCCGGGGGGCCCTCCATGTCCTTGTGTGGTCAAAAAAAGAATGTATGTGATCCAAAGATAATCCCTCTCCCGACAGGTCGCGGCCCTGTAAGGCCCGGGCGGCTTGGGTCACTTAAATCCTAAAAGGGAAAGGTAAAACTAAGATAAAAACAGAAAGAAAGAAAGACATTAGAAGTGCTGAAAAGTGGAATAGAAGAAAAACTTAAATGCTGTTACTGAAATTGATTTTGTTGCAGCATGGCGGGAGGAAGATGGGAGGCTGGAACGAGGGCCTGAAAGTGGAACATACAAGAGAAATATAAAACTTCTCCCTAGTTTTTCTCAATATTTTTCCATTTCAGTTAAAATCTGACTTCATTGTGCTCCTTAATGGGCCATAAAAATTAACCGTAAACGTACAGTAACGTAAACTTAAAAGTTTGGGACCATGCTTTTAATGGGACCATGCATTTAATGGGACCATTCACAATGCATTATATGGACATTAATTTCCCGAGAAATGAACTACAGTAGTAAACACACCCCACATATACTGTTCAATTGCGTAAACTTTAACATAATGTATTAAACGTTAACTTAAAACCTTCCAAACTCTAAGCTTTCAAGTTATACAGTGGTGCCACCCACCAAACTTCATGACTCCCCCCCCCCCCCAAACTTCATTGCTCATCCCCCGAACTTCATTGCTCATCCCCCCAACCTGATTGGCTGTCGACAAGGGCACCCATACGATGTTTTCTAGGGGGGCAATTTTTGTAATTAATTTATTTTTTGTCTCTTTAACTTCTTGGACCACTTTGTAACATTATATTAATAATATAACTAGTGCAACAATGACGTAGCCAGAAAATAATTGCGGGGAGGGTCGAAAGTGCCGGGGGGTTTGGAATACCCCCCATAAAAGGGGGTCGGGGGTCCATCCCCAGAAAATTTTTAGATATTGAACTAATGAAAATCACGTTTTACGCTATTTTAGCACAGAAAAACTAGTTAGGAAATTTGTTTACCAGACTGTAAGACATGCCAATGTAAATAAGAAATCATTACCTAAGTGGGGGTCCACCCCCGGAAAATTTTTAAATATTGAACTAATGAAAATCACATTTTACTCTATTTTAGCACTGAAAAACTACTTAGGAAATTTGTTTACCATACTCTAAGACATGCCAATGTAAATAAGAAATCATTACCTAAGTCGAGTGTCCACCCCCGGGAAATTATTAAAATATTGAACTAATGAAAATCACATTTTACACTATTTTAGCACTGAAAAACTAGTTGGCAAATTTGTTTACTATACTCTAAGACATGGCAACTTAAACAAGAAATTGTTACCTAAGTTATAATACTTATTACTATTTGTGAGAAAAGTTGAATAACACACGGGACAGTGGACATAATAGGCCTACTCATTGTTGTGAAAAGAAAATAACTGCTACACACCAACAAATCTTGTTTAATTAAATAATTGTTTAAATACAAATATAGAATTTTAGGTTTTGACTTTTGGTAGCCCAAGCCCCTGGACTCCCTTTTCCTAATCCACTGTGGATTCTGCTTCCATGTTGTCGATTTGGTAAAACTTCTGCAAACTTTTATGACTCAACTGACTTTCAAATAATTGTCTTAAAAGAAAAACACCTGACTATAATAATTATTAATATACATTCCTTTCCTTGTGCCCCCCCCGCCCCCGGGTATGGGCGCCCATGGCTGTCGAAATTCTTCATCTTTATCTTGAAGATTCTGCTTGGGATTTACCTCAATATACGGTTTCCATTTATCTTCGCCGCTGCTTTTACTTTCAGTAATCTTGTATTTTATATTTAAATTATGTTTCAGTTTATACGGATGTTTCTTTCTGCAGTGATCTTGCCACTTGTCATGCCTAATAATGGCATTGCACAATAATTCTAAACACTTATATTTAAATTGCTGTTGTCTTTTCGGCATTTTCGAGATGCCGAGATGGACTGAAACCAGTAGCCGTAACCTCAAGTTTCAAATTAAGAATGCGGCATTGGTTATAGACAGAGTTTTCCACACCTTCCCTTCCGTTCTTATAAGGTGGCACGTGCTTTTGAGTGCAGTAAAATCACTTCCGAAAATAATATTATTCATGCAGGCGGCATCGTACAAAGACTGTAATAACCCAGTTCAGTTCGCAGTCGCCGCTATTGGCACAGAGTGATCGATCTCGTTGGCGCGGCAGTTGTTTACAAGCAAATGCGTTTCGCTAATTTATTGACTATTCACTTCTAAATAATTAGAAGAGGTGTTTTTTGAAGTTATAAAACTTGACCGTTTTTATTTTTAACATATAAAACGCTAATTTTGCAACAATTTTCAACCCCACCCCCAGAAAAATCATAAAACGATAATATTTTGCCCCCCCCCAGAAATTTCAATGACGCAGTCTGCGTCTTAACCCCCTCCCCCTGTGGGCACCCCTGAGTTATAAGTTAATGCGAAAAGTAACGAATCAACCAATCAGAGCTCTCTGCTCAATTAAGCTCTACATAATAGGAGACGAAAGTAGAAGTAGTTAAGAGATGGGATGACTGTATGATAAAATCGAACCATTATACAAATATGCGGCATTAAAAGACATTATGTGGATATTAATTTCTCGAGAAATGAACTACAGTAGTAAACACACCCCACATATACTGTTCAATTTGTGTTTATAATATACTGTTCAATTTGTGTTTATAATGTCGACCTATAACCTTTGTCCACATACACTTGCATGATCAATTTCTATGCACGTGTTTAAATAGACACATGAAAGCTCCATCTGTTTAATCTGTGGCAGCCATTTTATCAACTGTTCGAGTTCTCATTTGTGATTGTTTGTTACCAAAAGTTTAAGTTTTCGTTGTGAATGCTTAATGCTGTGCTAAAGTTTGCGTTAAATTTTACGTTCTTTAAGTATAGGGTTAATTTTCTATGTGAATGCGGCATACGACTTACGGCATACGGCATAGCCTAAAGACTTTCTGCAGATTTCGGAAGTAAAAAGCCTACAAATAAAAAACTGCTGTATAATTCTTAACATTTTGTAAAAATTATAAAATACAGTACTATAAAATTAATTTTTTAGTCGTTAACAAAACAGCATTGAAAAGTGGCCCTCGTCAAGCTTCACGTGGGCAAGTGAAGCTTTGACAAAAAGTAAGGGCGATTGAGTCACTGATATCGATATAATTAGCTACAATAGTTTTAACGAAGACATAGTTACCTAATTATTTATTAATTACTCAATTAAAATTTCAGGCTCGTTAACCTTGGGCTATGAACTTTGCAGCAAAGACGATTATAAGTTCTAATTTATTTTCCATAGTTTCCAATTATTTATTTATTAGGCCTACACAATATAAATTTATGATATTTGTACAGAAGTCTGCATTTTGCAGTAATGATTAAATGGTTATTTGCGATAAGATTGACGTATTTGCTCCTATTATATTCTGCAAGTCCTGGTAACGTAAAGTAATAATATAACAAAGTAACCAGTTTAACTAACTGAAACTAAAATATTATGTAGATTAATACAAATTTAATTATTTCTCAATGTATTCATCTATAATTTTTCTTCTCCTTGTATACTGACGGCCGGTGCGTAAGGCTGACAATCTTACCACCTTCTCGTGCCGATTGTCTAAAAATCTGGGAGCCTCAACCTCCTGGAACCCTCTGGGCCTCCATGGCCTGTAATAGGGAACACACTTGTATACTGAACGTATGTTTGTAATGTTAAGTAAACATCTCCATCTATATACATAGTTATTAGATTTTAAGAAAAATAGGGTCACAGTAAAACTTCATGGATGATGATTAGGGCTGAGATTTCTGTGTAATTATATATTATTTTATTCTTTACCTTCAAATGTGTGAAATCATAAATGTCCATATGACGACAATTTTAGTAAAGCTTCATTTTACATATTTGTTTAAAATACGTACACACATAGGCATTCTAAGTATTCTTGTGATATTACATGAAATTACCTTTGTCATATTTATGTGTGGAAACTGCTTTATTGATATTCGAAACCGAAGTTCTTCCTATTCTCACTTGCTATAATAGGAGGTTGAAGATGACTGACAGCTCTTTAAGACAATGACCATAACAAGTAAAATATATATATATATATATCTTATATTCTCTACCACTCACGATAGAAATGCCGACTGCATCAAATATAAGAATTACACAACTTAATGATAATTGTACAATAGATACGCAGACTGATAAGAATTTCATTTCAAAATTAAATAACTTAGAAAAAGATCATAGAGCCCTTAATACCAAGATTTCGCATCTCACTAAAAAGCTCTCTCAAAACTTACGAGAGTATGAGGACATATGCATTATTATGATTTATGTATAGCGTAGAGCTTTATCACTGGTACTCACTACTAAATTGCGGTATTTTGTTTACCTGTTGGAGCGCTTTCAACCGCATGGAGCGGCCATCTTCAGCAACTGAAAGCGCTCCAACAGGTAAACAAAATACCGCAATTTAGTAGTGAGTACCAGTGATAAAGCTCTACGCTATACATAAATCATTAAGATTATCGCTACAGAATGGACAAAACTCAAGAATGCATTATTATAATAACAATCGTATTTTTCATAAAAACTAAGGTATTTTTTGGGCGAATTAGCCTTCGTCTTTTTTCATTTTTTCCCATTCACTAGTGTAATTGCGTTTCATGTTTTTTTACGATGGTAGGCCTAACTCGAACTTCGTAGAAGCTATTTCAGGTACGAAACACATCAAATACGAATACTTATTAATTCGAACTGTCCAACTACCAAACTGTCACTAAGCACTAGATATTGCTCACTATTTTTGTGTGTGTGTGTGTGGTTTTTATTTTATTTTATTTTTCATTTTTTTTACTATTTTCTTTTACTTTTTTTTTCTAAATTTCTAGTACTTTTCTTTGTATAAGGCGGAACACCACACACAACGCCGGTGCATTGTTGTGTGGTTAGAAGGAATTTTAGGGTAACGTTTAGTCATTATGTTCGCCTGTATCGTGCCCTCTATTCTCTCCCTCGTCGAGGTGTTTATTGTTACTAACTTCGAACTTTTAGGTTGCTAAAATGAAATTTTAGGTGCCTAAAAAAAATAGGCACTATTGTAAAATAGTTAATTCCATTACATTGCCAATTTTCTTACTTATTTCACTTATAATACCGTACAGAATTATATTATTACTATGCCCACTCATGAATGATCATGATCTAACGACACGGACATGCACATCCCTATTACTTCTGCTCACATTACTATCAGTGATATGTAGTACACTATTTTACATCAGAATTTCATATAGTGTATACAATTTAAGTTCATTAAGTAATAGGCTTATAAACAACATTAATTTATTTATTCCAATTCTTGTCCATAGTTGGCTTCATATTAAATTATCCATTATTTCCAGCATCCCACATTGTAGACTATACTTAAGGCAACAACAATCAGAGAACGACGAAACTGAGGTGAGCACCCACCCTAGCGTTTTTGTTTTGTTTTAAAACTCCATAATAACCAAAATAATTATTTCCCTGGAAATTCCATGGAATTATTTTCATGAAGACAACACATAACTGCTCTTCAAATATACCATTAAGAATGACATGTACTGTACAGTACTGTACAGTCCGAGCTAAAAATTCAATATGAACTGAAAATACAAATAAAGGGTTTAACTTATGACAAAAATGTACAAAAAATAACTTATTTGGAACTTAAAGAGGAAGAAGGTGCAAAAAAGGCAATATTAGGCACTAACATCACACACAACAGTTTAAGATTCAAGGACAGGCAGAAGGAGCAGAGATAGACCGAGACGAAGATGGGCCCAATAATTTTTTGAAGCAGCGGGCCACAATGGACAAGAATAACCAAGGACAGAAAAAAATGGAAAGACCTAATATTAAATTTAGAAAATAGCTAGAAGAAATAAAAGTGAAATGAAATGAGGTTAGCAACAAAGAGTGGAAGTGATACGGTGGATGTGTTTACAAATAATACAGAATGATTTAAGTAAAGTTACATCAAAGCTCACTGGGACTAGCTCTCCCTATGAGTTTGTCTGAGCTAGCCCTATAGGAAGGTAGGAGGCCCTTGCCCACTAGGGATGTTACGGGCTTATTTATTTATTATATAATATAATAACATCAAAATAGGCTGTTCTAGGTCCTATAAAAGCATCAGGTTCAGGCATAGTCATCAATGAAATGCGTAGGCCTATATAGAAGTTTATGTGTGTGTATATATATATAAAGGATTAAAATAACATTTTACCTAAAATCCGAAGTCTAATTATTACAGTGGCCCTACGGTACTTTCGGTGTGGTTGTTTCTATCTTGCTTTATTTTTAATTAGTTCATTTTTTAAAAATAACGTTGTTTAATAGACAACTGTTTCAAACAACTCAAACCAAGACTTCTCACTGATATAGTACAAATAAATACATTTTTGGGTCTATGTTCAAAGCGGGGCCTGAGGCGGACCGTCCCCCCCCCCGCCTCTCTGCTACGCCACTGCCAGTCTGCAGAAGAAATTTAAGAAGTCTTTTATCATTCGGCATAATTTGTGAGCAGGAGACAAAGGCAAATTTTAAATGTTCACTAAATTTTGTGGATGAAATTTTTGCCTCTATTTTTCTTTAACTGTCCCATGTTTCCCCCTTGTTTTTAATGTCCCGTTTTTATATAAACATTATATGGACACCTTAATCTAGAGAAATAATTTTAAGATGACGGAACTCGAAGTGGCTGCATTGATTCACTGTTTACTGATAAACAATCTGATTCCAAAAGCCCTTCCAACGACATCAGTCCTCGCACGCATTTCTTTTTTTGTATGCCTACCTGAGCCCGGCCTGAATAAACATGCTCAACATTCGCGATTAGCTTATAATTGTCGTTTAGTAAGGTCGAGTGTAGACTGCTCTTTCTTTCTTTCATTCTTTCATTCTTGTTTCTATGTTCCCCTTTTTTTGTGAGTCCATTAGCTAATCCAGTCCATTGTTCTCATTGCTCGTTTGAATTTTTTCACATCATCACATGCGTTACTGTAGCTGATCAAGTCTTTCATTCTTAAGTAGTACCGCTACTCTACCTTCCTATTATCATAGTGTTAGTAGAAGATTTGTTGTAATTGAGCCTTATTAAATTATTGCTTCTACTATAGTAATATTCCTTAGGATTTTAGCTGCCTTTTCAAAAGTCGGCATCACTTGTTGTGACCTCGAACATGATGATCCCACGCACACCCCCCCCAACCCCTTCCACAACTCGACAACATACGGCGTTCCAACTTAGTGCCATCTAGCGCTCCAAATTGAACTAATGGAGAAACATGTTGATGTGGCATTGCTGGTCTTGTAAATTTGTTTGTATCCTGTAATAGAAGGTTGGTTGATTATAATAATAATAATATATTTATTCACCGTAAATTTCTATACAGAAATATTAGCTTCGTTATTTAATGACGGGGGTGTACAACATAGTTCTATAACAATCGCCGGTGTGCCTGAATTTTGTCTCTCGAAATATGTGAAAATATGAAGTTTATTCACCATCACACCTTTTTAGAAAGAGGTGGGCGGAGCTTCAGTGGCGACCTGATCTTCCCCCGATTTTGGTTTCGTCAATATAATATTATCTAGGTACCGGTACTTAATTTTATTAACTTAATTCTCATCTGATCTAATCAGCTGAAATAAAATAGAATGGTTAGAAGTAATACAAACAATTACCTAACCTTAGGCCTACTAAATTATAGGCCTATTAACCTAATGTTAGGCTAGTGCTAGGATGAGCTCTCAGTTTTAGCTAGACTAGAATAGTAAGACTTTTAATGTGAAGACAGCACTGATGAAAACGTGCAAGAAATAACGCCAGAAGAAATACAATATGCACTGAAGACTTTTAAAAATGGTGAAGCACCAGGTCCAGTGGTGCTCAATGAGTAGGCCTTTCTTGCAAAAATGTTTAACTTGTGCTTACATGGAGATGAACTACCAAAGCATTTTAAAGAAGGATATATTAGCAATGTATTTAAAAAAGGTCGCAAAGATGATCGCTCCAATTACCGTGGCATCACTGTCCTTAGTACCATTGAGCGTTTGTATGGAAAAATGTTAAAGGTGAAAATCGAAAAAGATTTTGTGGATCTAGAAGTGTAGAGCGGCTTTCATGCTGGACGTTCCTGCATCGACAATATTTTCACATTAAGGCAATTGACTGATAAAAGACTAGCACAAAATCTAGACACCCACATGTTGGCCTCCATAAAGCATATGACAGCGGTCCATTATTAAAAATGTGGGAAGCTTTGAAAAGACAAGGCGTCAAAAAGGTATATATAAATGCTGTTAGAAACTTGTACTCAGGAAATATGAGTTGTGTCAAAATTGGAAACATGCTCTCAGATAGTATCATTGTGAACAAAGGTCTCCGTCAGGGTTGTTGCCTAGCACCTACATTGTTTAAATTCTTCCTTTTTGAGGCTCTAAAAAATTGGAGAAGTAAATGTGGCACCATGGGTGTTCAGATAAATGTTGTTGTATTCATTTAGTTTTGCAGACGATCAAATTATTTTTGCCGAAGATGAAAATGACTTAAACTACATGCTTAGAAATTGTTAGGTGAATATGGAAACTGGGGCTTAGAAATAAACTTATCTGAGACTGAATACATGGTTTGTAGGTGTAGGAAGAGACATAATATTGGAAGATGGCTCTATTATCAACTGTTGTAAAACTTATAAGTACATAGGAACAATGATATCATACGAAGGAAGTAGTGAGATGGAAATTAGACACAGACTACCAGTGGCGCCAACTTATATGGGCCCATGGGACTCAAGCCCACCCAATAATTTGCCATGTATCACTATCATAATTATTTATTGTTATTACTCAGAATTCTGTTCATTTGTTGAATCGCTGTAAAGCGAAAATCAGGCTATTGTGAACATATATAGTACAATCTTCTCTTGTTCCAATTCCCTCACGATAATTTAAATCGTTCCACAATTCGTTACAATTTTACGTCTGTCAGTGCAGTTATCACAGCCACCGCTGTTCTAAAGACTTTATGGTCTACTTAAGGAGAACACAGAGAAGCTAGGTTTAGAACTTAGACGATGCTTGTGAGAAAAAATCACAAGAAGGCCATTAATGGACAAGGCAATAAATTGTGATATAAGACAAAAGGGACTGGTTCAAAAACAAAAGAGTGGATGGAACATGTAAAGAGAATTATTAAAAAGATCATCAAGAGACAATAAACCACGAAAAAGGTAGCATTATTGGGGAGAATAGGCTCCCGGTCTAAGGAAACACAAAGAAGATAATTTATTCCAGTCAGGAGAAACATTTTGGAACATGCCTTGTTACATAATGATTTTATTTTAGAAGTTACCTAATACTAAAACTTTATAATATAACATTATTAATTTCAAAGGATTTCTGATAACTAGGCTACATAATTCTTTTTCTGGTGGTTGAATTATGTTGATTGTTATTAACAAACAAACAAAGACATCGTTTCTTACACAATTCTATTTTTATCCGAATAGTCATATAAGTCCGTTCCATGAATCAAATAAGGGGCGGGAGTGTGAAAATTTGAGTGGCACCATTGCACCAGATTACAAAATGGAAGAGTTGCCATAAGACAATTACATTCTTTAATTTGGAACAATGCCATACATTCAGATATAAAGAGAAGAATCTATAAAACAATAGTTGAAAGCGTTATGTTATATGGTGCTGAGTTGTGGGAGGTATCAAAGAGGAATGAAAATAAATTAAAAGTTCCGGAAATGGACTATTGGAGAAGTTGCTGTGTCTCTAAACTTCAGAAAATTAGAAACATAGCTATTCCAGAGTGGATGCAAGTGACAGCGGTAAATATAATTGACTCAATTGAAGGAAGACGTCTAGGTTAGTATGGTCACTTTAGAAGAATGACACCTGAGAGGTGGCCATTAAAACTATATAACTTAACTGGTAGCCTCCTCGGCAAAAGAAAAGGGGAAGACCATGACTATTGTGGAATGAATGTGTGAGACAGTCCATGGAAGATAGGCAAATGACAGATGAGGACTGGAGTGATAGAAGAAGATGGAAACGTGGATGCGAGAGATGCTGTATCGTGTAGATAAACTCGCCAATATCTGAAAGTCTATATTTGATAGTTTGGCTACAGTACCTTAGTTATTTAGAACTTTAGAGTTACTCTCAATATTGAGGACTTGAAGCTTTCTTAGTGTTGGTTCATAATATGGCTTCATGGGTTAGCCTATGTGGCCAGCACTAGTAAATTTGTTGAAACCATCATATTAAGCTGAACATTGGAGATCCACTGGTCTCGCCTGTAATTTCTTTGTTTGAGCACTTGCTAACATCACCTACTTCCTATACAATTAACCATTATACAAACAAAAAGATGAAGTGGTGATGGGATCACCAGTTTCACCAGCTATCGCTAACTTTTACATGGAAGACTTACACAGGGTCCTTGACCTGGCATTACACAAACCTGAAGCCTTCTACAGATACTTTGATGGTTCTTTTGTCAAACTGTGACAAACTGGCAAACTACAAGACTTCTTCAAGCATCTTTACAATGCAGTATACATCCAAACATCTGGTTCACACATGAGATTGCAAAATATGGGTCCTACCATTTCTCAACATACTGATCTACAAGAAAAACAGATGTGTGTTTAGAAATCTGTTGCATACCAACCAGTATATACTGGTAGATGCTCAGAGTGTCCATGATCTAACCCAAAAGAAAACAGTCCTAAACACTCACTTCAGCAGAACCTTACAAATCTTAGATTTAATGAAAACTGAATAAGGCTCTTTTCACACTGGGTCACTTGTGACAGTCACCGGTGACCATCACTGGCGAAGAAGCATTGGTTTAAATGGGAGTATTCACACTGGGTCACTGCGGTGACCCACCCAAACACAAGTGACGTGCAGTGTCTCCTCCGAACACTTGTGACCATCACTGGTGACTGTCACTGGCGAAGAAGCATTGGATTAAATGGGAGAATTCACACTGGGTCACTTGGACGGTCACCGCATTTAATGATTACCAACCATGCAAGTTGTATATACATAATTCAGTTGTATAATCGAGCTCAGCGAAACTAGTTATCCAGTCTTGAGTTTAGATTTGATTAATACTGAAGATTTCATAAATGAAGTGAAATGTCGACCTGCCATTTGGGTTGTCAAAAGCGATTACAAATTGTGTTTCATTAAGCTACTATTGGCAATACTAGGGGTGACCGTCACAAGTGACCAGCGTGTGTTCACTGCAATCACTGGTGACCGTCACAAGTGGCCCAGTGTGAAAAGAGCTTAAAGGAGACATTCCAGAAGAATAGATATGGCAACAACGGTATAAATGAAGCCCCAAGGAAAGCATTTGCAAACAGCAGCAAGCATACTAACAACAGAGACGAAGAAGCAGATACTAAGAAAAAGGCATAGGCCTTTATATCTTCTTATGGCACTCTAGTCCACTCATGAAGCACAACATGAAGCACAACATGAAGACAGTCTTCCTTCCATCTAAAAACTTCAAACACATGAGATTGGTGAAGACACCAGGTGCCTACAGAATTTTGTGTGTATGTTGACAGGTGATCTTCGGCTGAAAAGGACACACTATAGAAGATATATGTAAAGAATATAAACTGCATCTTAAACTCGTCCAGCTGGACAAACTAGCTGTGGTAGGCCTACTATGGGATCGCTTTGTAAAGGAGAGATCAAAATAAAACTTGAAAGTAGTAACTTCAATACGGACAGAGGAGGACTCCAACTTAGCAATTTATGGACTCCAGGACTTAAGCAGTGAAGAAACTTTGTCAGGCAGGATAAAGGACATCAGTGAATAACAGTCTCACAACTGTCATAGATCTAATTAGTTCTTTGCATTCACATCTACCTTGACTACTTTTGGTGGACAGCAAACAAAACATCGGCAACCGCCACCACCATCATCTGCCAATTTGCTAGACCTCTGCTCAGAAAGAATAGTGACCACATTGAGAACACAATTTCTAATTTGTTGTAGATGAGAAAGTCTCTTAGCCAATCAGAAAAATCCACCTGCTAGCAGTTAGCAACTCAGAGGTTGAAACAAATTGCATGCAAACAAGTCAAGATGGGGATGCAAATGAACCAACCTATGAAGACAGATCTCCTCCCACAAAGATAAACACACACATCAGATTTTCTGGAAGGACACATATCTTCAATTTATGTCAATATATTTAGTTTAATTAACCAACATTATTATCTCAACCAAGTCTTTAAAAGTTTTCTTAAGGAAAAGAAACATCCACAGCAAGCAAAGTTTATAAGCATGCCCTACTGATACAGTCACCATTATCTTTGCTTTCTTTACACAGAATCATTGAAAATGAGTGAAAAACTGAGCTCATTAGTAGTAAAATCAGAGAACTTTTACTAAAAACTATTGTATGCACCATACACAAAAACTTTAGCGGACTCATCCACCATTTCTGATTTGGCTACAGCTCGTCCAAACTACTAGATTCATCTGCTAAAGCCTTGCTTTGCGTACTTTATATATAAATAGTTAAGTGTTCTTTTTACTTTCACTCTTCCAAATACTGTAACTTAGAGTACAACTCAATACTTAACTCGTTAAAAATTGATTGCGAACCTTTATACTTCATAACTTTCCTTTGATGTTTTATTTTTCTTTTAATTGTGTTTTGTTTATTTTGTGATGTTCCTGTCATAGTACAATGTACATTGTATGAGTTTGAAGGAATAAATTGAAATTGAAATAGTAAATATTACTGAGTGTTCTGAACAAGGCCAGGTCCTTGGATTTTGTCTGCTAATTTTGCTCTCCATCTGCTCCTATCCTTGGCTTCCTCTTTCAGTAACCAGTATTGTATTTTCTCCCTTAAGTGTTGTAGTAAGCCTAGCTGAATTCTTCGTCTTCCATGACCTCGAGTTCCCTCCAACTTTTCTTTTGATGACATCATGTAGCTAGCAATTTCTTCTCAAGATGTGACCTGTCCAGTTTGTTTTCCTGTGAAGAACAGTGTTCAGGATTGATCTCTTCTCATTTCACTCTACCCAGGATTTCTTCGTTTGTTACTTTATCCATCCATTTTTCCTCCAGCACCAGATTTCAAAACTTTCCAGCTACTTTTCCATTTTTCTTAGTGTCCTTGTTTCCAGTCATTATAAGGCAATGCTCCAGATGTAGAACTTCATCCATTTTTCCCTCAAATTTGAGTTCAAGTTGCTAGTCAACAGAGATATCTTGGCCATTGCAATTCGTGATCTGATTTCTTTAGTCGAATAGGTGTTGTTTGTGAGCAGACTTCCGAATTACTTGAACTGATCAAGATTTTCCAGTTCTTAGTTTTGCAAGACTGTTTGCACCAGTTCTTCCCTTTTCAATATTTTCATAACTTTGGACCAGTCCATCTGATTTCCATCCACAGATGCTTCCAGTTTCCACTAGGCTGTCCACCATGTGTTGCATAGTTTCTTCTTTCTTTGCCAGCAGTATTAGGTGGTTCATGTATTTCATGCTGTTGATGACTTTTTAAATTTCCAGTTTCTCCAAAAGCTTCCTTGGCCAACCATTCTCCTTAGAGTTTGAATAGAATATGTGATATATGATATGCTTATTGTAGAACCCTTCCTTTCTCCACACTTTTGGTCTCTGCATGATCCAGACTCCCTTTAGTTTTTGTCCTAGGTACAGGTTGAAAATTAATCTTTTGTCCTTCCAACCAGTTCTGATTTCCTTCAGGATTTCCATAAATTTTTGCCAGTTAACACAATGAAATGCTTTTTTCCCAGTCAATAAATCAGACACATTCTTCTTCCTAGATTCATGAACAATTTTACTCCACTGGTTTATCATTTTGTTGGTTTTAAATTTGTGTGTTACACTGTTACAACCAAATGGTTGTTTTGCGTAAGGATTTTTTTTTTAATTTTGTTTCAAGTTGGTGGTCATTTTGATGGTACTGCTTCATGTAATGTTCAGTTTCTTTCAATAATTCTAATCAAACAGTTCATACTGTAGAAATTTGAAGACTAACTATGTTCCAATATGTTTTTGGCATATTGGAATGGTTTTTCAGCATTCCAGATGTTTCTCTGTAAATTTGTTCGTTATGCAATCATGTCCAGATGAATTGTTCAATTGATTTTTATTTGGACCAGTTCTCCTAGAAACAATCATGTCTTCATAGTGCACTCTTCCGTAACAGATCAGACTCAAATCTCTTTGTCCTTAATTAGTGATGCTAAGCACTGGACCATCTGAGAGTGTTCGAAAACAGGGTGCTTAGGAAAATATTCTGACCTAAGAGAGATGAAAACGGGGACTGGAGAAAACTGCATAACGATGAGTTTCATAACCTGTACCCTTCACCGGATGTAATAAGACTAATTAAATCACAGAGGATGAAATGGGTTGGACATGTTGCGTGCATGGGGGAGGAAAGACGTATCTCAAAAGTGTTGACTGGGAGACCCGAAAGGGAAAGACTGCTTGGAAGACCTAGACGTAGGTGGGAGGACAATATTAGGATAGATTTAAGGGAAGTAGGATTTTTGAGAGATGGTTGGATGGAGTTAGCACAGAATAGGGTTGAATGCCGGGGTCAAGTATGTGCAGCAATGAACCTTCGGGTTCCATAAAATATATAATATTCCTTTAGCTTGCTAAGGAATTGTCTGTTGCCATTGAGTGACGATGGAGGCAATCAAATGGTATTTAATATAAACTGATTTCCATTTATTTCATAACAAAATATTACATTTTCTTTATTTCCTTACAGGTCTATTATATCAACAGGTGAACAATCTGCTGGCAATTGCTTAGTAAGGTAAATATTTCTCAACTTTTTAACTAGTTGTCAGACGAATAAGGAAAGAAAGTAATTTTTCACATTAAAACTCCTTTACCCTTGCTGTTACTTTTGGGTCTATTTGACCCAAATTCGTATTTATTTTTTTATAAAATGTTAGTGCATTGAGTTACAGTCGTGAAATAATTGATTGCAATATTGAATGGAATTTCTTCCACCAAAGTCCAGGAAACCTGAGTCATCAATGTTCAGAAGAAATATTAATGGTATCACATGTACCCAAGAATGATAGATCCATTGTCCTGCTAAAAACTATGCACAGTGAAGGCACTAGTGGCATAGGACCTCCAAGTGGAGGTTTCATTACCTATACTAATTTTGTTATGCTTATTTTCTGAGAGAAGGCAGAGGGACAGGTGGTAAGCCAATCGCGTCTCAACCCCCCTCCAGAAACGAAGGGATTACTTGAACGTGAAAGGGCCGAGAAATTTTGTCCAGAGGCTCTAATTTAGGCTTGGAGTTTTTTTACATGCTGTAAATCTATGACATGGGCCCCCCAGCTTAAAGTCCCTCCAGGAGGACTCCATGCCCAGGATTTCTACGTCCTGAAAAATCCATCGACCGTGGCCGGGTTTGATCCAGCGACCTTCGGATCTAGAGGCGGGCTTGCTACCTCTAGACCACCATGGCCGATGAAGGTATATAGTTCATTCTAAATCTTCGTTAGCCTCCATTATTCCTGTGAGGACTGAGCTATTGTCTAGGCCTACACTCTAACGACAGAATGGGAAAGTGGCACTTCTAGGGAAGCAGAATGATTACCATAAATCCGACACTCCACGTGGAGTCAAAGCCCAAGTGTAAAGAATTGAGGAATGCATCCAGGTTGGTTGGAAACAGAATAACAAGTTCTTCATCTACGAATTTCAATTAAATTCTTTAGTCATCCTCTGTATCATATTACAACGATATGGAAATCATCAGTTTCTTAAACTACTGACTGAATCTAATTACTAATTAAGGAAACTAGAAATTTACAATATAAAAACTCCGTGGCGCTACATCCCTGGAGGGACTTGGCCTACCACCCGACCGCTGCATCATCTCCCGTAGGCAGATGGCAGGATTGGGGGGCATGTGGTCAGCATGCCGACACCCACGGCCGTTAATGGTGGTTTTCTGGACCGGAATTTACAATATAGGCCTACTGGAATTTACAATTCACTATACCATTACTAGAAATTTACAATTCACCTGCTACCATTAGGCTGTAGGTGCCCCTTCCATCCACAGATTTCAATAAACTCTTCTATACAATAAAAAAACAATGTTTATACATGATGATGCTGAAATGTTCGGCCCAGAGGCTGGTCCTGCCCTGGGACAGAGCTGTGGGGGAAGGCCCTCAGCCAGACCAAGGGACACTAGGCCGGATGATACTGCATAGGGTGGCCAGTTTCTTTTACAGGATGGGAATGAGGACACAACACCCAGTCCTGACCCATGAAGGAAACTTTACATCTCTGTAAAATCCCTGACCTGGCCGGGAATTAAACCAAGGCTGCCCAGTTGGCTGGCAGTCACGTTACCAACTCACCCACGGCACGGACGTGTTTATACAAAAACTACTTAATTTATTTTTTAACAGATTGTAATTGGAAACGTTTTTGAAAATATCTGGTAAACTATTGTATAATATGATACTATTATAGTGAAAACTTTCTGCAAACAAAGCTGTGTTATGAGGGTTTATAGATAATTTGTTTTTATTATGAGTGTTACGGCAGTGAATGTGTGAGGAGACTTGGAATGTATTGACATTTACAAGCTTATTGCCCAAGGCACCCTTCAGTTCGAGTTATTTATGACGGTCTGCTGGCCTCCCTTTGATTTGCATGGTTAACATGGATTTAGAATGCATTATATCTTACTAATAGATTTAAGTTTCAAAATACCAATAAATATCAGTCTGTTTCTGATGGTTTAAAAGGAAAAAGACTCTGAAGACAAAGAAGAACATCAACCTAAAAAGAACAGTAGATGTACCACCTGCGGATGAGAAAAGAAGACTTTTACTATTTACATACATCAGGATTTGTTTGCAAAAACCATTCTTCAGTTCTTCGTGAAAATTGTGTGTTCAAAACTCATTGTTGTAGCAGAAGAGGATGATGAATGGACTGAAAACTAAATTCAAGAACTCTGGGAATATCGACTACAGTGTTAAATTTGATTCTTTTTGTTGAGAAACTAAAATAATAAAAGAGCCATTTTCAAAATTAAATCTTTGTTGCCCGCCTCAGTTTTCTGGTCACCAATGATGATCTGGTGGCCAGAAATTTTGTGTCCTGACTTACAAGGGAGCCGTACCGGTTGTCATGTCAAAACCTACCCTCAAATTTGCATATCTGTAGGCCATCATTGCACATAGACACATGCCAAAAATTATCTGTTCATATGAACTTTTAGTGGGTGAGAATTAATTGTGAATCTGGAAATTAGAAATATTGATTGGCCTCACACAGCTGTTGGCAGGAAAGGGTTGGGACCTTCTCTACATAGCTCGTGTGCTGGTGAATCGGCTGTTGACAGTATTGCAGAGCAGGGATCCAGCTGTTCGTAAAGGCATAGGTACGTGCTTATAGCTTTATCTCTTCCTGTCCTTTTCACTATGAAAGTGGATAATATTAAACTAATGAATAAATCCCTCCTCTCATACATATGTTTGTTTTCCAGTAGATCTCATGAAGTAATCGGTACCTGTTTAAGTGTTTAGGTTTAGCTAAGTGAATCTTGTTTGGAGCTGTTGACATTAGTTCATTACTTTTTTTTTTTTTACTTTGGCCTGTAGTGACGAGCACATTTATTATGTAATATGTTAGTCCGAGTTCTTAACACATGACTTTTGTCTGAACAGTAAATGTAAACATTGAGAATAAGTTGATGGAAGCACTAGTATTGTGATCACTGTGCATGGCAAATATGTTCAGATATCATGCAAATTGAGTGCCCACACTGTTATAAAAACCTAAACACACTAGCAATCATCAACCCCTCACTGTTTATACATATTATATAGTTTTAAAATGAGAAAATGAGAAGAAATTATTACCTAAAAGTTATCTATTATAGAGGGTCACATTCAACGAGTAACAAGGTAACCCTCCCCTCTCTATTGCACACCCGCTGTCTGCTGTCACTTGCACCCGTCATGCAGGCTACTCAAGTTAGCTTGACTAGTGCCCACCATTGATTTCTTATGGAACATATTTATTTTTTATTTATGTATTTACGTCCACGTGATCATTAAAATGCTATGGGACTTGGTATGTACAAAATATGTGACGGTATATACAATACATATAGGATACAAATAGTACACAGGAACAGATCTAACAATATAGGTTGCACATAAATCAAATAGATACAGTGTAGATAACACATCAATTATAAAACATTCAGTGTACATTCAAGTAATTTACATTATTATAATTAACTTATTATATCCTCTCCAAGCATTTAAGACCATTTTAAATTGAGTATAGGTTAATATTTAAAACTTCTTCAATTTTATACATTGGATTAGATGTAAGCCAGTTTTTTAGTCTATGTTTAAAACATTTAGAAGGTAAGTTAGAAGAAGAACACATTTACACCCACTGAAAATTTATATGAGCAGCTAATATTTTCCATGTGTCCATCTATAATGAAGACTTATCTATAGGTGAGGAAACAGTGAAATGATTTTCTTCCTACTTGAATCCTTGGCAGGAGATGAAAGTAGCAAAGGTAGCTAAAAATTGTGGCTATCAACCATCGAATTACCAGTGAAAGCCACCTGCTATGCATAGTAGAAATTTTATGGCTTCATGGTTTGATTTGCAGTGTCTAATGATTGTCCATGCCTTGATTAAATTTCATTGAGTTTTATTATTGAAAATTTTAGTGAAATATCTATATATAAAATTAACAATTGAACAGTAGTTTTGGCAAAGTTTCAATTGCTTCAATAATTGTGCTATTTTTAAGGAGAAAGATTCGTTGAGTGTCAGCTCATAAGTGTTTAAAAACTGGGCTAATTTTAAAAGTAATTAACTTGTGACTTTGTAGAAAAAAAAATTATTTCATTTTATTGATAAACTAATGTTTTAGTTATGATTTCAGGTTTATTTGAAGCCAGAAAGGACATTGTGCATAGTGATAATCAGAACTAAATCAAGTATCAAGTCACCTACAATGCCATCTTCTAAGTCGACAGGGATTCCTCTAGCTCAGTCCAGATATACTCTGAAGCGTATTGTAGTCAAAAGAATTATTGAACAGCAAAGCAGGTAATTAAAGTAAAGAATTGAAGTAAAGAATGATGCAAGAAGGGGATAACTCAAGTTTTTCAAATTTGTCAGGAGGCACAAGAAACTAATTAAAAAAAATTCAGACATGGTAAATAAATTTTTAAAAACAATATAGACATGGTAAATAAACTCTTAAAAACAATGTAATAATGGAACTTTTATACAGTGAAGCCATATACTATATACATTATATTCAGTTTATCTTTTTTTTCACAAGGTATATAATCTGACATGTAATTTAAAGTCATTCTTAAACAAGTAATGGGGCTCTTAGAGTTCCAGGAAGTTGAAGCTCCCAGATTTTTAAATATTTGGCGCATGAAGGTGATAAGGTTGTCAGCTTTATTCACCTTTACCCCCAGGATGCCTTATTAATACTAACAGAAGTTTTTACATATTTATCTTTTTCAGGTTATTGCAATCTTTCCAGGCTCCTGCAATAGCAAGAGGAAGTGGAAGAGGATTGTGTATGTACCCTACCATTTTTTGTATGTATAGAATGTATGTTCTGATGGATTCAGATATCAGAAATATATATATTTCTTTTTACTGATGCAGGGATTGAGTGGGATTATGATCTTTATTTAAGGACAGCGATATTTTACAATAGCAATAAAATGCAAAATCTCTCAAGTGTCCTGATCTTTTTAGTCTGCATATTTTATTTTAGCTAATAATTACAATAGAACCCTTCTTGTCTGAACTTCCATAAACTGAAACCCTAGGTAATCAAATAAATTATTTTTCATGATCATTCTCCAGTAGCCATTGCCATTGTGATGGTTTTTGTTGCATCATAATGACTACACAGCTGGATTGGATGTTTTTTATATTGCTTAAATAGGTCTTAAATACTCTTAAAATATTTTTGTTGAAATAAATAAATAAGATCTGTTGATCAACAGATCAAGATGTTTGTGACTTTTTTGCTCCTGCTTGGCTATCTTTCAAAAAGTGGGGTTGGTTACTCTTGGAGGAGGTTAATTAAAACACCGCCAAGCATATAGAACAATTTCCTGCATATCACATAAAATTATGTTGTTTCTTTTAAAATTGAGGTATGATAAGGAAAAATCTTGGGATAGCATACTGCCTCTGAATTTTTCCTCCTTTCTTCACTGGATTTATGTCATGGGAGACTGTAGCATCTTTAGCGTATAGACACATCATTTGATAACATTGTGATGTACGATTATGTGAATAGAGGCGGTGGTAATTTATTTGTAATCTGTCACAATGCAGCATGGATATGACAAGATGTAAATAGCATTCTTATGTCAAAGTAGTCACTATTGGAGAATACCACAAGGAGCTGATGGAAGCTTTGGGGAACAATGCCTATCCGTATGGATCATGGAGTGGGTACACTCATCTCACTATCATCATCCCCAGCAGTGCTGTCTTTGAAGTGTTGTTTGTTTAATGCAAAAAGAACACACTTGTTAATAGCCGTGTGTTGAAGTGTTGTCATGTCTCAGACAGAAACATGTGCATGTGCTTACATGCTTCCATGCTGCAGTAGGCCTACATTAGAGTGGCTCGATGCAGATTCACTATTCTACATCTAGTACCCTTAATCTGCATTATACAGTAAGTCCCATGCAAGAGTTGGCCAATGACGTGGGTTTCTGTGTCGCGGCAGGCACAGCTCCAACTCCCGAGTGAACAGGTGAAATATCTACTCTAATAAAGCCACAAGCGGTGTAATGATTCAGGTTCTCACATTTACAGTTGGAATTACACTGAAAATAACCAGGTACCACATCACAAGAGATGTTGGAAATGTTCTCCTCTTGCATCCACACAATACTGGCACCTTTTTAGGAAATTTTCTTTCATGCACATAAATTCAGCTTCTGAGACAGTTAATTTCTCTTCTGATATTGTCTTTTAAGTTCTTCTAACAGTATGTGACTATTATTTATGGGGAAACTTGAAAAATAAAGTGTTTAGGTCAATTTCTCATATATTAGAAGACCTTAAAGACAATATCACAAGAGAAATTAACTCTATCTCAGAAGTTGAACTTAGGCGCATGAAAGAAAATTTCCTAAACAGGTGCCAGGATTGTGCGGATGCAAGAGGAGAACATTTCCAATATCTTTTGTGATGAGGTACGTGGTTATTTTCATTCTAATTTTGACTGTAAATGTGAGAACCTGAATCATTACACCGATCGCGGCTTTATTAGCGTAGATATTTCACCCGATCGCCCGGGAGTTGGAGCTGTGCCCGCTGCGATGCAGAAACCCGCGTCATTGGTCAACTCTTGCGTGGGACTCACTGTACATACATTCCATACCTTGCCCTTTTATTTGTATATTTCAAAATTTTAAAATGGTCCCACATTTTCATAGGAAGAATTAGTTGCCATGACTTATGCCCCATCTCTCGTATGTTGGTCATTTCTACAATGGATTTTTTAGTAGCATGGGGTTCTTGTATCAGACACAGTTGTTTAATTTAAGCATTAAGCATTAACCCTTAAGCATGGACATGAGGTCTGTGTGGTCACAGTAAAAACATAAACCGCTACTGCTGTTTGGATATTGTCTTCATAGGTGGGTTATTTACACTACCTTCCCTTCTCTAGATCCTTTATCACCCCATATGTGTCGCTTACCATCAGTGTTAGTGGAGCCATACTAGAAAACATTTTTTTTTTTTTTGACCTTATGTCCATGGTTACATACCTTCTTTCAGTTTACTACTTTTTGAATAACAATGAGTGAATGGCCAGGACCATCAAAAACTGTTAGGTCAAGAGTTTTAAGACAGTTGTGATGAATTATTTTGGTGAAATTTTGTAGTGAATGTTTAGAAAAAATAATTGTATGTCTCTTTTCTAAGAGGAAAAAGGTTGTAAGTTAACCCTTAACCATGGATGTGTGGTCAATTTGACTGCAGCAAAAATATAACCCGCTGTTATTTTTGGATATCACCTTCACGGGTGTGTTATTTACACTACCTTCCCTTCTTAAGATCCCTTACCACCCGATATGTATCACTTACCCATCAGTGTTTGTGAAGCCATGCTAGAAAACATTTAATTTTTTTAGCAGTCAAATTGACCGTACCTCCATGAATATGTGAGTTTTTCATCAGCTGTTGCATGCTGATCAACCCTGCAGACCACACTTTCACTCTAGTATACCTGCTCTTTCTAAATGATCATACTCCTTTTCAAAATAATTAAATAAATAAATAATTAAAGTAATATACCTAGGTATTAATGTACACCCTCTAAAAGCCAACCTGATGGGATTTTTTAGTACACTGGAAGTGCTCATTCATTGTCATGAAGTTCATTGCCATCCAACAGCTATTTTCTAAGAACTTTAAACGACAGTTTGGTGTCAGGTTGTGAAATTTATAGACCCTAAATGCATTGAATAGGGCATTTAATTTTCACAATATTCAGAAACACAACTTTTTTGCTCCATTTAATGTTTTTTTTTTTTTTTCAACGGTTTGTTTTTTTACAGCCTTCACATATTTATTAGATTTAGTATTACTATGAACATCTATAAATTGATCTGCATACAATATTAAGTACTATAATTTCTATATTAATTTTGTCATTGCACAAGGCCAGTGACAAACATGTTTTCGTCTTAGAATTCCAAGAGGCACATGAAGTACCATCTGTAGAATTCTTGGTATCCCTATGGAAGGGACGGAAAGGGAGAATTAAACCTTTGAGAAAAGAATGTCTTGTCGCTTATGCACACCACTAAGAGAAGGAAAACATTTCAAATGTTACTGATGTGATACGTCAGCACGTTTGGAGTGCACAAGAAAATATGCAGTGAATGTACTGAGGCAGAATAACTGTATGTCTCATATCTACGGGTGGGGATGGGGGGGGGGAGGTTTAAGTTAAAGTACTGCAATTTTGAACCCAATCGCATATTACGACGAACTGTGATTAATATCTAGTTGGGAGTCATATGAGTGACTATGATAAATAAATTTTTGTGTTAATAAGGTATTAATTTGAAAAATATTAATATATCTTCATGACAGTTCATTGCATTGCATTTATGATGCCGTGATTCAATTGTGTGCCCTGCCCTAAAAGCCCCCTTAAAATGATGGTGTAAAAATAATGCTTTGTTAATAAGCATTTAGAAGTCAATTTGCTTGAATAATAAAAATTCATATTCGTAAGCTTTTTCATTGTTAAGCTCATAAGCCCCTTAACTCTGAGTGGCCATTTTGACCTCGTGTCCATGTTAACATAATAGAATAATCACGTCCATGGTTAAGGGTTAAGCAACGGTACTGCAATTTTGAACACGACCACCTTGTATGATGAACCGTGATTATATCTGGTTGGAAGTGGTGTGAATGATGATGCAAACTTCTGTTCATAGTAGCTATTCATTTGAAAATATATTAACATACCTTTGAAACTGTGCATTTCGTTGCATTATACACTCTATAATAATATTTAATGTCAGAATACAATATTAATAAGATACTGTTACAGTCAGCCTGTATAATAGGAATAAGAACTATAAAAATAAAATTGTTCAGTGACGCAAATGTGTGTTCTGAAAACCCCCATAAAATGATGTTGTAAGAAAAAAGGTTTCTTAATTTAAACATGTAGGAATCAATTTGCTTAAATAATAATTAAAATTCACATTTTGTAAGTCTTTTCATTGTTAAAAGCCTCTTAATCTGAGCGGTTACTCAGTTATGTAACAGAATTATCACGTCCATGGTTAAGGGTTATTTATTTTCAACTTGTAAGCTAAGTGTTCCATAACTTTAACCCTTACTTTAATCAAATCTATTTTTTTTTTTAGTGCCCAGAGATGATACTTCATCCTCTCCATGGAAACTTCTGAGAATTGATACAGGTAGGACATGTGCAAATAATCATACACATCTTAAGACATAAATAGAATTCATACTAAACTTAGAGCTTAGTGATATACCAAAGACCACAAAAGTTTAGGGAATGCAGTACCTACCAATAGGCAAATTTCTTTTCCTGTCTGAGCATTTGTGAGATGCGAAATTCCAGATCAACTGTACTAAGAAGAACATAATCTGAGACTGTTCGAAAACAGGGTGATTAGGAAAATATTCTGTATAGTTTTGAATTGGTGAATAAACTTGAATTGAATTGAATTGAATTGAATTCGGGCCTAAAAGAGATGAAAATGGGGACTGGGGAAAACTGCATAACGACGAGCTTCATAACCAGTATTCTTCACAGGATATAGTAAGGGTAAATAAATCATGGAGGACGAAATAGGCTGGACATTTTGCGTGCATGGGGGAGGAAAGAGATATCTCAAAAGTATTGACTGGGAGATCCAAAGGGAAAAGACCACTTGGAAGACCTAGACGTTGGTGGGAGGACAATATTAGGATAGATTTAAGGGAAGTAGGATTTGGTGCAGAATAGGGTTGAATGGCAGGCTCAGGTAAGCATCTTCGGGTTCCATAAAATGTATAATATTCCTTTAACTTGCTGAGTATGTAAGTAAGCTAAGAATTTCGTAACTTTAACCCTGACTTTAATCAACTCTTTTTCTTTCTTTTTTAGTGCCCAGAGATAATACTTCATCCGATCCACGGAGACTTGTGAAAATTGATGGAGGTAGGACACATGCAAATAATCATAGACAACTTAAGAGAGAAAAAGAAATCATACTAAACTTACAGCTTAGTGACATACCAAAGACCACAAAAGTTTAGGGGATGCAGTACCAATAGGCCAACTTCTTTTCCTGTCTGAGCATTTGTGAGATGCGAAACTCCCGATCAGCTGTACTAAGAAGAACATAATCTGAGAGTGTTTGAAAACAGGGTGATTAGGAAAATATTCGGGCCTAAAAGAGATGAAAATGGGGACTGGGAAAAACTGCATAACGACGAGCTTGATAACCTGTATTCTTCACAGGATATAGTAAGGGTAATTAAATCATGGAGGATGAAATACGATGGACATTTTGCATGCATGGGGGGAGGAAAGAGATATCTCAAAAATATTGAATGGGAGATCCGAAGGGAAAATACCACTTGGAAGACCTAGACATAGGTGGGAGGACAATATTAGGATAGATTTAAGGGAAGTAGGATTTGGTGCAGAATAGGGTTGAATGGCAGGCTCAGGTAAGCATCTTCGGGTTCCATAAAATGTATAATATTCCTTTAACTTGCTGAGTATGTAAGTAAGCTAAGAGTTTCGTAACTTTAACCCTGACTTTAATCAACTCTTTTTCTTTCTTTTTTAGATCCCAGAGATAATACTTCATCCATTCCATGGAGACTTGTGGAATTTGATAATGGTAGGACACATGCAAATAATCATAGACAACTTAAGAGAGAAAAACAATTCATCTTAGTGACATACCAAAGACCACAAAAGCTTAGGGGATGCAGTACCAATAGGCAAATTTCTTTTCCTGTCTGAGCATTTGTGAGATGCGAAACTCTCGATCAGCTATACTAAGAAGACCTTAATCTGAGAGTGTTCGAAAACAGGGTGATTAGGAAAATATTCGGGCCTAAAAGAGATGAAAATGGGGACTGGGGAAAACTGCATAACGATGAGCTTCATAACCTGTATTCTTCACAGGATATAGTAAGGATAATTAAATCATGCAGGACGAAATAGGCTGGACATTTTGTGTGCACTGGGAAGGAAAGAGATATCTCAAAAGTATTGAATGGGATATGTGAAGGGAAAAGACCACTTGGAAGACCTAGATGTAGGTGGGAGGACAATATTAGGATAGATTTAAGGGAAGCAGGATTTGGTGCAGAATAGGGTTGAATGGCAGGATCAGGTAAGCACGGCAATGAACCTTCGGGTTCCATAAAATGTATAATATTCCTTTAACTTGCTGAGGAATTGTTTATTGCCATTGAGTAAGTAAGTAAGTAAGTAAGTAAGCTAAGAGTTTCGTAACTTTAACCCTGACTTTAATCAACTCTTTTTCTTTCTTTTTTAGTGCCCAGAGATAATACTTCATCCGATCCACGGAGACTTGTGAAAATTGATGGAGGTAGGACACATGCAAATAATCATAGACAACTTAAGAGAGAAATAGAATTCATACTCAAATTACAGCTTAGTGACATACCAAACACCACAAAAGTTTAGGGGATGCAGTACCAATAGGCAAACTTCTTTTCCTGTTTGAGCATTTGTGAGATACAAAACTCCCGATCAGCTGTACTAAAAAGAACATAATCTGAGAGTGTTCGAAAACAGGGTGATTAGGAAAATATTCGGGCCTAAAAGAGATGAAAATGGGGACTGGGGAAAACTGCATAACGATAAGCTTCATAACCTGTATTCTTCACAGGATATAGTAAGGATAATTAAATCATGCAGGACGAAATAGGCTGGACATTTTGTGTGCACTGGGGAGGAAAGAGATATCTCAAAAGTATTGAATGGGATATGTGAAGGGAAAAGACCACTTGGAAGACCTAGATGTAGGTGGGAGGACAATATTAGGATAGATTTAAGGGAAGCAGGATTTGGTGCAGAATAGGGTTGAATGGCAGGATCAGGTAAGCACGGCAATGAACCTTCGGGTTCCATAAAATGTATAATATTCCTTTAACTTGCCGAGAAATTGTTTATTGCCATTGAGTAAGTAAGTAAGTAAGTAAGCTAAGAGTTTCGTAACTTTAACCCTGACTTTAATCAACTCTTTTTTTTTTTTCTTCTTCTTTCTTTTTTGTGCCCAGATTTAAAAGGCCTACTACATTCTTTCCATGGAGACTTGTGAAAATTGTTGAAAAAAGTTGCACCCTAAATTATATAGTACAGTGAATTAAATACATTGTAATGTTACGATCCTAATTTTTTCAGAAGAATCAGAAAGTTATGGCAGATCTGAAAAGAGAGCTCGGATGGATGTAGAAGGTCATTGCAAACCTGATACAAGAGCCCAGAAAGTGTTAAAATGTCATGACGTACCTAAAACAGAAGCTCAGTTGGATGAAGAATGGCCTGAGAGATTTGTATTAAGAGCTTGGTGGGAAGAGGATGGCACCACTGATATGGAAAAGTTAAAGCGTGAGTTGAAGGAAAAAGATGTGTGTACCATCTGTTCGCTAACTCTGCGTGTGGGAAAAACCAAGAAACTTTGCTGCGAACACATATTTCATGATGAGGTTTGTATATATAATAGTTTCATTCATCATCATTCATTTACAGTCATTATTCTTTCAGTCATTTGCTTTTCTACCAGCCAAGAATCTTGCAGATGATAGATTTCCCAAGGTAGAAAAATAAATATGCAAATTCATTCCTTTCTATAAGAGACGAGGTAAGCAAGTAGCCTCCCTCTTGCCTGAAGTTGCAAACAAGTCACATATCCCATCATATTCTGTGTTCTATACAGATTTTTGGCATTATAATGGGAGAGCTCAAATTGCATTCAGGATCAGTTAGGTGGAAAAGTAAACAACCGAATTTCATGCAGGGATTTTTAAATGCACGCTTGAATTGCATGCTGGCATGCCTTTGAACATCTCTTTAATAATCTGTAAGAAGCAGGCTACAAATCAAGTAATGTAGGCCTAGGTATTTAGTAGTTTCTTCAATATTGCAACAAAACAATACAAAACAATACAATATAACTGTAACTAGTATAATATACAGCAATAACCATACAATGTCATTACAATGAGTGTAGTTGTAATTAATTTTTTCAGTTCTTTATGTATAAATTTAAATTCAGAGTAATGCTTACTTGTTGTAACCTTAGCTATGCCCACAACAGGATTTATTTGTATTTATACAATAGTTTTTTTTACCAATTAAAGATTCCAAGTAGATAAATTTTTCATAACACTATTATATTTAATCTTAGTTAAGTATTGAAACAAGTTTTCAACAGTTTACCAAAATAAGATTTATTGTGACATATAGTAGGCTACCTAACGAAACTGAGCTATATAGGTAACTTCAACCAAGAGACTATTGGATCATGGAACCAGCTGTAGCAACTATGATGAGTGAGAAAAACAGTAAACTATTAGTCATTGATGGCTTTAAATTTTTTTTTCAAAAGGCATGGAGTAATAATAAGGAAAAATGGGAATGTTGCAATACGTAAAGGTTATGTTAAAATTAATTAACAGTACATTATAGTAGACTTATAGAGGTAGGACCTACCTCGGATGGAGTATAGCTTAGGATGAGTCAGGATGATGGCTCGAAACATGTTCAGGTTAGTTTGAATTAAGTGAAGTTATTGTATATTAAATTCTCATCTCGTGTTTTATTACATATTTATTAACTACACTATATAAACTTCCTTTAAATTTTATAATTTATCTAGTTGATGTAATGAATACACTTTTCGTTCATCCTGTAGTCTTCCTTAAACTCTGAAGAACAGTCTGTTTACTTGATTAATTTTAGATTTCTTGTTTGCTTGTTTGTTTTTCTTTTCCCATAAATGAGTTGTTTCAAGTGGGGATGTATTATTTTGTCTCTGTTAAATATAAGATGCACTAATGTATTTCACATCTTTCATTTCAGTGCATCAAACATGACTGCTGTCCAACTTGCATGTGGGATATCTTGAAGTATGAGTGATCCATTCAGAGAAAAAGTGAAAGGTGAGTATATGAATAGAAAGTAATACACTATGCATATTGATATCATAGAACTTACAGAGTAAAGCAGATATAATAAATGTAATCTATCATATGTCTTGACTTTTATACACTTCTTTGCTACACTTACCATGATTTTGGTATGACACGCTTCAGGGATCCTCATCCCCATTTTCAATTTCACTGCCAGATGCCAAATCCGTCTCAGGAAGATCCTGAAGTACTCCTGGTGGATTTTTTATCAGGATCCTTGAAAGGCGTCACACCAATATAATGGCAAATGAAGCAAAGAAGTCTGTATAAGTCAACTCACATAATAGATTAATTTTACGCAATGGATAGATTGTTTCTTACCTCTACAAGTACTTTAGCAAAAATGTCTATGAACCCCTTGTAGATGGGCTTAAAGTATCAAGCACATTCAGGGGTAACACATTTAAATGTGTTCATTGCTGCTTGCCTCACCCAAATATAGTGAACGCCACTTAATGTAATCACGGATAATGTTATCAGACTGGTAATGTTATCACTTTTATGAAGTCCCATACAGATGAATACTGATACATTGAAAAATGCTGTTTATTGTGATTAAAGATTCGGTTTATGTTATCACATTATCCTTTCTGCGCCTATATTTACAAATATTGTACGTTATTCAATATTTCGTTTTGAAGGGTTTTGTTTCTAACCTAACTGCATTGTGTTGTACTGGAGATGGCAATTCTGTTCCCTGCTCACAGGATAACCAGTTTGCGGGGTTGGCATTACCTAACTTTATCTTTTAAGCAATAAAACATGTTTCACCCCACAGTTAAGCTGCAGCTTTTGATTTATGAAGATAACAGTTTTGATATGCAGTGATGGCTAGTGTAAAATAAAAAGGCTTGAACAGACAGGCATCTGTTCACCACAGATCAGTATAGACTTCCAAAAATACTCATAACTCGTAACTGACTATGAGATTATTGGTTGAAAAAATAGTTGCTTGCAATCTATTACTGTATTAGCTTATGGGTGGTTCAGTGATTCACAGTTACATATTATTTTATGAATAAATATTTCAAATTCTGTTTTGTAGTGTATTATCTCATATATGAATAACTAACATTCATTTATTTCCTTCTGCTACTGTTATCAGTCAGTTAATATTGTCAGATTAGCTGTGTCCTGAAGTGATCACAGTAAGCAGCGTGAACTGTATATGGAATTGGATTTTAATTCAGAAAGAAATATAATAAATGTTTAAGTGTCGTTTGGTCAGTCCTGTATTTATTTACAAGGGTGGATTGAAAAGTAACACAAAATAATTTTTTTTTTTTACAAAAAGTTTAACAGGTACATTTACAAACAAATGCACACATGAAGTGACATCTTTTGTCTATTTTTCTATATGAAATGAAATGAAATGAAAATGAATGGGTTGGGCCCTTTCGGTCCCGTGCACGTAGGCCACATAATTGGGCCCATTGTGCCCCTCTTACTGGAGAATTCATTCAAGTCCTGTTGCCTTCAAGAAGGACAGGATAGATCTTGGGTTAGTTCTCCTTTTTTGTCTATTTTTCTATATAGTCGCCAAGTTTTTCAACACATTTCTCCCATCGTGATACTAGTTTCTAAATACTCTGTTCATAGAAGTCCGTTCGGTTGGAGTATAGCCATCTGCGGACTACTGTTTTCACTTCTGCATCTAATGCAAAACATTTACTGGCCAGGAATTTCTTCAGTGAGGTGTAATAGTGTGATTCTTATGGGCTAAAGGGCATAACTCGAGTGAAATTCACAGGGACATGCGTGGCATGTATGGGATATGACTGTATGAACCGTAGCAATATCTCCAGGTGGTGTGGATTCTTGAAAGATGACTGTGATAACCTTTCATTTGTATGGTCCCAAGAAGAAATTCCTGTCTGGTAAATGCTTTGCATCAGATGCAGAAGTGAAAACAGCAGTCCGCAGATGGCTATACTCCAACCGAACGGACTTCTATGAACAGGGTATTTTGAAACTGGTATCATGACGGGAAAAAGTGTTGAGAAACTTGACGACTATATAGAAAAATAGACAAAGATGTTCCTTCATGTGTGCATTTGTTTGTATTTGTACCTATTAAACTTTTTGTAAAAAAAATAATTATGCATTACATTTCGATCCACCCACGTACATGAAGCAAGTGTTCAAAGAAAGTACAGTAAAATAAGGGAAATAATAAACAAAATCTTTTAAGAGATAAACTACAGTAATGAAAATGGAAGGACGAGAAGAAAAGAAGGTAATATTAAATAAAAATAAGACATGTTTTCCATTCCAATGTATTTTTGCTTCTGTTCTTTTTACTGGCACATATTCAGAAAGCACCATTTTCTTTACCTTGAAGTCTCATGTTATAATATTGCTTTCAGTCACGGTTATGTCGTCATTGTTTATTACATTGCCATTGAAATAATTGCTCCATGCTAATTCACTACGTGCTATCATTTTCATACAAAATGTAATTTTAATAGTATCAGTTAATTGCATATATTTCCACATAATTGAAGTGACATTGCATCCATAGTGACAAATTTAAAAGTTTCACTGTATTCCTTGCACAAAGAAACACAGAGTACAATGTCTGTCCCTACTCTTCATACTCTTGAGAAGTTTGCCTGAGTGGAACAGTTGGTTACACACTGACTTTCTGTTATCAGATTTGGAAGTTAGATTGTGGTCTAAGTCTGATTACAAGAACAAATTTATTAAGCTAAGCATTTCTCTACAAATAAAATCTCATAGTATGAATTTTGAAATTTATTTCCTTTCTGTTACAGCTGTGCAATAACATGGCCGTTTATCTTTCTTCTACTTGAAACAGGCAGCCAGGGACATTGACCTAAAAGATGAGAATTATTCCTGCTCCAAAAACCCAAATTATTTTTATTGAAGGTATTTTTCATGGTGATGGTTTGGCTGTTTAGTTACTCGTACCTTCATAGATTTTTTAATGTATCATCAGAGTGGGCTATTTTTGATAGTGGTGGTTTGGCTGTTTCTTCTTCCACTTTTAATTGTATCATCAGCGTTAGTATTAGGACCTTAAAACTTAGTTTTCATTTTTAAATAGTTACTGGTACTATTATTTTTTATTGGAATTACTTGTGTTTTTCTCACATGGGCACCATCAATTACTCTTATCTTTTATGGGTTAATAAGTTTTTTATTTCATTTGTACAAGTTTTATGGAAGAAATATTGAACAATCCATATGTTTTAAGTGTTCAAAGTTTATGAAAATGTGTACATTTTAGTAATGACTACCAGTACTTAAGTTCATTATGAACCAACTCCTTTCAGAAGTCCAAGAAACCATGTTTAAATTGGCACTCATAACCTGTTGGCCCTTTTAGCTTTAAGGTATATTTTCAGGTACCTTGGGTAATTTGTCATTAAGAAAATTTTCCATTTCAGCCATCAGTAAATTAGTTAATTAGTTAGTTAATAATACTTAATGACAAGTTAATAGAAAATTTAGTTTCTGTATTTTCAAAATGACTTACTTGTCCATTGTTTCTATCAGAAATATTTATTGTACTTTTTTTACTATTGACGGGTGCTAAAATTAGTCATTTGTTATGTGATAGTAGTGGTTTCTTATTTTATCAAGAAAGTTTTACAGAAGAACTGTTGAACAATATTCATACCTTCAACTGAACAAAGATTTATGACAACAGTTAAACCTTAAATAATGTTTACTGGTACCAGTAGGCCTACTTAAGTTCAATATGAATTAACCCCATTTACAACTCCAAGAACAAGTGTTTTTTAATAAATTTGTCACTCTTGGCACTTACAACTATAAAGTATAAAGTATAAAGTATTGCCAGTTACCTGTACCATTGATGAAAATGATCCTTTAGTAGATTTTTACCTGAGTTTACTGTTGGGAGTTAAAATTTGGTTTCTATCTTTAACAAATAATTACCGTTACTGAGATGTTGAGTGGAATATCTTAATTTATTAGGTTTTGCGAAATTTAAACACCATAACAATTTATCAGGTGATTCCTGTTTTTAAGTTTAATCTATCTGCAATGAAAGTGACATTCATAACATCCTTGCCCTTAAAATCATGAAGTAGGCTTACATTTTCCAGTACCATGGGTAGTTTGCCATGAGAAAATTATTCATTTCAGCCGTTAGTAAGTCTGCCTGATTAGTCTGATAACTTAATAGAACACTTAGTTTCTATCGTGACTATATGATTATTAGTACCATAATTTTTATTGGTAATATTTACTATCTTATGAAACTTGAATAGCACTAAAATGAATTAATTTGTTCATGTTTGTTATGCAGTTATAAGTACAGTAGTGGTTTCTTATACCATTAACACATTGGCAAAGTCGTGATTTAAATGTCCAAGATGCCTGACCAGTTCATCCCTTTAATTAAATACTCCAGTTCCTGCACATTTCAGGCTGGCTAACTACAAATCCCTATAGGCAATTTTACTCTCATTTTTGTGAACAAGTGTTGATTTCCTGGTGATTTTTTCACCGTTTCATTGCGTGTTAACTTTTGAAGAAAAATCCTTTATATAGAGGGAATACACAAAATTCCCTTTCTTGTGTGTTATAACAAACTTTCCACTGCCTGATTGAATACTTCTTCTCTCCCAATAAATTTACACTGTTTGTGTCTTTTAAAATCACCAGATGGTCTTCCTGGGGTCTTATCATGGTTCTCTCGGTGTAGGTTTACTACTAGCCAATTGTAAATCACTGTACCTTTCAACATCAGAGTCAGCTGTATCCCTTTTCCCAATGATCCAATCCCTCACAAACTCACTTTCAGAAATTTCTTGCAGGACAGCCTTTGTTTGTTGTACATAAGAAATAAAATACAAATTAAAATAAAAATATACAGTATAACTGTCATAAATCATTCACCTGACTTCCTCAAGGAAGAGTGATAACTAAGATATCAGTCAGGCATGTTCAACTCCTGTCATAAACACTTTGTATTTTACAATGTAGTTAGGATTTTTAATCTGTCCTCCAGTTTTTCTGTATTTTTGCCGATATTCATTTGTCCTTAATCGTGAATGGTCACGATAATTTTTATTGGTTTTTTATCCTTTCATATTTGAATTAATACATCAACCGTTCTTCTGTAACATCAATCACCCTTCTTGAGATTTTTCCCTTTCATTTAAGATCAGGTGGAGTGCCTTGGTTAGATCTCATGTACCACAGACTCTACTGTTATTCTGCAGAAGAGTTTCCTCCAGCTTTACAGATTATAAAAATTATCCTGATAAACATGATGACGTAGGCTTAGCATGGACATGACAGTTTTTTGCAGTGATTTCCCCTCAGCTGTGTAGATCCCCACAATACTTACATAACCACCTTTAGCTTCATAGAGTATTCTAACGAGTAGCCTATATTTATTATTTCGTATGGATTGCATTATAGCATTACTGAAGCTATAAAGATCTTACTAGAAGAAGGTTGAAGTCTTTTGACATGAGCTATGCACAAAAAAGTATGAATAGTTTAACCTACCCTACCTGGCAAGAATGCTTGGGCATTAAATCATGACTTTGTTCATTGCCCGGTGACAGAGAGAGGTGTGTAAAGGAAACTTTAGGCCACAAAGTGTTAAAAAATTAGTCCAGAAGAAATGTTGAATGATGCTTGTGCCTTTTAACTATACAGAAATTTATAAAAGCAGTATTTAAGTAATAACTACAGGTAACTCTCAAGTACAAGTTTCTATGTTGAAACAATAAAGTTGCTATTCATAACAGCTTAGCTATTAAACCTGTAGAGTATATTTTCAATTACATGGGCATGGTAGTTTTTTCTTGATTTTTATCCATTAGCAATCTGTTTGATCAATCTGATGGTATTGAATAGAAAACTATGTTTCTATCTTGACAAAACCAGTATTGTAATAGCTTTATTGAAATTTTTTATTGTCCTTTTCTTATATGAAACTTGACTTTTATAAAAAATTAATCAGTTGATTTCTGTTATGGAAAAGTAGTGATATTTTATTTTATATACAAGAATTTTATGAACGAAATACTGAAAGATGTTTATGTGTTTGAAATGTAAAAATATTTATGAAAACACTCTTTAAGTAATGATTAGTGGCACTTAATTTTATTATTAACTAATTCCTCTATGAACTTATTCCTCTATGAACTTATTCCTCTCACAGGTCCAAGAATCATATTTTTTCATAACTTCCTGACCCTTGAAACTATAAAGTATATGGTACATTTTTAATTGCCATGGGTAGTTTGCTTTGATGAAAATGGTCCTTTTCAATCATTAGAAATTCTGCTTGTAAGAGTGAATAGAAAACGTTGTATAGGTCTATCAGTTAGTTAGTTATAAAAACAGTCTTCCAATTTTCTTATACATTTCTAAAACAAGTGTACTAAATTAAAAATTAAACTCCATAGTGCTACACCCCTTGTGAGACTTGGCCTACCATCTGACCGCTACGTCATCTACCATAGGCAGGTGGCAGATTTGTGGGCATGCCACCTCCCTTGGCTGCACTAATGGCTTTCATGACTGGAAAATTACGTAGTTGTTTCAACTAGCATCCTCTGTGAGAGTAAGGAATTTTAATTTTTCAAATAGCGGTTTACAAGATTCTCTTTTTTTCTTTCTACACATTATTCATATTGAAATGTGCTTTGAATGTTTCCTGGTCCTGGTAATATAGGATATTTTCCCGGGCTACTAACCAGGTGGTGAAATGGACTAATTCTGACGTTTCGAAGCCAATCTGAGACTCCATTGTCAAGGAGAATTTTCATGGGTTCGATTCCCGATGAAGTCGTTGGAGTTCGTCAATTGGAGCTTAATCCTTCTGATGGCACTATGGCCCTGGGGTCGACTCAGTCTCCAACAGAAATGAGTACCAGGAGCAATCCTGGGGGTAAAGGCGACCGGTGCTTAAGGCTGACAACCTTACCACAATCACGTACCGATTGTCTAAAAATCTTGGAGCCTCAACCTCCTGGAATCCTCTGGGCCTCCATGGCCTGTAATAGGGAGCACTTCACTTTACTTTACTGTCTACCGTACATGTAGGCCTATTATATTTTTGATTAGTCTATTATGTGTTATGAATTGACATGAAAGCACTAACTCGTTAGGATTAGCTCACCTTTTGAGTAATCCTCAGAGCTCACCATGTGATACATGGGAGGCCGTTGCTCTTATGGGATTAATTCAGCTTATTTATTTATATATATATATATAGAAGTGGTATCTCTGAACTTGAATATTTTTAAAGGCTCATATAAAGTGCATTCAATTTTTAAGATTCTCGAGTAATAATTTAAAAATAGTAACGCAATATTGTTCACATCTTCAGGTAAAGAATTTTCAAGAAGATGTGATAGTTGGGAGACTACAAATCAATTGGCTGAAATTTACTTTACAGTGATTCAAGAACAAAACACAATTTTTAGTAATAGCAATAAATAATTATGAGGATTAAATTACTTGGTGGGCTTGAGCCCCATGGGCCCATATAAGTTGCCACCACTGAAGATTGCTTAAGGAGAATAAGTCACTTCAATCACCTTAATGTATTATTTTGTGCATGGAAACCACCCGGTAACAGTGGCGTAGGGAAGGGGGGAGGGTCCAGGAGTCCAGACCTCCCTCCCAAAATCAAATTCTAAAATTGTATTTAAGTTATTTAAGCTCCATTTTGTCCAGTGTTTACTTATTTTATTTAATAATAAGATAATGAACTTGTAAATGTAGGCCTATTATTTGCACTGCTCCATGAGTTATTTAACATTTCTTATAAATAGTAATAAGTATTATAACTTAGGTAACGATTGCTTGTTTAAGTTGGCATGTCTTAGAGCAGCGTTTCTCAACCTATGGTCCGCGGACCATTAGTGGTCCGCGAAGATGGTGCAGATGGTCCTCAGACATGATTAAAAAATATCATAAAGCAAGTGGAAAGTAAAGAAGTAAACTTTTTCAACATATTTTCTTATAATGACCTATAATTAATACCCCAAATATTAAGAATATAGACCTTCTTTTAAAAGTGGGATGTAAAATTAGGGGTCCGTGAATTTTTTTAGACATCTTACAAATTTTCGAACTAGTTTTTCAGTGCTAAAATAGCGTAAAATGTGTTTTATTTTTAAATTAAATATTAAAAAATTTTCCGTGGTAGACCCCCGTATCCGCCCTCTCTTCGGGGGGTTTTCTATGCCCCAAGCCCCCCCCCCCGGCACTTTCGACCCTCCTTGAAATTATTTTCTGGCTACGCCACTGCCCGGTAATATGCTGTTGCCCTGTGTAATAAAATTCGTTTGTAGGACCCTGATAGATGTTACGAGTCGTGATATTTTAAATAGAATTAATCAGCTGTTAAGGGTTGAGATATGTACGGTGTTCGAATCGTGTGAAAGTGCGGCTGTACCCAGACCCACCAGAATGTAATATGAAACGCCTGCACGTTTTGTTTTGACTAGCCATGGTATCGGGCTTGCTGTACCGAGAATTCAATGTTGCCAGTAATGTTGCCAGCTGAAATAACATATCCTTTTTTTTTTTTTATTATTTATTTACCTATCGTACTTTACTTCCAGTGGTCATTGCAATATTTCCGTGGAGTGTTCTCAAAAGTGTCAACGTTTGAAGAATGATTTTCGTGGATTTTCGTGTCCGAAGGATCACAATTTGGGGAGTGTGCGAGTGTTTCGGGTGGCATAATCCGCTCCTCGCCCAGTTGAAGGGAGTAATTTCTGAAGTAATTATAATTGTTTCATAATATTGCTCTTCATCAGCATAGAAAGTTCTACACGCGTATGTACCATATATTATGAGTGCGATTATACATCATAATTTTTTAAATTTGTTTATTATTGCGAGTGATCACTGGTACTAAGGCCCGAATTTGGTTTGATTTTATTCTGTCCACGGAACATATTAACATGTTATGGGACACATCAACACTTAAGGATATATATATTTATAGTTATAAGAAGAATGTACTATGTGGAAATTTCTTTACGAAATATATAACATAAAATTAATGAATTATGTTAACTTACCACACAAATACAAATTTAAATTAAATTACAAAACTTAAAAAAGCAAGTTCAATGCCACAAATTTTATTAAGCTAAAAATTATGAAAAGAAACGTCTCTTTAATATTAATTTCCGAAAACATTACGCTATACACTGCCAATTGTTGTTCAGTCAGTTCTCAAGTTATTCACTTAGCAAAGTATGCTGTAAATGTTTGCATTAACAGAGATATGCACAATATTTAAAATGTGCCAGAAATATGCCGTTAATATGTGACAAATTAGTAACATATGCCCCAATATTTTAATATCATGCCAATATGATGCATTGTCGCAAAACTAACAAAATATATAATAATAATAATAATAATAATAATAATAATAATAATAATAATAATATTTATTCACCATTAGGGATTACAAGAATCCAAAGGCTTCGTCATACTTAAGAACTAAAAGAAATATTAAACAAAACATACCTATACATACAGTACACACTCATAAAAAATGCAGACATTAGAACAAAATAATACATGGTACAATAAGACACGGACATTTAGAATTTTACTTGTGATTCAATTTTGACTTATAGAAATGGAGAGGAAAAGAGAAAGAGGAGAGATCAGGAGAAATCACGTAGCTCCAATTACTCCATAAATTATTATCCAGTAAAAATAAATTTATAGAGTCAGTAAATTGGCGGAGATATAACAATATATCAAATGAAACCATCAGTTTTCTGTTATTTCTTCAATGTCTTGTACACATTTGAACACTAGCGCGTAATACAGCGCATAGCACTAGTGATTACCTAATATAGTAACACATAAAGTAAATATCTTAACAGGGCTCTATCGTCTACATATGTAACTCTTACTAAATCAATTATGGTATTTGTATGTCATATAGGCCTATAATTCGCGAATTAGCCTGCGTGTTAATTAATCCTTGCATAGTACCGCTCAATTGAGTGTTTTCCGAAACATCGACGGGTGATTTTTGCGGCCGTAGTTTTACAGCTGGGTTCGCGAGTCATTGATAGTGCGAAATACACACTTCACGTCTTCAAGGGAGTAATTTCTGAAATATTATAATATATTCATATTATTGTTCTTTATCAGCATAGAAACTTATATACGCGTAAGTACCATGTATTTTGAGTAGGCCTACGATTAACTTCTTGAAAGTATTTTTATTTTTGCTATTATTATAATAGATTATATGCCTGTATTACAGGGGCGGATCCAGAGAGACATTTTGGGGGGGGGGAACCAAAGTAGAGAAAGTAGAGAGGGAAGTTTTTACTCAAAAAATTAATTATTCCCAGTACACAATTAAAAAAAATGAACATTTCACCATTTTCTTACAAAGGTATTTCGAAATAATGAATGTTTTTGCTTTAATTTAAGTATTTGGGTTATGTTCTAATACATTTTAATATTGTAACAGGGCTATGTCATGTAAGAATATAATTCATACTAAATTAATAAGTTCTAGTGTTTGAACGTCTTGTAAATGGCGAATTTGCCTACGTATGAAATAATTCCCACATTTATGGGTAGGCCTACCGCCGATTTATGGGTAGCCTATCGCTGGAGGCCATTTTGATGAGTCATACCAGAAGGTGGAGTAAGGGGAAGGAAGTGTTGTGCCTGTCTGCCAGTAGATTACCCAAACATTTTTCTACAGGCTTTCTCTGTTTTTTAGTGAATATTAAGGTAAAATATCAAAACAAAACTGATAGATAGGAGTTCTAGAAGAAAAAAATGCACCAGTTGGTCAGACTGTAGTAAAACACTTCAGACTACTGAACAAGTCTGTGGGCTGGTCTCTTAGTTATTGAAAGTCATTGTAATCTTTTGTTTCTGATTTACTGGTGGTGTAAATATCTGTAACCTCTTATCTGTACTGCATTCTTATTGTAAGTACCCTAAGACTTTTAGATTTCTTTATTTCTATAATATTATTCAAGCATTTGAATTTATAAATTTGGAGACTAAGACCAAATAGTGAAATAGATATTAACTAAAAAGTTAAAAATATAGATATGAGGTACTATGCTAGAATTCCAGCAATATAAACCTGCGTATTGCTGGGTGGGGTCTTGATGTATCTGCTTATTGTTAAAATTAACACTGATATAGGCCTAAGTGTTGAATGAACGCAGTACAGTAATGTTGCACTGTAATACCATTGCTACAAAATGGGTGTGGCTGGTTGGAGGCTTAGTGTGGAATAAGTAATAAAACAGCCCTATCTCTTTAACGTAAATTGCATCTTATATAAAGATACCCAGTTACACGGCTCACGCTGTATGAAGGAAAATTGGGTGGGGCTTTAGCGGGACCAGCCCATGCAAGTAGCAAATGATAGGGACGCAACATTGCCCTGTTCAGATAACTCCACACCTAACAGATGTGATGCTTGTTCATTTTGACTTGCACGGCAAGCAACTATACACAACTCAAATATGTCAAGTGTAGGCCTACCATGAGAAAGAAGAAATGTTGCTGAAGCCAGTTGTACAAAACCCATATTTTTATGACACTTGGTTGTTGAGCTATGTTTTGAATGAAGAGTAACACTATTGATCAATCATGCACATCCCGTTAGTTGTCACAGGAAATCTATGCTCTCTTTCTTTCTTCCTGGCAAGTGTGGCACCAATGCAAATAAAGGCGAAAGACAAATACAAGGTGCTCTTTAGGCTCCGCCTACTCGATATTCACATTTTGTTTCTCAGCGAAGCATGGTGACAAACTATCCTTGTATATAGTCGCCGACACTCCCGACCAAACCAAATATTAAAAATTCTAGAGTGCACCTTGTACCAAATATTAAAAATGCGAGAGTAAATGCCTTGTACCCACAAGTTTGCCTTGTACCCAACGGTTTGTCAGCCTGTTTATCCTCGAAGAATGCGCTAGATCGTGGTATAAAAGCAAGTGCTTCACTGAGGGTGGGTGAGGGCGGGATATGTCTCATGTGACGATGCACCTTATATTTGGTTTTTCCCCACATAGAGTCGGCGGGGTTTGGCGTTTACCATTTTCCTTCGTATAGCTCATTGCTAGTGTTTGTGCTTATGGTGCAAGTGCTGGTGGGAACCTCCACATTTTGTGGAAAGCAATGACAAACCACTGCAGCATACCTTGTCTAGGAATGTTATGGGCGGGATGTGGCTTCCATCTCATGATTCCACTCTTTTTCTGAGCTGCTTTCCTGAGGCACTTCTTCAAGAACTGGGATAGGGAGAGATTCTCAATGCATAACTGGTTGTAAGGCCAGGAATGTTCGGATATTGCACTTTATGTGATATGACCTTGAATGTTAACCATACGAAAATAATAATCGTTAACATGATTTTGTGTCTCCCTCCAAACCATTGGGATTGGAAAAGGCATTGATTTTTTGCACCTTTTTCCCACAGTTTCAGTCCCACAACACATGTATGACTTATCTTGTGCGGTGCCCAGCTTTTGTCTTCATGACCAAGCCAACCAAGCCATATGCCGAAGTATGCATAATAGACATATGAGAAATTTACATTTAAATAAAAAATGAGTTCACTTGATTTGTAAAAAAACTATACATGATAGGAAGAAACTGATTGCAGATCTGGTATCAGCACAAAAAAGTGCTTTGGGAACACCTAAGACTATAGAGTCATAAAAAATCATGTTGCATAGTGTTATTTGTCAAAGCCCACCCACTCCTTGGCCCAGTTACTTGCAACTTCCAAAGCCTTATGTGAACACTGTAAACAATATTGTTGTCATGAAAGCTGTTGGCTGAATTCAGTGTAATATTTTCAGAAATTATATAATTTTTCAAGGAAGGGATGGTTTGTTTGCCTTACTTTCCGGGTTGAACAGGGTATGTGTGCAAATTTCTTGGAAAATAGTCAAAGCATGTCTTTTTGTATAGGGAATATACATACCCACATACAAACCTTCAATTTTCTTTATTATATCAGTATGTGCCATATTGTCTTTTAATAATTACTGAATTTCGTCCAGTAAAGTTTCTTTTTATTTCAGTGAGATGAGTGGAAATAACAATGGCAATGGAAAACCACCTGAACAGCCACACCGTCCTCTTGGGTGAGTTATAGACACATAATCTATAATTCCTTTCATTCGTTGTTTTCCGTGTTGTTCGCCACATAAGTAAGCTATCAAAATATGTGTTACTAAATGCAGTTTGAAAACCAGAGAGTGTTAAGTAATTAATTAGTTTGATGTTTTTAGTTTCGTTTTAAATTTTAACTCATGAGGCATGATCTCATAGATCTCACAAGGATTTTGGGAGAAGGGAGATTGTTCAAAAAATGTCTATTGTTTAGAGAAAGTGAAGAAAAACTATATGGAGTGCGGGCCAATAGGAGAGTGAGGAAGTGGATCAGGCGGATGGAGATTTCTGATTGGTCAGGAAGGAAAACTGAAATGAAAAGCACTAATGTGATGTGTAAACTGACCTTTTCTCAGCCAGGAACCAGTCATCTACCAGATCCCCTGGGAATGAAGAGATGTTTACATCAAGAAGGTAGACCGCACTGTAAAGGGAAGATGCAATGACAATGACTGTATCATTCAGACAATTCTGCAGTGGCCCAGATCTGTTTTGAAACTGGCCACAGGATCCAATTTCATCAACTCAAGATCCCAAGAGATACAGATACCACTGGGGTGGTATTGGAACAGAAGCCTAAGAAATCTAGATTCAAGACCAGATATTCATTATGAATTGTGGTCTATAGCTTAACCAGGCCTGGAGACATTGCCTCTCATTTCCGAATAGGTCATTGGTGGTGAAAAGTACCATTTAATTATTACATTATTACAAGTTATTTAATTTTTTCTTCCCAACAAATGAAAGCTCTCTATCTATATGTTCCACTTTCTTGTTGGCCTCCCATTCCACCTAGTCTCAGTTCGATCCCGGTCCAGGTCGATTTCTTTTATGTGTGCATAAATGTGACAAGCCCATGTCAGTAGATTTACTGCCATGTAAAATACTCCTGCGGGACAAAATTCTGGCACACCGGGGACGGTCACAGGCCTAAGTTGCAGTACGTCTCCGCTGTTAAATAACCATATATCAACCAACCAATCCACCTAGACTCTACTTGTCTCTTGCAGTATATCACAGACCTGTTTATAATCGGCTCAGTTTTCTCAAAAGATGTCTGTGGACAAACATATTTAGAAATTAGTTTCTGGAGGGTCCTGAACTGATTGACCATAAAATACTGATATCTTCCTTTCCTGAGTGACAAAAAACGTTGATTTTTTGTTGTTGAAATAATGCTTCAAAATCCTGATATTTTGGGGAAGGTTTGGATCCCCAGGACCCACCCCCCTTCAATACGTCCTTGCCTGTGGAGCAAGCAGTGGGAAGTGCGGAATTAATCCTTCTACTTATCCATTTGGAATCCTGAGAAACAATTATTCTTTCTCAACACTGGAAAAGCCTTAAGTCACACAACCTAGGTACTCTTAATATAATACTTTCTTCTTCACACATAAGACAACCTGCTCGCTGTTACACAACAGTGAACAACCGTTACACTGAATTGCTACTCCCACTGTCTTTTGAAGTTGCTGACTGTTTGAATGCTAGTCTACATCACTACATAGAAAGTTCAACCCATATTTTGAGTACTGGTATTCTTTTTAAATTAGTATGAAGAACAATGGAATGGTAATTTCTAGCATAAAGAATAATGAGCACCTATTTTGAGCATCTTATAAGTTACTTTGGCTTATGGAAATGGAAGGTCCTGGTCTCATCTGTGATATTTTTGCAATCCCCTGGACCTGGGGAGTCGGCACCTATGCATGTGATATCTTTTATAAATTAATTATTCAAAATAATCTAAATAAGCTAGTAAGCATAACCTTCTATAAAATATGGTCATGACATAGTCTTACAAGAATTGCTGACATTTTGCATTCAAATTTATTTTTTGTTTCAGTGCACAAGGGGATGTGAACGTTAAACCTTCTACTGGGTGAGTTTCTTTTTAACTTACAGTACTGTCTGCCTGAATGGACATAGTGTTTTGTAATAATTATTGGCAATTTTACAGTCAAATTTGTTTTGATTTCAGTGAAGTAAATGCAAAAAGGGACGGAAGTGCTTCAGTTTCAAACCAGATACGTCATCCTTCAAGGTGAGATTCTTTTCAGCTTACCAACTGCATGAATGGCCATAGTGTCTTGTAATAATTATTGGCAATTTGGCATATTTAAAATTGAATTTATTTTTGTTTCATTCAATTGACTGCACAAAGGGATGTGCAAACATTTTGTTCTTTTCGGTGAGTGTCTTTTTTACTTACTAACTGCCTGAGAGTAACAATTATTGGCATTTTTGTAATCTAAGTATGTATTTCGGTTTCAGTCAAGCAAATGCACAAAGGCAAACATTTCGTCCTTTTGGATGAATTTCTTTTTAACTTACCAACTGTCTGAATGGACATAGTGTTTTGTAATAATTATTGGCATTTTTAAGTCAAACGTATTTTGGTTTCAGTCAAATGAGTTCCCAAAGGGATGTGAGTGAGCAAACATTTCGTCCTTTTCGGTGAACAGCTTGTAAATAAAAATTACTGGTACTTTTGTTATCAAATTTATTTTGGTTTCAGTAATGTGAGTGCCAATCCAACTGGGCAAACACTTCCTCCTCCTGGGTGAGTGTCTTTTTTTCTTACTGGCTGCTTGAACTGAAAAATAGTTTGTACTATGAAGAACAACCTATGCCTGTTTTGAGTGTCTTTTCTTAAGTTACTACCTGCCTTATAGGAATGTCAGGTTCTAGTGCAAGGAATAATGAACAAATGTTTCAAATAACGTACTAGCACAAAATACCTTGTTAGGTGATGCAGATTTGGTGACACACTAATCCACATGTTGGAACATTGATTGTATTGACTGAACCTAGTCCAGTGAAACTCTTTTAATTACCTAGATCAAGTCTGCAATAAAAGGAGCCTGGTTTGAGTCCAGCCCATCGAATCGAAGCAGTGAAGGCAAATTCTAATACATTGTGGGTGAATGAATGAAAATAATTGAGTCTTGCCCTTTCAGTCCCGTGCACGTAGGACTCATATTTAGTCTCATTGTGCCCCTTTTATTGGAGAATGTATCCCAGTCCTGTTGCCTCCAAGAAGGACAGTATTGATCTTGGATTCATTCTTTTTATATCATCTGGTCTCAGTTTATCCGAGCCCAAGAGAAAATGTCATGATTTTTCTAAGTAGGCCTACCCTAATAAGACAGTTAATACTGGTCTGCTCTATGGATAGGCTACCCTTCATATACTTATTATACTCAAGGATACAAGAGGACTTGTTTATAGTATCCCCATCTGTTTCCTTGTCTCTTGAAAGTCCCCTGGTGTTATATGCTGACCATTTTAACTGAACTTTATTTTTTCCAAGTCTGGAAATATGCTTCCCCTGCATTCAATTTTTTCTCAGGTTCAGGGACGGACCTTGGAAGTCCTCTGCTGCTTCTAAATGTGCCACAAACCATTGTTTTACTCTCAAGCAAATGTTTTGCTGAAGCAACACTCTTATAATAATTATCTTGATAGACATGATGCCATAGGTCCAGGTTTGGTTCCAGAATGGAAAATATTGTCTTTTCTTATCATTCAATTCTAAATTCCTATCACTAAGAACATCTGAATTATCATCAGCATACAGTAAATCCGTAATTCCATCATAATGCAAGGGCCTATGATAAATATTCTTTTGTTCTCTTAACCATACCAATACTCTCAAAGACCATGACCAAACTGCAGGTAGAAAGTCAACTGTCTGCATAGCTATATTTCCTAATTGTGTTAAACAAAAACTACACATTAAAATAATAGGGGAGGAAAGGATCCAAGAACATCTAGCAATTTCTATTCTATAATATATATTACCATATTTTGAATTCTACGACCTAAACTATTAAAGTTAACATACAACAAAGCAACCCACTCCGTAAAAACGAAGATTTTCATAGCCTGTTGCCTGCCACTGGCTAAGTAAGTATGAAGTTTTCTGGGGCCCGTCATCAATGTGTTTACACATGGCAATGATGCATTGTGGGTACACAGTCTTCTTATAAACACTGCCACAGCCAACTGACAGATACTCATAATTGAAAATTGAATAGTGAAGATTTTAGCATATCGGTTGTTCCCATAACCATGGAAAGCTCACAAAACAATCAGTCTGGTTTCTTTATTGCCATACCTCAATAAAAATGTTCATTCCGTTTATTAGTCTTTATGAGATATTTAATATGACTATTCCATTCATACGCTGCGTATTTGATATTGACTAATAATGTTTGGCAATGCCTCGGATATCGACCAATCATGGTCGTTTATCTTACAATATCCCCACAAGTATGCCTATTGTGAGAATGCAGTGTTATCTGATAAAACATCAGCTCATTATGAGGTCAAAGTGGACTAATTTGCGATTTGTAACCAGTTAACATACAAGGGAGAATCAAATGAAAACTGCAATTAATTTTTTTCCACTATTTTACTGCAGGAAGAATGCTTGCTTGTACATTATTTTTTCACATTGTCCCCTCCCAGTTCATTGCACTTGTGCCATCGGATAGAAAGTGCTTTGATACCGAGTGAGAAAAATTATTTTGGTTGATGCTGTAGCCACTCATGCACCGCCTATTGGACATCTTCATCAGACTTGAACTTCTGCCCTCCAAGGTACTCCTTTAATGCACCAAAGATGTGGAAATCTGATGGGACAGATCTGGCGAGTATGGTGGAGGTGGGAGGCACTTGAGGCGAATGTCATCGATGGTTTTCATGGTTGCACGAGCAGCATGAGGATGGGCATTATCATGTAGAAGCAATCCCCTGCACTTTGACATCATCAGATTTCCACATCTTTGGTCCATTAAAGGAGGACCTTGGAGGGCAGAAGTTCAAGTCTGATTAAGACATCCAATTGGAGGTGCACGAGTGTCTACAGTGTCAACCAAAATAATTTTTCTCATGCAGTATCGATGCACTTCCTATCAGATGGCATAAGTGAATTGAACTCGGAGGGGACTATGTGGAAAAACAATGTACAATGTGCAATAAAATATATTTTAGTTTCAGTGAGATGCAAGCACAGAGGGTTCGAAATGCTTCAGCTTGTGGACCACGTCTTCGTCATAAGTGAGTTTCTTTTAAACTTACTGACTTCCTGAATGGAAGCTTAGCTTGTAGTCCGAAGAATGATGCATGTCTATTTTGAGTGTCGTTTGTAAGGCATTAACTGTCTTATTGAATTTTTAGGTTCTAATACAATGAACAGGAAGCTCATATTTTGAGTGTATTTTCGAAGATACTGACTGCCTAATTGAACTGTTAGGTTTTAGATTAACTTTTGTGTAATAAAGTGTACTATTTTGTAATGACATAAGTGCACAGAGGGATGGATATAATGCAGCTTCGGGACAACCAATTGTTCCTTATGGGTGAGAGTCTTTTATACTTATTGACTACCTCAATGTTATTTTAGATTCTAGTCCCAAGAACAACGCACCCCATTTTGAATGTCCATTTTAAGTTACTGCCAGCTTGGCTGGTTAATACTCTAGCATGAAGAACAATTACTGGTACCCCCTATTTCAAGTTTTCTCTTGGTTACCGGTACGTACTAACTGTCTTTTTGGATTGTCAGGTTCTGGTACACAGAATGATGAAACCCTATTTTGAGTATCCTTGTTAAGCAATACATGCCTTATTGGATTGTTAGTATGTTGAAAAATGAGGCCCTGTTTTGAATGCCCCAAAAGATACTGTCTGCCTTATTACAATGTTAGGTTTTAGAGCAAAGAACAATAAATCCATGGCTTTTCAAATGTCTTTTTAGTTTTTAACTGCCTTCTGCTTCTTAGGCTCTTTTCACACTGGGTCACTTGTGATGGTCACCGGTGACGGTCATCGGTGATTGCAGTGAACAGACGCCGGTCACTTGTGACGGTCATCCCTAGTTTTGCCAATAGTAGCTTAATGAAACACAATTTGTAATCGCTTTTGACAACCCAAATGGCAGTCGACATTTCACTTCATTTATAAAATCTTCAGTAGTAATCAAATCTAAACTCAAGACTAGATAACTAGTTTTGCTGAGTTCGATTATACAACTGAATTATGTAGCTAGGTATATACAACTTGCATGGTTGGTAATCATTAAATGCGGTGACCATCACAAGTGACCCAGTGTGAATGCTCCCAATTAAACCAATGCTTCTTCGCCGGTGACGGTCACCGGTGATGGTCACAAGTGTTCGGAGGAGACACTGCATGTCACTTTTGTTTGGGTTAAATCAATGCTTCTTCGCCGGTGACGGTCACCGGTTACCGTCACAAGTGACCCAGTGTGAAAAGAGCCTTAGAAGGCATGAAGAACAATAAAATCTCATTTTCATTGTCCTTTTTAATTGCTCACCCACTGGATGGTTGATGCTGTATGTAAGAATTTCACTATTTAACTTTTTCAGTGTAATCCTTACTCAGCATTCCATACATAAATGGCCAAGTGGGCTATAAATTTACTTCTTTTGTTGACATTAGCGCTGCAGTAAGCATTCACCTAGGCATAGACATAGTTCAGAAGATTTCCTAATGGTTATTGTAGTCCTAATAACATTCAGAGAAATGTATAGCATTAATAAATCTTGAACTCCGCAGGACTCATGAAGAATGATAAAAACATTAGTTTCTTTGTTATCTGCTTATTAAACTTGAGTATCCACAAATGTTTATGAATGAATTTAAATATTATCAATATAACTAGAATTACTATAAGCTCTTTTTCTTGGACACTTTTAACTTGAGTTGGCAGGCTTCAATGACTTGAACTTAATAGCCTATTATAATCAATATAAGCATCTTGTTTGGAAATTTATGACAATGTTCAATAGGAACTCTACTATGTAGAACCTCAATGAACAATAAATATTATATTATTATATTATTATATCAATGGCTAAGAATGGAGACCACATATCTGACAAATACTAATTTGACATTAGCTACAGGTGTCCACACTGAAGTAGTTCCTTCTGCACGTACGAGATGGCATTATTCTACTAGCTTGTTCTTGGTTTGAGATACGAGGTGTCCATAAAAATATTTGCAATGATTTTCAGATGTAGTTTCTGTTAAAATGATATTTTGATATTTTCCGTACAATTGTCACATACGAGGTCCCATTTCTTAACCCTCAATATGTTATATTTTTGGGGTCACCTTGGCCTAGGGAGTTAGAGTCTATGCATGAATTGTCCATTGTGTAACAAGTAAGTAAAATATTCTAAGGAAGTTTCCAACCTCACTTTATCAAACATGGGCATTAAAATACTGTTTTTATGCAATTAAATGTATTTTTACATTTTTTCAGTCAGGTGACGGCACGGGTAGATGGAAATTGTGCTGCTCCTGGACAACCAAATTTTCTTTATAAGTGAGTGTCTTTTAAATTGACTGATTACCTAAATGTAAGGTTAGGTTCTAGCCCGATGAATGGTGCATCCCTATTTTGAGCATCCATTTTAAGCTGCTGATCCCAATTTTGGCTAGTTAGGTTCTAGCATGAGAAACAATGACCCCCTATTTCAAGCACCTTTTAGAAGTTATTAATTGCCTTAACGGATTGTTATAGTACAAAGAACAATCGATCCATGTTTTGAGAGTCCTTTTTTTTAGGAAACTGACTGCCTTGTTGGATTACTAGGATTTAGACCAATTAGTCTGCAATAAAATGTATTTTTGTTTCAGTCCGATGGGTGCACAGGTCAATGAGAATGCTGGCCAATTTGGACAACCATTTTTGCCTTTTAAGTAAGTGTCTTTTAAGCTACTAACAGTATGAATAGAAGGCTAGGTTATAGTCCAATATATTGAGTGTCCTTGTTTAGGTATTAACTGCCTTATTGAATTGTTAGGTTCTAGTGTGGCACTTTGGTATGTTATACAAACTGATAAATCTCCAAATACCCTAATCATACATCTATCTAATTGCCAGATACCTGGAAGATTGAACATCTCGAATACTGATAGATGGATTCCTGTTGGAAATACCCTTATTCAGGCTGGGGTTCCTCAGGGCACCATTCTTGCTCCGCTTTTATACACCAGATTTGCTAATGAATACCAGGAAATGACCTTGGGTTATATGCTGATGATACAGTAGGCTACTCTACATTAGAACACTTGCATTATGCCACCTGTTCTATTCAGTGTCATCTCAACAAGATGGGCACATGGATGACCAAATGAAGAATCAAGGTTCACACTGACAAAATTCAAGTCATAGTCTTTACCAGGAGATACCTAGATGTCTCGCCGAACCTCACACACTATGATCAACTGCTTCTGTATGTCATTGCCATTATACCTTGGACTGGTTCTAGACAAATGTCCGAACTATGTCTTATGTATAGAAACAACCAGGAACAAAGCAATGAGACAATTTATTCAGCCATATTCATTATTCAAATCACCCTCTACTCATGCCTTCCCTTAAAGTTCTCCTCTACAAGTCTATGATTTGTCCAATTCTGCTGAACAATTGTGAAGTGTGGAGTCCAAAACACCCACATAGAACCCCATAACTTTATGGCCACCAAAGAACATTCTCAGAAATATCATGAGATTTGATTATCTTATTCGGAATCAACAACTCTATTAGGGTCTCCATGTCTGACCCTTGGAAAAGCGATTCATAGCCTCACAAACAACTTTCATCGCAGCTTCTCTGATAATTAGATTCCGCTTATATCAGATATGCATATGGCACTCAGACAGCCTGCGGGACAATGAACTAGATCAGAATGTTGTACATAGCCTACATCTCACTTCCCAAACCAACCAACCAAAATCACACACACCATCTTTCCGCTTTACCTCCATCAAGCACTGGAAAAACTTATTTATCTTTTGTCAAAGACCCTCCTCTTTCCCTGGCAGGTGCAGTGTGAATCCTACTTCCCTCTATAACATCCCGAAGTCCACACCTTCTCTTTGCGCCAAAATTACGAGAGTATTTGCTCAAACTCACATCTATTGAGCCAGTCACTGCTCTGATTGGTTGGTTAGTTGATAAACACTAGGCCTAATTCCCTATTTTGAGTGCCCATGGTGAACATTTAGGTTTTAGAAAAAAAATTTGTGCAATAAAATGTATTTTTGTTTCAGTCCAATGAGCGCACAGTTGGGTGGAAACCCTGTACCCTCTGGACAACCAATTTTACCTTATACGTAAGTGTCTTCTTTTAAGCTACTGACTACATGAATGGTAGGTTACGTACTAGTCCAGAGAACAGGGAAACTGTATTTTTAAGTTACTGACTGCCACATTGTTTGGTTCAGTTCTAGCATGAAAACCAGTGACTGCCCTATATCAAGTCCCTTTTAATGTAATAACTCCCAGATTTAATTGTTAGGTTCTAGTACCAAGAACACTCACCCCAATTTTGAGGGTCCTTTTTTCAGGTTTTAACTGCTTTATTGAATGAGTTCTAGTATAATGCACAATGAGCCCCTATTTGAGTGCTTCTGTTGGACAGACAGGGTTTAGACAATTTTTGTGCAATAAAATGTATTTTGTTTCAGTCCAATGTGTGTATGGCTGGATGGAAATGCTGCACCTCCCGGACATCCATTTTTCCCTATTGCGTGAGTGTCTTTTAAGCTACTTACAACATGAATTGAAGGTTAGGTTTTAGTCCAAAGAACAGTGAAACTCTATTTTTACGTTACTGACTGGCAGATTGCCTGGTTAGGTTCTAGTATGAAAAGCAATGACACCCAGTTAACATGTGCCCTTTATAAGTTATTAATTGCTGTTTTGAATAGTTAGGTTCTAGTTCTAAAGACACTAAGCCCCTATTATTGTCTGTTTTATTGGATTGTTAGATTCCAGTATAATGAACAATAAACCTGTATGCTATAAGTTACTGAATGTACGGTTTGAGATGTTGACTGCATTGTTGGACTGTAAAATTTTATACTGACTTTTGTACAATGAAATGTATTTTTCTTTCAGTCCAATGAGTGCAGAGTTGAATGCAAATACTGGAGCTTTTGGACCACCATTTTCCCCTAATGAGTGAGTTTCTTTTAACTTAAGTTACTTAAGTTTTGAAGGTTAGGTTAAGTTTAAGTTATAGTCCAAAAACAGTGAAACTCTATTCGTTACTGGCTGCCAGATTTACTGGTTAGGCTCTAGCCTATTGAATATATGTTTTGAGATAGTGACTGGTTTGTTGGACTGTGAGATTTTATACTGATTTTTGTACAATGAAATGTATTTTTGTTTTAGTTTGATGAGTGCACAGTTCGGTGCAAATGTTGGAGCTTCTGGGCAGCCTTTTTTGCCTTTTGTGTGAGTGTATTTTAAATTTACTGACTTCATGAATGGAACCTTTTGTTCTACTCCAAAGAAAGAGTCTTTTTAAGTTACTTACTGACATTTTGACTGTTAGGCTTTAATAAGAAAACAGTTTATCCTCTGTTTAATGTATCCTTTATAAGTTACTAACTGCCTTATTCAATTCTTAGGTTGTAGTATAATGAACAATCAACCCTTCTTTTGAGTGTCCTTTTTGAGCTTTTCATTGCCTTAATGGGTTGTTAGACTGTAATGCAAAGAACAACAAGCAACCTTTTTAAGTTGTTGTCTGTGTTATTGGAATGTTAGGTTTTAGTGCAAAGAACTGTGATTCCATATTTCAGTTATCTTCTTAGTTACTAACTTCCTTACTGCTTATTAGAAGGCATGAGGAACAATGAAACATTGTGTTTATTGTCCTTTTGATCAGCTTTCCTTAACCCTGCAGTGCTCGCACGCTATTTTAGGACATAGAAGCTTGCGCTGCGTCTGAGAGACGCAATTCGTGTTTTACATTGTTTCTATTGTTTTATGTTGCTTTGAGTGTTCATTTTGTTTATTGAGGGTTGTCATAGTTTACTTAATATTATTGAACATGTTTTGCATACATTACTTAGTTAAAAATATGTGTAGCCTATTAAGTCAATTTATTGAAAATGAGCATTTAACTAATCATATTGGACACAAGTCAATATTAGCACATTATGACTTTAATTAATTAACAATAAAACAATGTTGTTAGGCATGTAACCATTTTTAAATATTTTTAAATGATTATTGTCCTAAGCCTGTGTAGGTATAACAGCTTTTACTACTAGTTACTGATCTCTTCTTATTCCATTTAGAAACTTTGTCCCGCCCTACGAAATATTTAGGCCTATCACATTCACTATAATCATTATCATTATCTGCTTCTTGTTCAGTGTCCGTAGACTCACTTCTAGACTCCGCAATATCTTCTTTAGGATCACTATCGCAATCAAGTTCTTTCTTCTTCTTCTAGCAACTTTGCACTATCTTCCAATCATTTGGATCAGAAAGATTATGATATTTCTTCTCCTTTCCACTCATTGCCAAGCCTAAAGATAAATAATTTCCATCAGAAAAGATTGGTATTGTAGGTTTATGATCACTAGTTTCTGCAAGAAATTTGTTTTAAACCAGTAACTTACCTTGTAACAGTAAAGCTCGTGCGGCGTCTCATAGACGCCATCTATATTTTTGCAACAATAACGTCACTCCACTCTTGATAGGCGAAAACTGAAGGGTTGCCGCTTGGATATGTTATTTAAGAGTAGTTGACCGAAAGGTAGATGGCAGGTCAGCACAATGGCCTCATAGGTATTCTAGATATGGTGAAATGAATCTGGTCTGGCGTCTGTCAGACGCCGCGCAAGCACTGCAGGGTTAATAAATACAAAATGTATCTGATATGTGGCTAGAGAGAATATGGAATAAAAAATGCTGTACAAGATGGAAGTGTGGGGTGTTTCTGAGGGTTGCACAGTGGTCCAAAACGCGAATCTAGCGGGACAAAACTCATTTTGGTCACCCTTGTAAAATTAAGCAACAACAGCCTGATAATACTGAAAACATATCCCTTTATCAGGAATGAACCTTTAAATCAGGGTACTTTGATTTATGACAGCATGACACATCCCCAAAGTTGAATGAAGGTTTGCCGATTTTGCGTCAGACATCAGACGGTTTATTTCTCAGTAAGGTTTGTTAGTGGCTGGAAGCAAGTGTGAACTAGTGGAGGAATTTATTACTACTGGATAATTTAATCCAAGGTATGTGGAACTTTTTGCTATAACAAGAATACATATATACATATTTGTATGTCCGTCATATTCGTTTGTATTCTTTAAAGATAAAAAAGTTAATTTATTTTTTTCCAAAAACTTTAAATTGACTTATAACAAATATATATCTGAATAGCACCTTGAAAATTTACCAGATCATAGTTAAATTCATGGGCTATAAGTTGCTTTGAACCGCAAAGTGCGCGAGTTGCGCCTTTTTCTGTAAAATCTATTTCTTTCCAAGAATCCAAGAAATAAAATTGCTTCATGCAGAATATGTTTATTACTAAAATACGGGATTTCAATCAGTAGGCTGCACTGAATCAATAGAACCGGCAATAAATAATACCTAAAGGTTAATAAGATATTTATTTGAGTAATTTTAAATAAATAAAAGTATTCAATTAATTTTAACAAATTAAAAATATTCCAAAAATATGTAATTAGTTAATTTTCATAAAACTTATGAAAATATTCTACAGTCTTTTTAGATAAACTTTATTTTTATATTTTAGGGAAAACAAGGGCTCCAAAAAAGTAGAATGTCACACACTAGAAGTAAATTACGGGTTATGGCCCGCATGGAATTATTCAAATTATTCATTCAGGAAGAACAAATTCACTACGCAAGATTGTGTAATTACGTGAAAGAAAATTTTGAATTGCGGATCTGCAATACTGTTGCCTTAAATGAAATTTAAAAAGTGCTATTATTGTTTAAATCTGATTTCCGGAAACGCTGGAAACAATGTGGTAGAAAGCATGATAGATTTGTGGTTAACTGAACTAATATTCCCGGAAAGTGTTATGAAATTTCATTCACTGAATGTTTCATCTTCATCAAATGTTGGAAGACCGAGAAAATTATTGTCTGAAGGTAGGGTTCTTAATCTACTGCTCATCACTTCAGATCCTTTGATATCAAATATACGCCCCTTGCCCCAGAAGAAGAAATACAGTCTACCCTTGGAAGTTCGACAGCTCTTAAAAGAACCATATCTAATGAAAAGCCACAGAAATGATGAACAGAAGAAAATTTCGTCACCTCTAGAAGAAGTTGATGAAGAAGAAGAAGATGAAGGTGGTGATGAAGATTATGAAGAAAATGGTGAAGAGAAAGATGATGATGATGATTACGATTAAAATTTTGAAAACAGAACTGTATTCTTATAATATGGTATCATAACACATTGTATTCGTATGTATATAGGTATGTAGGCCTTTGTGTGTATGTGTGTTTTTGTCTAAAGTAGATGATTTTTCCTTTACCGTCGTGTTGTACAAATGAATACATTAGCATTGTTCCCTAATCAGCAAACAGTTTCTTTGTGCTGTAATTCAAATAGGGCAAATGTTTGCTGGAACTGCGTACAACTAATTGAGTTTCTGTCCACTGATTGACATAATAAATTAGTATGTATAAATATGGTACGTTCTGTGTATGTGTGTATGTATATTCAAGATGCAAAGATTCTGTCCCGTTAGATTCTTCAGACGTACAAAATAAAGAAGAAAATAATGATGATGACTAGAATGTTGAAAAGAGAACTTAAACTGTATGAACATTATATTATGTACATATGTGCGCGTTTAGTTATTTATGTATGCTTGTTTGTATGTGTGTTTCATGTATTTATGTAGGTGTGTAATGTGTGCGTGTATATATAGGTATAAATGTATATTAATATATTTATACAGCAAATTTATATGTTTAAGTGCGTTTCTTTGCATTGTATGTGTATATTACACGTAAGGGTATAGTTTCAAAACATAATATAATTTTGTCCCGCTAGATTCGCGTTTTGGACCACTGTGGGTTGGTAGAAATTCAATCTTGTACGTAGGATATTCTGTAAAGAACCTTGAATTGTAAAACATGCCTTCAAGCTAAAAAGTAAACCAATTCATTTAGAATCTTATCTTAATATTTTATTATAAGTCTTATTAAATCATATCACAATATGATTGTATTGTCAAAATAGTTTCTCTTTTATTTTTATACACTGACTATGTTTATGCATGCATTGTACATGTTACAAACAGTAAACTTGGAAACTTTGAAAAGAAGCACTAGGTTCACTGAGGGGATCACCAGTTAGAGTAGCTTTAGTAGAGTTAGGAAGAGTAGAAAGAAAAATAATCATAATAATGATAATAATAATAATAATAATAATAATAATAATTTAATTGTCGTTTGGCCATTACAGCAATAGACAAAGTTCTAAAAATAGAATTAATATTAAACTACAGCTAAATTACTAAGTTCTAAGTTACAAATAACACATATTTTAAGCTAAATTACACTATTACAATTGAAGTATTCATCCAAGGTATAAAAAGGGTTACAAACTAACCAATTATGTAATCTTTTTCTAAATACAATGATATGAGTATGTTGAGTAGATACAGATAGTTTATTAAACAGTTTATGTCCTATGATTTCATGACTATTCAGAGATTTGGATAATCGTTGGAACGGAATGTATATATGACTACTGGATCTAGTATCGTGGGAGTGAATATTATTTCTATACTGCAACTCTGACTGTCTATTCTTTATGTAAATTAAAACAGTAAATATATATAGATTTATCACTGTTAATATTTTGTGTTGTAGAAATAAAGGTTTGCAGTGTTCCCTGTGTGAGCTATTAGTGATAATTCTAATAGCTTTTTTCTGTAGTAGCAGAATTGTATTTAGTAGAAAAATGATGAAATATTGGTATAGAAACATAAATTTGGCGGAGAATAGCATAATAATATAATCCGTGAAGTATCAAAAAGAAGGCGGGAGGCTTTGTAATTGGGGGAAGAAATTAAAATAATGCTGGAAGAAATTTAACTTTTGAGGCTTTTTGCTGTGAGGAGAAGTTAATAGGATTGGATTTTGGAGGGAAGTAGGATTAAGTATGGAAGACATAGAAAAATAAGAGATCTGGTCAAACTGTACAAATAAAAGTTCTTTGAGACCCTAAAAGGTAACTAAAACAGAATGGGGAAGGGAGAAATGTGCAGATTGCTGTGCTAAACCTGGAAGGGAGGGCGGGATATGCAATAGAGAAAGATTAATTAATCTATTTCCTAGATTAAACTTACAATACAAGTCTATGTAAACATTTTAACACTGGTCAAAGGAAATAATATAAGATTTGAAGCTTTCACGGCACTGATTACTTAGGATGGCTTCTTGGGTTATCAGAAGTATCAACATGATAAGTTTCGAACTTTCGGTCATCTTAATTCTGTGGCCTTCCTCAGGAATGTCTGTGTAGAGAAAGCATATGCATGATGAATATTGAAATCTCATTGGCTGGCACTGCAGCCAATCAGAAGTCAGGTAGAAAAATTTTGCTGTGTCCTCAAATGGACCGATTATGCTATGCTGTCGGAGGTAGTCAATACTGTCGGTCACTGGTGGCCTACAAAATTTTTCTTTTTTAAAATAATAATATTAATAATAATAATAACAATAACAACAACAACTTTTAAAAAATGGCCTTTCAAAAAACTGAATTATTTTACATGTGCATTTAAATATAGATGTATTGGAGTTTTTTTGTAATAGCTATAAAAGAACAAAAATGCATGTTTGATCAAATCTAACGCATGAGATATGGCATGACATCCATACAAGCAAGTGATGCAGGGTTAATGAAATATTCTATTGTACTAAATACATAAATGGCCTTGTAGGCTATGAGTTCTCTTTGTGTGTGTTGCACTAGAGCAATAACAAGCATCCATCTAAGCTTAGGTCTGAAGATATCAAATTGTTATGGAAATCACACAAAAATTTAGAGCAATGGATGGCATTATAATTATTATAAAATCTGCTGGACTCATGAGTAATGAAAAAAGAATTTTTTGTTTCTTTGTTATTTGCTTTCCCTGTTATATATCAACCCGATAATTGAGGACCGTTTTGAAAAAAAAAAAAAAACTCAATATGTGCCATTGGTTGTGTTGACTTTTCTTATGTTCTTTTTTCACCATCCTAAAGATCTCATTTCAAAACACCTAAAACCATTAAAAAACGAATTTGGCAAAAATGGAGATGTTGAGTTTTGTCAAAATGGTCCTCAATAAATGAATAAATTAAATTCTTATTAACATAACTAGACATGATAATGAACTCTTGACATGTTATTATGTGAAAGGTTGATTGAGACTGTGAAAGATTTGGAGGGCCTGACCCCATATACCGTATGATATTCTGTGGGCCCCTTGGCCTGGGGAGTCAGCGTCTTTGCATGTGATATAATTTAAGATATATGTTTTCTGTGATAAGTAATTAAAATATTTCTAGAACATTACCGTGCATTACTTTTATGACATAGCATATTGTCTTGTAATACTTTCTGATCTTTGTGAAGTAAAATGCATTTTTGTTTCAGTATCATGACTGCACAGGAGAATGGAAATAACGCACCTTTTGCACAACCAAATCCTTCTTCTGGGTGAGTTATAACTAGAGAATTCAGAAATTGTTTCATGTGTTGTTTTCTGTGGTTATATAGCACATAAGCCTGCTATCCAAACAGATTCAGTGTTTAATACCAGACAGTGTTATAGAGGGTTCATATGAACATTAATGCAAACTTACAGAGGTTGCTCTGGGATGTTTGCTAAAGATTTTGATATACTAAACCCGTGGCGCAGGTGGGGCATTGCTTTTTAACCTTTTCACTGCTACAGCAATATATATGCATCAGCGCACATCACTGCTGGCCATGCCATTGAAACAATGCTTTTTCTGGGGGTACTCGAGGGTATGTAGGAGAAACTCATTTCCACAATTTTGAAATCTGAAGAAATTTGTGCCAAATAGAATAATGAAAGTGGTTATATCCGTTGTTTCCATTAAAGTAGCTATTTTTAGTGTTTGTTATCTATAGACCCTACCATGATTTTTGAGAGGTGAGGCCTGACATTAACTCTGTGATCAGCAGCGTTACAATGGTAACCATGACTATGTTGCCGATGTTACTGGCTCAACATTACGATTTACTCAGGAGTTTATTGTATCCTTCTGATTAGAGAACTAAAATCATGTACCGTACCTTTATGTGTTATATGAACTGATTTTGAATATAAAGGACTACAAGTTGTGTTCCCTTATGTGTTTGTGAAAGGTGCAAGAAAACTTGTGAGCATATCATAGTGTTGTGAATAAAATATTTTATCTCCACGTGATTGTAACAGACAAGTACACAAGAAAGAAAGTTTTCTTCCAGAAACAAACTACACAGCATTCAGTCCTCCCTGATAAAACATAAGACAATCACAACACATGTCCCAATCCGAGATTTTCTGCATGAATGCCACCACGGTTTTCCTTGTGAACTATGCGTAATTTTTACTCTGTCATTTGGCACTTCTCCACTCTGAAATTTTCATTCTTAATGACAATAATATAGATAACATTTTCATATCTTAAAATTAGTATTTCATTGCTGGTAAGAATAATTATTTTTGCAATAATCACTGCAAAATGTAGGGTGAAAGAACAAAAACTGAGTAGATGGAGTAAAAGCATGATTTTTAACCTTTAAATTAAGACTAGCCTTGATTTCATACAAAAAACATGTTTGGAGAATATTAATAATTTTTAGAGAGAATTTCTCATTTAAACCAAACACTTATTAAATGATTTTTCTTTTTTGGGTGTTTCTTTGTTTGTGTAGGTGTTACACAAGCCTAACTACTCAACTGCATGATTAAAACAAAGATTATTTTTGCACTTTGAACAGAAAATCAAAATACTAGCATTGCCATTACCATATTCCCATATTCCCATTGTTACTTTTCCCAGACAAAACTCTTTAGGTGCTAAGAACTTTTTCTAACATACTACATAATGCACCCATCATTATAAGCTCAAGTAAATTATTTAAAAAGAACTAATTAAAATAGCACACAAGATGCACTTTGCTGATCCTACACACTTAACTACAATTCATTCCCCAAGTACTGGAATACAAGCGTGTGTGTGATGGGAGCTAATTATTCATTATTACAATATTGGTCCCTCCCATAGTGGTAAGGAAAGAAGAGATGAGGCAACCTATGTGTATATTGGAACCTTGCCTTCGAACAATCGTGTGAGTCGCCAAAGGTGCGGAGGTAGGCAACACACATGACTCTCTTCCCCCATATTCTACTTAGCCAATAAATGGAAACTAGTCAATATTTTGTATATATTGTATTTCTCTATGTGTTATGAAGATCTATGTGCTAAATTTGAGGGTAGATTTCAGCATGACAACCCATAAGTTTGAGAACCACTACATTAGAAGTTTTTTAAAAATTCTTTTGAACAAAATAATTTGCTTAGGAGTCTTGGATCAGTCATTGCATTTGATGAATTTGGTCCAAGATGAATTATTTCATGGTTTGTGAAGGTTTATTCTGTGTTGCAGAAATCTGTTGACAGAACATCAGAATTGTGTAGTTATGGAGCACAATAAAACGTCCCCACCTCAAGAAATGTTTCAACTGGAGAAGATGTATGCTGAACTGGCATTTGAGAATGCTGAACTGCGAAAGGAATGCTCAAAATTTCAATTACTAGTTGAAAGAGTAAGTATTTTGAACTGCTACCTGCTTGTAAAGTGATAGCTTCAATATATTTCTGATGTGGGTGTAAATAGATGTTTAGCAAAATAATGGTTCCCAACTTTAAGTTGTAAAATCTTATTCATCTAACTCAGGTACCTATCTTCTTACCACAGTAAACCGTGACATAGAGAACATAGAGGAATTTCAATAGATGAAGATTCTATTTTACTGTTTCACTCTGTTATAACATCACATCAATTTTTTTAATTTCCTATAGATAATATTATATATATATATATATATGAGTAATTCCTTGTAAAATTGCACAAATTTAAGGAAAAATTTACCTTCATGTCTCCAATCTCATTGATATTATACACAAGTTTTACATTAGTTTCTTTTTTCCTTAGTTTAGTAAATATAAAGCGTTACTTTTCTGAAATTCTGCACGCACCATTCTACATAAAGTTGACCAATAACATTTAGCAATTCCTCGTATATAGACCAATCATGATCATATATCTTATAACATTTTTGCTATTAATATGAGGATGTGGTTTCATCTGTTTAAACATCAGCTCATTACTGGACACATATGGCATCAACGTGCGGTGATTAATGCATCACATTCTGCCATTAAGCAGGATGAAAGAACATTATTTAATACAACATAAATTCTTTGGAAATTGAAATAATATAAATATCCATTGATTAAAACACACTTTTGATTCGGTGCAAGCCAGTTCATGGGTTTTTATAGTGTTTTGATGCATGCAACCACCACAACACCCTCCATCTTGCGATGTGCACTATTGGTAGCTTTGGGAACTCAGATCGTTTCATTGAATCGATTCGTGGACTGTTCACTCATCTAGTATGCCGTGATCTTACGGCTGACAGAATATTGACAACGAAGTAAGAAAATAATTATTATTTACAAAATCTGCTTCAGTTTATTTGTGGAATAGTCTTAATAAATCCTGTTTGAAATTACCTATGATAACATTCTAGGTGAACAAATGAATATATCCTTAATACGTTTCTTAAGGATATTAGTAAAAGGGTATAATCTAATGAAAATGTGAACATAGGTTGCAGAAAATTGTGGGGGGAAAAGTTTTCATATGTGTTGGAAGATGTAATTTGCATGGTTTTTCTGTGTGTTGGCCTTCTAGTGAATCTTCCTATTGCTGTGGAAAAAGATAACGCCTGGGAATGAAAGTGAACTTGTCTATGGGTAATGAATAAAAGTCTGCAGAGTAGGTTTTTTGCAATTGTTAAAAAAATTATTTTGATCCTTTTGCAGCTAGATCATGCATATCAACAAACTAAACTGGAACTTGAATGCATAAAAGAAAAACAGAGAAGGAATAACTATCGCAAGGTAGAATATTTAAAGGAGAGGAATCAAACACAAGACAACCATGAGGCAAAAACTCGTTCACCAAAATCACAAAACAAAGAGGATGACAAAATGATGGAAATCAGTAATTTAAGAATGATGTTAGAAACCATGAGGGAGCATAATGTAAGTGTTGATCTATGATTGTTTTCCTTATAGATAACAATAAACTGATATTGAATAATGAACACTCTTGGTGTGTTGACCGACTGAATGGTGATGAAGTAAATGTAGGAACAATAAACATGTTCATACTTTGTACCTGTAACTCAGTTAGTTTTTCAGAATTTGAAAATTTATTTTTAGATAGAGTATATATAGTATAGTATAGCCCTTGTTTGTCCCCTCGGGGCACGGGCCTCTTCCTTGAGGGAAGGTGGCTTGTTTAGGGCAATCCCGGTTAGCCATGCCGAGAAGGATCCCCTATGAGTCTTAATACTCTTCGTTTTACAGCCTTTGTTTTGGAAAGTAACATGAAAATAATACTGGTACATTTGATTGATAATTTTAATTTGGCTTTTGTGTTTCTTAATCTCTGAATCATTGTCTGTAAAACTATAATATTGGTTTTAATGAAATGAAAGCTCTGGTTAAATAAATCACCATGAACAGCTGTGAAATTAGCTGTGGGTTTTCTTTACATGCATACAATGAAATATTAAGTGCCAAATTATTTTTCTGTACATAAGAACATATGCTCATGTAGAACACAATTATTTCTGCGATTTTTTCACATACCCAATTTCTTCAGAGGCCTATGACTTGCATGGGTTATTTTAAGCCTTCAAATTTGTCATACTCGAAAAATGTACCAAGAAAGTCTTAAGATAGAGAATTTAATATTGTTGCAAAATAATAGGATCTTTTCCTAGCACAGGGAAAATGTTTGTCTACAGCATTAAAATATTGTAATGTCCTCAATAACGTAAAACTGAATGGATTCTATAATATTTACAAATAATTTTTAGATTGTACCTGATTCCTATATTTTGATGTTCTTCTCACACAGTCCAAACTATCATGGCAACTTGCAACGAGTCGGTCACACATCAATCTACTGCAACAAAGACTTGGAGAAAATTCAGTACACATTGCCAATGAATTACAGGAGGGTGAAAAAACACTTAAACTTCTTCTTGATAAGGTAATATATTTATTGAACACGAAATTTAGTGTACCTTACCATGAAGTCATGGCAACTAAGTCTCTCAATAATGATGGAAATTATATGTATGTTTAATTTATGTATTTTGTACAACATAGAGGTCTCTATCACGATTAGGATATTCATAAATAAATGAAATTTTTAAAAAGTCTGTTGTGAAACTCACGTAACTTCCTCTGCCCAAATAAATGTTAGCCTCTTGTAATATATTATGTATGCCAATCTCTTCATGTAAATTGGTTGTAAAAATGAAGAGAATGTTGTTACCACATCACATCGCATCCTCAAATGATACATAACCCAAATTAAATCTGATTAATACACTCTCGTAACTTTCATTACTTGAAGCATTGTCAATATATTTTTCTCACTTCACATTCTGAAATAGAACAAGAGGTCATATTGAAAAGACCGCATATCCAGAGTGGGTGATTATAACTACCCTTCAGAGAATTTTTTTTTCGAAAAAATATTTCAAATGTTTTAGCTTTCAATATAAGCACCCCATGTATAAGATTTAAACAAAATTGTTTGAACTGCTTTAGAGAAAATCGCGAAAAACGAAATTTTCTTAATGTAAAGTCCCCTTATAAATAAGAGAAAGTTGTCGTCAATCTTTCTGTCACATCCTGAAAACGTACCTAACCTAAATACAAAATTTTGTTTTCATACAATTTTCCATTCTGAAACCAGGCTGTTCACAGACACACAGATGTACACACATACACACACAGACAAGTTTCCAAAAATAGTATTTTTGGAGTCAGGGACATCAAAAAATATATATATGTTAAAAACTCAGCTTCGAATTTGGGGGTCGAAAACAATACTTCCTTTACCTATAGTACCTATGGTACATGCAGAGGAAGTAATAACAATCATTCATTACAATTACGTTTATTCCTCAAGTTAAAACAGGTAATCACACACACATGGTAAAGTAAAGTAATCTCTGTGCATGCCTTGAAGGCTCTTGGCGTTCCAGGAAGTTGAGGCTCCCAGAATTTTAGACAATCAGCTCAAGAAGGTGGTAAGGTTATCAACCTTACGTTCCAACTGCCTTTAAAGACAAGGATTACTCCTAGTATTCATTTCTGTTAGTGGTTGAGTCAACCACAGGTCCACCAGAAAAATCACGTTCACTTACACATATGAGTTCGACCTCAATCCAAAATTGAAGGAGCTGTTACATGGGAAATGCTGTTGGACACCTGAAGACATTGCCACAGCAATGAGATTCTATCATGATGATAACTGGAGGATAATCATTGGAGGACTGTACATGCCATACATATGCACATGCATAAGTATCCTCCTTGGTCCCTGGGTATCATATATGATACCTCAGGTTTTGAATTTGTTTCTCGTTCAGTGAATGAGTCAAAGTAATGAGACATTCTACACTGCATGCTCATATTTTTCTATCTCTGTCTGCTGGACTTTGGTCCTAATCTGGGATAACCAATTATTATTATTATTATTATTATTATTATTATTATTATTATTATTATTATTATTATTATTATTACTATTATTATTATTATTATTATTATTATTATTATTATTATTATTATTATTATTGTTGTTGTTGTTGTTGTTGTTGTGGTTGTTGTTGTTGTTATTATTATTGTCATCATCATCATTATCATCATCATCATTATTGTTGTTATAATTATTAATATTATCATCAATTTTATTATTATTACCATCATCATCATCATCATCATCTTTTCATAAGTTGGCAATTGATGAAAGAATAGAAAACCCAGAGGAAAGGATGTATATTTATATTTAATGGTTGCCCAGATATAATAATCCAACAGCTTAGAGTAGCCTACACTATGAAAGTATAAATGATATCGCAACAAAAGGGAAATTTTGAAGAAAGCAAACAGAGTTTGATGGAAAGAATTTGTAACTTTTCAACTGTAAGAGAACTGACCGAACTTTTGATAGTCGAAAACTCCACCATTACCAGTAGTATCCCTGATTTGTGTACAACATTGCTGCAACTTTATCTTAAATACCTGCCACAACAGCGATCATTCAACAAAGTTAAACTTATAAAAACATACAATGGCCATCCACAAAGTAAGATTCCCTAGGGCCGTTTACACAAACAAAACAAAATTTCATGGAAATATTTATTGCAACAGATATAGCAAGTGTTCAGCTATTTTTCAATGTATTCACCACAGGAATTGAGACATTTGTCATACCGTGGGTCCAACTTTTGAACACTTGTGTCGTAGAAGTCTGCTGTCTGGGATTTGAACCACTGTGTGACAATCATCTTCGCTTCTCTGTTATTTATTGAGGTGTAGGAAAAGATGGAAATCACTGGGAGTGAGGTCTGGGCTATAGGGTGGATGTTGAAACATCTCCTAGCCGAACTTTTGCAGGATAGCATACTTGCAGGGAGGTGTTGAATCCTCCACTTTACAGCTTGGACCGCACACCCAGAGATTTTCATCTTTTCCTACCCCTCAAGAAATGACAGTGAATGACAGAGAATGGTAGAGATTAACAGAGAAATTGTGGTTATCACACAATCGTTCCATTGTCACAGAATCACCAAAAGCCTACAAAGCATCTCACATCTGGGCATCCGTTTATACAATAAGCTACCAACTCAACTACAAAATCTAGACAGTAACCTTTTCAAAAAGAAATTAAAATCACATCTCATGAAATTTAAGTTTCTTGAAATTAATGACTTCTTGTTCACTCCCCATTTTACTTAGAGTCGACTCATACTTTAAAATATGTTTTACTCTACTCTTCTTCTTTGATATATCTATAAAGTTTTAATAGTTATTAGCCATTCAATGTTTTATGCATAGGTAAAAGAATTTTAGTCTTAACCTGTTCATAAGTATGTGTGTAATGTGTATGAATGTATTTGTGTGTTAACCTGTTTCTACAGTGTTGTTTGTTTTGACGTGTCTTATATCATGTATATTGATCAATGGACGAATAAAATTATTATTATTATTATTATTATTATTATTATTATTATTATTATTATTATTATTATTATTATTATTCCCAGGCGGCAGACTTCTATGACAAAGGGATACAAAAGTTGGTCCCAAGGTATAACAAATGTCTGAATTCCGGTGGCGAATATGTTGAAAAATAGCTTAACACAACCTGTATCCATTTATATAAATGTTTCCGTTAATGACCTGTGGGAAAGTTACGTTATGGATACGCCTCACATGTCCACTGTACCATATCCTACTTCATTTGGCTATAGTCTACTCGCCATTGAAAATAAAGAAAGCAGCAATATTGATGCGGAAAGTGTGTTCAACTAGTTCCTATCATCGAAAGAATGCCTCTTCAGAAAAGTCTGATGGAGGCCAGTTCTGGTGAGTTTCAGTAAATTACATTATATAGGTAGCTATATTAAGTAAGCATTAATTAAATAATACAGGAATCACTCTGCAAAATACCAGAATTAAAGGAAGGGGGCCTAAATGATAATTTTACAGGGGGCCCACCCTTCCTTACTTATGCTACTGGCTATATCCCATTAATCCTGTTTCTGTTTTGCAGTTCCTTTCGTCACAGTTTGAATAGACTTGGTGAATTGCCACAGATACATTCATAAACATAAAATTACCAAATATAGACTTTGTTCCTTTCTGCACTGACTGATTATATACTTTTGCTTTGGGTTTTTGCTTTGGATCTTGTAGAGGAATGATACTGTATTATGAATAATCTGTTTTTTCAGCTGAAGAAACATGAACAGATGATAGAGGGTCAAGAAAATTTTCTTCAGCAGAGAGCAACTGAATTAAATGACCAAGAACTTAAGAATGAGAAGTTGGATTGGAAGATTATGTATCTTCAGAAGGATATAAGACAGAAGAACGAAATTATCAAGAATTATGAAAAGAGTAAGATTCTATATACTGTATATTGTTTGTTGTCTATCTTGCATTTTAAGTGATACATCTCTAATTTCTTTTAAAGATTCTTAGTTTAGCCAACAAATGCATTAAGAATTCTTTCCTAGAACATGTAATGAATGCTTAATTTCCAAAACTGTATTAATCCCAATATTGAATGTTGATATTATTTTCAAATTCGTGAAATAAAGGAAATAAGTTTAAAGAAACCGATAGGACTATGAAACTAATGGAACTGAGACTACATGACCAGGATTTAAGTCATTCTGATGCTAAAAAATCCTCTTATATACATTTTCATTGTGTTAAATTAAGAACTCAATATTTTATAGCTGTGTAAAACAATGATGGGCAAATTATGGCCTATGTGCCAGATGTGGCCCTCGGAGAGGTTCAGTGTGGCCCTCAATATGGCCTGCGACAGGAAAGGAGGAGAATAATATATTTCTTACTCAATTGCTTTTCCTTCTATCGTATAACTCTATGGTGAACTTGAATAGAACTTTAAAGGACTGTATTACCACCTGCTGCCAATTCCTCTCAATACATGACTTCCTGATAGCTTAACTGGAAGATATCTTGTAATACCACCAAGGAACTGCTATCGCGAAGAACAGAGTAAAATTTTGTAAAATGATCCTTAGCTCGTTGAGCGAAGAGGTGTGTTTATTGTAGTTCGATAGGCCTCTGCTATGTGCAGCAGCTTGAATTAGTGTTTGTACAGTTAAATTACTTAAAAACAAACCGTTTTAAGTGCATTAATCGATTTATGCAATTCTATTTTATTCATATGTGAGTCTAAAACAACATTATTATGTAAGTTAAATCTTCCAGCATCAATTCTGAAACTCAGGTGACTTGCTTTTTTGCAGAAATCCAGCAGCTACAAGAAGAAAATAAATATGTGAGTTTTCTATCTGCTGCAACTTCAGAAGAAGAGGTGATAGATGCTATGATTAAACTGTCTTTTCCAATTACACCTTCAGAGGAAGGTGCAGTTGGTGGTGCTCCAGCTGCACCTTCAGAATTGCCTGTCACTGAGGAAAAGGTAAGTCATACTTCCAAAATTAGTGGGGATATAGTCGCCTCGCTCATAGCATTGATGGGCGGCTCGCTTTGTTCTCATATTACAATGTTTGTTGTTACTGTAAAAGGTTTTCTCAAAAGAAACCGCTGACTGAATTTGTGTTACCAATTCTCTCATTGCTGAATGCCATTGCCACAAGTGTTTTGCTGCATCTATATCTTCCCACTCTCTTTTCTAACACTATGCAGTGTGGCAACTACGCCAAGCGACAATGTCGGGCAGCAACTTCATTGATGTTAACTGTCAATGCAATGAGCGAGGTGACTATACCATAATTTATTGATGTTCATTTTGACAATAATTACCCAATTAGTAAATTTTACACTGTCTGAAGCATTCTCTGAACACTGCAAACTTTTATAGATTGTACAACAGTACGAGTATAAAGCCATGTGTGAAAGCTTGAGCTTTAAATATGCACCACTGATGCTCTAGTTATGAAACATACAGAATTCCAAATATTTTGCACACAAGTGAAAAGTATTAACACTAGGATGCCAGAATTTTTTTGCATATTAGAATGCCTGAAAGGGGTCAGTTTGACCCCTAGTAATAAAATACAATGTTTGAATATTATAAATAATTAGAATATCTGGTGAAAGGGTATTGTTGCTATAAAGCATTGTTCAATAACCTCCAGGTGTTTAAAGGTAAATGACATCATATGTCACAACTGAATGCGAGGAAAAAGTTCATTTTTGTTGAGTATAAAAAGCACATAATAATGATAAAAGTCACAAGAGGAATTTGTTTTGATTTAATTATTTTATTTAAATGAGAAATTTCCTCAAAACAGAGGTTTGTCTCCAACCAAACAAATACAACAGTCAAGCACTATCACATAACTCATCCTGACACATAAAATATGATACCACCATTCAGAACTCTACACTGCTCACTACATTTCGCCACTTATCCCTGTCTTGTACATCTTCCTCCACTAAACCAAATCTTTCCATTGACATGTGTACATTCTGTATCCAGGTAGTAGCAGGTCGTCCTCTTCCTCTTCTTCTCTTACTTTCCCATTCCTGTACGATTCTAGGTATTCTTTCTTCTCCCATTCTATGTACATGTCCATACCATCGAAGTCGTTTCCTTTCAATTGTGACTGCACTCTCTTCTTCTACTTCCATAATACGTCGTATTTCCGTATTCCTAATCCTATCTTTCCTAGATATCCTGGCAGACCGTCTCCAGAAGTCCATCTCCAGTGCGTTCAATCTGTTAACCTGTTTTTTATTTAATGTCCATGTTTCTGCTCCGTAGAAGACTATACTCTGTAGTATGGTTTTGAATATTTTCGTTTTTGTACTATTGATTATATTTCTACTCCATAAAATTGAATTTAACATTCCTATTATTTTCTTTCCACTAGTAATCTTTTGATTAATATCCATATTTGATGTCCCCTCTATTTCCAGAATTGAACCCAGGTATCGAAAATTTTGCACTTTTTTAATCCGTCTCCCATCAATGTATAGCTCATCTAGATCATTCGTCAAATATTCTGTCTTATCATAGTTTATCTTCAGTCCCCACCTTTGATATTCCATTGACAACTGACGACATACATAATTGGCATCTTCTCCATCATGCGTTATTATTACCTGGTCATCTGCAAACAACAGGTGGTTTAAATATATTTCTTCAGATACCTCCAATCCCATCCTTTTGCATTTCCTAGACCATATACGAAGGCTGATGTCTATATATATATTTTGAAGAGTGTTGGTGACATGGGACATCCCTGAAGTAATCCTTTGCTTGTTCCAAATTTCCCAGAAAGTTTCCTCCCTATTTTAACCTGGCAGACGTTGTGTCTGTATATTTGTTGTATTATTTTTATTACTGAAGTATTTATGTTAGCCATATTTAATGCCTTCCAAAGCAGTTTCCTTGGTACAGAATCCTATGGTTTTTCAAGGTCTATGAACACCAGACCAATATTCTCTCCCTTTCTATTGCATTTCTCTAGAACTTGCCTCAGCGTGAAGATATGATACCAAAAATAGAGATTACATTCTACGTAGGGGTCAGTTTGACCTCTCTCGACTAGTGTTTAAGTTACATATTTGAACAAACTTGATAACCATTATACATAATTTACTTACTAGTGCATTTTATATTAAGCACAATTATCATTTATCGTTTTCTTTTTCAGACCTCAGATGAAAAACCTCAAGAAAACCGAAATAAGTATCCCTACAAGCTGAAGTAAGTATAAGTTTCTTTTTGTTTTCTTTCTTCATTCATATTACTTTCTGCCCTTCTTTTATTTTCTTTCTGTTTCCTTCATTCTTTATTAATCTTGTTTTCTTACTTTCTTTTATTATTATTTCTTTTCCTTCTTTCTTTATTCTCTCTTTCGGTTTCCTTTTGTTTCTTATCCTGCTGTCTGTCTCCCTTATTTTCTTATTCCTTTCCTTTCTCTTTTCTTTTGTTTTCTTTCTTCCTCCTGCTGCCTCTCCTTCTTCCTTCCTTTCTGTCATCTTTTCTTGCATATTGTTTTTCTTCCTCCACGCATGTTTACACTCTTCCTTGAATAAAACAAAATACATTGATACCTTTGATCCATAGTGATATGTTAGTTTAGGTCTACATATTAAATTAATGGTGGGTTCTGGCAGGTTAGAAACAACACTTATGCATGGATAGTCTACTGACTACTTTACACCCTAGATAATTATGTAATGGTTGGAGATATCTTGCTCTGATTTCCATGGCTGGATGTGAACCCATAGCCACATTGCAAACACTCCCATTAAACCACCCCCTCCCAGCCCATAAACATTTCTTGCCCGAATTCTGTACCAGAAAACCCAAACCATGCATTTTTACTGAATAACTTCTCAGTAATATGGTAAAACAGTTTCCACCTTATACCACAAAGTATATTAAATATCAGAAATGTGTGATACAAGGTTAACTACTATCATAATTATAAAAGAGAGAAAACATCCAAATTTAAATTAGCTTGTATTTCAAGATGTATCAACAATTCAAAGTACAATAATTATTACATTAAAAACTTCACCTTAGGGATTAGGGCCCAGTAGAGTCATGAATACATAAAAAATTATTCCACGCAATTCTAAGTGTACATTAAAATAGTTGTTGAATGTAATTTTCATGTAGTAACGCACTGTGGATATGTAGATTATATCTCTAATTTACGCTTATTATGTACAATACAATTATTCTCTTCACATTTGTTACCAAATTGTTAAAAAACGAGATAACAATTAAAACAATTTTAAAATTAATTTGAGTCTTGGCCAATAAAATGTTTTAATAGCCTCATCATATACAAGCAAAGGTTATACATTGTTTGTATTTACAAAATGCTGGATATTAAGAAATTAATAAAGCTGCAGGTACAAATTCTCACCATTATAGTTTTTTCCAATGTGTGTAGTAGTTTGTCAGTGTATTGGTTTTGATTTCTGCAATTATTGTTATTGGAAATCCATTTCGGCATGAACTTTTATGCCATCTTCAGCCCTTATAGTTCAGCCTGGTGTACTTCAATGAGTACTGATATCTAGTTCCAGCAGTGGCGGATCGTGGATGTAGGAACAGGGTGTTGCACTCTTTTACTAGAATTAGATGCATACAAATACATACTAAGATTACTTGCAACCTGATATTATATAAATACTCGCTTCGCTCATTCGGGGTTCTGTGATTTTTCAGAAAAAATCTTTTTTTTATGAACTGACACTGTAACGAAAGTAGAGTCTTTGTATTTAGACTTCCGTAGCCCATAATTACTGTTTAGCCATACTAAACTTTTAAAAGGAGTGCAGAACGACTTTAAGGCTTTTCTGGGGTAAAAATTAAAAAATTTGAAGTTTTTGGAATTTTCTCGTCGGTTACACGCTAAAAGCTATAAGTTTGTCACCTAGAAGTTTGTAAACATTAATGCCAGTAAAAATTTTAGAAGTTTTTTGGGGGGTTAAAATTAAAATTGTGAAGCTTTTGGAATTTTTCCATCGATTATAGGCTAAAGTTATAAGCCTGCCAAATGTCAAGTTTTTAGCTCACGGGGAAGTGGGTAAACATTAATGTCAGTGAATGGGTGATTTAGACTGTGCTAGATGCGAATGACGTTAGACTAAAGAGTTTTTCCACACTTGTAGGGCAGCTAGAATCACCAAATTCTGCATACTTATGAAAGTTGAATGTGTCAATATTTCTGCTACATATTATGATTTTAGCTGTTCTATAAATCGTAAAAAAATTAAGTTACTTAATGTGTAGAAAATTACACAATTTAGTTAAAATAAAAATATGTAACTCTATCTAAGGCATAACCGATGGAGATACAACAAAAAGTCACAGGAGCAAAGTGATTACATTGGCAATTGGCATCTGTGTGAGGGACTTCATAGTTCGCGCTCTTGGACAAGGGAAACCTTGCTTTCAGAGCAGCCGACGCGACAGAGAAGACAAGCGCCTTGTTGCAGAACTACAAGCGACGACTAAAACGTTTAAACCCCGGGCGGGTTACCACGAAGTCGAGCCTCTCGTACCCGTTACTAGCCGGCAAGATGAGGCAGCAAGTCGTCGCATTTCCAAAGCCACGACATCCGCGCATTTACATGTTTAAATGATTTTAAATAGCTAAAAATCATGGAGGCATGTTTTCAGTCAATAAGAACCTATGACAAAGACGATTTGGAAGTAGTTTAATAGTATAAAGTAATAAAAAATCTAAATATTCTTTACATTAAAAACTGGTCGTTGTGCAACACTGCAACATGATCAGAGGCCGCCGCTGAGTTCCAGTGAGTATTGGTTTATGTATTCATGACTATACCAGGCCTAAGGAGATGTTTTTATTGTAATAATTATTGTACTTTGAATTGTTGATACATCTTGTAATACAAGCTCATTTAAATTTGGATGTTTTCTCTTGCTTTAATTACGGTAGTAGTTAACATTGTATCAAACATTTCTGCAATGTAATATACTTTGTGGTATAAGGTGGATACTGTTTTACCATATTATATTTCACCACAAACGGTATAAAGTTCATCAATTAGAAATTCTCAGTAGTTAAACTAAAAGAAACTATGCTTAATGGGATAATAATGTATTGGAGAATAAGGGTTTAAGACACATATTACGGGAAATTGAGTAATTTTGAAGTATCCATCTACATGAGTCTGACATAAAATTATGATATAGCTGTACTTATTCTGATTTTTTAAATTCAACATATATGATCTTAAAATGCCATTTACAAAATGTATTATCTTACAGAGGATACAATGCGAATGACATTAATTAAATGAGAGTCTTGCAATAAACTTGGAAGTTGGAACTTATAATTGTATCAGTAACATGTGTTCTGCGAGGGATACCGTCAGGGCAACTACTTTTTTCTCAAAGCAGGGCGGTGGTGTGATTAGATATTGTATGTCACAGGAGAACATAGTATTTGGACACATCATTTCGTTGCATTGTGCTGTAAGGTTATAATATGAATAGAGGCAATGGTAATTTAGCTGTGAGTCAGCTGCCATCCTGCATGGGTATGACAAGATGTGAATGGCATTCTTATGTCAAAATAGACACTATCCTAGGGAGAAATGCCACAGAAGGAACTGATGGAAGCTTTGGGAAATAATGTCCATCCATATCAAACTTTAGGGGATCACTAAGTAGGTATGTGTGTTTTCAGGCTTCCAACTAGCACAATACATTAGAGTGGCATGATGCAGTCACGTAAGGATGTTTATGGATGTGTGTTTTCTTCATTATACTATGTCTCATACTCATAATCTGCATTATACATTCCATACCCTTTTTATTTCATTTTTATATCTCACAATTTGAAAATGATCTCACAATTTGAAAATGATCTCACATTTTCAAAATAAAAAATACTTGCCATGACTTATGCCTTATCCCTCATATTAAAAGCTAAATACTATGATTTTGAAAATTATTGGTTTCAGTATTCGTCACCAGGATTGGATCTGATTTTTGTAAAACTGCCAATCAATATAGCCCTCACTGTCTGCTGAGTGCCGGCCTTTCTACTCTAGTTCTACCTGCTCAAGAGTGGAGAAACCCAATCTTTTTTCATGCATGTCAAGTTACAGTCTACTTTAAAAAAAAAATAAAAAATTGTAAAACTGAATTGTGCTCCGATCGGCACTGGCATTTCAGACAGTGATAAGCAGAAATCCTGTGAATTGGTGAGTGGCATTTAGAAGCAGTTCTCCAGCAAACAGTCTGGTGCTGAAAGGGTTAATGTGAAAATTAGATCTCCAAAATCATGAGACGCAGACTACATTCAGTGAGTCCTGAGATGTTAGTTCATTTTATTTTGGAATCATAAACCATTTGGAAACTAATTTTTTTTTATTTCTGGTCAGCTAATGCTACTATTTCGATATTGATAAAACTATGTACTCCTCCACCACAGCCTATCCAAAGGAAAGTACATTTATGTATTAACCATTAGCTTTGGTATGTAATGTCTCAGCAGTTGAGAATATGGTCTGAAAAGAAGAATTGAGAGAAAAAGTATTAAGTGATCTTTGTGCCTTTGAACTATATATGATTTTTATGAACTTTTAAGTAATGACTATGACTGATTGCTTAAGATTACTTAAATTCTTTATAAATTAACTGTGCTCTTAAGTCCAAGAATCTATGTTGAAACAATAAAGTTGCCATTCATAACAGCTTAGCTCTTAAACCTGTAGAGTATATTTTCAATTACATGGGCACGGTAGTTTTTTCTTGATTTTTATCCATTAGCCAATCTGTTTGATAAGTCTGATGGTATTGAATAGAAAACTTTGTTTCTATCTTTACAAAACCAGTATTGTAATATCTTTATTGAAATTTCTTATATGAAACTTGACTTTTGTAAAGTAAAATTTAATCAGTTGATTTCTGTTATGGAAAAGTAAGTAGGCTAGTGATTTCTTATTTCATATACAAGAATTTTATGAAAGAAATATTGAACGATGTTTATGTGTTTGCAATATAAAAATGTTTATGAAAAAAATCTTTAAGTAATGATTAGTGGCACTTAATTTCATTATGAAATAATTCCTCTATGAACTGATTCCTCTCACAGGTCCAAGAATCATATTTTTTCATAACTTCCTGACCCTTGAAACTATAACGTATATGGTACATTTTTAATTGCTGTAGATAGTTTGTCTTTAGGCACTGCGCTATAATAGTTTGTCAATTGGCTTAATCCTTCAGGAGGCATTACGGCTCAGGGGTCGACTCAGCCTCCAACAGAAGTGAGTACCAGGAGCAATCTTGTGGGTAAAGGCAGCCGGTGCATAAGGCTGACAACCTTACCACCTTCACGTTCCGATTTTCTAAAAATCCGAGAGCCTCAACCTCCTGGAACCCTCTAGGCCTCCATGGCCTGTAATAGGGAGCACTTCACTTTACTTTACTGTCTACTGGACATGTATTATATTTTTGATTAGTCAATTGTGTGTTGTGAATTGTCAGGAAAGCACCAGCTCGTTAGGACTAGCTCACCTATTGAGTAATCCTCCGAGCTCACCCTGCGATACGCAGGAGGGCTTTGCTCTTATGCGATAAATTAGGCTTATTTATTTATATATATATTTTTTAGAAATGGTATCTCTGGACTTGAATATTATTAAAGGCTCATATAAAGTGCATTCAATTTTTAACATTTTCGAGTAATAATTTAAAAATAATAACACAATATTGTTCACGTCTTCAGGCCAAGAATTCTCAAGAAAATGTTATAGTTGGGAGACAACATATCAATTTGCTGAAAATTCGCTTTGCAGTGATTCAACAAAACACGATTTTTAGTAAGGTAAAGTAAAGTGAGGAGGCCCAGAGGGTTCCAGGAGTTGAAGCTCCCAGATTTTTGGACATTCGGCACGTGAAGGTAGTAAGATTGTCAGCCTTACGCACCGACCGCCTTTAGCCCCAGGATTGCTCCTAGTAGGCCTACTCATTTTTGTTAGAGGCTGAGTCGACCCTAGGGCCATAGTGCCACCAGAAGAATTAGGCCAATTGAAAAACTCCAACGACCTCATCGGGAATCAATAGCAATAAATAATTATGAGGATAATTATTATACGGCAATTCATTTTGTGGGCTTGAGTCCCACGGGCCCATATAAGTTGCCGCCACTGAAGATTTCTGAAGGAGAATAAGTCTCTTAAGTCACCATAATGAATTATTTTGTTCACGGAAACCATTACCCGGTAATATGCTGTGGCTCTGTGTAATAAAATTCATTTGTAGGGTAGATATATAAGCATTCATGAACCACAGATTACTGTCTCTGTTGGATATTACATTAGAATATTACAGGAGAAAAATTCCTCCGACACTGGGACTTAAACCCAGGACTTTTGGCTATTTGCTATTTTCTCCTATAATATTTTAGGTGATATTTTAGGTAAGAATCAATCAGCTGTTAAGGGTTATTAGCAGGCCGACATGATTTCGCAATTTTCATGAGCTGTGTTAGTACACTGTTCGGACCGTGCGAAATGTGTGGCTGTAGTGTACCCACCAGAACGTAATATGAGACACCTGCATGTTTTGTTTTGACTAGCCATGCTGTTCTGCGAATTCAATGTTGCCGGTAAAGGGCCATCGGCTGAATTAACAAATTCGTTATTTTTTTTACCTATTGTACTTTTCTTCTAATGATCCTTGCAATATTTCCGTGGAGTGTTTTCCGAAGTTTCAACATTTGAAGAGTGATTTTCGTGTCCGAAGGTTCAGAAGCTGGTGAGTGCTTGAGTCGTTCGGATGTTATAATCCGCTCCTCGCCTAGTTCAAGGGAGTAATTTCTGAATTATTGTTTCATATTATTGTTCTTCAACAGCATAGAAACTTCACGCGTAAGTACTGTATATTATGAGTGCTATTATACCATCTTAAATTTTTTATTTTTTTTTTATATTTCTACTGTTATTGCAAGTGATTATCGGTACTAGGCCCCGGAAGTTAATGCTCTTTTAGAATATGAAATATGCTCTAAAATTGGTAAATATACCCCGGAACTACTGAAGTACGCTATACTCTTATCATTTAAATAACTTTAATGATTAGGTTCTCTTGTTAGCTGAATGGCATTATAAACGGCAAAGAATAGTAGACGTTCCATAATTTGATTTTATTCTGTCCATCGGAACATATTACATGTTATGGGATGCTCAACATACAAGTAAGAATATAAATTTACAGTTATAAAAAATATATACAGTGTGAAAATTTCTTTACAAAATGTACAACATAAACATTAATGAATTATGTTAACTTATAACACAATTACAAAATTAAATTAAATTACGTAACTTGAAAAGCAAATTCAATGTAACAAATGTTATTAATTTAAATTTATGAAATGAAACGTCGCTTTAATATTATGCAATCAGTTCCGAAAACATTACGCTATATACTGCTAATTATTGTACAGTCGGTTCTCAAATCATTCGCGTAGAAAAATATGCTGTAAATGTTTGCATAAACAGAGATGCACAATATTTAAAATCTCTCAGAAATATGCCGTTAAAATGTGAGAAATTAATAAAATATGCCCTAATAATTTAATATCATGCCAATATGATCCATTGTCGCAAAACTAACAAAATATGTAACATTATATCAAATGAAACCATCACTTTTCTGTTATTTCTTTAATGTCTTGTACACATTTCAACACTAGCGCGTAATACAGCGCATTGTGATTACCTAAAATCAGGGGCGGATCCAAGGGGGGGGGGGGGGAATGGGGGAAATTCCCCCCCCAAAAATTGTAACATTAAGCACAATTTATTCAAAATTTATTATTCTAATAAATTTTGTAAAGACAACATAACCCAAATACTTAAATTAAAGCAACGACATTCATTATTTTGAAATACCTTTGTAATAAAATGCTGAAATGTTCATTTTGATTTCAATTGTGTTCTGGGAATAAGTAATTTTTATGAGTAAAAAATTCCCTCTCTACTTCGGTCCCCCCCCCCCAAAATGTCTCTCTGGATCCGCCCCTGCCTAAAATAGTAGCACAAAAAGTAAATATCTTAACAGAGCTATATCGTCCACTCTTACTAGATCAATTATGATATTTGTACGTCATATATAATTGGCGAATTAGCCTAAATGTGAATTTATCCTTGTATAGTACCGCGCAATGAAGTGTTTTCGAAGCATCAACGGGTGATTTTTGTGTCCGTAGCGTCACAGTCTTCTGAGTGCGGGAGTCGTTCGGGTGCGAACTCCACACCTCTCGTCTTCTAGGGAGTATTTCTGAAATAAATATAATATATTCATATTATTGTTCTTCATCAGCATAGAAACTTATATACGCGTAAGTACCATGTATTTTGAGTACGATTAACTTCTTGAATTTGTTTTTATTGTTGCTATTATTATAATAGATTTATAAATGATCGATTTATAAGTGGCGAATTTGCCTATGTGTGAAATAATTCCCACATTTATGGGTAGGCCTACCGCCGATCTATGGGTATCGCTGGAGGCCATATTGATGAGTCATACTAGAAGGTCGAGTAGGGGAAAGGAAGGGTGTTGCCGGCCTGCCATTGGCTTACCCAAACATTTTATTCTGTCAGACTTTCTGTGTTCTTTAGTGAATATTGAGGTAAAATGTAAAGAAAGAAAAAAAACTGATAAAAAGGAATTCTAAAAAAAGAAAAAGTCAGTTGGTCAGACTGTAGTAAAACACTTCAGATTGAACAAGGCTGTGAGCTGAACTCTTAGTTCTTGGAAGTCATTGTAATCTTTTGTTTCTGATTTTCAGGTGGTGTAAATGACTGTAACCTCTTATCTGTGCTGCATTCTTATTGTAAGTACCCTAAGACTTATTGATTTCATTATTTTCATTTGAATTTATCAATTTGGAGACCAAGAAAAAAAACTTAAATCTATATTAAGTAAAAAGTTTAAAATGTAGATATGAAGTGTAATTCCATCAATATTGTGTGTTGCTGGTTTGAGTCTTGGTATGGATTAAGTGATAAAATAGGCCTATCTCTTTAACGTAAAGATACCCAGTTACATGGCTCACCCCATATGAAGGAAAATTGGGTGGGGCTTTAGTGGGACCCGCCTGTGCAGGTACTGTCTAGCGGCGAGTTGAACGCCGAGCTAGCGTTCCCCCACTACCTTACCATGCACTTGCATTTACATGCTTTGTCTTTCCCCCACTATGCCACCAGCTCGGCCTTCCACTCACCACTAGACAGTAGCAAATGATAGTGAGGCAATGTTGCCCTGTTCAGATAACTCCATGCCTAACAGAAGCGATATATTGTCCAATTTCATTTGCGTGGGAAGCAACTATACACAAACCAAAAATGTTAAGTGTACCATTAGAAAGAAGAAACATTTCTGAAGCCATCTGTACAAAACCCATATTTTTACGACATGTTGTTGTCGAGCTATGTTTTGAATGAAGAGTAACACTGTTGATCAATCATGCACATCCCGGGAGTTGTCGCAGGAAATCTATGGTCTCTTTCTTCTGGCAAGTGTGGCACCAATGCACAAAGAGTCGGCAGGGATTAGCGTTTACCATTTTCCTTTGTATAGCGTGAGCCATATAGCTCATTGCTAGTGCTTGTGCTTATGGTGAAAGATCTGGAGTGGACCTCCTCTTTTTATGGAAAGCAATGACAAATCACTGCAGCATACCTTGTCTAGGAATGTTATGGGCGGGATGTGGCTTCCATCTAATGATTCCACTCATGGTCCCTAAATGCATGCTTCAGCTTGTATTGCACTAGATGATGACACATTATACAGGACAAACAATTCAGGTAATTTCTTATATGTGCTCATGATGTAAAAGTCTACAAGGCTTCGTCAATTACATTGAACGCAGAAAGAATAATACATTTACAGTGCACTTAATTACAAAAAGTTTAACCAATAGAATATTACTAGTTTTAATAATAATAATAATAATAATAATGTTATTCATCTCACGATTCATGTCTATGCTTGTTAGTACACATGGGTCCAGCTCTTGCTAGGTAGTTTAGAGCTGGAGAGGTTAGTTCCAGATCTGTGTTTGAAGTTCACCAAATAGATGAACAGGCACCGACTCCCTGCCATTTGCCTTGAGTACAGACGCAGATTTATCCCAACTGGTTCTGCCATTCTCTCCACCGCTGGGAATTGACAACTCCTCTTCTGCCTTTGAGAAGATCTAGTGCTGAATAGATAGGCCTACTTACTTTGAAAACACTTCTGAGACCCCAAGCAATGAGAAACAGAAAAACTGTATGTACTTTCGTAGACTTCAAGAATGCATATGACTCTATAGACTATCACTACTATGAGAACTAAAAGAGAGAGGCCTTGATGAGAAGATGATGAATCTCATCAAATAGGTGCTGGCAGATACCAAATCCAAAGTCAAATTCATGGGAGAATTATTAGAACCTTTCAAAATTAGAACAGGAGTGAGACAGGGTGATGGTCTATCACCGCTACTGTTCAACTTAATACTAGACAAAGTGATCAGGGAATGGGAGAAAGAACTGAAGACACAGGGACTCCACAAACCCATCAGGTTAGGAAGGAAGAACAAAAAGTAGACGTTACTTGTCTTACTTTGCCAATGACATAGCGATACTCACAGATAACATAGAAATCGCAGCAAAAAAGATTGAGAATTTGAAAGTCATCGTTGGAAATGTGGGACTACAGACTTCTTTTGAAATACAGAATCAATGTTGAACCAGAAAGGTGCACCAGAAAAGTTATCAACAAAATACGGCAATATCAGGAGAATTCAGAAATTCAAGTAGGCTACCTTGGAGATATGATACAGGCTAATGGGATGGAGAAGGCAGCTTACAAACAGAGAAAACAAAAGGTGACCAGATTATTTTATAAAACTGGGAATGTGTGCAATAAGACATGTTTATTACAGAACACCAAATGGAGACATTATAACACAGTAATCAAACCAGAAACCTGGTATGCATTTCAAACACTAGTCATGAATTGGAAAGGCAAACTAGAAAACATCAAGAAAGTAGGAGAGAAGAATCGTCAGAAAAACCGTAGGACCCAAAAAGACAGAAGAAGAAAACAGGTTGCAGTAAACAAGAGACCGAACAGATATCAAACACAATGCATGACATAATGAAACGTCAACTGAAGTTCTATGGACATATCAAGAGAATGTCAAACACCGAAAGACTAAACAGATCTTGGAATATACAGAAGTATTAAGAACATGACCGCTCATGGAAACCACCATTAACGGCCGTGGGTGTCAGCGTGCTGACCACATGCCCCCCACATGCCGTCTCCCTATGGTAGATGACGCAGTGGTCGGGTGGTAGGCCTTGTCCCTTCTGGAATGTTAGCGCCACTTAGTTTTTTAAATTTTTTTTTATTAAGAACATGAAGCGGATCACCAAAGTTCGAGAAGACTTATAAGACTCTGGCGTAACTGACATAGACATAGACATACAAGACAGACAAATATTCGGACATAAAATACACAAATGGAACATCAGTCGAGAGAAATTGAAGACTGGAGCAACTTGGTCTGAAGAAAGGAAGAAAGCACATATTGAGAAGATGAATGAAAGACGTCTAACATAATATGTACGAAAAAAATACATAAAAATAAAATTTGTAGATTTGAGAAAACTTTAAAAATGTAAATGAGGTTTGGTAGGTTAGCCCTATCTTCCCCCAACTCCTTCAATTCATTAATGGAAAATGAAACATGTCACTGAACTGAGCACACAACGAGCACTCAAAAACAGGTCAGAAGAGATCATAATGTTAACTTAAACCAACAAAGGATTAGAGGAATGCATAGCAGCGTAGTTTATGAAAAACGTTTCATATCTTCAGTACTGATGAGAAAGAAACATGCATTAATTTTTTTACATTACCTGCTTATTTGATACATCCAACGAGTTGAACTGCCATTAACATAATTGGATGTGACTTTTGGCTCTTTTTCTGTCACACTTTATGAATTTCGTAGGCTTTAATATGAAACAAAAACTAATATGTTATGTGAAAGACTAGCTTGGTGTGCAGCTAACCATCTATGTGATATTTTTGGGAGCCATGGCGCCTCTAGAGTCAGTGCCTATGCATGTTATACGATTCAAAAGATGTGGTTTTTATAATATTAGAATATATGATTCAAAAGATGTGGTTTTTATAATATTAGAATATTCTAAGGAAGTTCCTGAGCCTTTGTATTTATCTAACGCTTGCTAAAAAGACCTAGCGTCACCTTATTATTTTTTTAATTCGAACTTAACTTATGGAGCACTTTTGATTTTCAAAAGTTATGTCCTTATACAGGTATCTAGAGCGAATTGAAGATTAACGACCTATCATACTCAAAATAGGCCTACTTCATCATAAAATGCTAGATATAGTTTTGTGTTGCTCATACACAAGCCATTACTTCTACACATAACATTCTAACAACATTTTACTGTCTATACAGGATGTTGTGTTTCCCTTTTTCATGTTGCCATACAACAATTTCAGGGCTAAAATTAAAAGAAATCAATATCAGTTTCACACAATCTACCCCAAAAATCTGGAATATAATAAATTACTGCACACATTGGACTAAAAATGTTCCATCCTATTTTGTCTCTTTTTACATAAAAATAAAGATCCCCTACAGAAACGAATAACATTTCAGTGGATAGAATTTTTTAACAGACATATGATGTAGCATACTTGCTTACCCATCATTGGCACAAACTTAGGCTGAACAGCTGAAAGTGCTGTCCCCGCAATATGACCTCTTATTCTACAACAAAATGTGAAGTGGGAAAATTATATTTTCTATGCTTATGGTGGAGAAAGTTATGTGATGCATCACACCTAATATTTATTTACGTTGATTTCATTCTCCATAATCAATTTACAGAAATAAATTATATCAATAACCTCTCTAATTATTTGTCAAAGCCCACTCCATGGCCCAGTTACTTGCAACTTCCAAAGTCTTATGTGAACACTGTTAAACACATAGTTGTCATGAAAGCTGTTGGCTGAATTCAGTGTAATATTTTCAGAAATTACATAATTCTTCAAGGGAAGGTATGGTCTGTTTGAATTTTAATGTTCACCGCCTTACTTTCCGGGTTGAACTGGGTGTGTGTGCAAAATTTCATGGAAATTAGTCAATGCATGTAGTTTTGTATAGGGAACATACATACCCACATACACACTTTCAAATTTATTTATTAGGTGAGGATGTGCCATATTGTCTTCTAATAATTACTGAATTTTCTCCAGTAAGTACTCTTTTAATTTCAGTAAGATGAGTGTAAATAACAATGGAAATGGAAAACCACCTGAACAGCCACACCGTCCTTTTGGGTAAGTGTCTTTCTAACTTATCAACTGGCTGAAAGTAATGTTTATTGACATTTTATGCAGTCAAATGTATTTTGGTTTCAGTCGAGTGGCTGCACTAAATGTTAGTGCAAAACCCACTGAGCAAACTTTTCATCCTGTCAGGTGAGTGTCTTTTTAGCTTACCAACTGTCCGAATGAACATAGCGTTTTGTAATAATGATTGGCATTTTTTAAATTGAATTTATTTTTCTTTCAGACAAATGAGCACACAGAGGGATGTGCAAACATTTCCTTCTTTTCGGTGAGTGTCTTTTTCACGTACCAACTGCATGAAAGTAACAATTACTGGCATTTTTGCTATCAAATGTATTTTTTTTTCAGTGAACCGAATGAACAAAGAGATGGATTTGCAAAACCGTGAGTGTCTTTTTTGCTTACCAACTGACTGTAAATAAGAAATACTGGTACTTTTGTTATCATATGTATTTTGGTTTCAGTCAAGCAAATGCACAAAGAGTTGGATATGGAAGATCTTATGAGCAAACATTTCCTCCTCTTGGGTGAGTGTCTTTTTTTCTTACTGGCTGCCTGAATGGAAAGGTAGTTTCTACTATAAAGAACAACCAATACCTGTTTTGAGTGTCTTTTCTTAAGTTACTGCCTGCCTTATAGGAATGTCAGGTTCTAGTGCAAGGAATAATGAACAAATGTTTCAAATAATGTACTGGCACAAAATGCCTAGTTAGTGAAGCTGATTTGGAGTCACACTAGGTCCCCATGTTGGAATATTGATCCTACTGACTGGACCTAGTCCAATGAAACTCGTTTAATTACCTAGATCAAGTCTTCATTAAAAGGAAACTGGTTCGAGCCCATCGAGTTGAAGCAGTGACGGAAAATCCTGTTAGGCCTACATTGTAGGTGAATAAATGAATGAAAATAAACGGGACAAGCCCTTTAGTCCCATGCATGTAGGTTGAATATTTGGTCTCATTGTGCTCCTAATATTGGAGAATTTATCCAAGTCCCATTGCCTCCAAGAAGGATGGTATTGATCTTGGATTCATTCTTCTTATATCTTATGGTCTCAGTTTATCCGAGCCCAAGAGAAAATGTCAGATTGTAGACATTGGTTCACAATCACACAATATGCGGAGAGAAGTCTCATCTTCTCTTCCACACCTACATGTGGGATCCCCAAATTTTGGTGTTTCTTTAGTGCGTTGTGACTCGTTAACTGGCACACTACACAAATACTAATTTGATATGAGCTACAGGTGTCCACATTGAAGTAGTTCCTTCTGCACATACGAGATGGCATTGTTGTACTAGCTTGCAGTCTTTGCTAAGCTTGTGATACGAGGTGTCCAAAAAATATTTGCAATGATTTTCAGATGTAGTTTCTGTTAAAATGTTATTTTGATGTTTTCCATATAATTGTCACATACGAGGTCCCATTTCTTAACCCTCAATATGTTATATTTTTGGGGTCACCTTGGCCTGCGGAGTTCGAGTAATGCATGAATGTCCATTGTATAATAAGTAAGTAAAATATTCTAAGGAAGTTTCCAATCTCACTTTTATCTAACATGGGTATTAAAATACTTTTTTTTTTGCAATAAAATGTATTTTTACATTTTTTTTCAGCCAGGTGAAGGCAGGAATTGATGGAAATTTTGCTGCTCCTGGACAACCAAATTTCCTTTATAAGTGAGTGTCTTTTAAATTGACTGATTACCTTTATTTATTTATTTATTTATTTATACAAATATACAAAACAAAACAAGACCACCCGAATGAGCAAGCGCTCGTGCTCGGGCAAAGTTCAGCCATTTACGTTACAAAATACAAATTACAAATATATAAAGAAAATATAATATTAAATCAATACCTAAAAAATAATAATAAAAAGGAAAGAACAGAATAGTAAAAATAAAAAAGGAAAAGTAGTAAGAACAAAAATTGAAACCCTGAGTTATTACAAATAAAATAGTTCCTTAATTGTCTACTAAGTACAGAGTGAAGTAACTTTTGAACTATGAAATAAGATTTTTGATAAACTTATTGAATTTTTTGTTGTTCATATGTACTATTTCTGGATGTGACCTAATTATAGAGTTATAGAGTCTTGGACCATAATAAATGCTATGTTTAGAGCCAGAAGAGGTGAAGTATTTTGGTTCTATTAAAGGCAATGTTTTATTTCTTCTAGTATTGTAATTATGAGGATCCGATACATGTACGTTGCGGTATTTGTGAAAGTATTTTAAAAGTGTGAGCTTATAAATTTGTTCTACAGTCATCACATTCAATTCAGGAAATATCAATTCTGTTGGATATTCTATAGGCTTTTTTAAACAAATTTTTATAATTCTCTTCTGTATTAGAATCAAAGGAGTCAATACAGATGTGCCACTTCCTCCCCAGCCAATGATACCATATTGGAGGACAGATTGTATTAGAGCTAAGTAGACTGTCCTTAAGACTTCAGTCGGTAAATATTGTTTTAGACAGACAAATTTGTATAATGTTTTTCTTAATCTGGTACATAAATATGTGATGTGTTTGTCGAATTTCAGATGACGATCTATAATAATACCAAGGTATTTGACCTGATTTGTCTCCTTCACAACCTGGCAGGTACATGAGTCAGATTCACAGTTGATATCATGTAGTCTTACGCACAAGTTTTGATCCATTTTTAATTGTGGAGTACCAGCAGTTGTTAATGAGAATGGAACACAGTTTGTTTTATCTATATTTAATACTAACCTATTGCAGTCAAGCCAACTTTTAACTACTCTTAATCCCTTATTAGCCCATTTGTAAGTATCCAGCCAAGTTGGAGCGGAAAATAGCAATACGGTATCATCGGCATAAGAGTAAAGACAGCCATGGAAATTATTTAAGTCCAAATGCAGCAACTCATTTATGTAAATAATGAAAAGAATTAGACCCAAAATTGTTCCTTGTGGCACACCAGTATCCACTTCTCTGATATCACTAAACTGATCCTTAATTTTGGTAATTTGCGTTCTATTATGTAAATAAGACCGAAATAAATTTAGTGCAGTACCTCTTACTCCAATTTGCTCTAATTTTTCTATAAGTATCTTGTGGTTTACAGTGTCAAAAGCCTTTTGCAAATCCAAAAAAATACCTAGACTTTTATTTCCCGCATCTGATTCTTCGATAACTTTTCCTGTAACATTAATTATGGCATCATCTGTGCTCAAGTTATTTCGAAAACCAAATTGATTTGAATTTAATATATTATTTTTATTTAAGAAGTCCACCAGTCTATTTTTTATACATTTTTCTAACAGTTTAGATAGGCTAGGGAGTAAGGATATAGGTCTATAGTTATTTAAAATATGCTTTTCTCCGGATTTGTATATAGGCCTAGGTACTACCACAGCTTTTTTAAGATCATCTGGGAAAGTTCCTTGTGATAAGCAAAGATTAAAAATATGTTCGAGGGGCTTCGATATGTATTTAGAAATTGTTTTCAAGGTGTTGTTTGTTATTCCGTCCGTACCAGGGGCAACGTTATTTTTTAGTGAGATTATCATTTTATTGATTTCATCTTGGGTTACAGGGAGAAGAAACATTGACGAAAGCTGAGCAGGTTGTGGTATACATTTTTTATATTCAGGGATACTGTTTGGTGCTTACTTAATATTTGAAGTGATTCTTTTTCCTATTTTCGAAAAAAAGGAGTTAAATTCATTTGCAATTTGGTCACTTCGCTTAATTTTTTGTCCTTTTTCATTTATAATTTCTAAGATTGGAATTTTATTATTTGAATTAGTATCAGTAGCTTCATTGACAGTGGACCAGAATTTTCTAGCGTTATTTTTATGTATTTCAAATTTATTTTTGTAATAATTAACTTTCATGGCTCGTATAGCTTTTGTTAATATATTTCTATATCTCTTGTAGTATAATATTAGATTTTCGTTTGTAGGGTTTCTCCTAATATTATTTGCCAATTTGTCCCTTGTCCGAATAGACAAAATTATTCCTCTCACGATCCATGGCTTGATTTTCTTTAGTTTGAAGGAACTTTTTTATTGTCAGTATAAGAGCATTTGTTTAGATAATTTTGCAGCAAATCATAGAATATTCGAAAACTATTGTTAGCAATATTACAGTCCAATACCTTTACCCATGTTTCTTTTTCTAATTCATAGATTAATTTGTTATAATTTACATGCTTTTGCGTATATATATGAGATTCACAATTTTGTTTGGAAGAACTTACATTTATACCGGTAGGTGAATAATTAATTTGGAACAAGGCGAAAATTGCATAATGATCAGTAATTGAGCTTTTATAAATTCCAGGTTGAAAACTACCATTACATTCATCTTTGTAAAATATGTGATCTAGACAAGAATTAGATGCAGGTCTAGTAATGGAATTTAAGTACTTTTCGAAACCATATTCATGTAAAATATTTGTATACCTACTTCCAAACAAGTCGATATTTTCTTCTAGGATCTGTAAATTAATGTCTCCAACAATGACATGTTTCTTACATTCTTTAATATTGCGTAAGAATTGTTCTAGGCTATCGAGAAAGGTATTTTTGCAACAATTTGGAGATCTGTATATTGCTGTTAACATAAGTAGATTATTTTCATAATTAATTTTGAGATGAATTGAATTGCATTCGTCGATGACCATTTTTTCTTCTACTGTCACATTTAAATAATTTTTTACATAAACAACTAATCCATCGCATTTACTATATTTATTAATTTTTGTAATTTTTTTATATCCAGGTAATTCGTATCCAGTGTCATGATTCAACCAGGACTCTGTTAAAATAATGATATCAAAATCCAATGAGAAACTTTGCAGTAATGTACAGAGTTCCAGGTAGTGTTTATTTAAGCTGCGTATATTTAAATGAATTAATTTAAAGTCATGCTGCTTGGATCGGATGAAATTATTACAGTAGTCGAGGTCTTCAAAGACAGCAGTTTTTACATTTTTAATATTATAATTATTGCTTAATTGGTTTATGAAGTTGTCACCCATTGTTGGAGGAATTAATCACAGATTTAAGCGAAACAATAAAATCTGTACAATAACAGCTTTCTAATAGGATACATGGTAAAAATATGTGATCAAGACATGAGTCTGAAGCAGGCCTAGTAACAGCATTTAAAAATTTCAAATGGTTTTCTATAATGTATACATTAATATCCCCAGTAATCACGTGATTATTTATATTCTTATTGTTGACTAAAAATATTTCCAAATCTTCATTTAAACCGTTATTCAGTGATCCGTAGATGTGTAGAATATTGTTTAGCTCCATATACAAATTTTTTCTCGGTTTAAATCTTACAACACATGTTACTTAGAGCTTATCAAGGTCCTCACACTTGTAGATTCTTTTGATGTTAGACTGTTCATTTTTCCTTACTAGAATTTTTCCGTCCTTGATCCACACAAATTTATAGTTCAGTTCCTTGGCGGTATCTCTTGTTTTATTTAGCATGTCCATTGTTGCCGCTGTAAGGTGCTCACCTGCCGTAATCCTGCTAGGGGGGGAGCATTCTAAAGAGAGTTTGCTGGAAGAGATGCCAGGTCCTTCTTCATCTCGTTTGGCTTCTTCTTTGAACTTTGACAGCCAGGTGTCTCTGCTGGTTCTCTTACAAAATTTTATTACAATAGGTTTTCTTTTCCCCTCTTTTGTTGGCAACCTATGTGCTACACTAATATCTCGCATGCAGTCCTTCGCATCTATGAGTGTAGAAATACGATCAATTATGTCATACACAGAATCAGACTTACTTTCTGGTACACCATGTACAATCAGATTACCTCGCCGGGAATACTGTTCTAAGTCGTTTATTCTCACAGATAACTTTTCATTTTCTTTTTTTAGATTTGTATTTTCACATTTCTGCTTTCTTATTTCTTCTTTCATCTCGCTAAGTTCTATTCTGAAAGAATCGAACTTCTCTGATATGAATTCAATGCATTTATTCATCTCATCCATCTGGGCATTTATATCACTCTTGAAATCATCAAACAATTTTCTTAGAGTTGTCAGTATATCATTGGAGTCATTCACCTTGTCATTGGAGTTAGGTTGCTTGTTTCTTCCCATTTCTTCTATCTTTGAGTAGAGCACACGACAAACACGTCCGTCTCGCTTGAGAGTAACTGCTGAACTGTAACCTAAATGTAAGTTTAGGTTCTAGCCCGAAGAATGGTGCATCCCTATTTTGAGCATTCATTTTAAGTTGCAGATACCCATTTTGGCTAGTTAGGTTCTAGCATGAGAAACAATGATCACCTATATGTGTATTTTTTGCTTACCAACTGCCTGTAAATAAGAATTACTGGTATTTTTGTTATCAAATCTATTTTGGTTTCAGTCAAGCAAATGCACCAAGAGTTGGATATGGAAGATCTTCTGAGCAAACATTTCCTCCTCTTGGGTGAGTGTCTTTTTTTTTTACTGGCTGCCTGAATGGAAAGATACTTTCTACTATGAAGAACAACCAATACCTGTTTTGAGTGTCTTTTCATAAGTTACTGCCTGCCTTATAGGAATGTTAGGTGCTAGTGCAAGGAATAATAAACAAATGTTTCAAATAATGTACTGGCACAAAATGCCTAGTTAGTGAAGCTGATTTGGAGTCACACTAGGTCCCCGTGTTGGAACATTGATCCTACTGACTGGACCTAGTACAAAGAAACTCATTTAATTACCTAGATCAAGTCTTCATTAAAAGGAAAATGATTCGAGCACATCCAGTTGAAGCAGTGGAAGAAAATCCTGATAGGGCTACATAGTAGGTGAATGAATGAATGAAATAAATGGGTCAGGCCCTTTTGTCCCATGCATGTGGACTGCATATTTGGTCTCATTCTGCCCCTATTTTTGGAGAATGTATCCAAGTCCCATTGCCTCCAAGAAGGACGGTATTGATCTTGGATTCATTCATCTTATATCATATGGTCTCAGTTTATCCGAGCCCAAGAGAAAATGTCAGATTGTAGACTTTTGTTCACAATCACACAATATGCGGAGAGAAGTCTCATCTTCTCTTCCACACCTACATGTGGGATCCGCACATTTTGGTGTTTCTTTAGGGTGTTGTGCCCAGTTAACTGACCCACTACACAAATACTAATTTGATATGAGCTACAGGTGTCCACATTGAAGTGGTTCATTCTGGTCATACGAGATGGCATTGTTGTACTAGCTTGCAGTCTGTGCTTGGTTTGAGATACGAGGTGCAGAAAAAAATTTGCAATGATTTTCAGATGTAGTTTCTGTTAAATGATATTTTGATGTTTTCCATACAATTATCACATACAAGAAAAAAATTTGCAATGATTTTCATATGTAGTTTCTGTTAAAATGATATTTTGATGTTTTTCATATAATTGTCACATACGAGGTCCCATTTCTTAACCCTCAATATGTTATATTTTTGGGGTCACCTTGGCCTGCGGAGTTCGAGTAATGCATGAATTGTCCATATTCAATATTCTAAGGAAGTTTCCAATCTCACTTTTATCTAACATGGGCATTAAAATACTGTTTTAGGCAATTAAATGTATTTTTACATTTTTTTCAGTCAGGTGAAGGCAGGAATAGATGGAAATTTTGCTGCTCCTGGACAACCAAATTTCCATTATAAGTGAGTGCCTTAAATTGACTGATTACCTAAATGTAAGTGTAAGTTCTAGTCCGAAGAATGGTGCATCCCTATTTTGAGTTTTCATTTTAAGTTGCTGATACGCATTTTGGCTAGTTAGGTTCTAGCATGAGAAACAATGATCACCTATTTCAAGTTCCTTTAAGAAGTTATTAATTGCCTTAACTCACTTTTGTTTCAGTGATCCGAATGCTCAAAGAGATGGATTTGCAAGACCGTAAGTGTCTTTTTTGCTTACCAACTTCCTGTAAGTAAGAATGACTGGTATTTTTGTTATCAAATGTATTTTGGTTTCAGTCAAGCAAAGGCACCAAGTGTTGGATATGAAAGACCTTCTGAGCAAACATTTCCTCCTCTTGGGTGAGTGTCTTTTTTTCTTACTGGCTGCCTGAAAGGAAAAATAGTTTCTACTATGAAGAACAACCAATACCTGTTTTGAGTGTCTTTTCTTAAGTTACTGCCTCCCTTATAGGAATGTCAGGTTCTAGTGCAAGGAATAATGAACAATTGTTTCAAATAATGTACTGGCACAAAATGCCTAGTTAGTGAAGCTGATTTGGAGTCACACTAGGTCCCCATGTTGGAATATTGATCCTACTGACTGGACCTAGTCCAATGAAACTCATTTAATTACCTAGATCAAGTCTTCATTAAAACGAAACTGGTTCGAGCCCATCGAGTTGAAGCAGTGAAGGAAAATCCTGTTAGTCATACATTGTAGGTGAATGAATGAATGAAAATAAACGGGACAAGCCCTTTAGTCCCATGCATGTAGGGTAAATATTTGGTCTCATTGTGCCCCTAATATTGGAGAATTTATCCAAGTCCCATTGCCTCCAAGAAGGATGGTATTGATCTTGGATTCATTCTTCTTATATCATATGGTCTCAGTTTATCCGAGCCCAAGAGAAAATGTCAGATTGTAGAATTTGGTTCACAATCACACAATATGCGGAGAGAAGTCTCATCTTCTCTTCCACACCTACATGTGGGATCCACACATTTTGGTGTTTCTTTAGGGTGTTATGCCCAGTTAACTGGCCCACTACACAAATACTAATTTGATATGAGCTACAGTGTCCACATTGAAGTAGTTCCTTCTGCACATACGAGATGGCATTGTTGTACTAGCTTGCAGTCTGTGCTTGGTTTGAGATACGAGGTGCAGAAAAAAATTTGCAATGATTTTCAGATGTAGTTTCTGTTAAAATGATATTCTGATGTTTTCCATACAATTGTCACATACGAGGTCCCATTTCTTAACCCTCAATATGTTATATTTTTGGAGTCACCTTGGCCTGCGGAGTTAGAGTCTATGCATGAATTGTCCATTGTGTAATAAGTAAGTAAAATATTCTAAGAAAGTTTCCAATCTCTCTTTTATCTAACATGGGCATTAAAATACTGTTTTTATTGTAATAAAATGTATTTTTACATTTTTTCAGTCAGGTGAAGGCAGGAATAGATGGAAATTTTGCTGCTCCTGTACAACCAAATTTCCTTTACAAGTGAGTGTCTTTTAAATTGACTGATTTCCTAAATGTAAGTTTAGGTTCTAGCCCGAAGAATGGTGCATCCCTATTTTGAGTATTAGTTTTAAGTTGCTGATGCCCATTTTGGCTAGTTAGGTTCAAGCATGAGAAACAATGATCACCTATTTCAAGTGCCTTTTACAAGTTATTAATTGCCTTAACTCATTTTTGTTTCAGTGAACCAAATGCACAAAGAGATGGATTTGCAAGACCGTAAGTGTCTTTTTTGCTTACCAACTTCCTGTAAATAAGAATTACTGGTATTTTTGTTATCAAATGTATTTTGGTTTCAGTCAAGCAAATGCACCAAGAGTTGGATATGAAAGATCTTCTGAGCAAACATTTCATCCTCTTGGGTGAGTGTCTTTTTTTCTTGCTGGCTGCCTGAATGGAAATATAGTTTCTACAATGAAGAACAACCAATGCCTGTTCTGAGTGTCTTTTCTTAAGTTACTGCCTGCAACATGTTGATTTTTTATGTTTTTCTGTATACATTTTAGAAGGGACTGACTTAATCCACTTGTGTAGTCTACACTGTATTGGACAGAAATAAATTATTATTATTATTATTATAGGAATGTTAGGTTCTAGTGCAAGGAATAATGAACAAATGTTTCAAATAATGTACTGGCACAAAATGCCTAGTTAGTGAAGCTGATTTGGAGTCACACTAGGTCCCCATGTTGGAACATTGATCCTATTGACTGGACCTAGTCCAATGAAACTCTTTTAATTATGTAGATCAAGTCTTCATTAAAAGGAAACTGGTTCGAGACCATCAAGTTGAAGCAGTGAAGGAAAATCCAGATAGGCCTACATTGTAGGTGAATGAATGAATGAATGAAAATAAATGGGTCAAGCCCTTTAGTCCCATGCATGTAGGTTGAATATTTGGTCTCATTGTGCCCCTATTATTGGAGAATTTATCCAAGTCCCATTATTGGAGAATTTATCCCTCCAAGAAGGACGGTATTGATCTTGGATTCATTCTACTTATATCATATGTTCTCTGTTTATCCGAGCCCAAGAGAAAATGTCAGATTGTAGACTTTGGTTCACAATCACACAATATGCGGAGAGAAGTCTCATCTTCTCTTCCACACCTACATGTTGGATCCGCACATTTTGGTGTTTCTTTAGGGTGTTGTGCCTAGTTAACTGGCCCACTACACAAATACTAATTTGATATGAGCTACAGGTGTCCACATTAAAGTAGTTTAGGGTGACCAGACGTCCCGTTTCTAACGGGATTGTCCCTTTTTTGAATGACTGGTCCCGTTGTACCGACAAAAGTTTAACGGGATGTAAAATGTCCCTTTTTTTTTAAATTAATTCCTTAATGTCCCGTTTTCATGAAATTTGTTCCGAGTACATAAGTTACAGTTTTGTGCGCACGCTCAAATCAGCATTTGTTTCTTTCTTTATTAACACGGATTCTAATGTTTGCCGAAAATGTTTTCTGTTAGAACAACCAAAACTTTTGCAAGAAATACAGAACTCGCAAAAATATCAAAGAAATACTGGTTCAGATGAAGATGCAGTGAACTATAAATAAGATTTTGACTCTGAACTTAACTTCTAAGATGTAGGCAAGGATTTGATTGAAGTAACTTTAGAGTATTATTTGTAAGGTTATAACATGTTCACTTTATTGGTTAAAATTAACATTTAATTACTAAATTATAGAATATGTATAAAATTTTATAATTATGGACTCAGTTTTCTCCATAATACGTATGACATGCCTGAGTGTCCCGTTTTTTTCATTTTTGAAATATGGTCACCCTAAAGTAGTTCCTTCTGCACATACGAGATGGTATTGTTGAACTAGCTTGCAGTCTGTGGTTGGTTTGAGATACAAGGTGCAGAAAAAATTTGCAATGATTTTCAGATGTAGTTTCTGTTAAAATGATATTTTGATGTTTTCCATATAATTGTCACATACGAGGTCCCATTTCTTAACCCTCAATATGTTATATTTCTGGGGTCACCTTGGCCTGCGGAGTTAGAGTCTATGCATGAATTATCCATTGTGTAATAAGTAAGTAAAATATTCTAAGGAAGTTTCCAATGTCACTTTTATCTAACTTGGGCATTAAAATACTGCTTTTAGGCAATAAAATATATTTTTACATTTTTTTCAGTCAGGTGAAGGCAGGAATAGATGGAAATTTTGCTGCTCCTGGACAACCAAATTTCCATTATAAGTAAGTGTCTTAAATTGACTGATTACCTAAATGTAAGTTTAGGTTCTAGCCCGAAGAATGGTGCATCCCTATTTTGAGTATTCATTTTAAGTTGCTGATACCCATTTTGGCTAGTTAGGTTCTAGCATGAGAAACAATGATCACCTATTTCAAGTTCCTTTAAGAAGTTATTAATTGCCTTAACTCATTTTTGTTTCAGTGATCCGAATGCTCAAAGAGATGGATTTGCAAGACCGTAAGTGTCTTTTTTGCTTACCAACTTCCTGTAAATAAGAATTACTGGTATTTTTGTTATCAAATGTATTTTGGTTTCAGTCAAGCAAATGCACCAAGTGTTGGATATGAAAGACCTTCTGAGCAAACATTTCCTCCTCTTGGGTGAGTGTCTTTTTTTCTTACTGGCTGCCTGAAAGGAAAGGTAGTTTCTAATATGAAGAACAACCAATACCTGTTTTGAGTGTCTTTTCTTAAGTTACTGCCTCCCTTATAGGAATGTCAGGTTCTAGTGCAAGGAATAATGAACAAATGTTTCAAATAATGTACTGGCACAAAATGCCTAGTTAGTGTAGCTGATTTGGAGTTGCACTAGGTCCCCATGTCGAAACATTGATCCTACTGACTGGACCTAGTCCAATGAAACTCATTTAATTACCTAGATCAAGTCTTCATTAAAATGAAACTGGTTCGAGCCCATCGAGTTGAAGCAGTGAAGGAAAATCCTGTTAGTCATACATTATAGGTGAATGAATGAATGAAAATAAACGGGACAAGCCATTTAGTCCCATGCATGTAGGTTAAATATTTGGTCTCATTGTGCCCCTAATATTGGAGAATTCATCCAAGTCCCATTGCCTCCAAGAAGGATGGTATTGATCTTGGATTCATTCTTCTTATATCATATGGTCTCAGTTTATCCGAGCCCAAGAGAAAATGTCAGATTGTAGACTTTGGTTCACAATCACACAATATGCGGAGAGAAGTCTCATCTTCTCTTCCACACCTACATGTTGGATCCGCACATTTTGGTGTTTCTTTAGGGTGTTGTGCCTAGTTAACTGGCCCACTACACAAATACTAATTTGATATGAGCTACAGGTGTCCACATTGAAGTAGTTCCTTCTGCACATACGAGATGGTATTGTTGAACTAGCTTGCAGTCTGTGGTTGGTTTGAGATACAAGGTGCAGAAAAAATTTGCAATGGTTTTCAGATGTAGTTTCTGTTAAAATGATATTTTGATGTTTTCCATATAATTGTCACATACGAGGTCCCATTTCTTAACCCTCAATATGTTATATTTTTGGGGTCACCTTGCCCTGCGGAGTTAGAGTCTATGCATGAATTGTCCATTGTGTAATAAGTAAGTAAAATATTCTAAGGAAGTTTCCAATGTCACTTTTATCTAACATGGGCATTAAAATACTGCTTTTAGGCAATAAAATATATTTTTACATTTTTTTCAGTCAGGTGAAGGCAGGAATAGATGGAAATTTTGCTGCTCCTGGACAACCAAATTTCCATTATAAGTGAGTGTCTTAAATTGACTGATTACCTAAATGTATGTTTAGGTTCTAGCTCGAAGAATGGTGCATCCCTATTTTGAGTATTCATTTTAAGTTGCTGATACCCATTTTGGCTAGTTAGGTTCTAGCATGAGAAACAATGATTACCTATTTCAAGTTCCTTTAAGAAGTTATTAATTGCCTTAACTCATTTTTGTTTCAGTGATCCGAATGCTCAAAGAGATGGATTTGCAAGACCGTAAGTGTCTTTTTTGCTTACCAACTTCCTGTAAATAAGAATTACTGGTATTTTTGTTATCAAATGTATTTTGGTTTCAGTCAAGCAAATGCACCAAGTGTTGGATATGAAAGACCTTCTGAGCAAACATTTCCTCCTCTTGGGTGAGTGTCTTTTTTTCTTACTGGCTGCCTGAAAGGAAAGGTAGTTTCTAATATGAAGAACAACCAATACCTGTTTTGAGTGTCTTTTCTTAAGTTACTGCCTCCCTTATAGGAATGTCAGGTTCTAGTGCAAGGAATAATGAACAAATGTTTCAAATAATGTACTGGCACAAAATGCCTAGTTAGTGTAGCTGATTTGGAGTCGCACTAGGTCCCCATGTTGAAACATTGATCCTACTGACTGGACCTAGTCCAATGAAACTCATTTAATTACCTAGATCAAGTCTTTATTAAAAGGAAACTGGTTCGAGCCCAAGGAGTTGAAGCAGTGAAGGAAAATCCTGATAGGCCTACCTTGTAGGTGAATGAATGAATGAATGAAAATAAATGGGTCAAGCCCTTTAGTCCCATGCATGTAGGTTGAATATTTGGACTCATTGTGCCCCTATTATTGGAGAATTTATCCAAGTCCCATTGCCTCCAAAAAGGACGGTATTGATCTTGGATTCATTCTACTTATATCATATGTTCTCAGTTTATCCGAGCCCAAGAGAAAATATCAGATTGTAGACTTTGGTTCACAATCACACAATATGCGGAGAGAAGTCTCATCTTCTCTTCCACACCTACATGTGGGATCCGCACATTTTGGTGTTTCTTTAGGGAGTTGTGCCCAGTTAACTGTCCCACTACACAAATACTAATTTGATATGAGCTACAGGTACCCACATTGAAGTAGTTCCTTCTGTACATACGAGATGGCATTGTTGTACTAGCTTGCAGTCTGTGCTTGGTTTGAGATATGAGGTGTCCAAAAAATATTTGCAATTATTTTCAGATGTAGTTTCTGTTAAAATGATATTTTGATATTTTCCATATAATTGTCACATACGAGGTCCCATTTCTTAACCCTCAATATGTTATATTTTTGGGGTCACCTTGGGCTGGGGAGTTAGCACCTATGCATGAATTGTCCATTGTGTAATAAGTAGAATAGAATAGAATAGAATTTTATTAACACTTGCTTTTACATACATAGTTATCTACATCCACTTTAAACATCTCTTATCTATAAGTCTAGCGCTATCCACTAAGAATCCCTTCATACTATAACCCCTGGGTTTAGTGTATGAATGTGGATTCTGGTTAACTTACCACACCTTTCTTGATTATTTTCTCTTGATCTATTTCCTAATTTTTCTCATCCACTTCTCTCTCATTTTTCCTAAATATTCCCCAATTTTCTTAGTATTTTCTTCACCTCTGAATTTCAACATCTTGATGGTTATTATCTCCTTATGAAATTTATCCCACTTTGTCTCCCAGATTTCTTCCCTCCACCGTGTTACCCCTTCACATTCCGTTAAGTAGTGTGATATTCCTTCCTCTTTATTACATAGTACACAACCTTCCTCTCTGTCCTTCCTTAACCCTTTCAGATATATCACCCCTGTTCTCATCCATGCATATCCCTCTCTTCCTTGCTTATCACAACAATCGACATGTTTCTCCCTTCCCCACTCTGTTTTAATTGCTCTGTATAATCTTAAAGAACTTTTGTTTACAAAGCTTGCCCAGATCTCTTGTCTTTCCATGTCCTCTACTCTTTTTCTTACTTCCCTCCAAAATCCTATCTTATTACCTTCTCCTCTTTGCCAAATATCCCCCCTTCCAACTTCTTCCAGTATCCTTTTAATTTTTTCCACCCAATTATCATGCCTCCTACCTTCATTTAAATACTTCATACATTCTTTCAATGCATTATCCTCATCCAAATTTATATTACGATACCAATATTTCAAAATTCTTTCTACTATTATTCCTTTCCTTCCTACCCTTCCTAGCTCTGCCAATGCCACTCCCATTGGTGATCCCCTAGGTAGGCCTAGCACTTCTCTACAAAACATCCTATGTACAAGGTCAACTTTCAACCACCCCTTTGATGCCCCCCATATTTCAACCCCATATAACATTTTTGCTTCCACCACTGCCTCATAGTGTAATAAGTAAGTAAAATATTCTAAGGATGTTTCCTATCTCACTTTTATCTAACATGGGCATTAAAATACTGTTTTTATGCAATAATATGTATTTTTACATTTTTTTTCAGTCAGGTGAAGGCAGGAATAGATGGAAATTTTGCTGCTCCTGGACAACCAAATTTCCTTTATAAGTGAGTGTCTTTTAAATTGACTGATTACCTAAATGTAAGTTTAGGTTCTAGCCCGAAGAATGGTGCATCCCTATTTTGAGCATTCATTTTAAGTTGCTGATACCCATTTTGGCTAGTTAGGTTCTAGCATGAGAAACAATGATCACCTATTTCAAGTGCCTTTTAGAAGTTATTAATTGCCTTAACTAATTTTTAGGTTCCAGTACAAAGAACACTCAATCCATGGTTTGATTTTTTTTTAGGTATTAACTGCATTATTGGATTGGTAGGTTCTAGTATGATGAACATTGAGCCCCTGTTTTTAGTGTCCTATTTAGGAAACTCTTTGCCTTGTTGGACTACCAGGTTTTAGACCAATTTGTGTGCAATAAAATGTATTATTGTTTCAGTCCGGTGGGTGCACATTTGTATGGGAACGCTGGACAATTTGGACAACCATTTTTGCCTTTTAAGTGAGTGCCTTTTAAACTACTAACAACATGAATGTAAGGTTAGGTTATAGTCCCAAGGACAGTGAAACCCTTTTTTGAGAGTCCTTTTTACCTTTCTCTGTGTTTGACTTCCACATTGTCTGGTTAAATTCTAGCCTATTTTAAGTGTCTTTTTAAGTTAACAACTGTGTTATTGAATTTTTAGGTTGTAGTACCAAGAACACCCAGTCACTATTTTGAGTGTTTTTTTTTTGTAAAGGTGTTAACTGCCTTATTGGTATTTTGCATGCATTCTTATATCCGACTTCAATATTGTATAGTAGAATTGCTGAATTATAAATCATTAAGATTAACATCACTACAGAATGGACAAAACTCAAGAATAAAAATACTTTTTAAATGCACTGTATTTACCAGAATAAACTACTGGACAGCTGTTTCACAGGTGGTGTCCCTGCATCTTCAGCAGAATGAATATTTTTAATTCAGTGATTCTGTTATGTCAGGTACTAATACAATGAATTATGAGCCTGTGGGCCTATTTTCAGTGTCCTTTTCTAAGATACTGACTGCCTTATTGAACTATTAGGTTTTAGACCAATTTTTGTATAATGAAATGTATTTTTGTTTCAGTTTGATGAATGCACAATTGCCTGGAAATACTGGATTTTCTGGATTTTTGCCTTATGCGTGAGTATCTTTTAAACTACTGACTGCATGAATGTAAGGTTTGGTTCTAGTCCAAATAACAGCAAAACCCTGCATGCCACATAGGATGGTTAGGTTCTAGCTTGAAAACCAACTCCCCTATTTCAAGTGTCCTTTTTAAGTTAGTAACTTCCTTATTGAACTGTTAAGTTGTAGTACGAAGAACACTCGATCACTGTATTGAGTGTAATTTTTTATGTATTAACTTCCTTATTGAATTCATAGCTTCCAGTGTGGCACTCTGGTATGTTATGCAAACTGATAAAACTTCCAAATACCCCAATCATACATCTATCTCATTGCCAGATACCTGAAGATTGAACGTCTCAAGTTTTGATAGATGGATGCCTGTCGGACGTTAGCCCTATTCAGGCTGGGGTTCCTCAGGGCACCATTCTCACTCTGCTTTTATACACCAAATTTTTCACGACAACCTTGAATACCAGGAAACGACCTTGGGTTATATGCTCATGATACTGTGCTCTACATTAGAACACTTGCATTATACCACCCGTTCTATGCAGTGTCATCTCAACAAGAAGGGCACATGGATGGCCAAATGGAGAATCAAAGTTATCATTGACAAAACTCAAGTCATAGTCTTTACCAGGAGATGCCCAAATGTCTCGCCAAACCTCACACTCTATGGTCAACTACTTCTGCATGTCAATGCCATCAAATACATTGAACTGGTTCTAGACAAACGCCCGAACTAGGTCCCATGTAAAGAAACAACCAGGAACAAAGCAACAGGTCAAATTATTCAGCTATATTTGTTATTCAAATCACCTCTACTTATGCCTTCCCTTAAAGTTCTTCTCTACAAGTCAATGATTAGTCCAATTCTGCTGAACGGTTGTGAAGTGTGGAGTCAGACACATCCATGTAGAACCCCTCAACTTCATGGCCACCAAATCAAGATTCTCAGAAATATCATGGGATGTGTTTATCACATTCGAAATCAACAACTCTATTAGGGTCTCTACGTTTAACACATGGCACTGTGATTCACAGCCTCACAAACAACTTTCATCGCAGCTTCCTTGATCATCCAAATCTGCTTATATCAGATATGCATATGGCACTCAGACAACCTGCGGGACAATGAACTAGATTAGAATGTTGTACATACATCTCACTTCCCAAACCAACCATCCAAAATCACACACACTGTCTTTCCCTTTTACCTCCATCAAGCGCTGGAAAAACTTATTTATCTTTTGTCAAAGACCCTCCCCTTTCCCTGGCGAGTGCGGTGTGAATCCTACTTCCCTATATAACATCCAGAAGTCCACACCTTCTCTTTGTGCCAAAATTAAGCGATTTATTTGCTCAAACTCACGGCTATTGAGCCAGTCACTGCTCTGATTGGTTGGTTCGTTGATAAACACTTGCCTAATTCCCTATTTTGAGTGCCCGTGGTGAACATTTAGGTTTTAGAAAAAAATTTGTGCAATAAAATGTATTTTTGTTTCAGTCCAATGAGCGCACAGTTGGGTGGAAACCCTGTACCCTCTGGACAACCAATTTTACCTTATACGTAAGTGTCTTCTTTTAAGCTACTGACTACATGAATGGTAGGTTACGTACTAGTCCAGAGAATAGCGAAACTGTATTTTTAAGTTACTGACTGCCACATTGTCTGGTTCAGTTCTAGCATGAAAACCAGTGACTGCCCTATATCAAGTCCCTTTTAATTTAATAACTCCTACATTTAATTGTTAGGTTCTAGTACCAAGAACACTCAACCCCTATTTTGAGGGTCCTTTCTTCAGATTTTAACTGCTTTATTGAATGAGTTCTAGTATAATGCAAAATGAGCCCCTATTTGAATGCCTGTGTTGGACAGTCAGGTTTTAGACCATTTTTGTGCAATAAAATGTATTTTTGTTTCAGTCCAATGAGTCCACAGTTGAATGCAAATACTGGAGCTTTTGGACCACCATTTTTCCCTAATGCGTGAGTGTCTTTTAAGCTATTGACAACATGAATTGAAGGTTAGGTTAAAGTCCAAAGAACAGTGCAACTCTATTCTTACGTTACTGACTGACAGATTGCCTGGTTTGGTTCTAGTATGAAAAGCAGTGACTCCCATTTTTTAACATGTGCCCTTTGTAAGTTAATAATTGCCGTTTTGAATAGTTAGTTTCTAGTATTAAAGACACTAAACCCCTATTACTGTCTGTTTTATTGGATTGTTAGATTCCAGTACAATGAACAATAAACCTGTATATTGAATGTACGGTTTGAGATATGACTGCATTGTTGGACTGTAAAATTTTATACTGATTTTTGTACAATGAAATGTATTTTTCTTTCAGTCCAATGAGTCCACAGTTGAATGCAAATACTGGAGCTTTTGGACCACCATTTTTCCCTAATGCGTGAGTGTCTTTTAAATTACTGGCTACATGAATTGAAGGTTAAGTTATAGTCCAAAAAGCAGTGAAACTCTATTCTTAAGTTACAGGCTGCCAGATTTGCTGGTTGGGCTCTAGCATATTGAATGTACATTTTGAGATAGTGACTGCTTTGTCGGACTGTGAGATTTTATACTGATTTTTGTACAATGAAATGTATTTTTTCATATGCCGTACACTGTTGATGAATTCCTGGACCTGGAACTCATTAACTAGATAAGTGTAGTTACTGAGTTATATGATGTAACCTTAATATTGTAATTAATCTTATTAATCTTACCTTCACTTTGTATTAGTTACAGTTAGTTATAAGAATTGTTAGTTATTAGATTTAGATTTAGTTCCCTGACGAAGCCAATATTTCTGTATAGAAATTTACGGTGAATAAATATATTATTATTATTATTATTATGTGTGCACAGTTGGGTGCAAATGTTGGAGCTTCTGGACAGCCTTGTTTACCTTTTGTGTTAGTGTATTTTTAATTTACTGACTTCATGAATGGAACCTTTTGTTCTAGTCCAAAGAACAGTGTACCCTTATTTTGAGAGTCTTTTTAAGTTACTTACTGACATTATGACTGTTTAGGCTTTAATAAGAAAACAGTTTATCCTCTATTTAATGTATCCTTTATAAGTTACTAACTGTCTTATTCAATTCTTAGGTTGTAGTATAAAGAACAATCAACCCTTCTTTTGGGTGTCCTTTTTGAGCTTTTCATTGCCCTAATGGGTTGTTAGACTGTAGTAAAAAGAACAACAAGCAACCTTTTTAAGTTGTTGCCTGTGTTATTGGAATATTAAATTTTAGAGCAAAGAACTGTGATTCCATATTTCCATACTAACTGCCTTACTGCTTATTAGAAGGCATGAGGAACAATGAAACATTGTGTTTATTGTCCTTTTGATCAGCTTTCCTTAGTAAATACAAAATATAACTTATCTGATATAATTATCTGATATATGGCTAGAGAGAATCTATGAGGCGGTACTGGAATAAAAAATGCTGTACAGGGTGGAAGTGTGGGGTGTTTTAGAGGGTTGGTCCAAATTTGACCTTGTACATAGGATGTTCTGTAAAGAAGAATTAGGTTCACTGAGGGGATCACCAATTAGAGTAGCTTTAGTAGAGTTAGGAAGAATAGGAAGAAAAGTAATGATAGTAGGAAAAATGTAGAAATATTGGTATAGAAACATAAATTTGGGGGAGGATAGCATAATAATATAATCCGTCAAGTATCTAAAAGAAGGCAGGAGGCTTGGTAATTGGGGGGAAGAAAATAAAATAATGCTTGAAGAAATTGGACTTTAGAGATTTTTGGCAGTGAGGAGAAGGTAATAGGACTGGATTTTGGAGGGAAGTAAGATTAAGATTGGAGGGCATAGAAAAACAAGAGATCTTGTCAAACTTTACAAATAAAAGTTCATTGAGACCCTACAAGGTAACTAAAACAGAATGTAGAAGGGAGAAATGTGTGGACTGCTGTGATAAACCTGGAAGGGAGGGAGGCATATGCAATAGAGAAAAATTAATTAAAAATTAATTAATTTATTGCCTGGGTTAAACTAACAATAAGATTCTATGTAAACATTTTAATAATGGCAAAAGTAAATAATGTCTTCTGATGTTCTAAAAATGGTCTATTTCGGTCTAATATATCCCTTCTTATCTTATGGAATTGCTCTGTGGGGAGTCACATATGACATAGGCTACATATAAAAATAATTTTCGTTCTTGCAATGTATATATTTATATGATACTGTCTTGATGGTTAAAATACTCAAAATTAACATGTACCATATTAATTCTGATGTTCATACTTATAACACAAGATAAAAATTAGATTATCACATAATTCCTAGACGATTGAAATTCACATTAAACAGTCCATTTGTTCGAGGAGCCATATTTAATAACTCACTCCCTAAGGAAATAAAACCACTCACAGGTGAAAAATTTAAAACAGAATTAAAAAAAATTGCTTATTCAACTATGTCCTTACTCCCTAGACCAGCATTTCTCAACCGATGGTGCAGATAGTCCTCAGACATAATTAAAAAATATCACAAAGCAAGTGGAAAGTAAAGAAGTAAAATTTTTTCTCATATTTCGTTATAATAACCTATAATAAATACCCCAAATATTAAGAATATCGGCCTTCTTTTAAAAATGGGATGTAAAATTAGGGGTCCGTAATTTTTTTTTAGAAATTTTAGAGGTCCTCGGGTTCAAAAAGGTTGAGAGACGCTGCCCTAGACCATATATTAATTATAAGTATACTGATAAAAATGATCTTGTATCTGTAAGACTCACACTATGTTTTTGGTTTTTAGTTCTTTATTTATTGTATAATTTTTGTTATTATTATTATTGTTATTGTTATCCTATGCCAGTACTGCTGGTCTACAGGATTGCTAAATAAATAAATAAATAAATTATGTGAAAGGTTGACTGAGTCTGTGAAAGATTTGGAGGGCCTGACCCTATATATGATATTCTGTGGGACCCTTGGCCTGGGGAGTCAGCATGTTTGCATGTGATATAATTTAAGATATATGTTTTCTGTGATAAGTAATTAAAATATTTCAAGGACATTACCGTCCGTTACATTTATGACATAGCATATTGTCTTGTAATACTTTCTGATCTATGTGAAGTAAAATGTGTTTTTGTTTCAGTGAGATGACTGCACAGGAGATTGTACCTTTTGCACGACCAGATCCTTCTTATGGGTGAGTTATAACTAGGGTATTCAAAAATTGTCTACGATTCTACTTTCTTTCTAAATACGTGGGTAAGTATGGTAATGTTCCATCAAGTCAAAATCGAGAGTACCCCTTAAATTTATTTTTAGAAAAAAAGCTCTATATACAACACACCACATTGTACTCGTATTATCAAAATACTAGCACTGAAAATTGCTATATTCCCATTGTTACTTTTCCCAGACAAAACTCCTTAGATGCTAAAAAATTGGTCTAACATACAACATATTGAACACATCATTATAGGCTTAAGTAAATTAATTCAAAAGAACTAATTAAAATATCACACAAGATGCTGATCCTACACACTTAACTACAATTCTTTCCCAAAGTACTGGAATACAAGCGTGTGTTTATGAGAGTTTATTATTCATTATTAAATATTGTTCCCTCCCCTAGTGGTAAGGAAAGGAGAGATGAGGCAACCTATGTGTATATTGGAACCTTGCCTTCCAACAGTCGTGTGAGTAGCCAAAGGTGCGGAGGTAGGCAACACACATAACTCTCTTCCCCCACGTTCTACTCAGCCAATAAATGGAAACTAGTCAATATTTTGTATACATTGTGTTTATCTATCTGTTATGAAAATTTATCTATTTGCTAAATTTGAGGGTAGATTTCGTCATGACAACCCATAAGTTTGAGAAACACTGCATTAGGAGTTTTTTAAAAATTCTTTTGTTGTAAGTAATTTTGCTGAGGAGTTATGGATCAGTCATTGCATTTGATGAATTTCGTGCAAGATGAATTATTTCATGGTTTGTGATGGTTTTTCTGTGTTGCAGATATCTATTGACAGAACGAGATATATTAGCATACCAAATCCATGTATTACATCAGAAGTGCACAATTATGGAGCAAAAAGATAAGAATCTACCTCAAGAAATTTATCAACTGGAGAAGAAGCGTGCTGAACTGGAATTTGAGAATGCTGAACTGCAAAAGGAATGCTCAAAATTTGAATATGAAGCTAAAAAGGTAAGTATTTTCAACTGCTACCTGCATGTAAAGTGATACTTCAATATATTTCTGATGTGGGTGTAATTAGATGTTTAGCACTATCATGGTTCCCAACTATAAGTTGTAAAATCTTATTAATCTAACTCAGTTACCGGTACTTATCTGCTTACCACAGTAAACTGTGACACAGTCAACCCACATTTCCTGTAATTTCAACAGATGAAGATTTTATTTTTCTGTTTCACTCTGTTATAACGTCACATCGAAGTTTTGAATTTCTTGTAGATAATATAATATACATAATTTAATATATATTCATATATTCATTAGTTTAGTAAATACGAAGCATTAAATTTTCTGAAATTCTGCATGCACCATTCTACGTAAGTATGAATATTTCTGGTATTAGCTGATGCCATGAGAACCTTAATGATCAAAGTGACAATTTTTAAAAGCATAAAATAAGTGTACATAATTGTTGTCATTTAATAATATTTTATATTATAAGGTGCAATGGATATACAAGTGTTCTCCATGACAGCAGATGATGGAAAAAACTGGTATCTATATGGCACCATATAAAATTACCATATGACAACAATGTACACTTATCTTATGTTATTAAAAATTGTCACTTAGATCACTATGGTTCTCATGGCCTCAGTTGTGAGAGAAATATAATCCTTGGCTCATTTTGAAGCTTGAAATACATACATCATTTACATGGAAAACAACAAATATTTTGCTAAATATTTACTAATTTCAAAAAGCAATTATAGTTGCTAACATCATTATCAATGCTAGCATTCTACTTTAAAATAAAATATATTGTCAATAGTAGCTTGAAGAATGGAATTCCAAATAATTACTGAGAAATTAAATAGATAACTCAGTCCTGCAATTGTTCACATTGTGTCACATTGCATTCAAGGTGAAGAGGTGTACACAGCTGATTCTCACTGACCATTGTGCGTAGCTGATTGTCATTGATCACTTTAGTCCATCGTATTCATCACATGACACAAAGTACACATGGTTTAACTCCTTTCTGTATATAAATGCAAAGAAAGAAATACTAATTTTTTAATGTGTTAGAAATATAGTGTGTCTGGGACAAAAATTACTATTAAGAAAGCTTAATAACTCAATAATGAACCTAGGAACACGCTGTTTGTAGTACATGACACATGAGCATCGGCACGGAGAGCCGAAGATCCTGGTTCAAAACCCGGCTATTGCATTGAATTTTTCATTCTGACTCCACGTTTCCGGTTTTATTATTCATTGTCTATTAACAAGCATAGTAACCCTTGTCTTTTATAATTCGTGAATTTAACAAATAAATTTTATCATAATAACTTTTTATATTTTATATGACAGGGGAGGATGGGTGCAAACGTGCAAAGCTTGCATTACCTCACCATAGCTCAGTCCCCTAGGCCACGAGTGCTACTTGAATTGAACTGGTTCAGATGAGCCTCTTGTACGATTGCTTCTATTAACAAGGAATGATAAGTTTTATTGTGGGAAAAATAATAAAAATGACGTGTAATTTTAGTTTAAGTAAATATTAAGATTAATTAATTAACATAATTATCTTAATGATGTCTTTAAGTGTTTCTTAAGGAAAAGAAATTATCCAAGTTTATAAACATTCACTACTGATACAAGCGCCTTTATCTTTGCTATCTTTCTGCAAAATCATTGAAATTGAGGGAAAAACTGAGCTCGTTGTAAAATTAGAGAACTTTTACTAAAAACTATTGTATGCACCACATATGCAAAAACTTTAGTGGACTCGTCACATATTTCAAACTTGGCTTACACCTCGTCTGGAATACTAGATTCGTCCGCCAAAGCCTTGCTTTGCGTACTTGTTGCATAAATAGGTATTATATAGCATCTTGCCAGTTTACATAGTTAATCTAGATGAATCTCCTAACCAAATAATTTAGGGTTTAAAATATGCAAATATTTTTTTAGAATGATATACATTTTATTTTACAGCCAAATATTTTTAAATAACATCTCCATCTTAACACCCCATCACTTCAGCTAAACCATCCTATCTACTAATTTCATACATGTCCCTCTCACTTTCCACAACTTAAAAATTCACATACTAATATGTGCAAATAAATGAGACCCCACTGTCATAACCTTGTAAATTTTGTGTGAAATGATCCAGAGATTGTTGTTCTTCAATTCTTATTTTTAACTCTATGGTTAAGCAATTTGATTGGATTAAAATAGTAATTATAACTCTGTTGTACCAAATCAACCATGATTCAACAAACCCACAAAATGCCAGAGCTCATACTAAAGGTGAACTGGTGATGTAATTATCAGGGATATTTATCTATAGTAGTCTTATCTTATATACCAGAAACAGGATTATATTTTTTCATTTTTTTTAAGTATGCTTTTGCTAAACAAAACTCATTTTAATATACTATCCCCTAAAATGGGCCCATTTTGATTTGAATGAAACTCAAAAAATAATTTGTAAAACTGCAACTTTTATACTTCGAAATGTTATAAACATGAAATTTCTACTTTTCATATAATTTTTGCTAAAAGTTGCATAAAATTTATGTACAAATGGAAGAAATTAGTTACATAACTCACCATCGTTATTGCTTTAAAAAAATAAAATGTTTGAAGTAAATTATTCAGTAACACAATCAGCTGGAATACTCCTCACATAACAGAATGTCTGAAACAGTATTTTTTGGTCTTGAAGACATATTTTTCACTTAGCTGATAGTCTTAATAAATTCTACTCGAGATTACCTATGATAACATTCTAGGTGAACAAATTAAAATATCCTTAATATGTTTCTTAAGGATATTAGTAAAAGGGTAAAATCTAATGAAAAGGTGAACATAGGTTGCAGAAAGTTCTGGGGGAAAAGTCTTCAAATCTTTGCATGGTTTTTCTGTGTGTTGGCCTTCTAGTGAATCTTCCTATTGCTGTGGAAAAAGATAACTCTTGGGAATGAAAGTGAACTTGTCAAAAGGTAGTGAATAGAAAACTGCCGAATAGGTTTTAAGCAATTGTTAAAAAAAGTTGTTTGTTCCTTTTGCAGACAGATAATGCATATAAACTACTTAAAATGGAATTTGAATGCTTAAAAGGAAAAAAGAGAAGGAATAATGTTGGTAAGGTAGAATATTTAAAGGACAAGAATCAAACAGAAGACAACCATGAGGAAAATACACGGTCCACAGAATCTCCAAAGAAAGAGGATGACAAAATTATGGCTATCAACCTATATAAACCGATGTTAGAAAAGAAAAATCCATTAATATTGATGTTAGAAAACTTGATGGAGTTTAATGTAAGTGTTGGTCTATGATTGTTTTCCTTGTATATAACACTAAACTGATATTGAATAATGTCCACTCTTGGTGTGTTGACCGCCTGAATGGCGAGGAAGTAAATGTAAGAACAATAAACATGTTCATATTTTATACCTGTAGCCCAGTTGGTTTTCAGAATTTGGACATTTCTTTATTTTCAGGTAGGGTATAGAAATATTACTGCAGCCTTTGTTTGGAAAATAACAAGAAATAATACTGGTACATTTAGCTCATAATTTTACCTTACTCTTTTGCTTTAGTGCTTCTTAATCTCTGAATCATTGTTTTTAAAACTACAATATTGCTTTAAATGAAATGGAAGCTCCGGTTAAAGAAATCACCATTAATAGCTGTTGAATTTAGCTGTGGGTTTTCGTTACCATAAATTAATTTTAAAAATCTGCTAATGAAGATGAGATAAAAAAAGTCTTTGATACACCAGTCAGACAGTTGATCATGTTTATGGTAGGGATGTATGTAGTACCAAATAACTTTAATAGTAATACTGATCACTCCCCTCTTTTAACAAAGAAAGAAAGAAATACAAATATTGACAATACTGATTGAGCAAGGCAATCTTGTACGTGCATATGATGAAACATCAAGCGCTAAATTATTTTGCTGAAAGTCTAAAATACAGTAAAAGAATGTTATATTCATGTACAACATGTATTTCTGAGATTTTTTTTTTGCATACCCAATTTACAATATGTAGTAACTTACCCATACATAATAGTCCATGCATTAGTTTGGATTATTTTATTTTATTAAGACCTCAAAAAGTTCATATAAAATTATAAACTTTAAATAATTCTATTTAGTCCACCCCAAGAATGGTAGAGTGGCTGCCTTCCACCCTGATGGTCTGGGTTAAATTCCTGGCCTGGTCAGGGATTTTTCAGTAATGGTAAATTTCCTTCTCATCTTCGTCATTATAATACAATGCTTTCATGACATAAATGCAAGTAGGCCTAATTGTAATTGGAAATGATGAAATGATTTCTTGTACCGTTCTATATTTATCCATAGTCATTTCAATATTATATAGGCCTAAGTTACCATAATTTCATGGATAAAGTTACCATAATTTCATGGATAAAATTGGGTGCGGGACTGTAAAACTTTTAATGTCTCTGAGTCCACCTGATCTTTTGCAAAATTTGGCACTGCTGCTTAATCATAAAACAATTTATCTAAATTTGCTCTTGGTTTTCAGTACCCATTGTTGACAACTGCAATTAAATATGTCAAAACATGGTTTTATTTTAAAGCATACAATTCAATAAGAAGCAACAATATGGACCCATTTTATCTAGATTCATCTACTTACAGTGCTTTGTCTTTAGGAAAAGAAATATAGATCTGGAATTTTCTGCCACTTATAATTGTCACAACCATAAATCGCACATATGTGCGCCATTATTTATATAATTTATTAGAATTTCAAATATAGTACAGCTCTTTCACTTAGGAGAGAAATCAGCTTTCTGGTATCTATAATCCCGGGCCAACAGATGGAACTAGATTTGATGTTCACCAATTCCAAATGAGAGTGATTGGTATTTACTGTTAAAGGTATTTGGTAGTTCCATAGAATTTTATATGTTCAATACATATATACTCAATTTATGTATACACCTAGGTACTATTCTCAACACACCCTTAGATATGTGTATGCTTCTTACTCTTCCTTTGACTTAGAGGTCTGAAATTATCAACATACCTTCCCCATTAACTGGGGAGTGTCTATCTCAAATTCAATCCTTATTGCACAGTCAGTTCGGTCAAAATTTAATATTTAATTTTGATTAAGTTTATTTGTTCTGCTTTATGCAGTCCTGTAGAGTCTTGGTGTGGAATGCATACCACGTCCTCTTGCCGTGGTGGTGCACATTAGGCCTACATACAACATACTCTAGCAGCAATGTTGCTTAGTTACAGCGTCCTGAGTTCATTGATCATTCCTTTCTCAGGACCTCAATGTTGTGTCATTATAATTTTAAACTTTGGATTTAAAATTCTATTGTTATATTGGTTAAATTCACTGGTAAAATTGACTTAATGGTAAAATTATTATTTTCCCAGCCCGTTAATGGGCTATATATATATACATACACTGGGTGATTCATGAATCGTATATGGCCTCATTCAGTGTTAACTATGGGAATTAGCAACAACTGGATTGTGGAAACATGGAGATGGTTAAAGTCTGTATGTGAAGCTATGGTATTTGGCATGTTGTCATGTTTATTTACCTTAAACTGATTAAATACAACTTCGTATTTTTAACTGGATCATGTTTAGTTTTTTACTTCATTAAAAACCTCCTTTCTGAAGAATTATACTGCTGTTTGAATTAGTTTTCTATCCTTAATAGTTAATGAAATACAGAAGTGTGAAACTTTACTCTTGCTACTGCTGCTGCTACAGTTTTAATTTAGGGCCCTGTTCAAATTTTGAGTCGTTCATTCTCATTCTTGGGGGCATGCTACTATCATTATCCCCAGCGTCTTCTAATGCACTGTGTTTGTAGCCTTTTAAATTTTATTTGCCTCATTATAAACAGTGAAGACAGTTGAATCAAAAGCAGGCCCCAATTTCAGGTAACGATACCTTTCACCCTGGGCAAAGCTTTGTGCGACAGTATCTTTCAGTTTCAGTTTTACTTAAGTACCAACCAATAGTATTCCAATATAGCATTTTATTATTGCAAGTAATCCAATCACTAGCTGGGCTACACAATAAGATTATATATTTTTTTTATTTCTAAAATTAAAGCAATTATATTTTGGCAAAAATGCATGATTGCTATTTTAATTTCACTGGAAAAATTATTGAAAGGCTCTGAAAATATAAATGTACAAATGATATGGTCTTCCTTGATTGGTAATTTTAAATCATGTGCTAAATTATACTTAATTATGTTAATAAAAGATGTATATTAAAACATATTAAATAATAAATAAATATTAAAACCAGTACTTTTAGGACAAGAAACATATTTTATTTCCTTATTTCTACTTTACAATGAGAATCTAAAACTCAATCAAACATTCTTTATTTCATTGTTTCATGTTTATTTCTTTTAAATTCAATTGGCATAAAGTTTATTTTAGAAAAAGATATCCATTTAAAAAATTTGCCAGCTTGGGGAATTGCCAGTGTGTCCATTTATAAATTAGGACCTGGTGTCTTCAAAATTATGCTTAGGTTTGTCTGATGTGTGATTAATCTTATTTGAATTCCATACTTGCAGTATATCCTCATTCTTTATGAGTCTTGTACATAATGCCAAAGCAGATTACCGCTAGCATACACATGTGTATACAGCGCTTGTGTAATGTAGACTGTGTCTACACCTGAAATTTCAATGTTTTGTAGCAATCGTAAAAATAATTAAATGAGAGATTGCATTCAATCTGTTACAAATAAACATGTTCCATTTGACAAAATATAGTTAAGCATCATATCTCTAAATTGGATAAATACAACAATGTGTTAAGTACCTCCATATAGAGACTCTTTAACCTTTTACGTAATATCTTCACAATGCAATTCATCCCAACTTCCATAGTTTACATAAAATAAGGCAACACATGATTCATGAATCACCCATTATATACTTTACACTATCACTGAAAATATAGCATAATTTAAATTCCTAAAATATGTTTGGAATTAGATTCTGACTATGACTATGATGTTAATGTCCAGCAGCCATGGCAACAGCCAACCTTTGGGCAATACTAGGGTTGCCAACTATCTCGCATTTACCGGAAAATCACGTATTTTCACTTAATTTGGACAAAAAACTCAGGTCCCATATTTTTAAAGATATATCCCTTATTTCCAGAATGCCCATCGTTCATTCTTTTGAATTTGGTTTGGTACGATATTTTCATAATGATCATTTTTATATGAAATATGATTGGTAGTTTTAATTGTATATCACAGTAATCTCTTAAGTGTTAAACTCCTGTCCTGGTGTGTTTATTTTATTAATTATTTTATTGGCAGGAATGTTTGTATTTTAAATGTAGAGTGATATATAACATTAATTTTTATTAGAGAATATTAATACAGTACTATAAGTGACCATTCGTTATGCTGTACGAGTTGTAAACTTTGGGTCCCTTATTTTTGGGATTTATCTCTTATTTTCACTTCTGTTATACACTATTATCCCTTATTTCCAATTTCAAGAGTTGGCAAACCTAGCCGCCATCAGCCCTCTGAACCCTATCACCCGCCCTGCCTGATCAGTTATTGAAACACTATTTTTACGTAACCTTTATCTCAGAATAAGTTCTTTCTTTAATATGCGTTTATTTACCTTTTCTGTTTGTCAGCATTTAAACTTCACTTTTGTATAACTTTGTTTTTATGCAAACGTTTACTTATTTGCTTATACTTATAGGGTACTGTTATACTTGTATTTCTCTTCTGTTACAATCCTTGTTTTATGGAATGAAATTTCTCAATTATTTTAATACATGCTATTAATCCGATAAATAAACCGTGATTTAAAAAATGAACTAGTTTCTACATTGAATGCGGCTATTATATTGTTTTGAAAATTTTATACACTATCACTATGGCCTGCGAGGCCAATAAGTCCTCTGTGATGTGCTCACCCATGGTTCGAATATGCACATGCCTAAATTGAGGATGTAGAGGAAGATTTGATAAGATCTTCATAGTTCATGCTCGATCACCTGCATGTAAAAGAAAAATATCCCAGGATCTTTGCCTAGCACAGGGAAAATGTTTGTCTATGTACAGCATTAAAATATTGTAATCTCCTCAAACACATAAATCTGAATGGATTCTATAACATATGCAAATAATTTTTAGATTGTACCTAATTCCTATATTTTTATGTTTTTCTTACACAGTTATGGCAACGTAAAAGGAGTCAATCACACATCAATCTACTGGAACAAAGACTTCGAGAAAAATCAGTTCTCAATGCCAAAGAACACTCGCTTAAACTTCTTCTTGATGAGGTAACATATTTAATAAACATAAAATTTAGTGTACCTTACTACAAAGTCAGAGCAACATATCTCTCAATAATGATGGAAAATGTATGTATGTTTAATGTATGTATTTTGAACAGCATAGAGGTCTCTATCAGGATTAAGATAAACCACAAATAAATAAAATTTAAAAAATCTGTTGTGAAAATCACGTAACTTCCTCTGCCCAAATAAATGTTAGGCTCTTAGTATAATGTATTATGTATGCCATTTTCTTCATGTAATTTGGTTGTAAAAATGAAAAGAATGTCGTTACCACATTACATCGCATCTTCAATACTAGTTCCATCTGTTTGCCTGGGATTATCGGTACCAGAACAGCTGATTTCTCACCTATGTGACAGAGCTGTGCATGAAGTAATTTCATGTACTATATTTCTGTTATGCAGTTCCTTTCATCACAGTTTGATAAGTCTTGGTGAATTGCCACGGATCCATTCATAATCATACAATCACCAAATATAGACTTTGTTCTTTTCTGCACCGACTGATTATGTATTTTTGCTATGAATTTTTGCTTTAGATCATGTAGAGGAATGATACTGTATTATGAATAATCTGTTTTCAGCTGAAGAAACATAAACAGATGATAGAGTATCAAGAAAATTTTCTTCAGCACCGAGCATCTGAAATACATGACCAAGCACTTACAAATGAGGATTTATGTTGGAAGATTATGCATGTTGAGATGGAAATAAGACAGAAGGACGAAATTATCAGGGATAATGAAAAGAGTAAGATTCTATATATTTTTGTTGTTGTCTATCTTGCATTTTAAGTGACATATCTCTAGTTTCTTTTAAAGATTCTTAGTTTAGCCGACAAATACATTAAGAATTCCTTCCTAGAACATGTAATGAATGCTTAATTTCCAAAACTGTATTAATCCCAATATTGAATGTTGATATTATTTTCAAACTCATAAGAATAAGGAGATAAGTTTAAAAAAATGATAGGACCATGAAACTGTCATTTACCAGGATTTAAGTCATTCTGATGCTAAATAATTCTCTCATATACATTTTCATTGTGTAAAATTAAGAAGTCAATATTTAATAGCTGTGTAAATTATTGATGGCCCTCAGACAGGTTCAATGTGGCCCTCAATTTGGTCTGCGACAGGAAAGGAGGAGAAAAATATATTTCTTACTCAATTGCTTTTCCTTCTATCGCATAATGCTATGGTAACTTTAAGACTTTTAACATTCAACGAGCTTGGATATTTTCATTATTCCATTTACTGTGGACTGCAAACAGTTAAAGTTCGGGCATTCACCACAAATTGGTTGACTTGAATAGTAACACTCAAATGTTGTTTCTTAACGTCTCAAAACTTGAATTCTACAAGTCCTTACCGAAATCAAGTTTCCAGATTTTTTTCTGTTGCCCAGAATGTTATCTTCATGTTTGCATCTTGATATGTTCATGAGCAAGTGTTTAATTCTCTGAAGCTTCGAAACAATTGTGTCAGAAACAGACTGTCTGAGAAACTTCTAACTTCACTCCTGAGGCTCATCTCCTTCTAGTTGCAATTAGACTATGAAAACCTATCAGGAGTACAGTAGTACAAAATTATAGTATCTTGTATAAATAACAGACAAAATAGATTTGAAAATTGCACCATTTCAGCATTCAATAAATTATGCGTATTTCTTCCCACCTTGTGAAATTTTTCTGTCATTTGTCCTGTTCCTATAAAAGTTTGCCTATCACTGGTGTGGATTCTGGGCATCTGGCCTTGTTGTAACCATAATATATTTTATTTCCATAAAAATGTCTATTAAACTTTTTATTTGATGCATTGAGAATGTATATGAAGGGTATTAAAATGACATAAATCCAAGTCATGCGATCCCAGGTCTTGAAACATGCCCAAAGGAAAAACACCTTATTACTGAAGTGTGTGTGTGTTAATGTTACCACTTTACTGTGTGATTCCCTGTCACAAAGTTTCAGGTTTATCCATATTATTCTACTTATCATCTACAAAACGAATTGAGATAAGAAGCAACTTGCATAAAAGCTCATTGTTAGTTTATTGTAAGTTTGTTACACCATAGAGAAGGATCTTGTTCTACTGCATGAGGATCTCCACTCCATCCTGAATAATGACAACACTACGCTCGAACTGTGCTGTCCATCCATTGTCATTACTGCTATCTAATTATCCTCCAGTACTACTATCTCCTGCAATCCCTGCGCTAGAACTGTCTCTATTGTGAACGTCATTCCAGCCACCAACTTACGTGGGTAGTTGTTTTCTGTATCAGACGGAAAATAAAAATAAATTCTACCAAGAGAAGTTGAATGGCTGGGTGCACCAACATTTATTATTTTCAGATGATAGGTATTGACTACAAACTTTTATGAGCATTCTTTTCGAAAATGAGATACACCTACATTAACCATTAACCATGGACATGATTTTTCTATTACATTGACATGGTGAAGTCTGAGTGGCCACTCAGAGTAAATGGCCTGTTAACAATGAAAGTACTTACAGATGTAAAGTTTTATTATTATTCAAGCAAATTAATCCTTAAATGTTTAATTACCGAAGCATCCCAGCCCAAGTCGATGGCATTTATGTGTTCATAAATGTGACAGGCTCATGTCTGTAGATTTACAGGCATGTAAAAGAACTCCTGTGGGACAAAATTCTGACACACTGGTAATGGTCACAGGCCTAAATTGCAGTACTTTTCTGTCGTTAAATAACCATATACCAATCAAATGAAGCATTATTCTTACATTATCATTTGATGGGGGTTTATAGGGCACACGTCTGAGTTACTGCATCACAAATGCAATGAAATGCATAGTTTCAAAGACATGTTAATGTTTTCAAATGAATAGCTAATATTCACAAAAGCTTATATAGTATTGTCATTCACACCACTCCCAACGAGATATTAATCACAGTTTACCATAATAAGTGGTTGTGTTCGAAATTGGAGTAGCCTAACACTGACACACACACACTCTCTCTCTCTCTCTCTCTCTCTCTCTCTCTCTCTCTCTCTTTCTCTCTCTCTCTCATTCTCTCTCTCATTCTCTCTCTCTCTCTCTCTCTCTCTCTCTCTCGAATCCTATGCTCCCATGTTGGGGTGAAGGGTCTCCAAGTGGAGGTTTCTGTTTACCTATGTGAATTTTGTTACGCTTATTTTCCTAGAGAGGGCAGAGGGACAGGTGGTAAGCCCATCACCTCTCAACCCCCCGGAAACTAAGGTATTACTTGGATGTGAAAGTGCTGAGAAATTTTGTCCAGAGGCTCTAATTTAGGCTTGGAATTCTTTTACGTGCCGTAAATCTACGACACGGGCCCCCCAGCTTAAAGTCCCTCCCGGAGGACTCCGTGCCCAGGATTTTTACATCCTGAAAAACCCATTGACTGCGGCCGGGTTTGATCCTGCGATCTTCGGATCTAGAGGCCGGCACGCTAACACTGACACTGCTCAGTTAGAATTCATCAGTTAAGTTCTATCAAGAACATTTACATTAATTGAGTCTTTAGTTCCACTAGGGTAACATATTAATTGAGTACAAAAGAGCACATAGTTTGAGTCCCAGCACAAAGCAGATTAATATTTATTTAAACATTTTATTTAAAATTTTAAAAAGATTGAAGTTGAAATGTACATGAAGATTGGATCATTTTGGACCTAATGATAAGATCAGTAAAGTGATATGTCATGCTTTTTTGCAGCAATCCAGATGCTACAGGATCAAATTAAACAACTGAACATTCAAGCTGAACCTTCATCAATCCAGCTGATAGAGAAGGAAGGTGCAGTTGGTGGTGTTCCAGCTTCACCTTCAGAGGAAGGTGCAGTTGGTGGTGAAGAGGCAAACGCTGTTCTAGAATATGACATTGTAAGCCTGGCACATGCACTGTTACAATTGAATGCGACTGAGGTAAGTCATATTTCCAAAATTAGTGGGGATACCACAATTTATTGATGTTCATTTTGACATTAATTACCCAATTAGTAAATTTTCTACAGTCTGAAGCATTCTCTGAACACTACAAACTTTTATAACTGGTACAAAAGTACGAGTGTAAAGCCATGCGTGAAAGCTTAGATCTTATGAAGCTTTAAATATGCACCACTGATACTTTAGTTATGAAACATACAGAATTCCAAATACTTTGCACACAAGTGAAAAGTATTAACACTAGGACACCAGAGTTTTCTTACATACTAGAACGCCTGAAAGGGGTCAGTTTTGGTCTGCGGTCCTAGAGAAATGTGTGGTACCATTATTGCTCTATGGGTGTCAAACATGGGTGCTTACTGCAAAACAACGGCAAGCATTACAGGTATGCCAGCGCAAAATGGAGCGATTTATCCTCCACATCTCATTAAAGGACAAAATCCGCAACACAGAAATCAGGTAAAGAACAGGTATGAAGGATGTGGCAAATACAGCGGAACAGTTGAAATGGAGGTGGGGAGGCCATGTGATGCGAATGAACCAACGAAAATGGGCACAAAAAGCTACAATTTGGGACCCCAGAACAGGCTGGAGAAGTGTGGGGAGGCAAAAGACCAGATGGGAGGACGACTTCATCAAAACATCAGGAAGACTATGGTCTCGAGTAGCGAGGAATAGAAAAGAGTGGAAGAAAATGGGAGAAACCTCCACCCCAAGTGTCTAGTGGAAATACAGAAGCAATCCAACCATGCACAAGAATTCTCGCTAGAATTAACTCTCGCTAGGATTAGCTCACCTAACGAGAAGTATATGAGCTTGCCCTGAGATCCGCAGGAGGCCATTGCCCTTTGGGATGTCTAGGCTAATTTTATTTATTTAATTATAATAAAATACACTGTTCGAATATTATAATCACTTTATTTTTAAATAATTGTCATTACAGGTTTATTCTTAACATTTCCTCAACAAAATACTGGACTTTATAATACAGTACAGAATCAAAAGAGTTCTGGTAAAAGAATATGCTTGCATATTGAACACACATTTGCCAGCGTCAGATGTTGAAGCACCGGGAAGAATGTGACTGCCTGTATAGCCTGTTATACATAAATGAAATGTTAATAAATTGTAAAAAAATTAACAATTAATTAAAAAATAATAATAAAGTAATAATAAAATAATATTAATAATATCCAAGTAATGATAATAAATGGCTTGAAATACATTATATGAAAAGTTCAATAAATGCAAAAAAATATAATATAATTATGAAAGTTCACTAAATACAAAAATATAATACCATATATTTCTGCAGATAAGACGACCATCAGATAAGATGAGGTATACGTTTTCTATACTTTTAGCATATATCTGTCCTATAAGACGACTCACAAACTGTTAACTTGACTGGCCTTTGAATTTATATTTTTGAAACAACTTAAAAAAGTTTTGATCACAAAACTGTTGCCAACCATTGCACTATTATAATCCATAGGGTGGGTAGTAGAATTTAGAGCAAAATAACTACAGGTTAGTTAAAAGACTGTTGGCTGCGGTGGTCTAGAGGTAGCGTGCCCGCCTCTAGATCCGAAGGTCGCGGGATCAAACCCGGCCGCAGTCGATGGGTTTTTCAGGACGTAAAAATCCTGGGCACGGAGTCCTCCGGGAGGGACTTTAAGCTGGGAGGCCCGTGTCGTAGATTTACAGCACGTAAAAGAATTCCAAGCCTAAATTAGAGCCTCTGGACAAAATTTATCGGCCATTTCACGTCCAAGTAATACCTCAGTTTCCGGAGGGGGGTTAAGGGACGATGGGCTTACCACCTGTCCTTCTGCCCTCTCTAGGAAAATAAGCGTAACAAAATTCACGTAGGTACAGGAACCTCCACTAGGAGGCCCTTCCCACCAACATGGGGGCACAGGATGATGATGAGAGTGAGAAAGTTAAAAGACTATTGGCTACCCTTACCGGAACAAAGATTCCTCGATATTTTTTTTCAAAATGGCAACACTGATCACAGTCGTGAGCCTTGTGATACAGGTAAGAGTATATTGGGGAAAAGAACAAATTCGAAAAATAGGTTTTATTTTGCGTATTATGGCGTTTGAGGTTTTATTTACAAAATGCGCCCATGGCTTACATTTTCCTGCAAATGGTACCTAACATCTTAATATATCAAGATAAGATAATCTTGACATCAGAATACTTAATTTTATAATGGTTTTAATTTATATAAATTTCAGTCTATTTTTTTGTATCTGTCCTATAAGACGACCCTAGAAGGGGTCAGGCAAGGATGTATTTTATCTCCCAAAATCTTTAATATGTATACGGAGTATATCATGAGAGTCTCAGAGGTAGATACAATGGAAACAGGCATAAGAACTGGAGGAAGAAGAATCAATAATCTTCGATATGCTGATGATACCACTGTAATCACAAGAAGTGAGAAAGAAATGGAAGATATATTAATGAGAATAGCAGCAGAAAGTATTAAGGCAGGGTTAAAGTTAAACTTAAAGAAAACAACATTCATGACTACCACCAATAGAGAGAAAATCACAATAAACAGAGAAGAAATTAAGATGGCAGACAAAGTTAATTATTTAGGAGTCATAATAACAAAAGAAGGATATTGCACGGAGGAAAGAAAAAGAAGAATAGTATTAGGAAAAATAGCTACAAATAAACTTCATAAATTTATTAAAGATACGGGTATATCAATAAAAACAAAAATTCAGCTAATTCAGACGATGGTTTTCCCGATAATCTTGTATGGTTGTGAGAGTTGGACACTGAGAGTTGCAGAAAAAAGAAAAGTGGACTCATTCGAAATGTGGACGTGGAGGAAAATACTGAATGTAAAGTGGACAGACAAAAAAAAAAACAAATGCAGAAATTGTAGAAAGAATAAAACCTAGTAGATCTCTGGAAGCTAAAGCCACTAAAATGAAGTTGGAGTATTTTGGGCACGTTATGAGAAAATATGGCTCACTGGAAAAGGATATAATGCTGGGAATAGTAGAAGGAGGAAGAAAACAAGGAAGAAAAAGAATGAGATGGCACGAAGAGATAGTTCGAGCTACTAATCTTACATGGAAGGAGATTTGTGATCGGGTGAAGGACAAAATTAAATGGAGGAGACTAATAAAAATAAAAAAAAACAGGAAGAAAGAGACAATTTGAATAATATGGTGGCAACCTACTACTGTGTATATCCGAACGGATCACAAAGGATCGCATGCGATCTACGTGCACTACTACTACTAGATTTTGGGGGCCTCTTTCCATCTTATTTGCAGAAATATATGGTGATTTTAATAATAATAATAACAATAATAATAATAATAAGAAGAAGAAGAATAACAATAACAATAACAACAATAACAACAATAATAACAATAATAATATACATACCATTCTTTTCAGGTGTATTTGTATTCACAAATATTGAAGCACTCCGGTAACTGGTAAGAATTGACCAAATTGACCAAATTGACCATATTGACCCCTCCCGGCATTCTAGTGTTAATGTTACATATTTGAACAAACTTGATAACCATTTTACATCATTTACTTACCTGTTATACCTGTACGTGTTATATGAAGCACAATTATTGTTTATTGTGTTCTTTTTCAGGCCCCAGATGAAACCAAAAACCAAAATGAGTAACCCTACAAGATGAAGTAAGTAAGCTTACATGTTTCTTTTTTATTTATTTCTTCATTTGTTTGTTTGTCTTTCTTTCTTTATTCATCTTATTTTCTTCCCTTCTTTTCTTTTTCTTTCTTTTTCCTTCATTCTTTATTCATCTTGTTCTCTTACCTTCTTTTACTTTTATTTCTTTTTGTTTCTTACCCTGCTGTCTGTCTCCCTTATTTCCATTCCTTCCTTCCTTTCTATTTTCTTTTGTTTTCATTTTTCTCCTGCTGTCTCTCCTTCTTCCTTTCTTTCTGTCATCTTTTCTTGCATAGTGTCTTTCTTCCTCCACTCATGTTTACACTCTACCTTGAATAAAATAAAATATTTGTTTCCTTTGATCCATAGTAATATGTTAGTTTACATTTAAATTAATGGTGAGTTGTGGCAGGTTAGAACAACACTTATGCATGGATAATTTACACCCTAGATAATTATGTAATGATTGAAGATATCTTGCTCTGATTTGCTTGGCTGGATGTGAACCCATAGCTGCGTCGCAAACACTGCCACTATACCACCCCTTCCCAGCCCATAACCCTTTCTTGCCAGAGTTCTGTACCAGGAAACCCAAAATCATGCATTTTTACTGAATAACTTCTCAGTAGTTAAACTAAAAGAAACTATGCTCGATGAGATGTATTGGGTGATAAGGGCTTAAGATGCATATTACAGGAAATGGAGTAATTTTGAAGTATCCATCTTCAAGAGTCTGGCATAAAATAAAGCTCTACTTATTCTGATGTTTTTAAATTGAACGTATATGATCTTAAAATGCTATTTACAAAAGTATTATCTTACAGAGGATACAATACGAATGCTATTGATTAAATGAGAGTCTTATAATAACTTTGGAAGTTTGAAACTATAATTGTATCAGTAACCTGTGTTCTGCGAGGGAGACCGTAGATATCTTGCTCTGATTTCCATGGCTGGATGTGAACCCATAGCTGCATCGCAAACACTGCCACTGTACCGTAGTGGGATACCGTAGAGCATAAGTCAGGGCAACTACTTTTTTCTGAAAGTAAGGCGGTGGTACCATCTGATGTTGTATGTCACAGGAGAACGTTGCATGTACTGTATTTGGACACATCATTTGGTAGCATTGTGCTGTATGGTTATAATACGAATAGAGGCAATGGTAATAAATCTGTGAGTCAGCTGCCATGTAGCATGGGTATCACAAGATGAGAACGGCATTCTTACATCAAGATAGTCACTCTATCTTGATGTATCAAACTTTAAGGGATCATTGAGTAGGTATGTGTGCTTTCAGGCTTCCAACTAGCACAATACATTAGAGTGGCATGATGCAGTCACATATGGATCTTTATGGATGTCTGATTCCTTCATTATACTATATCCAATACCCATAATCTGCATTACACATATATTCCATACCCATTTCATTTCATTTTTATATCTTACAATTTGAAAGTGATCTCACATTTTCAAAAGAAAAATACTTGCCTTATCCCTCGTATTAAAAGCTAAATATTATGACTATGAAAATTATTGGTTTCAGTATTCGTCATCACGATTGGATCGGATGTGCAAAACTGGAGTAGTGTCTCCAAAAGACTGTCTTAGCTCACTGGTTGTTACCGTGCACATTATTTTTATAATTATATTTTAGTTTACCGTTTAAATATCTTATTATTTTATTGTATGTATTTTCAGTTATAACTTTTTAATTAAGAATAAAACTGGTAGAATAATTTTATTTACCGGTTTGGGCTTTTTTTCCCCTTCAAATTTCCTCTCGAAAAATTTGGGTGCGGGTATTATTCAGGGGCAGGTAGTATTCAGGTAAATAAGGTAATTATTTCAATATTAATGTAGTACATTTTCTTTTAATGTTGAAAAACGTAAGTGCAGTTACAGCCATTACATGTATGTTTGCCACTTGACTGCTTTCTCCTCGTACCACTTCATTTATTATTTCAGCAGTTTTTTTCTGGCCCAATATATAATGTTAAGTGGCTGATCTGCCACTGTTCTATCCATTAATCACCAGATAATTTCCTGTCCCTCGTTCCTGTTTTTACAATTTCATGCTTGATAAATTTCAGAATACAGGATGCTTATTGCTTCCATTCCTATTTTAACCCTTTTGGTGCCATGCGCCAATACAATCAGTGTCGCCCTCACTGTCTGCTGATTGCAAGCATTTCTACTAGTTCTACCTGCTCAAGAGAGCCACAACTTTCTGCACAGATATGCACAGTTGTTGAAAATACATGTAAAGGATGGAATAGGGGTTAATTTTTTTAATTTCAATTTAATTCTTTATTCACCGTAGGGATACATGATCCATGGCTTCGTCATAATATTACAAAATTAGAAGATTTTAATTTACTTTTAAAAATTCATTAAATGCACTTTACAAAAATATCTAACAAGAAGAATATAAAGACTTCAAAGAATTATGTACCTATATCAGCTGTTTCTATGGAGAGAGACAGGAGGACGTAAAATCATTGATATCAAGAAATGTTTGTTTTATGGGCATTAATTTTAATTTCTTCTTGAAAATACTGGTGTTTAAATTTAGTACAGATGGTGGTAACTTATTATACACTACTATGAAGTTCTGAATTTAAAAAAAAAAGTCCTGTTTTTATATATGAAATTTAATTTCTCTGGAATATAAATGGAGGGAACACATAGTACATGCATATCGATACAATAACAGAGATAGTAGAAATTTGCATAATTTAGGTGTGATAATACTATGTTATGTTTCTGTTATATTTATCAGTATATAATATCAGTGTGATCATGATGTCTTTGTCACTGCTGCTATCAGATAAATCAGTATCACTGTCAGATGGTAAACCATCTGTGTTGATATCACACTGTTCTTAATACTGTAATAATTATTCATCGTCTTTTTCGCCAACAGATATGCCTTCCAAACATTCTCCAATAGTTAATAACAAACAAAGAAATTGCAATAAAACGACAATATGTTTCACTCACAAAATCATCCTCTTCTGTAGGTCAAAGCCCTCACAAACTATATCCTTGAAAAAAGTGGAGAAACCCAATCTTTTGTCATTAATGTCAAGTACAGTCTACCTCAAAAATATGTATGTTATTTTGTAAAACTGAATTGCGCTTTGATCGGGGCTGGCATTTCAGACAGTGATAAGCAGGAACCCAGTGGATTGGTGGGTGGCATTTAGAAGCAGTTGTCCAGCAAACAGTCTGGTGCTGAAAGGGTTAATGTGAAAATTAGATCTTCAAAATCATGAGACGCAAACTACATTCAGTGAATCCTGAGATGGTAGTTCATTTTATTTTGGAGTCATAACCCTTTTGAAAACTATTTTTTTAAATTCTGGTCAACTTATGCTTCTATTTTGATATTCACAAAACTATGTACTTCTTCACCACAGCCTCTCCAAAGGAAATAAAATTTACATATTACTGGTAATCATTAGCTTTGGTATGTAATGTCTCAGCAGTTCAAAATATGGTATGAAAAGAATAGGCCCATCTACAAACCGGTGTTTGTATCTGGACCTTCTGATACATCACTTGTTGTATGTGCAATAATCCACATGAAGTTAACTTTTGAAGTTCCAAGTGTCACTTACAAGTGCACTTAAAAAAACAGCTAGAATGTTTTAATTTTCAATTTGAAGTTTTTATTGTTCATATAGGATTATTGAGCCCTTATGTAATATTTATTTTTGGTTCTGATTTAAATAATTCGTTGTTGTCACAAGTCAACACACTTCTTTGATATGGCAAAAGAATGTTGGTGTTGCATGTGCTTTCTGACCAGGTTCCACTGAAATTGCTGGTAAAAAAGGATTGCTGTGCATACGAGGGTGCAATTTGGTCCAATTTAGAGTCCAAATTTAAAATCAGTCGCTACTACACTTGACATGGCAGTCAATATGTATACAGTGGCCTCATTTTCTGCTGATTTTTTCATAATTTCGAGAGCACTTCAATGTTTATGGCAGTTATAATAATGGTTGCAGACAGTGCTTTTTTTCTAAACAAAATTTAAGGGGTACTTTTGCTTTTGATTTGATGGAACATTGCTAGACTTACCCACATATTTAGAATGAAAGTGGTATCATACACATTAATTCTGCAATTTAATCTATGATATGCTCAGAAGGGTTTCTTCTACCTTTCATAAACACATAAGGTAACACAACTTATAGTCCTTTATATTCTGAGTCAGTTGGTACCAGTGGCGGTTCGTGTATAGGCACTGTGGAATTGCAGCACTCCCTATTTCCACTTGATATTATAAATAAAATGTAATATTATGAGTTTTTTTTAAATTTTTTCTTTATATTTGAACAATATATAATTCTTAAGCTTAATGCCAATAGTCATCCCCCAGTTTATTAAAAAGATAAAAGAAAATCTTTTTATGGAACTGTGCACCGGTGTGTTGGCTAGGAGGGAGATAGATCACTGTCACTTCCATAGTGCCGACCCTAGCATATTGGTGGATGGTAGTGTTTTTTTTAATTTTTCTATTATTTTTTTGTTCTGCATGTGTTGTGCCTTAAAATCTATGTAGCCTAAAATATTCTTGAATGTGATAAAGTGTAGAATTAGATTATTATCTTGTTTCCAGCCATTCTATTTGATACATTTTTTTTTTTTTATTTAACAGAAAACTTTAACCATGGCAGATCAAGGAGAAAATTATTGATCTTTTCGGGGAAATTAAAAAAAACGAATGGATGAAGCTTGAACTGTAACAATTTAGATTAAAGTCAGTAACATTTTTTAATATTGTTCTTTTAGGGTTTTATCAAGTTTCTGAATAAATTTTCTTTATATATATATAAAGAAAATTTATATATGTTTCCTTTTACACAATTTTAAAACAAAGGCTAAACACTTTCTGGAGCAGCACCCCCACTAATTTTAGTTCCGAGCCGCCACTGGTTGGTACATGAATTGTAATGCTCTTTTCAGAGTGAGTTTGTTCACTCGTATGTTCTAATTTGGTGACCCAGACAGCAGTCACAACAATTTCCAAACTGTCAGTGGAACATGACCACTGACATCTTAACATGTCCTCTCCTTGCATTTAGTGTCTGTTGCCAGGTGCTGGCCTTTCAGAAATCAAGAATTCACACATCTAAAGGTTGGAAAATCTATAGAGGAGGATCAAGAGGAAAGGGATACTACAAACTCTTCATCACAGTAACTTTGACAACATAGTCATAGTTACCATTACAACGGTGCTGTAGAGCTCACTTCTTTTCCTTCGATTGCAGTGCTAATGTCAGGCCCTATCTCTCGAAAATCATTGTATAGATAATGAATGTAACACTAAAAATAGCTACTTTAAGCAAAGGATATATATGAATACTTTCGTTATTTTGTTTGGCACAAATTTATCAAGATTTCAAAATTGTGGTAGTTAATGATTTTCTCCTATATGAAATTGGAAAAATCTGATTTTCTCCTATATGAAACTGGAAAAATCTTTAGAGGATAAGCGCACCCCCCAGAAAAAAGGACTGCTTGCGGATAACATTTTTGTAAATTCAAAGTTTCATGTAGCATCTGATATTCTTCTTGACCGTAATTTTTCATTATATTCTTGGTAAGTGTGCTTGATCACGGTGCTGTCAGTGCAGAAAATATGCTACTTGGAGGAAACTGCCAAGTTTCTACTTCATGCTCTTCGGCCTGGGTGGCGCAGTTAATATAATTTTGGCTTTCTATGCCCATGGTTGCAGGTTCAATCCTGGGCCAGGTCAATGGCATTTATGTGTGTATAAATATGACAGGCCCATGTCAGTAGATTTACTGGCATGTAAAAGAACTCCTGCGGGATAAAATTCTGGCACACCTGTGATGGACATATGCCTAAGTTTCAGCAAATAACCACACCAACCAATCTACTGTGGGTCTCTTGGGGATAGAATGATTCTCATTGATTGATTTAATATTTTTGGATAGAAAATTTGAACAATGCTATTCTGTTGTATCCAACAGAATTGGTTGGAACATGTAGGATGAAATTGTATGCATTGGTAATCGTTGATGTAACACATTCCAATTTGATAGTTTGTAGAAATCTGGAAAAAAAATTGGATCAGTTACAGTTACAGACTAAATACAAATATTATCAATACAAAATCAGTAGCATCTCACTATTTGAAGGAAGAGATTGTTTTTGAAGCTGCAGGGCTGGAATCTAGGAGATGTAAACAACCATCTCTGTTAATAAGGTAAATATTCTATATTTCATTGTATCAAGCATTATATTGTAAGTATAATTACTCAATTAGGAACAGTCCCTAAAAGGGTACCGTATTTTACGGACTATAAGACACTCTTGACTATAAGACGCACCTTGATTTTAGGATGGAAATTTAAAGGAAAAGAAATTTAATGTGATTCTAAATGGAAAAAAAATTAAGGGAATAATATACTTCATTGCATAAACAAATTATAGCCTTGTACAATGGAATCAGTGTAAATCACTTCTAACTTAAAACCTGCGTTGTATGAAAATCTCTTCTGTACATGCGGCATCACGTAAATTTTAACAACTGAACTGAAAGACTGAAAATACTTTTACACCCTATAACCCTCAATTTAGCATATGGTAAGTGTAACAGAACAAGGCTGTTTTAGAGGTCAATGCCTTCATTTAAACTAACTGGCGGAGACAACTCCTTTCGTATAAAAGAACTCAACATTCCTTTCTTTTCACGTTGTATACCTGGCTTCCAGCTACCCTCGTTTCACTATTGTGGCAAGTGCACTGACGTACAGACTGTGCCAAAATTTCTAACTATCGTATCGTTTACAACACCTTGTTTATAACTATGGTATTCCGGCAATATTTACAATAATTTTAATTTTTTTAGTTTACTTTGAACCATTAGATGCACCTAACTTTCATGGCTCTGTTTTCAAAGCAAAAAAAAATGTGTCTTATGGTCTGTAAAATACGATATACGTTCTCATGTCCTAATTCAGTGTGAGCTCCAAGAAGAAATACAGTATTGAAAATGCACGAAACCTGGGAATCTTTTTTTTGGCTGCTAGAAGAAGATCACATATCAGATGAAGTGCTTTACATTTATAATGATGTATTTCTGGTATGTAAATCCTACAAGGTTGAATACGTCAACTGCTGTTAGTAATTCACAAAAAGTTTATAGTATTCAGTTATTATTTACCTTTCAATTGACTAAATACGAGTATGTGCTGATCATTAACACAAAATCAGTTATATCTCACTGTTCGAAGGAAGAGATTATTTTAGAAGCTGAAGTGCCACCCTCTTCCGTTACTAAAAGGTAAATATTCTATTTTTTATTATATCAAATATTTTATTGAAAATGAATTAGTAACAGTCATTAATAGGATATATTTTTTCATCGTCAGATCAAATGTGAGCTTGAAGTAAGAATGCAATATTGAAAATGCACTATTCCTGGGATGCCTTGCAGAAGAAGTAGGGTATGGGCGACAAAGTCGAAGAAGATTAAGCTATGGTTACATGATACATTTCACCTAAGAGAGGATGATGTGATGGACATTGAGAAAAAGGATGTTGCCATAATCACAAGCAGTGGCAAGTCAGGAGAAGGAAGGTGAACCAAAAGCCAGGTACATAGAACTATGTTAGGAATCCTAATTCACTTCACATTGATTATTTATCAGTTAGATTGATGAAAACAGTCTTGTTGATTTCTGTTTTATTTCAGAAGACACACAATGTTTTATGCAAATTATCAATTTCTTCTTGTGGCATACCCTAGTATTTCGGGTGATAGAAGAAGAACCAGGTACTGGTAAACAGATTGACATTTATAGTGATTTATATATTTCTGATACCTGAATTCTACAATATACAATATGTTATCTATTATTGATTACTGGAAAAAGAATTTACAATTACGAACTAAATACAGATATCTCAATATTTTGAGGGAAGAGATTGTTTTTGAAGCTGCAGTGCTGGAATCTAGCCGATGCCACACAGCCTTCATCATTATTAAAGGTAAATATTATGTACGAGTATTTTATTGAAAATGTAATCAGTAACATTCCCTAACAGGTAGTATTTTCTCACCTTCAGATCCCACATGTGCTCAAGAAGACATACAATATTGAAAGTGAATATCGACTGCTGGAAAAAGATGATGTATCATGTGAAAAGTCTGACATTATGGTGAAGTGGAAGAAAACATATTTCAAAGAAGAGAAGAAATCTTGAGTGAAAGTCTGACTCCAACTACAATGAGAATGAATATTTTCAAAATAGATCTTCAAAATGGCCCAAAATTTGTCCACCAAAAAATATTCACACCCAACAACAAAATACCATCACTCATTTTTCAGAACTTGTTAGCATGGTGGCTAGACGAAGACTGATTTCTATTGGTTGGTGGTCATGTGACTTGTGCCACTGTGCATTTCTGTTTCCTGCCACAGACCCTCTAATAAATATAAAACTATAATGAAGTTGCGAGTAATATATCAATAATTGTTAAACTTCATTTTATTTCCCATGACAAGTTGTGGTGAACACTGTTTGCTAATTCTGTAGAAATGATTTGATTGTATTATCCGTTAGCATTTCTTCGTAAATATGACAGAGAAAATGTGTGTAAATTTTGGGTGCTATAATATTATGGACTTAACAAAACTCATACTGGCTCTGCACATTTCCAACTCATATGAACTGATATTGGTAAGTATTCTTATTTTTACTAAGAATTTATTAATAATAATGTGATTCCGAAAGCTTATTCGTTATTTAAGACTCAGATATTCATGTATATTACAGTCTTTTTCAGATGTGATGGGTGGGTTTCAAAATTCAAGCGGAGTGACTTGGACTTAATTTACAAGGAGGAATTGACCATCATAATATTTCTGCAAGACTTCCGAGCATTACAGGATGTTTTAGGAAGCCATGACCATTCAAACCAGGGTGAGTTGAACCTTAAATGCAAACACAGAGTAAAATATAGAATAACATAACCATAAAGCAGTCTGTTGTCAGTTGTCATCAGAATTTAGGTACAGTAGTTGCATCAGTATCAATGAAAATTTTTTATCAACAAAGTTTAAGGCAGAGGAATTATATTCTGCACACAATGTGATGTCAATTTTATTAAATAAAATATTCCTTATATACAATATTACAGCATAGTTATGATGACAGAATTGATAATTTGATAGCTTTGTTAATATAGATTGGTACATTGCAACAAATTTTTTGGAACATGCAAATTGTATGAAGTGGATAGGTAGTAGCTCCCATTCATTTTTGACTGAAACACGCTTATTAAAAGCCCATGATATTGCAATACACCAATTTTATTTTATTTTATATTATATGTTTTATATATAAATTAGTAAAGTACATCTAAACTAAATTCTCATGGTACCGGTAAGACAAGGATTATCATCCTGCTGTGTCATTTACCTCCTCTTTCATCTACATTAGTAAATGGCAATATTTGGGGCAGGGGGATCCACGGGGGGGGGGGGATGGGGGAAATTACACCCCCCCTCCCCCAAAAAAAAAAATTTGTAACATTAAGCACAAGTTATTGAAACGGTCAGCCTTCTAATAAATTTTCTAAAGACAACTTAACCCAAATACTTAAATTAAAGCAACTTCATTCATTATTTTGAAATACATTTGTAATAAAATGCTGAAATGTTCATTTTAATTTCAATTGTGTACTGGGAATAGTTAATTTTTATGAGTAAAAGTTCCCTCTCTACTTTTGTTCCCCCCCGAAATGTCTCTCTGGATCAGCTGCTGATTTGGGGTCATGTGAGCGTGCTGACACCTAGAGCTATTGTTGACGATTTTCTGAACCAGAGTCACTTTTTCACCAAGTAGCTCCTTGCTTGTCCTCACAAGGCAGAAAATATATTTATGTATTATATATATATACCGGTAATTGGTTTGTTCTCTCAGTTTTACTTCTCCTCTTTACTTTATTTTTATATAATTTGTAGTTATGCTACTTTTCTATGTTCGAATTTAATTGCACAGTAGCTCAAGTTATATCTATTAGCAAGTAACCCTATTATAATTATGTCGACTACATATAGAAGACTAGAAGGGAGGGTGGGGATGATAAGTGGATGGTTATTAAAGGGAACATTTCTGCCCTGTGCTGTGCATCTGTCGCTTGGGTTAAATGGGCTTACAGCAGTGGCATAGGGGGAGGGGTCCAGGGGGTCCAGACCCTCCCCGAAATCAAAACCTAAAATTAAATTTGTTATTTAAGCTCCATTTTGTCAAATATTTAATTATTTTATTTAATGATAAAATACTGATCTTATAAATGTGTTCCATGTCTTATTTAACTTTCCTTATAAATAGTAATAAGTGTTATAACTTAGGTAACGATTGCTTGTTTAAGTTGGCATGTCTTAGAGTACAGTAAACAAATTTACTAACTAGTTTTTCATTGCCATAATAGCATAAAATGTGATTTTCATTAGTTCAATTTTTTAAAATTTTCCAGGGGCAGACCCCCGTACTCCCTTTACTTGGGGGGTATGGAAAACCCCCGGCGCTTTCAACCCTTCCCGAAATTATTTTAATGCATAAAATGTAGGAAATTTAATCCTCTTTAATTTCATATATAGTCAGTTTTATGCAAAAACGGACAGCATTAAGTAATTTTTGAAAAGTAAACTGAAAAAAGTTGTTTGCCAATTTCTTGCTTCTAATTTGATTATGGCAAAGATAAGTGTTTTCTTTCATTTGACTGGAACATATGGCTTTGAAAGAATTCAAGATCTTCAAGATAGTCTTCTAATTCCACGAATTCTTCCAAGATTGAAAATAGTCATTCTTCTGACAATCTTAACATACTTAATCCTGCGTTTAAAAAATATAAAAAATATAAAAAAACTGAGAATGTTTCTCTGTTTTTGAAACTTCCATTTTGGTTGGATTTCAAATTCCGCCAGACATCCCACCTGCCGCTAACACTAATTTTCGCCGCTAGTCCATCACTTGAGTCATCCAGACCTAGTGAGAAATCGCTGAGTTTTCAATGCTGGAAGTGCGAGGTCTATCACGTGTTCTTGAAATACTGCATTCAAATGTTGGGGGGGGGGGGGAGTAACATGTCTGTCTCGTTGCAGGAATGAGCAGGGTGCCCAACCGGATGTATCAACTGCCTTCTCGATGAACAGAAGATGGAATGGCAGGCATTCAACATTTTAAATTTGCGGCACAATGTCGGAGAAATAGAAAACCTAATGAATCCTATGTTTAGGCATAAAAACTAAATTCCGTGGCGCTACATCCCAGAAGGGGCTAGGCCTACCATCCGACCGCTGCGTCATCTAACATTCTAACATAGCAGATGGCAGGATTGTGGGCATGTGGTCAGCATGCCGTCATTCACGGTCATTAATGATGGTTTCCGTGACCGGATTCGCTACTTCTACATCAAGAACCTTCTCATTTTGGCTCACGAGGCAGAGTTCAGGCCGTTCCAGACCTCCCTATCTCATAAAAATCCAAGAAGGTACTGAGCGATCGAACCCGGGCCTGTGGATTCGTAGTCATTGACGCTAACTACGAGAGCACGCGAGCGATCACGTTCAGGCACTATTATTATTAATGATGAATCTGTACTATTAGGTCTTTTTCTTTTCTGTGTAGTCTGTTTTTATAATATTGTAACTGTTCACATTGTCCTCATTTCCATCGATTAAAATTTCTTCTGTCTTCTCTTTACAAAAATTATTTGTGTCAATTTAAATTGATGTAGGCCTAAGTATAAATAGGTAGTTAAAAATTGAGTTGACTATATCGAAATCTCAATTCGAATCAATTTTGTTATTTCCAGGAACGAAAGAATTTAAGTCCGGTAACTCTCCCAATTCACATGTTTGTTTTCTTGCATTGTTGGAAATGGAACAAAACGCACAATCCTCACGTATAAGCATTAATGGAGACGAACTAAGATAAAACTGCCCGGAGAATTAGTTTTGAAAATCTGTCCATAACAAGTACAACGAAAATAATAATAATAATAATAATAATAATAATAATAATAATAATAATAATAATAATAATATCATTATTCGTCATATTAAAACTCCGTGGCGCAACAACCCCGAAGGGACAAGGCCTACCGCCCGACCGCTGCGTCATCTACCTTTAGGCAGATGGCAGGATTGGGGGGCATGTGGTCAGCATGCCGACACCCCGTTAATGGTGGTTTCCATGACCGGAGCCGCTACTTCTCTATCAAGTAGCTCCTCATTTTTGAATCACGAGGCTGAGTGCACCCCTACCAGACCTCCCTACCTCAGAAATATCCGAGGAGGTACCGGGGATCGAACCCGGACCGACGGATCCGTAGTCAGCGATGCTAATCACAAGACCACGCCGGCGGTCTATTCATCATATTATATTATTATATATTATAGTGTTATATAAATTACACAAAATCGGTCATTTCACTTTAAGCGATAAAATTTACATTATTTTTTCGACCAAAATATAAAAGAAACACAAAGTTCGTCAAACTATCCGGAAATATGCTTAGATTTTCACCTCATTCATATGCATTTAGTCAGTAAAATTAAGGAAAGTTGACAACAGATATATGATATATAAATAATATATAATACGGATTACTGATATTGTAATATATATAAACATTACTATACATAAATCTTGATCGAACATCATGAAGTTTGGAATACACTAAACTACTCCAAGTTGTAATTCTGTGCATGGAATTTCAACAAAGATTTTGTAAGAGCTGATATACGTCATACAGACTATTCCAGCTAAACATTATGGTTCTCCAAGCAAAGTTGCATTTGTTTTATTTTGCATATTCACTGCAAACGCGCTTTCTTCATAACTACAACACTCGCCCATATATTTGACATAAACCTTATTGCAAGAATCATCTCGTGATTATTTAAAACTTTTAAACTGCGAACCAGTATTTTGTAGTAATATTGGATCCTACAGTTAGTAAAACCTTGAATTGATAATTTTGTTTTAACTTGCATTACACTTTTTTTACTAGCAAAACTTCCGATGGTACCAAATGATAATTATAAATAATACTAATTGCTGTCACTATTTTCGTACATGTTATCCTCACTGGATGGTGTCGACGAACCGCTTGTTGTAGGCGTTGTTGTAGGCGTGTCATCTAACTGGATACCGGGAACATTTTGATCCTCATCAGAAGAATCAAAGTTATCTTCCTGTTGAAACCAGGGATGTGAAAGTATTTCAGCTGCTGTTGGTCGATCAGCCGGATCACTTCTCATTAACCAGGAGATTAAAGATCTTGCTTTGTATGAGATGTCTGAAGGAATGGTAAAGGTGGCCATTCTAATCAACATAATGGTATTGTCAGTAGTTGCAGATTTGAATGGATGGTTTCCAGTCAACATGATGAACAGAAGAACACCTAGTCCCCACACTTCAAGAGGTCGACCCCGATGAATGGTAGAGTTGAAGAACTCGGGACTTGCAAAGTGCACGTTACAGTCTTTAGAAGAAACCAAATCATTCTGAGGATTTTCGAGAACTATGCATTGTGCTATATGCCGATTACCTAGTTTCAGTTGAGTCAGGTCGGGGTCATCAAACATAAATTTATCAGGATGAAAGTCATGTAGAAGCATCCCTTCTTCATGACAAGCACGGACTGCCCGCACAACTTGATGAAACAACATTCGTGCTTCGGGTTCTTCAAGATTATTCTTTTCCAAGATGTACAATTGTAAGTTGCTATAATTATAAGAAAACAATAGAACTGTTTTCGGGCTTCCGTTTAGGACGTCCTGATACACTTCGCATATAGAGTCTATATTAGGATGAGAGTTCAATTTAAGGTATTTTGTGTAAACGTGCCCATCTCCTTGTGACAGAATCTTCATAACAAATAGTTCCAGAGTAATGATGTTCAAACACAGTCTTTCTCCGAACTCTTCACAAGATGAAACCATAAGGTATTTACCGAAAATCAAGGAATCGTGTATATTTGTAGGCGAAATATTTGATGTATTTGTTAACTGACAACCTTCTGGGACTACCTGGTCCTCAGACATTTTACAAATTGCCTGTCACGATTTACCACTGAGTCCAAATCTATTGAAACACCATTGTTTAGTGCTTTATTGTAACAACAAAGACATTTTTTTTTTTTTTTTTGGAGCGACACTGCTTACAAACGCGACCTCACTGAACCACTCTCCAATGAGTATTGAAGCATAATGGTCTGAGAAATGAAAGAATTAATTAGACTAAACATAAATTTTCTTATGATCATGAAACGCGATCATGTCGGCCACGTGCGTCGGTTATAGCTATATGTCAGCAACGAGTTCTACGAATTTTCTCACTCAATGCAGGGTTCTGTTTTGTTTTTCTCGAATTGAGATAACTATTTTCCTTCTAATATGTTTCATGCTCTCGCGTTTCCACTTCAGAAATATTTCAGCAATGGCGTCCTCAGTTATCATAAAACAATGTTTTGTCTATTACTCCAAGCGAGATATGCTCGTCGTGAATATCTTGAGAGAATCCGTATCTCGAGTTATATTTATTGTGACTCTTTAGCAAATGCTTAGATAATTAAGCATTTAATAAATATAATTAAAACCACGAACATGAAATAAACACATCTCCCAGTCAATACTTTTGAGATATGTCTTTCCTCCCTCCATACGCGCAACATGTCCAGCCCTTTTCATCCTCCGTAATTTTATTATTTGTGTCATTGTAAGTGAGAGAGCTTAAGGCGGAACAGTCGATATATTATAATACACCGATCGTTTTGACATCGGCGATAGTCGCGCCTGGTACGCCTTTTTATTAAATCTTCATTTTTTTTTACTTTCACCTCCTCTGTATGAGTAATAATATCGTGTTATTAAAATTGTATTTATCATTATACTTACTTGCTCAATGGCAATAGACAGTTCCTAAGCAAGCTAAAGGAATATTATATATTTTATGGAACCCTAAGGTTCATTGCCGCTCTTACCTGAGCCCGCCATTCAAACCTATTCTGTGCTAACTCCATCCAATCATCCCTCGCCAATCCTACTTCCCTTAAATCCATCCTAATATTGTCCTCCCACCTACGTCTAGGTCTTCCAAATGGACTTTTCCCTTTGGGTCTCCCAGTCAATACTTTTGAGATATGTCTTTCCTCCCCCATGAGCGCAACATGTCCAGCCCGTTTCATCCTCCGTGATTTATTTATCCTTACTATATCCAGTGAAGAGTACAGGTCATGAAGCTCGTCGTTATTCAGTTTTCTCCAGTCCCCATTTTCATCCCTCTTGGGCCCAAATATTTTTCTAAGCACCCTGTTTTCGAAGGCTCTCAGACTATGTTCTTCCCGATCAGTAAGAGGCCATCTCTCATCCATATAATACAACAGGCATGATAATAGTCTTATAAATCTTTATTTTTAGATTTCTGGACAGAAGACGAGAAGATAACAGTTTCTGAACTGCATAAAAACAAGCATTTCCTGATTTGAGTCTACGCTTCCAACTTCTGCCTCAATATTATTTGTGTCTGTAATTATTGGTCTAATATATTTGAATTTTTCCACTTGTTCGAACGATTTACCGGCTATTGTAATATTATGTAGGGCAATGTTTTGACGTTTCATGACCATGAACAGTACTTAGTTCTTTTCTGTTTAATTTCCAATCCAACATTCCTGCAGGCATCGAAAAGACCCAACAAGCAAACATCATCTGCATAGGCTAAAATCGGGTGACTGCCGTTTAATTCTAGACCTACCTTGTTTTCCTGAACTGTTCTAATGGCATATTCCAAAGCGAAATTAAAAAGTAAAGGCGATAGTGCACCTTCTTGCTTCAAGCAGCTTCCAATGGTAAATCTATCTCATACAAATTTCCCTACCCTGACTCTGCTATAGGTTTCATTTAGACCCATTTTGATCAGTCTAACTAACTTCTTTGGTATCCCAAACTCAGTGTGGATATTGTACAATTTGTCTCGCCTAAGTGAATCATATGCTTTTTTAAAATCTATGTATAATTGGTGAACAGACTTATGATATTCCCACTTTTTCTCCAAGATTTGGCGAATACAAAATATATGATCAATGATTGATCTATTTCGCCTAAATCCACATTGGTGATCTCCAATGATTTCTTCCGCATATGGGGTTAATGTTGACAGCGGAGTATTAGAATTTTGTATGAAGTTGATAGGAGAGAAATTCCTCAATAGTTATTACATTCGCCCCTACCTCCCTTTTTATGGCTCGGTATAATAAAAGATTCTTACCATTCCTTTGGCAATTCTTCCTTTCTCCATATCATAAGATGGATCTCTGAGTTTAATTTATCCCCACCTGCCTTAATTAATTCTGCTGGAATTTGATCAATGCCAGGAGATTTTTGTGTTTTTAGTTTACCTATAGGTGTTTCTACTTCTGTTAGAGTTGGTTCAGTAACCATCGGCTCTGCTGTGGAGATTTCACTTTCTACAGATTGGACATCTCCTAAAACTAAACTCCGTGGCGCGACATCCCCGAAGGGACAAGCCCTACCACCCGACCGCTGATGGCAGGATTGGGGGGCATGTGGTCAGCATGCCGACACCCACGGCCGTTAATGGTGGTTTCCATGACCGGAGCCGCTACTTCTCTATCAAGTAGCTCCTCAATTTGAATCACGAGGCTGAGTGCACCCCTACCAGACCTCCCTACCTCAGAAAAATCCGAGGAGGTACCGGGGATCGAACCCGGGCGATGCTAACCACAAGACCGGTCTCCGTGTACCTTTAATAATTGATTAAAGAAATGTTTCCACCTGTTCAAAATATTGTTCGAAGTTGTCCTTAATTATGTTTATTTTAGGTTGAAAACCTTTCTTGAACTCGTTTATTCCTTGTAGAGATCCCTAACACCTTTTGTCTTTACTATTTACCTCTAATTCATTTACTTTGTCTTTGAGATAGTTTCTTTTCTTTTTATAATGGTTCTAGAGGTTTCTCGTTTAGCATTGTTGAGATTTTCGACAGTAGTGTCATTCGGATTCTGCAACGACTGTAGTTTTGCCTGTTTTCTTGCTTTTACTAATTTCATGCACTCATCATCGATCCACGATTTATTTGGTTTCTGTTCAAGTGGACCTAATTTTTCTTTTGCGGCTACGTTAATATTGTCTTTAATGCTTTCCCGCATTTTATCGACTTTCATATCATCCATAGCTTCTTGTTCTGCAGTGTTTTCTAGAACTGCAAATCTATTTGAAATTTCAACTTGGTAAGCGTTCATATTTTGGTCATCTTCTAGCTTTTTCAGATTGAATCTCCCTATATCGATTATTTCCTAATTCCTTTTTAATGAAAGTTTCTCCCGAACAGCCGCAACTACAGATAGTGATCCGAATCGCAGTCAGTTTGAACGTCGATTATAGCCTACTAGACTGCCTCCTTGCATCTATTAGCACATGGTCGATTTTATTATGAGTAAGGTTCGGATGTTTAGGGCATGTCATATTTTTATCCTGACCTCCATACTCGCCGCAAACACAAATTAAAAATGAATTGCACATTTGTTATCCTAACAGGACCATTTTTAATTTGCATATAAAGTCATATTTAGGTCGTTTTTATGGTCTCGGTCATATTTGTATTTTAACGTCATATTTCAGTTATAAATACGGTAAAAGAGCACAATTATGGACTATGTGCATTAAATTGTTGTCTTAAATTTTTTCCGAAGGAGTGTCACGAATATTTTGGTTTTACTGTAACTGAAAAAAGAAGGGACAATAAAAAGTAATAGCACAATTACCTCTTCCTTCTTGTTGTTAACAACTTCCAATAGACATGTTTTTAAAATATTTTCAGTTCACATTTGCAGTGGATCTGTAAACATTAACAGATTAGAAATTCTTTACAAGTAAAACTGTAAAATTGTTAAAAAGTGATTATCTGATTGAATTAATGTGACGTAATAAATAATAATGTATTGTCATTAAACATTTTAAAGTGGAACATTTATTTTTAGAAAATATGAGGTCATATTTAGGATTTTTGGGTCATATTTGATCATTTTAAGGTCATATTTACAGTCATAATTTCCACTTTTTTTGGTCATAAACATCCGAACCCTAATTATGAGTCTTTCCATCTGGCGAGGTCCATGTGTATTTATGAATATCACGATGTGGGAATTTTGTACTCTTTACGGTTAGACTTTTAGCTGTGGCAAAATTCACTAGTCTAACCCCGTTGTCGTTGCTCTGTAAGTGGAGACTTTCGTTCCCAATTGTGGGCTTGAAAATATCCACCCTTTCTACTTTCACATTGAAATCTCCTAATACATTTTTCATGTGATATGCCGGAATCTGATCAAATATTCGTTCTATTTCCCCATGAAAACTGTCCTTGTCGTCATCGTGGTTTTCCTCTCTTGGTGCATGGACATTCATAAGTATGATGTCACGCCACCGTCCTTTTAAAATAACATAAGAAATCTTATCATTAATAAACTCTTTCTTAATGACTGAATTAATTCTCCTATGTATGAGGAATCTGGTCCCTAATTGATGATTATCATTCCCTTTCCCGTAGAAAAGGTATACGCATCTGGATTGAACCTTCGCCCTCCCACCTAACTTCCTGTACTGCTACTACATCTAGCCTGTATTTCTCTAATTCTCTAGTTATCTATTTAAGCGCCACAGGCCTATATAAGCTCCTAACATTTTTAGACTCCCTCAGTGTAGTTCCTACACGGAGATCCGAATGAGGGACTATTTTACTTCCGGAAAATTTTACACTGATAGGATCCATAAATTGGGCAGCATTACTTAACAATATTTTTTACTGTGAGAGGTTTTTAACCTCATGCCAAACCCCAAGCTGAAGGACCACCTCATGTCGTCTGTCTGCGACTGCTTATTCAACATATTCGCAGCTACCCTCCATATCTGGAGGCCGTACCTCTAACCGCAACCTGAGGATGTGCCATGCCATGGTGACAGAGACCCACCCCTTATATATATTATATGTGTAAAGGTATAAATACCTATACTCATACATATATATATACATATAGGCCTATAATATACATACATATACACATATATACTATATTCATCACTATATGATATTCAAAATTCTTCTTCGCCACACATATAATTGAAGGGCCTAGTGCCTTAAGGACGTAAGGCACAAGGACATACTTTCTAGAAATCTTGATGTTTTTAACAATGTTATCACTCACAAGTAGGTGATTTTTAGTTTAATTTTATAACATATTTTTGAAGGACAGGCTAAATTAGTGTTCTGCAAATTTACAAGGTAGGGTGTATTAGGATTTTTTACAACTAGAGGTACCGAAACATGTTAAATAAAGTTTTACAGTAAAATAAAAAGTACTTTTACAGTAGCAAAATCTTTTTATTTTGTTTCATATTATTTATTTTTACTTTATTTTAGTAAAAACCTGTATTATACAGTGACAATTGCATGTTTGCCAATGAATACCAGTATAGTCATTAATACAACAGACAAGCAAATCAATCTATTTTGAATGAAGTTACACTTCAGAAATGCAAGCTGAGTTTTTATAAACATTTGCTTGGATGGTAGCAATGTGGAAAATAAAAACAGTTGATAAACATCCTCAATAACAGATAGGAAGTGTGCCTTATGCCTGTATGGAACTGTTATGAAATAGAATGAATGTGCAGTCTCACAAGTCTTTTCTTATAACTGAGCAAAGGTTTAAGGCACAAGTACAAATAGTTCACTGAGTACTTAAGATATATGAGGAGAAGGCATAAATTTTAAAAACTCAAAATTAAAGATTTGTGCCTTACGCCCTTATGGAACTAGACCCTTCAATTATATATTATTTTCATAGTAAGGTAGGGAAGGGTAGTATATGGAGATCTATATATAATTACCTATGCAGCATAGTGTAATGAATATGTTTCAGTGTTCAGTCCTTGTGAATAACGTGAAAACAACTTCCCAACGTTTTAAGACCCAATAAATCTGATGTATTTATCTCAAAATCTGTAGGCTACTTATTTTCCTTTCAAAGAGGCTTTGCTATTCTTACTAATTAACAACAAATTTTGCCTTATCGTTCTAGACCAGCATTCCCCAACTGGTGTTGTACAGTGGTACACAATGAAGCTGGTCGGAAAATTTTTGAAACATGAATCAAGATAATTTTATATATATATATATATATTTATAAAATACTGGGAATGACTTCTTTTTAATAAATACTGTCAGAGTGTCTCTGGTGAAAAATTATCCATTCCTCTATCGTCTCTCGGCTGCTGTGCAAACTGCATCAAGGTTTCATTCACGAAAATCATCTCCAATTTGATCCTGATATGTTGGCAGACATCATTGCAATGTCTCGTGAAAAAATTTACAGCTTACTTCTATCGATACACTTTACAAACAATGTTGACAGATCGAGAAAAAGAACATCTCATTGAACTTCCATTTGATACTGGACTGAACATAATATATTTTGGATCCTTCTCCTGAGTATAGGATTACAGGAGATGTGACCACCCTGATCTCACCAAGAAGGCAGTCATGTACTGAGATCCCTTTCTGTCACTGTTATTCGTCTGAGCAAGAATTTTCAAGATAAATGCGGAAAATACTTTATGTGAACGAAAATCAGCCTGATACAAATAAACTCATTTCAATTATGCAAGTTTAAATATACTCATTATAGTATTTTTAAGTGAAAGCCTCAGTTCTTGGAGTTACCCAGATAACATTTCTTCTGCTACCGAACTGTAGTAGAGATTAGTGAACAATAGGCGACCCTCGTTTAAAGGCATAGAAGCAACCATGTCAGGTTTCTATATTTTGTTCAGTCATGTACAGTATTGAACAGTTGTTCCCACTGTGTTACTGTATAATAGTGTATATAATTTGTTCCTACTCTGGTGTAGAAATGGTCAATGGCACCACATCAGAAGAATTTACACTTTCTTAATACACTGACACTGGGATTAGTGGACAACAAGCCAATTTAATTAGGTTGGGACACATAGTAAAACCATTCCTCGGGCGGTGGAGTGAGACGAGGCTGTCTTGTCTTGGAAAACACTGTATATATCAGTACTTTTTGTACTGCCATTCTAATCAAATTTTGAACTTTCCACATGTATAACTTAATTAGTCATTATATACTTTAGAATACTTTTAGAATACTTCTGTGATTAACAAGATCAAAGGCTTTAGTCAAATCTGAAAATAAACCGATTGAGTGATCTCCTTTGTTTTTAACATCTAATGCACACTTTAGAAACTAAATGTGGCATTGTTAGTGGATTTACCTTTCCTGAAGTCAAACTGAGACTTAGAAAAATAATTGTTTTTTTCAAGGCAGGAAATAAGTCTATTATAGGCTTAATGATATTTTCTAGAACTCCAGAAAATTTCCTACGTTGTAGAATGAAAGGATTAAAATGGGATGATAATTTGCGATATTGTTTTTATCTCCCTTTTTGAAGATAGGTATAATTTTGGCAGTTTTGAATTGTTTTGGGAAAATTTCTATAGAGATAGAAAAGTTACATATATACAGTGCTTTTTTTTCTGGGGTTATGCATACCCCTTAAAGATTTTTCCAGTTTCATATAGGAAAAAATCAATAATTTCCACAATTTGAAATCTGGAGATATTTGTGCCAAATAAAATAACGAAAGTGATATGCACATTGTTTGTATTACAGTAGGCTTAGCTATTTTTAGTGTTACATTCGTTATCTATAGCACGATTTTCGAGAGGTGGGGCCGGACATTAGCTCTGCAATTGGGAAAACAATGCATTAATGTTGCTGCACATGTCACTTTGTCTCAGCTATTTTGCAGTTGTATTTCATGTGTTAAATTATATGAGCCCTTGTGAAATTTACTCTGTATATATACATGTCAGATGGTCAGCAATAATATTGTGTGCCCTTATATTCATTCTTGTGTTGAACTTTAGCGTTGTGTATTAAAATATTTGAATTGAAATACTTTCTGTAATGCACTTTATTTGCCTTGGTAAACTTCTGGACGGCCGTTTCGCAGGTGGTGTTCCTGCATCATCAGCAGAGCGCCAACTGAGGTCTACTGGAGCAGGTGCTTTTAGGGTGTCTGTTATGGCGGGGGGTATAGTGGATATGGGGATTTCATTTGACTGTCTGCATGTATTATTGTGTCAAATAGCATGTGTGATCTGAAATTGAGTTGGTTGTTTAAAACCAATGTTGGGTGTGATTTTGTGTGTTTGTAGATTTTGAATTGTTCTAGTGTGTTTAATTTCATGCTTTTGCATGTGATGTGTAGTATTTCCATGTCTGTGTTTATGTTTTCATAGTTGTGGTCTGTTGTGATAATGTAGGTAGGCTTCACTATACCCCCACCGTCACAAGCACCTGCTTCAGTCTCAGTTGGCACTCTGCTGATGATGCAGGAACACGACCTGCAAAACGGCCGTCCAGAAGTTTACCAAGGTAAATAAAGTGCATTACAGAAAGTACAATTCAACTACCCTTATATGTTGTACGAACTGTCTCCAGATATAAAGGGCTATAAGTTTATGAATATGAATTTATTTGTTCTAAACAACAACTTTACATCAGCCCAAATTTCCACTTTAGAGATGGATCCGTACCTACCTTACGGTTTCTGACGGATCCATTTCAGCACATTACATTACTAAAATATATCGCACAGCAGTTCAACGTGTCTCAATTTAAACGTTAACGTTTGTTTACGTAAACAACTGGGTCTGCACACTATTCCCACTGCTGTTAGTTCAAGCCTACTCCACTCTTTGTGAACTGCCTAGAGAAATAATTTACGGGGCACTCGCTTCCCTGTATGATGGAGACGTGTGATTACATGTCATTTATACATTGGATAATATTAAGTCGTAACCCTCCTTCAACTACGAACTACGTTATGCTTTACTAAATGTTTAAAAAGGGCTATAAGTTGCATTCCCTTATGTGTTTGTGAAAAGCGCAAGAAACCCTGTGAGTGCATCATGGACTAACTTGCAGCTTAAAGGTGGAATTGATGTGTACGAACTGAGTCTGACTCAGAGTTCTTATGCATACTGTGTGCAATTCCACTTTAATTTTAAGTACATGAGTAAGTTTGGCAATGTTCCATCAAGTCAAAAGTGGAAGTACCCCTTAATTTTCTTTTAGGGGAAAAAAAAAACCTTAGCTTATGCTACCTAAACCCGTAGAGTTGTTTTAATGAAAAGTGTTTCCCTAGACGATATAAGAGAACTATATCAATTGTAAGTATACTGATAAAAATTATCTTGTATCTGTAAGACTCGCACTATGTTTTTGTTTTTTTGTTCTTTATTTATTGTATAATTTTTTATTTTTTATTGTTATTGTTGTCCTATGCCAGTGCTGCTGGTCTACAGGATTGCTAAATATTTCATATTTCATATTTATTTAATCCATTTTGACCGCAGTTCTGCGGTATAGGATACAATATAACAACAATATAACAAACTATTATAGTACAAGGGTACAAGAATAATATTAGAAATACATACATTGAAATATAAAGAGATACAAAGAAATACAAAGAAATACAGGATCAATACAACACTACAAAACAATAAATAAATAAATAAAAAGTGCAATGTGTAGGTCAAATAGTAGGTACTGAAAGATTATTTAAAGTTTTTGGCTACCTCAAAAAATTCATCATTTTTGTAGAAGCAGATTTGTTTTAGTTTCATCAGTACTAAGCCTTTAAAGTGTTACAATAAAAATAAATAAATAAAATACATCTTGCGCGATGAATCGAACTCTGTAAATTATGGCTCAGTTGGTAGAGCATCAGCACGGAAAGCCGAAGGCCAAGAGTGCGAATCCTGGCCTCAGAGGAATTATCCCCATTCTTTTTATGATTATAAACATCTATAGCTCAACGTAGGACATTTTCATTATTTCCTACGCGTATCTCCGATAAGCGTTTCATGATAGCCCGTGACTTTTCTGGCAGCACAGAACTGCCCGTAAATCTTCTTGGAACGTAAGTTCATTAGAAAGAATCATGGATTTGCGTTGATGGAACAGCTGTAAGGAAGGAATTCATAACGTGCGCATGCGTTTGGTGTGTAGTGACAGTTGTCGATTGTTGAAGGAACAAACCCACAATAGGTCTTGATAAGCAAGAATATTGGTTGTGACGTCAGAAACTAAACTTGTTGCCAAGTGATACTGGGGTCGAGGCTTCAAATGCAGATTGAAGCTTTGGAGAGAAGTGTAAGATAGTGTCAAAAGTTATGTGTTTTGGTAGTGAAGTATTAACGTGACTGGAACCCTGGAGGGCATAGCAGTAGTCCTGGAATTGCAATTTAAACGTTCTGAAAATGACTGAAACTGTTTTTAAAGGTATGACTGCCAACATTATTTACGCTTCTGCCATTAGGTTAGTTTGGGTATCACTAGATTTATGCCAAATTTTATGTTTCTTTCCTTCGTACATTAGTTAAGCCCAAAGCCACATTGTAATATTGTATGCAAATTGACTTCACTCTGAATTATAATTTACGAAAGTACAGTCTGTGGTTGCTTACGTCTTGTGGCTTGAAAACTAGCATTTTTAAATTCGGGTTTGTTTTTACTTTTCACTTCCGTATTATTATTTAATTAATCCGAAATTTCTGACGTTATGAGCGTCCAAATGTAAATTTTTGGTCAAATGAATGATTTTCGTCAATTAATTCAGTCAAATTAACGTAATTTAATTTCTAGGCCTTCATATGACGAGTGAATACATATCAGAACGTGTTGTTGTGAAGTCGTTGAAAGCAACCATAGTGGCACAGTGATGTTTTAACAAATAATTTTTTTGTAACGGCAAAGAATTTAATTGAGTGATCGAAATTTTACAATGATGGTAAAGATAAATGGTAAGTCACAATTTATTGCTCCGTAATATATTTTATTAGATGTGGCCTAGGCATATGTAGACCTATAAATAGGAAGGCTGGTAGTAGGTTGACTAGTGAACGTAATTTTCAAAATTTGTGAAGTGTTTAGGAGTTTTCCCATCCAAATATCCCAATAAGTGGTGCTTGAAGCATTTGCGTGCTAATTATGCTTCTGTGTTGACTTATCAGTTGTGGCATGATGCCATTAGGGTACAAGATATATGAGATTTTGTTATAGCCTTCTGCATGTTTATGTTAGGGTAATGTCTAATTTACGGTAGGCCTACATCAGAATGTCTAGTTTTAGATCAGTTTTTCTTTTGTAGATCTTGGAACTATGCAGTTTTTAATAATTTAATATGTTCTGTTTACGTACAAGCAACTCCAATTCCCTTTAGCCCATACTAGTAAATGATCAGTTTCAATGATGAATATTCCATTATTTCTGTGAGGTATGCTCTAAGTCAAGCTGCAAAATGTTTGGGCTGTCTTAACCATCCATTTGTGACATGTTGGGATTATTTCTAAAATTATAAAGTTCAAGTAGGCCTAATCTTCAGGTCAACTTGTAGCTAATAGTTACAGGATTATAGACATAGGCCTACTGGTTCTTCTGGAGGTTATGAGCCCAATATGTTATCTTTCTTTAGAGTGTAATAATCTGTTTGGTGCTGGAGATTGATAGGATGATACCTGAGGACATCTTAAAATAGGGACCATTTTGAGGCATGTAGATTTTGATTTCACGTGTGCTATATCCTTGAGCCTCGCTCAACACAGGATCTGCAGGACGAGATATCTACATCTACATGGTTTTTGAACTTCCAGTGTATGCTTCTATTCATGACTACAAGTTCTGAACATTCACCTGTAGTTCGTTTTCTTCTGAGCAGTTTTTTTAGTAGCTACATAGAGATCTTTCTCATTTGTGTGACTTGATGCTTTCTCAGTGTTGGAAGCAAACCTCTAACTCACCCGGTTGGAACCCCGAGAAACAGTAGCCTAATACATCTTTCTCATTTGTGAGGCTATTGCCATTTCATCTGCATGTTTTGACATTTGATGGTAGTAGGCCTACAACATCTGTTTTAGTGGCATCAAATGTGACAGTGATCATTAAAGTAAAGCAATTAAAAATATGTCTTTTGTAATTAGTAACAGTGAAACCAAGCGTTTATTCTTTTTCCATATTTTTTTCCTTTTCCATTACTGTATTGGTATTAATAAAATTCAGAGCGTTTCTATGCAAATATTGTAGCATATCCAGATGATTTCCTACTCAAAGAATGAGTATTATCAACTGTGAAGAATTTTCTTGCTTACTAGTACCAGTAACTTGTATTTTTACAAAAATGCCAGTAAGTTACTTACCTTATTTTATGGCTGTAGACCTAATTTAAAATTGTATGCCTACGTGATGTTCAGTTCTAAATTGCAATCTCTTTAAGTGGTGTACTGATCTTTCCAAGGAAGAAGTTTAGATTTCTGTAAAGTAGGTTACCTACTAATAGATAGGTTACCTGGTGTCTTGTCTTATCTTAAGGTTTGTCAACAGTTATTAGTAGGCCTATAGATTTATGCATTGGATCTGGATGTGATGGAAGTAAGAATTCACTTATTCATTGCAGGAAGCCTATGTCCTTTACAGCTATAGAATTATACATTCATTTTATTTTCTCAGTACATCTGTTTGCCAACATAACTATGTGGTGCAAGAGATTACACCGGATTTGTCACTTGAAACACTAGCGCAGTGAGAGGAAAATTAAAAAAATACTTTGGTCACAACATGAGAAAAACAAATTCATTGGAGAAAGATGTAATGCTCGGTATAGTGCAAGGAAATAGAGGAAGGGGAAGAAGAAGAATAAGATAGCATGCAGAAATATACAATGCCACCAGTCTAAAGTAGGAAGAAGTGCTAAGTGCAGTCAAAGATAGAGCCGAATGGAGGAAGCTTGTTGGAAGAATGTCAAGGGACAGAAAAAGACAGTTCGAGTAAAATTGGCTGGCATCCGTCTGCCGAGAAAATCCTTACAGGGATCGCATGCGATCTGATGGACCTACCTAGTGCTTGGTTAGTGACAAATGAAGCTAGGTTTGTGGCATTAGGCCAGGAACAGTGATAAGAAGCGTCAATGAAACTATTTAGAGCCAAAATCCTACCTGTCTTAACTTATGGCACTAAAATTCTGTAAAAGTAACATTTTGGAGATATGAGATCTCTTCTTAACATGTGATGAGCAAAACCACATGTGTCTTGATGATTTATGGTAGTTTAATATTGCTTTTCTTTGTTTTCCAGCTCCAAAAGCAAAGAAGTCCCCTAGTAATACAGATGAAGATGAGGTAAGTTAATTGTTTTTATGCTTGAAATTTTAGACATAGTGTGTATGCTTTTTTGATCATTCCAGTCCCAGATTTATAGGTTTATAAGTCATGTGTTTAACATAGATTTATGGCACATTAACACTTTGAGTGCTGAGTCACTCTGCAGTAGCCTTGCAAAAATTATTGGTGAATTTTGCAATGTTTCAAAATTTAAATTAAAAAAATTATACAGTTAATTATACAAAAATAACACTGATAAGGGTTGAAAGTCTGAAATTTTCTCTTTTAAATGGTGTATAATAGTATTAAATGCATGAATGGAATCTTTCTCTGATAATATAATTAAACATGACAAATTAGTGATAAAAAGTTGGACAAATAAACTGTAAAATGGAATTGTAGATTAGAAGTGTATTTAGAAGTTATAGGCCTATTTACAATGATATGCAATTCATCACACTGTACTGACATAACATCACAGTATTACCACACAAATAATCAAATTTAATATCACGTTTTAACAAATATATGCGTAACGACTAAATATAGGTGTAATAAATATAGGTGTAAAAGTATGTGGTAAACATGCTGCCAAATAAATCACATTGGTGTCTAAGCAAATTATAGAAAACACTTTCTAGCAGTAGGTAACGAAATAAAAAAATCGAAAGGACCAAAGAAAAATCCTATCAAATCACAAAACTCGAGAATGCATGGAAAGTATATGAGTCTCCAAAATCACAAAACTTAAGAATAAAGTGCATGGAAAGTATGAGTCTCCAATTTTTGCAAGTTTCTGAATCTTGTCAATTGATGGGATTAGCTGTCAAAGTGTTAAAGAACTCCAAGCGTAATTTAGAGCATCTGGGCCAAATTCCCTATTGGCCCTTTCACATCCATGTAGTACCTTCTCTACCTGGTTGTCAAGGTACCACCTGCCTGTCCTTAATGGGAAATCAAGCGTAACTAAATGAGTGTTTGGTAATGAAACCTCTTTCAAAGACCCTATAGAGTGTTTGCAGAGTGACAGGATTTTATCCTTCCATGCATTCATGATATATATATATATATATATATATACAGTGAGTCTCACGCAAAAGTTGGCCAATGACGTGGGTTTCTGCGTCGCGGCAGGCACAGTGCCAACTCCCGAGCGATCGAGTGAAATATCTATGCAAATAAACTGCGATCAATGTAATGATTCAGGTTCTCACATTTACAGTTAAAATTACAATGAAAATAACCACGTACCTCATCACAAGAGATGTTGGAAATGTTCTCCTTTTGGATCCACACAATACTGGCACCTTTTTAGGAAATTTTCTTTCACATGCCTAAGTTCAGCTGCCGAGACAGAGTTAATTTCTCTTGTGATAGGCCTATGTGATATTATCTTTAAGTTCTTCTAACAGTATGTGAATATTATTTATGGAGAAACTTTAAAAATAAAGTGTATAGGTCAATTTCCCATATATTAGAAGAACTTAAAGACAATATCACGAGAGAAATTAACTCTCCCTCGGAAGCTGAACTTATGCGTGTGAAAGAAAATTTCCTAAAAAGGTGCCATTAGTCTGTGGATGCAAGAGGAGGACATTTCCAACATCTCTTGTGATGAGGTACGTGGTTATTTTCATTGTAATTTTAACTGTAAATGTTAGAACCTGAATCATTACATCAATCGCAGGTTTATTTGCGTAGATATTTCACCCGATCACTTGGGAGTTGGAGCTGTGCCTGCCGCGACGCAGAAACCCGCGTCATTGGCCAACTCTTGCGTGGGACTCACTGTATATAGTATGCATGCATGCATGCCACTAGGCAGAACTAGATTAAACTCCATGGCTCTATATCCCAGGCAATAGACAAGACTGACTGCATAATCATTGCATCACCTATGTATGTCTTTCAGCTTTATTGACAGATTACATGATTGGGGGTTATGTGTTAGAATGCTGGCTCTCAGGACTGTATACGATGGTTTCTTTAACTAGCTCACTATTTCTTTATTCATGTAACTTAGTTCTTCTCATGAGGCTGAGTGCACTAGTGTTCCTTACCTTCTTGTCTCAGAAAATTCAGCGGATCTGCTCCTGCAGATCTTAATGAGAAATGATAAATCATTGGACCAGCGGGCCTATGTTCAATGTAGGTACTTTCAACTAGTAGGCCTACAGCTGAAATTTGTTTAATTAAATTTAGTTCAGTTGCAAAGTTTAGTTTTTGTTGTAGCAAGGGCAATGTGTGTTTCAAAGAAATAGCATGGAAACAAAATCTTCAAGGCAGTTATGATTGTCTCTCTCGCTTTTTTTTTTGTTAAGGAGGTGAGAAGTGATACAGATCGTTTTTAACCTAAGATCTTCAATATTCTCTGTATAGGGATGGTGGGTTTTGCGTTTGCAATAAATTGAAATGTAGGTTATACAGTTCATAGTTACAAAGTGTAAAATAGGACCAAATTGTATTTTTGAGACATAAATGTTCATAACCTAAGAAATCAGGATAGAATTTCTGGTTTCGAAATAGTCTGAAGGCTAATCTTGTCAATCTTTTTGACTTCTTTATATTATATTTCTTAAAATATTGCAAACATAGATGTCTAGGTTTTGTGTGTGGTGGTAGTACCCTGATCCCTAGTTACAACACACTGATACTCACATGTGGACAGTGATGTGTCTAGGTCAGGGACGGGAAGGAAAGCACTGGAAGTGTGAAGTTACCCTCCCTCTCGTCCCTACCACTGTCTTTCAATCACAGATAGAGATAAGTAAACCGGTTCTTTCTGGGATTAGTCGCATGACAGATAGAAAGAATAAGGAAGGGGCGAATGAGGGGTAGATCATTTCACACATCCAGTGCATTACTTCCCGAGCCTGGTCTAGGTGAAGGTAAATTGGCTTTGTAAATTTGATCATTTCATGTGAAAGAAGACCCACAGTTTCTGGGTTGAAATTTGTATTAGTATGACCATAAATTTATTTCAGCTTATTCATGAATATTAAAATTGGATGAATGAAATGGGAATTTAGCCTCAGATAAGCCCTAATATGTTGGAGTTTCTTTAGAAGCCCAGGAAAATATTCTACAAGTTAGTATGAGGATAAAAGCCTACTAGTCTATCGATGAAGCTCTCAGAATTTCATAACTCAAAAGATTGTGGTGATGATCATATCATCACACAATAGTGAGAGTGATACAAGATGGGATGTAGATTGGAAATTGTTTCTGATAATCATCATGTTAGCACATCAATTTTTTTTTCTTGGAATTTCAGGCTAATGTAGGCCTATGAATTGAGGCTACAACTTACGGTACTGTAACAGAGAGGTAAATGTAATTAAAAAAAATCACAACTCGTTGTACATAATATCCTTTTAGCTGTAATCTTTCATTATGCTTTATGATTTGATTTGATTTTGTCCAGTCGATCGGAACATACTACATGTTATGCGATAGGCCTACACCAATATAATTACAAATAAGAATATGAGTTTACGGTTATGAGAAATGTGTGCAATGTGAAAATTTTGCTGAAAAATTATGATAGGGTCTATCCATGGAAATGTGGACATAAAGGTTAAAATTTTAAAAAAATCTTAATCTGTAAATTTCAAACAGTATGAGAATATACTGTTAATGTTAAATGCCTTTCATACATTTTCTGAGTTAAAATGTTGACATTATGAAAATATAGTCTCAAATATGTAATAAATTTTATTTCTTACCCATTACAAAAATGTTGTCATACTGGTACCCATTACAAAAATTTTGCCACACCCGTTACAAATATTTTAATTTCTTGTTTTTATTCTTATTTCAATGCCATACTTTGTAAGAAGGAACTTTACTATCTTAACTACAGTAAGAATGTTTTTCATTCATTGTGTCTTTCCAAATCGCAGAGCTTTATTGTTACTGTCAACAAGTCAAAAGTTAAGTCCACATATGGTTATGCCTGTTACAGCGTTTTAGATAATTTATTATTCCAGTCATCTACCAGCCTTTGAAAAATCATTTTATCATCATGATTAATTGAAGCCTATTTGTATCCTCTGATATATTTTATTTCAGTTTATGAATAGCAAGTAATTTGTAAAGACATTTTTTATCATGTATATGTCACCTTCATTACAATGGATTGAATTATTATGCAGGATGTGATATGGATTTAATGCGGGCAATAAATTATTATTCTGCTCCATGTTGGGGCTGATACAGAGTATTATTTTGAGGATTTATACAGGTTCAAATCATAAGTGCACAATTGTGACAGTCCGATCTCTGCTAATTCACAGGCATGTTAAAGAAATACTGTGGGACTAAATTTGTTGACCCATTAAAGCTGTCGGCCTGGGTGGTGCTGTTGATATAGTGCTGTCTTTCTGTGCCAAAGGTTGCTGGTTCGAACCCTGGCCCTGATTGGAGTCATTTATTTGTGCATAAATAAGGCAGGCTCATGTCTGTAGATTTACACCATTGTTGAATAGGGATTCTAGGATTGGGTGGAATATCCCTCATGGGTTTTTCAAGGGCTTAACAGTACATCATTCATGGACACTGCAATTCTTTGAAAAAACTTGTTAGGTCTCAAACCCAGCTAGAGGAAAACCCATAATTTGAATTCACGACTTTAAAAATGTAAGTATTTTATGAAAGATCTAAAATTTGAATCCACAACTTAAAAAATGTAGCCTAAGTTTTTTATGAAAGATATAAAATATAGCAACTATTCCCTGGTGAATGCAGTGGAGTCCCAGAAACATGGTTTCCTTTAATTCAGTATTAAGTTATGTAAACTACAGAACTTTGTAACAATGGTAAATGCATTATTATTATTATTATTATTATTATTATTATTATTATTATTATTATTATTACTGTGTTATTATTATTGTTTGCGGGTGTGTGTTTCCAATGCCAATCTCGTTGCCAAGGTGTTGGATTAGGGGTCTGCGCTGAGGTGAATGGATGGTGATGGAGTGGTCTATTTTTTCAAGTTGTATACCACTAGGGCGGGCCACACAGATGAGTGTGTGTAAGGTGGTTTGTGTAGTGTAATGTTGGTATGAGTGTGATGGTAAAGTGAGGAAGGTTGGGTAGGAAAACCTGATGCTGGCATTAGCCTGCTCTTGTTGACACCAAGGGGTACGCCAGGCCTAATGTCCCCATCCGATGGACAAATCACTATCAGCAATGACAGCCTCCAAATCATATGCACTGGTGAGAGGTTTGGGATTGAACCCAGGTTATTTGGTGCACAGACTAGTGACTGGAAGCTGTACACAATCACCTCTTCTAAATCCAGTCCTTGGGGTCAGATTAAAAAATCTGCTTGTACCGAGATTTGAACCCAGGCTGCTAAGGTGGAAGGCAGACTTGCAGTCAACTATGGTGTATTATTATTATTATTATTATTATTATTATTATTATTATTATTATTATTAATCTGGTAAGGGTTTTAAAAATTTTCCCCTTTTAATTTGTGATTTCAAAGCCTCCCCCCTTTAAAAAAAAAAAAAAAAAAAAAAAATCCTCAAAGAGTGCCACCACCTATTCAGACTCCAATGCAGTAGTTTAGCCATTTATGTGGTATTGATTGGAAGAATTTTTTGCATTAGGTAGTGCAGTGTCATATCACAACTACTTCATAATTGTTCGTACACAATCTTTATGAAGTAGCTTAATTGTGACTTTTGCAATTAAGAAACATAGATAATTAATATTTTTAGTGAACTGAACAGTATTTCATAGTTAAAACAGCTCAATTGGAACCATGGAATTTGAATTATGTGATTTAAATTCACATTGGATCATGAGGTTTTTGAAAATACCGTATTTTTACTCGAATTTAATGAGCACCCCGATTTTGAAACTTGAAATCATAAAAAAAAAAAGAGTTTGTTGGCGAATGTAATGCGCATCAATGGTAGGATAGGTATTTTATTTGGAATTTTGTCATAGTATTAAGGGAATAATGAACCACCATGTAAACATTTGAAATTACCATTAAATTTAACTGCCAATTTACGCTTCAAAACTGTAGTGAAGCATCATTCGTACAGTTTTAATACTTCATTTTTGTAAAACTTGATAATGTAAGATATATAGAAATAAATAAATAAAATTACTTACCTAAGATAAAGAAAGTAACAAGATAGAGCTTGAACTGGAGAGAGGTCTATACTTTTGTACATCAGTTTAATTTGCATTGAATACATTGAATTTTTTTTACATGGTTTTATCCAATACCACTATAATAATTAATTGAATCAATGTTCAATAAGTCATTCATTTTTCCAGTGATATCCCTTTTGTAGGATACATACCAGAGAATTAATTTTCTATAATATTAGTTTAAAGTGAAATACTATACAAGATTTTATTGTTTTTTTGTTATACGAGGGGCATACTGAAAGTCGTAAGCAACATTTTTTCACAACCTATCTTTATTTTTAAGTGAAACCAAGTGTATCATCTCAATCTACAGACCTTTCTTTCACTTTTCCACATAATTTAGTTTTTTTTTTCACACATGTTTCCCATTGTTCTGCAAGTTTGAAAATACCCTTGCGATAAAATTCCGTTCCAGCTACCTGTAGACACTGACGCACTGCTTGCCGAATATCCGAATGGCACCCCCCAACTACCATCTTTTCGGTTTTGTGAAGGAACAGATGCGAGGCCAACGCTAGGAGACACTGGAGGATATTCGGCAAGCAGTCTGTCATTGTCTACAGGCAGCTGGAATGGAATTCTATCGCAAGGGTATTTTCAAACTTGAACGATGGGAAACATGTGTCCAAAGAAAACGGAGACTATGTGGAAAAGTGAAAGAAAATTCTGTAGATTGAGATTATGTACTTGGTTTCACTTTCAAATAAAGATTAAGGTTGTGAAAAAATGTTGATCACGACTTCCAGTATGCCCCTCGTATATTAGTTGAAGGGAATTTATTATAATTGTCAGTAATTTTTTGATGAGTTGACTGCATAAAGTGAGAAACTTGAGGTCTGGAATTCTGGCAGTAAGCATATGATAAATATTACAAAAGCATCCTTTGGAAAGTAATTAGTTTTCCAATAGGCCTATGTCCCTATAAGCACTTACTGGTTGACTCATTTGGACATATTCCATATTGCATTTATGCCACATGGCACCTTGTAGAAGGTCAGTAGTATATATTAAATCGTCACCGTGAAGGACAGTCATCAAATGTGTTCATAAAATGAAGTTAAATAACTTTCTTTTAATGTATGGTCGTTTGCTTGGCATTAAACTATCTATTAGTAGCTAACATGAAATTTAGAATAGGTAAGACAAGTGACAAAAGCATCTGTTGTTAGCCTGTGCCAGGAACGAATCCTTCATATACTAAAAGTTGTCAAATACATTTATAACAAATCTGTTTTGCCTAAGCCACTCTGCAATCACCTTGGTCTACCTCAGATTATACAATTCCATAACTAGTGTCTGGAATCCAACTTTTTTCCTTACCAAACTTTTTATTTTATTTTATTTGTTTATTTATTTATTTTATTTAGATTAGAACTTATTTTCATTTCTTTCTTACTTTTCTATCCATTTTGTCATTCCCCTTATTAATTATTGAAGGGCTCAATGAAAGAAGTTTGTTGCTCAGCTTCTTTTACGTCAAAAATTCTCTTAAATGTAGGGGAAGAAATCCTCTTTGGTTTGAAATATCATGTATTTATAGTTTAGTTTATGTTTGATCATTACATGATATTGGACACATCAATGTAACTTAAGTGTTTTTAAAATTACATCACCATATAAGCAACTTTTATTAGTATGGCTCTCAGTCGTTTGTGCAGGGTTTGTTAGTAACATTTTAATCTTTCCCTTTGTGCATTCCTCGTTTGAATGTTATGCTCGTATTATTAGTAAACCTAGGGGTTAAAGTATGAGAGGATTCTTAATGACTAGACTTATAGATTACATATAAAGTGGATGTAGTTGAATATGTATGTAAAAGTATGTGTAAATAAAATGCTATTCTATTCTATTAGTAAGACTGTATGTACCTACAGTAGAAAATCCTGTTACAAACTACTGTGAAAGAGAAGGTAAATGTACCTAATGTAACATTTCAGCCTTTCTTATAATATGGGAGCAATCAAAACTGTAATTAGCAAATACATATTCTTTTGCCTGTATAAAGTGCTTAAAATATCTGCAAATAGTGCACTTTGAAAGACTGAATGTTTTCCATATAAAGGCCTGTTAATCCAGGAATTTGAGAAAATTTTTGTTGATTAAAGGGTCCATTGAAACAGGTTTTACTGTATAAATTTCACAGTATGATTACATAATCCAATAGAGGATTGCAGCCATAAGCTGCTAGTTGATCAGTATACATCTTTGACCACCTCTTCTTCTTACCCTGTTTTACGTAAAATTATAGTATTATCAGATATTGAATTATCTTTCTGTACTCCTCAACTTATATACTTAACAGAGTTCAAGGTCCATACAAAAGGCCACCATAGGCCAATGTGCCATATGCTAGAGCTATCTGTAGACTTGTTACACTTGTGACTTACCTGCTTGCTGCCAGTTTTGTAGTTAACTACCGGTGTAATGATGTGTCACTATCCTCACACTTGTTGCATAATTCTATTATTTTGTAAACATTGTAAAGAGATAAGAAACTTTTGTTTTTAATTACATCTCAACAGTGTGATATCTTCTTCTATCAGACGTACTGACTAGTAGCTTGGAAATATCTTGTTTACACTTATTATTACAACATGCGTAGTTCAATTAGATATAGAAGCATTAAAAGAAATTGAACCTTTTAAAGTGAATAAAGTAACCTAAAAGTTTTGCAATCTGTAATGTAATTACAATATTAATTATTTTAAAATGGGAAAGACAGAGTCAGAGTGAAAAATTCAATGCCACAGCCTTCATTTGAACCAGGATCTTTGGCTGTCCATGCCGCCACTCTACCATTGAGCTATCATGGCAACATGCCAGTACAACATTACATTCTCCAATTGACTCCCATCTATGGCATTGAATTTTTCAGTCTGACTCTACCTTTCCACCTTCGCCTACACACAACATGAAAGAATTATCATTCAGTTTTAAGATATTTCAAAATCATACGGCTGAATTCAAGCTTGAGATATACACTTAGAAATAGTGTCATTAAGGTTCTTTCTTCGTTTTTCTCATTTTTAGAATTCAGTGTTACTGCAGTAACTATTCGGCATGATATTTTCCTTCGTCTGAACAAGTTATAGCAGGACTTCTATTGCCTTCCTTCTATTTCCCCTCCCATGAGACAGTCCTATAAGTCTTCCTATACTAGGTGTTGAAAATGCTCTCTGATTGTTGTCACAAATGATCTAAGGAATTTTCACTTAAGTGTGCAAATTCGTAAAATGATTGAATTTCAGCTCCTTTGCTCTCTTCAAATTTAATTACCATGTGTGGGTAATGTGTGCATTACAGCTTTCTTAGTACCAACTCACAAATAAAAATTTCATCTCCAGATAAAGAGACTTTCAGCCAAAAGCTCAGCTGCCTTTTCTCTTATGTCCAAAGGTTACTCCAATCAGTACGCCATATCCTTAAAACCAGTTATTTATTAGCTTTGGTAGTCATTTAATCTGTTGTTTGCATATGCATATGTGTATGCGATTATGCTTGGGGTGAAATGCTTAGCCTACTTTTCTCTACTGCTGAATACAGGTATGGAATTGTGTGTTATTGCATTTGTTAGCAAGAATCTTGTTAAAAATTCAAGCAAACTGGGTCAGTAAACCATAGAAAAATACATTAAAATTACTGTATAAAATTAGTACTTAAGTTTCTGCTGCCACTGTCGTTAATAAAATTGTTATAGCTGTCTGGGTTAAGCCACATCACATATCCCTGCAAGACAGTTGACTGAACATCAAGGAAACTAATAGCTGTGTTATGCTGAAGCAAACAACTAGCTCAATACACATTTCACCTTTAATTTAGAGCATGCAAGAATGGAAAATGGAGCAATAGAACAAATGCGCTGAAAAGTTGTTGGGACCATAGTATGGCCTATGGTCGAGAGTTTCAGGGGTGGTGGTGGAGGGCCAAAAAAGAAAGAAAAAAAATGTCGAAATCTGACGTTGGTAACATACTGTAATATCCTGCTGAGTGTGGACTCAACAAACAGTTTGTTTTTGTTGGATAAAAAAAAAAAAAGAAAAAGATGATGAAATCTCAAGTGGTGCTATAATTGAAATAAAATTTCAAGCAGAAAGTAATGTCAGCTTGTTGACATCGGGGAATGTAGCAGACTATAAGAAGGCATTTCAAGAATATTGTATTTTAGTATGCTCACTGACCTGTAGTAAATGTTGGAAACATCCTTATTTTACAGGATATAATATTGAGATGGGTGTAGCATGCATGCTTCACTTCTTGTATAATTACCTGAACTAGTTTCGAAGACCATCGTCATTCATAATCATCAGATTATTAGATTAGCACCAACTGCCGACTAGACGTTTGTGTTAGCCTCTCGGGGAAGTTTGCTGCATTTGGCGATGAGAAATTCATCTGTTGGAATGTCGACATTCCAACAAATGAATTTATAGCTTCACTGTGTAAACTTCCAATATATTTTTTAAGTAATCTTATTTGTCTCTTCTTTGTTGTTACAGGTCCCTGCGACAGTATCGAAGCGTCCTCGGACCGCTGAAGACTTCTATCTGTTTTGCAAATTTATTTTGGAGTATGAGAACTATGAACAAGAGGTATGTACCACTGCTAAATTTTATCTGACTGTAAGTTACATCCAAAATTGATTCAAGTTACAAAAGAGACCTGGAATTTTTCTGTGCTCATGTGACTATGGTAAGAGAAGCAGGCATCACAAACAATGAATGAATATTTATTGTAACATTTTCCGTTTTTAGGAATACAATGAGAATTCAGGGAGCCCTCTGGGAAGCACAGGGAGTGTAACAGATAGTATAAAGTCAGAGTCTCCAGCAGGAAATGGTCCAGAAGACAAGAAAGGTTCGGAAACAGGTATGTTGTAAAAGTATTGATATTCTTGTACAGTAAGTATGAACAGAAAGTAATTTTATTTGTGCTAATAGTTAACTCTGTTGTACTAATGTTTGTGTTGTGCTTGATCCCTCATAGTTTACGAAGTGCTAATCACTTAGCTTTTAATTCTTTTTAATTTACAGTTGTCTGTAGAAGATTTCTAGAATGACCAAATTTTTAGTTAAAAAATCCACTAACAAGAGTGGTCCTCTCTATGCTAATTGCTTTGTACAATGTGATAGGCCTAGGTCAGGGGTGCTCAAACGGTCGATCGCGATCGACAAGTCGATCGCGAGTGCTTTTTGAGTAGATCTCGAGAAGAAAAAAAATTTTAATAAGTAGGTAGGTAACTAATAAAATAACACTGCTTGCGGCAAAAGGTGGCTTTATCAAAGGAACGCGCGGCACTTGTCAAAGAAAAGCCGCGTTGTTTCTAGACTAGACAGTGGAGTCTAGTCTAGAAACAACGAGAGACAGTACAGTCTAGTTTCGGGCGGCGCGTTTGACGGGAACATTCGAGACTTTCGTTCACGCCGATATAAATGTTGCGCCTGCAGGAATTGGAGTCATTCTGAATTGTAACTTGATGGCGATACTACGTCGATAAGTACAAAGTTTATTATTAAATAGTGGAAAATGAGTGCAGTGAAGAAATCTAAAACGTATCATTTTAATAAGGATTGGGAGGAAGAATTTTTCTTTTGTATGGTGAAGGATAAGTGCATTTGTGTTATTTGTCGTGCGTCAGTTGCAATACCTAAGCGTGGTAACTTAGAGAGGCATCATAAAACGGTTCATAAAAACTATGAAAAGGATTTTCCGCCACAGAGTGAATTAAGAAAACTAAAGGTACGTGATTTGATATCTTGTTTGAAAAAAGAACAATCCATGTTCACAAGACCAGTCAAACAATCAAAAGCTGCTACGATCGCGTCATTTAAAATATCTCATATATTGGCGAAACACAAGAAACCATTCGAAGATGGATCGGTGGTGAAGGAAGCATTTATTGAAGCGGGTGAGACTTTATTTGGAGATTTTAAAAATAAAACAGAAATCATGTCTGCTATTAGAGAACTTCAGTTATCTCGTCCGACTGTCACAAGGCGTATTGAAGTCATGAGCCAGGACATCGCAGATAAACTAAAACATGATATCATGGAATGTACATACTTTTCTTTACAGTTCGACGAATCCACCGATATGACAGACACTGCCCAGCTGTGTATTTTTATTCGGATGGTATTCAATGACATGTTGGCTAAGGAAGAATTTTTGACAATCATACCTCTGAAGGGGAAGACCCGTGGCGAAGATATATTTGACGTTTTCTTCAATTTTGTAAAAAACTACGAGCTACCAATATATAAATTAGTGTGCATTACAACCGATGGAGCACCAGCAATGACTGGAAACAAAAACGGTTTTGTGGCATTGTGTCGAGCTAATGAAGAATTCCCTTCATTTTTTTCATTCCATTGCATTATACATCAACAAGTTTTGTGTTCAAAAGTTTTAAACACGGAGGAAATTATGGGCATTGCGACAAAAATTGTGAATTCCATCCGTGCACGTAGCTTGCAACGGCGGCTCTTTCAGTTGCAGTTGGAAGATAGGGAGTCAGCTGAACACACTGATTTAGTTCTTCACACGGACGTCAGGTGGTTGAGTCGCGGAAAATTCCTAGAAAGGTTTCAAGAATTATTGCCCGAAATAACAGCTTTTCTAGACGAAAGAGGTGATGACACTCAGATTTTGAAAAACGAAAAATGGCTAAATGATTTGGCATTTTTGACTGACATCACAATGCACTTAAACACCGTTAACTTGGAGCTTCAAGGTAAAGGAAAAACTATTATTGAGATGATTAGCGCAGTAAACGCATTCAAAAGTAAATTGCAACTTATGATAGATCAACTGAAAAGAAAGGATCTGAAACATTTTCCGTCTTTGAAAGCAAGGATTCCTCAGTTGAATTATGATACGTATGAGGCTGAATTATCAAATATTTTGGGACAATTCGAAATGCGTTTTCATGATTGCAGTAAATTGGAAAATATAGCATCATTTATGAGTTATCCTTTTTCATGTAAAAACATTGAGGAATTAGCTACTGAAATAGCCAGTCAGTTTAATATGAACTCATGTTCTGTTGAAAATGAGTTGGTGCAGATTATATCAGATATACATCTCAAAGCTACAGCATCTGATACAAATTTCTGGTGTTTTATATCTGAAGATAAATATCCGAATGTAAGGCAAATCGCCCTTCAACTGACGGCATTTTTTGGGTCAACTTACTTGTGCGAGTCTGCATTTTCTGAAATGAAGATAATTAAGTCAAAATATCGCAATCGACTAACTGACGATCATATGTCATCATGCTTGCGATTAGCACTCAGTGGTTACGTACCATCTTATGAAAAGTATGCTGAGGACATGCAGTGCCACGCTTCAACATCCAAAGCCACTCCTTAGTTAAGTTTAACACCATATGTAACTCTTTTGTTTTGTAACAACCAATAAACTCGCAATTTTGAATAACTATGAGTTTTTTCATTGATATTGTAGAGAAGAACCTAACTAAACCTAACCCAAACCTTGACTAAAATAATGTACCTATACTGCGCAGAAAGCTAATATCTATATATGCTACGGTACGCCCTACCTAGGTAGGTAGGGTGTATCGTGTATGTACGACAACCCTGCATCACACACACTTGCAGTCTCTCAGAGTCGATCGTAAGTAGTCTAAAAATATTGAGGTAGATCGCCAGCAGTTCAAGTTTGAGCACCCCTGGCCTAGGTCATACAGGAATTTGCAGTACAGTAACCACTTTTGACACAAAATTCTGAAATGTACATCTGCCATGAGATGCATCTTAAAGAGGAAATATGGGTCAATAATAAACATTCCATATGTAGGCTATTGAACTAATAAGCAGCCTTACAAAATCACTTTGTCCTTATTAAGAAATTTTTGATATCCAAAAATGTTAAAAATATCTTTCATATGCATCTTCATGATGTGATATAAGGTTAGTTGTCATTATTTGAATCTGTACATTTTGCTGTGGTTTGCTAAGGGAAGCATTGTTTCATTGTGTAATTTAATGTTATGTGCTTAAATATTTGGTGAAAGTGTACCTTTAAATATCAATAAGTTCATGTTGTAGCTATTGTGCTTTGTATTGCTACTAGCTCCAAAGTCAGGGAATATTGTCTCTCCTAGATGTTTGCGAGTTGCATACTTGTTGCTACCTACAAAGGCGGTTTGTTTGAACTTTCTAAAAACATTCAGACTAACATTTCTTTCTGTGGGATGCTTTTGTTAAAAGGAAATTATGAATAATTTTAACAAGCAAAAGTCAATTGCAACCCTGTATTAACAGTTGAGTGTAAATAACAAACCTTCTTTATGGTTATTTAGAAGTACATAAAAGATCTAATCTTTATGTTTACAGTGCCTCCTTTTAATTTGACTTTGTATTTACCTTCCGGTAAATTGTGGCACTCTTGGTCTTTATCTCGTAGTTTATTGTACCTGCAATAATTAGTTTTACAATGTGACATCTAAAAACATTCTAGGATATCCTTCTCAGGTCCTGATAAAATCTTACTGTACTAGTTTACACAAAGTTCAGTATGAATGGGATATTAATTTAAAAATAAACTCCCGAGGTCAGCACTGGTTGAAATCTGATCTGATCTGATTTCCTATATCCCCTATGTTGGGGCGAAGGGCCTCCAAGTGGAGGTTTCTGTTACCTATTTGAATTTTGTTATGCTTATTTTCCGAGAGAGGGCAGAGGGACAGGTGGTAAACCCGGAAACTAAGGTATTACTTGGACGTGAAAGGGCTGAGAAATTTTGTCCAGAGGCTCTAATTTAGGCTTGCCGTAAATCTACGACACGGGGCCCCCCCAGCTTATAGTACCTCCCGGAGGACTCCGTGCCCAGGATTTCTACGTCCTGAAAAATCCATCGGGTTTGATCCTGAGACCACTGGTTGAAATAGTAGTCACTTTTTAAAACACTTCATATGTCCCATGTCTATTTAAATATGATTTCTTGTAGCTCGTATGGATCTGCATGTACTGAATATTTTATATACAAAAATAGTATTGTTTCAAGTATGTATCATCATAGGGGAGTACTCCAGCGTTCCTTGATGGAGGCAGTGGTGGCAGTGTAGCTACCATTGTTCATTGAAATTGGCCATTTTGATAGATTTACACTGGAAAACGGGTTCTGAGCTACTACAGCAGTACTGCACTCAGCATAGCGTAGTATAGAAAACATGGCAGTAATAACATGGTTTCAGAGTTTTAGAGTATTCAGATTTGTCTGTATACATAAAAACACATTAACTTTCTCATAGTTTTTCTTCCTTCTTGTATCTATGGTGTAAGTCATTTTTCACCAGAGTAGTTCTAAATATGGCCATGCTAAAAGCTGAAAGGCAATAAATGTGTGTTGGGTGTAATGGGAGGGGCATGGTCATTTTCGATCAAATAGAATATCTACTGCCTAGAATACAAAAATTTGAAACCTTTACATTTACAGGTTTCTTCGGTAAATATTGGGAGGTTGTCTTCAAATTAATTATAAGTTCGCTGCTCTAAGAATCGAATTCTCTCTCATTCATGAATTACACAGATATGTTTTAGCATAGACAACGTTGTTGCTATGGTTCTGATCACAAGTCTTGTATTTTGTAAGTGACGAAATATTTAGGCATGGGGATGTGCTCCAAAGAGAATATTAACTTAGTGTATGGTATTTGCGTGCCTTGAGTACTAGTAAAACCCAGACTAATTCAGCCATACAGATTCCTTTTTTGTTTAATTAAGGAGTCTTTTTTAATTTAGAAATTTGTGTTGCTAGTGAGACATTTCTACCACACTTCTTTGTGTTTGAAATAACTGGCAGAAATGATTTCCGTAATCTTGAATTATTTAAAAATTCCATGACAAATGTTTTATATAGACTTTTATGTTTGTACTGACTTGTACCGTACACACTGACTGTGGGTGGTGACTTAATTTCCCCTTACTCGTATTTGATGTCATGTCTTCTCTCTTCTCTCTTCAGATTACTTTTCCTCTTACTACTCATTATATGACCCTTTCTCATATTCTTTCTTACCCTTACATTTTTAAACTTAACTTCTCTCATTCTGTTTACACTCTTATCTCCTCTTCCATTTTCTCCATTTTGCCACCTTATCTCTCTCTCTAGACACTTATGCTACTCAGTTTATATTTCAATTATCTAGACTGCTATCACTTATAGACACCTCTTTTTCGCAAAGTGCAAAATACAAAAATGTTTAATAAAACATTAACAAATTCAGCTAAAAATGCTGAAACAATTATTCATTTTTCAGCTGAATCATGACATAATTAACTAGGTTATGTGAATTACATTGGAAGCAATTTAAAGGTGGCAACCTTAGATGGAGGCAATACCCATCAGTATTATACCAAAAACAAGAGTTCATTTGCATTTTTCAAACAAAACCTAGCTACAACAATTAAAATTAATGTTTAGTGAAGCTTTTATTCCTTAAAGATTCTAACAAAAATAGTGAAATTGTTGAAGAACTTAAATAAAAGTAGCAAAAAAAAAAAATACTGAAATTACTAAAATATTTACAAAATCTGGTGAAAAAAATTTACTGACAAAAATAGATGCTTGTAGCTAGTGTGATAATTTTAGTGTGTGTAAGGAACCATAAAAGGTTTTCTCAGGGGTGCCCCCTTTTATCACATTCACATATAGGCCTACCAATTCTGCACTGTCTTTTTTAATCAGCCATAATCTATGGAGTCACTGGCAAAAAAAGACATTGTTCCTAAAGGTAAGAGTAACAGAACAAATTTCCCCCCCCCCCCCTCCTTTCAGACCTCACACTCGACTTGCCATTATCTAATTTATACTTTAGTCCTACTTTGTTGCCTTTTTCTCTTTTTCTTCTTTGAGGAATAGAGAAAACAGCATGTTTAAACATTAAATTTCTTCCTTCCCATCTCTTATGTCAGTGTATAATAGCAGAGTTATTATATATGTAGTAGAAAGCCTTATCATGATACGTATAAGGGATGACCGTGACTTGACATTACATACCGTTAAAAAGGGTTAAGTGCTAGGTCAGTTTCTGTGTGTTCTTTAAAGGAAATACCACATAGTGTAACTTTCTAACAGTAACTGCAGTGTTTTCTGTTACCAGTACAGTTTAGGATTTTGCCACAGCCAAATCTGTGATATGGCTTCTCTCCTCGAAGGCAGTGGTTCAAACCCCAGATCTTCCTGTGGGATTGTGTCTACAAAGTGGCTCAGAAAGATGTCCAAGTGCTTGGGCAAGATACAGGTTTGACACCAGGAGCCTGTTTGTTGGCGTCCTGTATGGTAACCTTACGGTAGAAAACATAATGTATGTACAGTATACTTATGAGGGAATGATTAATCAAAAGCAGGAAGTGATAAATCTATCAGTGACTAGTAACTGTTGAAGAAATAACCATGCATTGGTAGCTGGTATGATTTTAAGGCATATACATATAAGAAAGGAACCTGTGTAATTGGGTCTTCGTATTCCAAATTTATAAAACTTACTAATTACAATCAGTTTAATCTGCCTCTCTTAAACATAAAATTACAAGCGCCAGTGTAATACAATACAAAGAATAGTCAGATAAAATTATAAATTGTAAAAGTTATAATGTACTGGTATTCTTGAAGTTTCCAAATGGCCTAGACAGTGCCTATCGGCAGTTCACCCATCTTCAGCTCCTTAACCTTCCTTTTGCGGAGATCCAGAGTGTTGAATCGTTGCATGATACATTATGATTTATCAGTTATAATAGTTCAGGAAATAGAGGAAGAAAAAAGGGGGTTACCTAGCAAAAGATCAGGTAATTCTAATTTGTTTGATATCAGAACCACCCGACCTTTTGTAAGGTAGAACATCTCTATTCTCTGGACTATAATGTAACATTCAATCTTTGGAACTCCACAAGAAAGGATATTATGGAGCTAAAGATGAGTAAATGGTCAATATACATTGTCCAGCCCATTTGGAAGCTTCAAGAATATTTTATAGCTTTTACATTTAAAAATTTTGTCATACTACTGTAATGTATTCTATTATATTGGATATTGTAATTTTTCTGTTTACATGAGGTAAATTACAAATTCAGAATACAAAGGATTTGGTGAACTTAATAATACAGTAAATTTCTCCCTCGTTGGTAGAGGAAAAAAAAAGAAATTTATTAACACATAACTTTGAAATTTTAGACTACGAGGTCTGATTGGAAAGTTTTAAGAATGGGCTTGTAATTTCACAATGGTGGTACTTACATGCTACTGTGGTGCATCTCCTTCAAAATAGTCCCCTTCTGACTGAACACACTGACTCCAACGGTGTTTCCACTTTTGGAAACATTCCTGGAAATTTTTTTTCTGAAGTGTGTTAAGGACGCTCTCCGTATTTGCCTGGATGTCTTCAATCGAGTCAAATCGCTTCCCTTTCAGTGAAAATTTCATTTTAGGAAACACGTAGAAGTCCGCAGGGGCTATATCAGGGGAATAGGGCGGTTGTGGAAGCACAGGACTTTGGAATTTGGTAAAAAATTCCACGATTGAGAAGGCACGATGAGCTGGCGCATTGTCGTGGTGGAGCACCCAACTCCTGTCTTTCCACAATGCAGGCCTTTTCTTCCGCACATTTTCGCACAAACGCTCAAGGACACATTTGTAGTATTCCTGGTTAATTGTCTGTCCTCTAGGGGTAAATTCATGGTGCACAATACCGGTAGAATAAAAAAAAAATCACCAACATTGTCTTCACATTTGACCGACTTTGACGTGCATTTTCCGGTTGTGGTGAACCTGGACTCTTCCACTGCGAAGACTGAACTTTGGTTTCAGGATCATATCCATATACCCACATTTCGTCACCTGTAATTGCCCTATTTAACAAATCTGGGTCATTTTTAACCCAATTAATCAGTTCTTGGCACACTTCAAGTCGGTGTTGTTTCTGGTCATTTCACAACAATTTTGGAATGAATTTTGCGGACACTCTACGCATGTTCAGATCTTCAGTTAAAATTGACTGAACTGATTAGTATGAATGCGAAGTTATTAAAAACCGTGGCACAACTGAATAGTAAAAATAAAGTTTAAAAACACTTATGCACCACTTAAGTCACAGATAAAATCAGGACATGTTTCATCGCGAACTTTCACAACATTTTCATTCGTTTTTGAAGTGGAAGGACGGCCGGACCGTGGTTCATCTTCAAATGATTCGTGGCCATTTTTAAATCTGTTGAACCACACAAAAATATTTGACTGGCTCAGACACTTATCTCCAAAAGCTGTTTTTAATAGTTCAAAAGTCTCAGAAGCTGATTTCCCGGTTTTAAAACAAAATTTCACACAAACTCGTTGCTCCGTTTTTACGTCCATTTTCAATCAGACAGAATCCGGCAACAAGTCGTAACAGATCCTCATTCAACAGCTGCCAAAACGAACTGAATAAAGGAAAAGCATTTTCCTGTCAGAGGGCGTTCAAGGACAAGTCAATGATTAACCCCATCTTCGGTGTACCTGCCTGCCAAACCAATAAGCAGTGGCGGATCCATTCTTAAAACTTTCCAATCAGACCTCGTAGATGAAAGGTTAATAAACTTGGGTATATGTACCATCTGGTAATGGCAGAAAGATAAAAAAAAAAATACGGGGTTGAAAAGAAAAAAACAGAAGCAAAGTTAGAGAGTTTGATTTTCGAATAGATGCTATGAAAAGTCTGATAGCCTATTTGCAAATTAAGGAAAAGGAAGGATTAGGCATAGGCCTTGAATGCTGCAATTATAAAAAATAGGAAACAACTGCCCAATTCGGGAATCAACTTCCTGCTGCAAAAGCTCGTCACGTAGGTCAAGTTGGAGGAGAGAAGAGGATTGACTGTGGGGAAATAGACTGACAAACTAATACACAGGCTAAGCTATTGTAATGTAATGTAATAGTTTATTCTTGTGTCGTAATATTAACACCCTTGGCGTTACAAAGGTTTTCGCCATAGGATGTACCTCCTACCATAACACACTAATATTAACATAAAAGGCTAAGCTATTGGAATTTTATTTTTCATCAGTTACTACTGTTCTTTTTCTTTGCTGAACATATCACTTCCTGCTTTTTATTATTTAAATTCCTTTTTGTTGACACATGTGTATATTTCTAGGGAAAGTATCATTTGCTTTACATGTCTGTGAATGAAAGATTAACCCTTTGCAGGCGGCGGTCCTGTAACAATGTTTTATTATTTAGCATGAAAATGTTTATGAGCAAACTGCACAGTCTGATTGAGCGCATTATAAGTTTACATTGGCTTACAGTAGGCTGTGATTTTCAGTTGGATCAGTATCTTGATCAAAATCAGAATGCAGAACTGGCCCTTGCTGGATATTGTATATTATAATTATAGATATGGGCCTGCACCAAAATTACTCGCTTCCATCCAGCTGCACTATTGCTTCTGATGTCACTTACGTTGCTCTCACTCTCACTAACACTGCCAGTAGCGATTTCAGAAAACAAACATCGCTCACTCTTGCTAAATGATAATAGTGGCACTTCATTATCATTTTGAATAATTAATTCGTCAGTTTTAGAACCTGCAAGACACTTTCTTCATGCCATTTTACCGAAAATAAGGGGAAACACAAAACAAAGAAAGCACGCCATTCAGTATTTACGGATTCCCAGTGAATTCCTCTACTAAAATGATCCTGAGCACTTACGAGGTGCTACCCAAAATATCCGAGAATTTCATTGTAAAAATCAGAAAACTATACTTACGTCCTAAAGTTCTCGTCACCTTCAAAGTAGTCACCTTGGACATGTATGCAAAGATCCCAGCATTGTTCCCATTTTTGGAAGCACTCCTGGAAGTCTGCAGGGTGAAGGGTGTTCAGGACCCATTGCAATTCCACTTGGATGTCTTGAATGGAGTCAAAATGTTGCCCTTCCAGCGCAATTTTCATCTTCGGGAACAAATAGAAGTCGCACAGGGCTAGGTCTGGCAAGTAGGGAGGGTGGGGGACCGTTCCCATGTTATTTTTGGCCAGGAATTCCCTCACAATGAACGAAGTGTGCACAGGTGCATTGTCATGGTGCACCAACCAGTCTTTCTTTTCCCACAACTCTGGCCATTTGCCCCGAACATTTTCCCTCAGTCGCCTCAAAACCTCGCAGTAAAACTGCCCATTGACAGTCTGACCAGGTGCAACAAACTCCTTGTGCACAATTCCCCGAATGTCGAAAAAAATGGTCAGCATTGACTTGTTGCTGTGAACTTGTCGAGCTTTTTTCGGCCTTGGAGAAGATGGCGTCTTCCATTGTGGTGATTGCTGCTTTGTTTCAGGGTCATAACCATAGACCCAAGATTCATCCCCTCTTATGACTCTGGATAAGAAGTTTGGACACTCTCAAACTGTTTGCTGCAGCTCAGTGCACATCTGAATCCTGAAGTTTCATTGCTCGATGCTGAGAAGGCGAGGGACAAGCTTTGCTGCAATTCGTCTCATGTTCAGTTCATTGGCTAGAATTCATTGACATGTACTGTACAACAGTCCAAGTCTATTACAAACATTGTGAATTGTCTGCCTTCTGTCTTTGTGAATCATGTCGCACACTTTCATGATCATTTCTGGTGTTGTGCATGTTGACGGTCGACCAGAATGTTTATAATCTTCCACAGATTCTCGGCCTTCCTTGAAGCGCTTGAACCACTCAAATGTTCTTGCTTGACCCAGTGCACTCTCACCAAATGCCTCTGTCAGCATGCGGTGGGTTTCAGCTGCACTTTCCTTCAACTTGAAAAAGAATTTGATGCAAATCCGTTGCTCCTTCACGTTATCCATTTGATAATTCACAGAAACTCTGAAACATGTCGTGACACGCACCACTACAACTCACAATGGCATGTGCAAAAGATGACGCAACTTTGTACCACAGTAGCTAAGACGTGTACCTCGAGACATCTAGCGGCGGAAAGTCGTACTGCTACTGATTTGACCAGTACAATTAAATTCTCGTGGATAGTTTGGGTTGCACCTCGTATATAAGAGAAATCCCATGTCAGGGTAGTTAAGAGAACATTCTTCTTGACATTTTTTGAAGTTTTATGTACTATGTGCATTAGAAGAGCCGATCAAAGAACTCATATATGGGTTTCTGCCTTGAGCACGACTACAGGACTCCCATATATTGGTTTCCGCCCGCGAAGGGTTAAAATAATTTCTATTATTGGGACGGTAATTTTTGTTATAACCTAATTATTGATCTGTTCTTACATATTATAGTCCGCTCAGTTTTAGTTGGCATATGAGCTGAGCCAATGCATGCATTAAAATGGCAAATTCCCAAGAGTATATTTTTGGGGGATTAAAAGATAGGAGACACTGTTACTCTTGCTTGTGCCATGGTCATCCAAACTAAGCAACAGAACTTCTAAATTCTATTGGAAATTCGTCATTTTAGTGAACATGTTGGCTTAGCTCATATGCCCTCTAAAGCCATGTGTACTATAGTGGTAACCTGTGACTCAAGAACTGAATATTTTGAATGTTGTTTGTTAGAGCATGAATCTCTAGGGGTTTTTGACAACTTTTCTTGAGAACTGATAGTTCATTCTCAGGCATTCCTTGGCAATGACACAGCCTCAGTGGCAAAAGCTTTCTTTCATTTATCTGACTGGCCTTGCGAAAGTCATTTCACATCTGCGCCCGCTATACAGGCATTTTTATCTCATGAGATCACTGTAAACTATTGTGCAATGATGTATGTTTTTATCCTTTGAGCTCTCCTCTGTTTTGTGGCAGTCTTCGGTTCATTTCTTTATATTCTCCTTTTGGAGAACAGACTGACATGAGGTTCATGTTTTGTCTGTATTTCAGTTAATGACTGAGCTCTTTGTCATTCTAGTTTACTTGAACTCCTGGGCTGTAATTTTCTTACTATTTTTTTATGTTGTTTTTTATTTTCTTTTTGTTCGGGGTAAAATTTTTACTTGGTTTCGTGCTACTGGCTGTGCCGTCGATTTGGAATGCTGTCTTTAAGCTTTTGACAGTGTCAGTAACCTGATGAAAGTATTATAATTATCAATTTAAACAATTATCATGCAATAATACAGCTGCGTACAGGCATTTTAATTACTTTGTATCAAGGTCTCAATGACCTTACAATTGACAGGCCTTTAAACCCCAGTATCTACCTACCCCACTTCAGTACTTCGTGCGTAAATTTGGACAGAAGTTAGCAGTTCTGATATGAGATCTGTACTATATCTGCCTTTGGGATTGGTGCTATTTTTAAAGTATAAATGTTGTTGCACTGATTTAACGTCACTATTATAAAAAATGAAATTGCAAACTGATAATCCACAAAACAGTAAACAGCCAAACAAGGTTCTACTTTAATATTGATTAATAATTTGCTTATAATATGCGGATTTCATCTAGCAAAGCAGTATAGTTTGGATAAACAGAACACATCATAATAATATTGAGTTTTATTTGCATGTCCTTTGCAAAATAGCAGTATCTGTATCCTCTCGTAGGTGTATTGGTAATGTTCCACTATATATGTCCTAGATAATTATATTAATAAACCTGAGTTATTTGTTAAGATATTACATGGTGAGTTGCACATAATTTCGCTTTCAGTACAAATACCTGAAGTAGTTTTGAAAACCATTGTCTTATCAGCAGTACAGTGGTACCTCGAGATACGAGTGCCCTAACATACGAGTTATTTGAGATACGAGCTGTCGAGCGAGCAAAGTTTTGTTTTGAAATACGAGCGACATTTGAGATACGAGGAACGGCCAGCTGCGACGCTGCACACGGCCCACCAGTTTACTGTGCCTCGAGCGTCTCGCGCATTATCCCACGTATTCCCCCATTGTGCTTGTTTACCTTGCTGTCGAAGCATCTTTGCTAAGTTTTTCTAGAAATAATAGAAAAAAATGAGCAAGGTGTGCGAATAGCTGACTTGGCGAGGCAGTACAGTATTGTTTTTATACAATATTTGTCATTTATAAATTCATTTTTCTTGTTCAAAAACACGTAACAAAAACAATTGGGAGTAGCATTTTTGGGGCTGGAACGGATTAATGGCATTTCAATTAATTTCAATGGGGAGAATTGCTTTGAGATACGAGCAAATTGACATACGAGCAAGGTTACGGAACGAATTAAACTCGTATCTCGAGGTATCACTGTACTCAAACTGTTGCTCTCCTGTGGACTAATTTTATTGTATTAAGTGATGAGACCCTCATATGTTGGGACATCGAAGTTCATGATTGGTCATTATTCTTATAAATAAAGTTATTTTTCCAAACCAAAAGCTCCTTGTTCACTGGATACAGTTTTTGCAATTTTTCAGTTTGGGAAAAATACTTTTTTCTTTAATTATTTACTGAATTTCTGTGAAACACATTCTATGTAAATGAAAACTTACTAAAGTGGAGTTGAGTATTAAATCTTTTTCAACAATTATTATTTCATTACTTCATTGTGGTTCCTGCAAATTAGTATTTGTGGTAAAGATACTTATTTGGAAGAATAAGAACCACTTCATGTCTCGCCCAATAAGGGTCTCATTGCTAAATGCAATATATACATGCACAAGAGGGCAACATGATTGTTCATCCGGCAATTGGAGTACAGTTGATAATGATAAAACTAGTTCAGGTATTTATACTGTACTGGTAAGTGAAATTATAAGCAATTTCCAACTCACCATATAGTTTCTTATATAATTTCACTGTATTAACTTCCGATATAATGTTGAATTGAGTTATTTAGTTTCTTTGTTATAAACTGAGGGAACACACTTCAGTGCTTGATATTGACCCTTGAAAACATAAGTGTATCAATTGTACACACAAATGCTAAAATAATTTTTAATGTTCATGTTTTCTGCTGTTCTGAAAGTACATTGTGCATACCCATTTCTTTCCCTTTCTGTGTATACTATACTGGAAATATCACTAACCTTATTTATGCTCTTGCGATCGTATACTTTTCCTCATTAACCTTATAGTAGCGTGCTGTGCTTATTTGTGCCTCACATCTTTTTTGTTAATTTGATAGCTGGTTTCTTCAACCAATGTTAAGATTTAATTACTCACTTAAAACCGCTTTAAACCAGTTTTAAACTGGTTTTAAATGGTTTTAGTGGAGTTATAGAGACCTACATTCCTGTTCATTTGCTTTATAACAGACTTTTATGAATGTACCTGAATATGCTTGAGAAACTTATTTCTAGATGAGGTGTATGTTAATAAACCAAAATTAAACAATCAACAATCTGAAGCAATTAGTGGACTCTATGTGATCAGCTAGTAGCTGGAAGCATCTTACCAAGATTGAAAATTAAACATTGTGTTCCTCAGTAGGTTTTGTGAAAATGGGGTATAACACAGATTTTTCAGAATTGTAAACAAAATTTCTCTATTTCATATTACAGACAAAACAAGCTATGTACATACACTAGTTGTATGAGATTTGTCCCACCCTTCTTCCAAAGTGTTGAATCAGACATAAGAGCACATTCGTCTACCTTGGACACAAAATATTTTCATTAAAAGAAAGCATTATTTGTTCGAAAGGATATTGATGAAAAAGTAAGATTTATATATTTATAGTTACATTTACAAATTTTAGAATTGCATTCAGTTTAGGGAGATTCAATTCAAAACCAAAGTTCAGCATTTTTAACTTTATTAATTGTTTATAATTTATGCAAAATAAAGCTTGTTAATTGTATAAAAACCCCAAATTGTCTGCAAAAAAAACTTAATTTATAATAGTATCTGCTATAAATTAAGTACTTCCAACCAAAAAATTATCTTAGGTCTCTATATGAAAGTCTTAGTGTAGGTTAAAGAATCTGGATGAAAGTGTATTTTTTCGCTGTATTTATAATTTTGATACTCTGCAAGAAGATCCTGGCCCATCTGAGACGGAGGCAACTTCTCAGGGGGAGGCTGAAGGGTACATGGAAATGAAAGAGGATGTCAGAACTGCAGTGAAATATTTACAAGGTATGTTAGCAGGTTAAGTGTTTGGCAATGCCCAGTCATAAGTACCAAGAAAGACAGAATGCTTCGTCTTATCATTGTATTCTTCCTTCCATTGTGACTTATGATTGTGCAAGCAGAACCATGTACACCGTCAACAAAGTGCAATGAAGTTTTTTTTTTTATAATGTTGGAATTGACGGGCACATAAACTGATATTCGGAATATCAAATTACTTCAGTAAGAGACAATTTGTTAGCAAAGTTCTATACAGCAAACTCCAATTATTTATTCCCAAATTTGCCGGTTTGTGAATTTTCTATACACGTTGCTTAAAATTTTGTTATCTTAGAAGAAAGAGTAGTTCAAGCTAATCGAACATGATGTACTGTTATCTTTAAGCTTGTATCTCTTCTATTCTGTCATAGGATTGGCAAAAATAGCCAAATATAACTGTAGTTAATTGAATGAGTGAGCTTTTTGAGTTTTCTGTGATTCATTAAGCCCTTTTTTTACACTTGCTATTTGTCATTCTGTTCAAGTGCTTTCTATCACTAAGAAATGTGTGACTATTGATATTTTGAAGATTTTTAGAAATATTTAAACAGTTCTCTTGCCAGAGATCTTGGCTCAGATTAAGATGATGGGGTTAAAATTCTACCACTTGTTTGCTCTTTAAAAATAAGCTTGGAGGTACAAATATCTTGAAAGGAAAGAAGTCAAAATATCGCCTCACAAGTGTAAATAGGGTGTAATTTTAATGTGTTGTTTTTACATAAGTCTGTTAGAATGTTTTTATGTGTGTACTTATTCTTTTATGGTTGGAATTTGTTGAGTCAAACATATCTAGACTGTTAGTCATTGTTAGATACTTGTCCTGGCCTAGTCCTGTTACCCTCAAACTGCACGGGGCATCTTCAGAGGGATGATGAAGCTTGAGTGGTCAGCTAGATACTAATGAGACTTCATTCGTCTGAAAATGAGTTGGGCTGTGGAAGTCTCATCAGTTCTTAACTGACCATCCAAGCTACGACATCACACTGAAGATGTCCGGTACAGATCAAGGCATGTTAAGACATGCATCTTGTAGACCATATTCTATCAGCCTGGAAATGTCAAACTCGTCGGTTTTCTTTTATTTCATGGAGTAGTAGCAAGTAACTTCATTGGATATTGATACTTTTAGAACCCTTGAAGAAGAGAAACTGGTTGGTTGTCCTGCGTGGTACTGGCTTTCTATGCCCGAGGTCATGGGTTCATTCCCCCTAGGTCTATTTTCTTGTAATTCATATGAGTTATTTATTCTGGTGTTTTTGTATTGTGAACCGAATTCTTGTCGTGAGAAGAAACAACAAAACAAGTTGTTGAGAATGCATTTGTCTCTTTCAAATGTTGGGCAAGAGATCCACAGCTGACCTTGAAATTGTTTCCTCTTTTCATTCATAGCTGAGTGCTCCTCTTTTGGGGAGGGAAACATTTTTCAGGTTCATCTGTTACAGACGAAAGAGAAGAAAAAAGAACTTACTTTCCCACATCTATCTCTCATGTTTTAAACAAAAATTTGAAACAAACCTTGTATTATATTTGGGTAAACGTGGTATTTACATTAAGAAATTCGTGGTTGCTGAATTATTTAGGGGAAAAAAGGAAAGTTTCAATCATATGTAGAGAAACATTAACATTGATATTCTTAGCAAAGTAGACAGGTTTATAGTCATAGGAGACAATTTTTTAAAAATTCATATTGTACAACACTATTGAAGAATGAAATGTATTACCAGTGCTTTTGTTAATCCATGCACATTTAGGTCACTTGCACAGTGAGGAGTTTGCTGTATAAGGCTGGACAAATTTAAAATTTATAAGAATATAGAAATTAAAGTACAAAATATTTGGAGGATGTGATTGTAAGAGCAGAAATAAGATCTAGTTAAGAATTTACCTATTTTGTGGTTAAAGGAAAAGAAATGCTAGATTAAAATCAGAAGCTATTAGTCATGTAACCCATGTTATCTGAATGATCTAAACAATTTCATCTTTTATATCCAGTTTTCTCCTCGTGTATCTGTTTCCATAGATCCTGACTTTTCCCATTCCCTCTCTTGAATGATATACAAACTACCTAGCTTCACGTAGCATTAGGAAACTTATTATTGAGGATGAAACCAGTGGGTTTAGTCATCAACTTCATCCAGATAAAGGCTGTTGTTTAAACCCCCTTACAGTGAACTCTGTATATAACATTTTCAAGGGGCTACCAGTGTATGGAGGGAAAATTAGATGATGACATCAGATTTCTGCAAACTTTATTTCAATTTACAGTCCATTTCACATAGGATTTGGCCCAACCTGCCATATCACAGTGGTCTATTAGAGTGTGCTTTTCATTGAATTTGATGTTTCTTCGGGGTGAAGTGGTTAGCTTTGTTATTTGGTTTAGGTTATCATCAGTTCGTCTTCGGAAATCATGTCGATTTTTCTCGTGATAGCCTACTTTCTTTCAGTTCATCTTACTGTATTCTACTCTTACCACATGTTAACAATTGCTGGTGACTTGGTATGTTTGCAATTTTAAAATTTTCGTATCGCCATACTGAACTCATAAATATTTTTGTTGTGTGCAAGTGACAGAGGGATGTTTCAAGTGTATGCTACATTTCTTTTCTAACTTCATCTGATTTCAACCCATTAAGCATATGCCGTTTCACCCTTTCCTTTTTGTCAACAATTGATCCTTTCAAAGAATTTGCATGGTTTCCTTCCTTGGAAGGGGCTATGATTTCTGTTAAAAATTCTATAAGATTTGAGGCTTTCTCACCTCTCATGAAAAAATAAGTGGCATTAGCTGCGATCATTTCCTGGCGAGTCTTGTGGCTGCATTTTTTATTTTAAAAGTAAACACTGAAACTGATTTCAAGGTGAACATAAACTGATTTGACTTGTCTATGATGATCAAAATGTGACCACTTACACAGTTCGTTAGGACACTTACCAAAAATATTTTATGCTTGGTACTTTTGTATCATTAACATTTTACATTCATCATTGGATACACACTTATTTACATTCTGGATATTCTTGAAAAACATACATTTTAATGCTGAAAAACGCTATTATATTCCAGATAATCTGAAAAAGGTGAAAGAAAAGGGCTTATAAGAAGCCTCTGGTAGTAGTTGCTGCTGTAGGCTGCAATGTACTCAGCTTAGGCATTAATCTGGGCCTAAGGTATAAATAGTTATGATCGGCGGTGATATTAACTTTATTTTAACTCTATTGATTTTGATGGAGGAATATATTTTTTTACTGCTCCGGGGTAAAAAAGCAAATCCAATAACGAGGTACAATTCTTGATCAAGAACTTGTGTTAAAAAAGCAAAATCATGATCATGAATACACGCAGTGCACCTTACATACTGATCTTCATTCAGTTCTCACACTACATTAGGTCATCCTAATCGTTCATAATAATATTTTTTGTCTTGTCTAATAGTGATTGCTGTTCCACGGTACTAGTGTAACGAATAGACATAATCCAGAAAGAAAGGGAAAGTTGGGCAGTCAGAATGGAAATTATCAAAAGTACATGCAACTATGTCTCTGTAGCTTGCAGCAGCCCTGCATCTTGACCTGCAAACTGTTACGAACAATCCATCCTCAGTTCTTGGCATCCACACTCTCAATAGAAAATTAAATAATTTGAGATATTAGATTTAACAAACAACATAGTCTTGGATTTTAAAATGTAATAACGAAAGAAATAATGTATCAAGGGTTAAAAAAAATGTTATGTGGAGGAAGATTTCACATTTATTAAGGGCTATTGACCAGGACCATGATAAATTTAGACTATTCTGTAAAATATTATAAAGAAGTTCCATTGTATTCAGTTACTTGACCACTAAGATGGAGTCATTCATTTCATTTACTCCATGTTGAGTGAACATTGTTGCTCATGATTGATGGTTGATAATTTGAAGTGTTCAGAATTTCACATGTAGATACTTAATTACCTACTGAATATTGGAGTGATATTGTGAGTTTTAAGAATCCCCAGCATGTTCAAAGTCACAATAAAGCAAACAGAACTAATACTATTCCGTCTGATCATCACATTATCGGAAATCAGAATTCACCACTAAATTTTGTAGTATAGAATCGCTTTTGATTCCATATCAAAGTGAAGTTTTTGAATTGTTGACACTCTTGCCTTCAAATGGCATTTCAATGGTCATCTGCTTGTTGAAAATGTCTCGTTGTATAGTCATATTCAGTCTCTCAAAATTTTGGCACGAGTTACAAATAGTTGGCAGGGCTTTCTCTCTCTCTTTTTTTTTTTTTTTAACTAAAATTTTGGTGTTACAGTTTAATTTTTAATGATATATCTATATTTTTGATGTTATTATTTTGTTTTAAATATAATTTTGCATGTTATATATTTATTTCTGGAAAATGATTATCCTTAATTTCTTAATTTATAGGATTAGTTTTGAAAAATGAAATGTAGTATTTAAAAAAAAGATAATTTAAATTTATTTATGGAGGTTCATTCATTCATGAATTTATACACACACATACATATATATTAATGTGTGTGTGTGCTTTCTTTTTAATTAATTAACGACTCAGTCATAATAATATAAAACATAAACTCTTATTGTAGATAAGAGAGGTGAACATGTGACGGAGTATCAGTAAAATTATTTTAAATTTTTAGAATGTTCTCTGTTTTCTTAAGATCTGTTATCACAGGTTATAACACTAATATCCCCATTCTTAGTGACCTGCTATATAATATTAAGATTTTCTCTGTAAGTTTTGTTCCTTTCATATAATGATTTTACTTTTAGGTTTGCAAAATTATGGCCTTATGATGTTTGTTCTTAATTGGTTATTGCAGTTCCATGGAATGTTAGAGTTTTTTTTTAAACAATGAGGTTTACACAACTTGTGTTTGCAGATTGCAAATGAAACATAGACCTAAGTGTCAGGCCTACCATCATCATATACCCTAATCGGCTGATTTTGTTGGGGTAGACTGGAGAATTGGTGGTGTTTTGTGGTCAGCTTGTAATTTTCTATCTTGTCCAGATCTGCTATTTATTTATTCACGTATACTTTCAGTTCCTTTTTTTAACGAGGTTGAATACACACTATACCAGGCTGAAGAGGTACTGGGGATCGAACTTGGGAATCCAGGTTGTTAATAATCTTTTCTTTTCTTCATATTGTTCCAGGAGTTTTTTTATGATCATTTAATTCTGGTGTGCTTAGTTTGTAAAATTATTACATCTTACGAGGTTGAATTTTAAGTGCATGTATTTTAGAATTTATATTATTCGTTGTTTAATGTTTTACTTTTATTAACAAATAACCTGTTCTGGAAAGAGACCTACATAGGAATGAATATTGTATTAGGACTACGCATCAAGCCATGAAAATTTATGAATTATCTCTGCCATTTATTGAGCCCAGTTATCATAAACAAGAGAAATTAGAAAGTTGACTGTCTTTATGAAGCAGTGTGTTTTTGACAATGTCTTTCTCTCTCTAAAGTATAATTTTGCATAAACAAATACTCCATACTTTACTTTTGAGTTAGAGTTATATCCTAGAAAAAATATCTCTTTGATTATTATTATTAAAAAAAAAGGTTGCGACATTTGTGTAAAGACATGCTGCAAGAGTTATATCTTATTACTTTATTTTTAATTTAATTTAGCGTATTCCTTCATTCATTTTGTGTAAATTCTATTGATGCTGCATGCAGAAAGTGACAACTTCTTTTAAATTGTTTAATACATTTCTATGAAAATTGTATACCTATAGCATTAGGTTGATATTTTGCACAAGTCTCTTTTCCATAAAATACTTAGTCAATTGTCTGTAGTTGCCTGCTACAACTGGGACCAGTCTCTTGGTATAATTGGCCCCTCTTATAAAAGTGTGCACTACAAGAAGTAAAGACTGTCCCATAACTTAATGCCTCGACACTCCACTGCCCAATGGTTTCACAATGAGTCCCTTCCTAATGAGGCTCACTTGAATGAATGAATGAATGAAATTAGCCGTGAGTACATCCCATAATTAATGTTCGTTAATTCCAGAGGGAGTATATATAGAGAGTTGGTGATTGCCAATGACCATTTTTACACCTGGGTCTGATAAAGGACATTGTTATTATATTGTTATCATCGGTGCTTTTTTTTCTAGGAGCACGCATACCCCTTAAAGGTTTTTTCAATTTCATATAGAAGAAAATCATTAATTGCCATAATTTTGAAATCTGGAGAAATTTGTGCCAAACAAAAGAAGGAAACTGATTATACAGATCATTTGCATTAAAGTAATTTCTAGTGTTACGTTTGTTATCTATCCCATGATTAGCATTACGATGGGGAAAACAAGCGAACACTACAGAACCATTTCAATGGTAACTATTACTATGTTGCCGATGTTACTGATTCAACATTAGAGTTTGTTGTATCCCTTTTCTCTTGGTTTCAAATTGCATTTATATGCATTAATGCTGCTGCACATGTCGCTCTGTCTTGGCTGTTCTGAAGCTGTTTTTCAATTGTTAAATTCTAATATGTTCCCTTGTAAAAGTGGCTTCGCTTATTGTATGTCAGATCAGCAATTTCCCGCAGTAGTTCCAAGGTTGGTCCCAAACTTGTCAGGCATCAACTCTGGAAAATAGAGGTATGGCTACTTTTCATTTTAAATTTAGCTTCTTCTGGTGGTAGGTGTAAGAAACCCTGTGAGCATATCGTAGACTACATTGTAGCTTACGAATAGAATTAATGTGTACAAACTGAATCCACTTCAGAGGACTTAAATTTGTATTCATTCTAAACATGTGTGTAAGTCTGGCAGTGTTCCGTCAAGTCAAAAGCGAGAGTACCCCTTAAATTTTTTTTAGAAAAAAAGCACTGGTTATTATACACTAACACAGCGGGTGCAACTATTCAAGACTGCACACGACTCCAAAAAAGACAGACCTGTCAGTATTGCTTCTAGGCCTTTAATGTGGGTAGCCTATTGTTCAGTAATCTCTACAGTTAAGTAGTAGGGAGAAGTGTTACCTTCGTAGCTCCAAGAACTGAGGCTGTTATGAATTGGAATTAGTCTGTACAAACAGTAGCCCTATAAAACTTTAACAACACTTATCTATTCACAGAACCTGTTGTCAATTGTCTTCAGTCACTGTCACACACCTTATTAAGAATTCGTCGCATAGTTTCTCACACACTTAGCAGCAAATGAGTCATTTTACTGAAATTGACATGTGTCAGGAAACTGAGTGATCATTTGTGTGTATTATCTATATTATTCATGAATTGATACACTAAATTATTTCGAAATATATAATAAATATTTAATATTAATGTAATTAATTAATGTCTTGTATTACATCTTATGACACATCTTTGGGTTACTGTAAAGAATTGGGTTCATAAGAGAAGTCCACACACAGTAGAAAAGGTAAATTATACTAGCCAAGGAATAATAATTTTAAGAAGGTGTGAGATACTGAATGGAAACCATTTCCAGCAACTGCTGTGAAACAGTTGATTATTTTGCAAGGTTTATAGTGCAAGTTTATAATTTTATTTCAAACATTTGTTACATAACCAGTATACCGTGAGACTTGGTACACCTGTAGCAGGCACTACTAGGATTATTTCTGATTTTGCGGTCACCTAAACTAGCACTAGAAGGTTAAGGATAGCTCTGTACTAATACCAGTCTCTCTGAATTGTGCAGTACTGCTGTATGTGCCTACATATTATAAATTGGAGCTTGTGGTTACACAGGTAGTAACCATAATTATTTTTTGAGTTCCTAAGTTTTTCTGACTGAATCTTCATGAAAAAAATTTTCACTTATTTTATTGTGACTTACTGAGTGAGGAGTTGTTCATCCCCCCCCCCCCAAAAAAAAAAAATCATAGTTCTTGTTCACTCCACACTCAGCATGCCTAAGCAAATTCGTTTATTAAATCTCACAGCCATTGCTTAATATGACTGACTTATTTCTCTTGATGGCACTCTTAAGGGAGGTTGACACAAAAATAAAGACAACTAAATTTAATCTCAAGAAAGGGTTCAATATTACTGAACAAAAAATGCTTTGTGTGATCTACTTGTAGTAAGTTTCTTTCTTATTTCAGAATGTGTAGTTTTAATTAAACAAACTTATGAAATTAGTCTGGGCGTACTTCAATTTTCAAAAAAGCTTTAATCAGTATTCTTTGACGTCCTCCATGTAAAATACTATGAAAGATGTAAGGGAATACTGATGGAAGAAAAAAAGTGTCCAGAGGGAGGATTACTCACATTACTGATGTTTGCAGGTTCAAACCCTGCTGGTGGTGAGAGATTTTCTAGGACTTTAAAATCCTTGGCATGATGTCCTTCACAGGGACTGTGGATTCTATAATACCTGTATAATGAGTCAGGGTTTGTAACCCTTCACTTAAAATTGTTTCATTGGACTAGTTTCGAGAGAACCTTATTCTTCTCATCCTCAGCTAATGGCTGACTGATGTCATAGATTTATGTGACATTCAATAACTCAAAGCCAAAATTATAGCCCTTGGACAAAATTTCCTCGATCTTTTCATGTCTTAGTTAATACCTTTTGGAGGATTGTCAAAACAATGGGCCGGTCACTTTACTCTGTACAGGAAAGTAAGTGCAACTAAAAATTTGTATAAGGTAATGAAACCTCCAATAAGAGGCCCAAATGCTGTGGACACAGAATATGAGTTGATTGACTCTTTGATTGATTGATTGATTCATTCATTCATTGACAAATATAAGTGTTCTCAAAAGTTTGTTCAGTATTATTAGGTTAGGTTAGAGCCCTTTAAATTCTTACCTTTGTTTTACAAAAAGAAAACTGTTTGGTTTGAAAATTATTTTGAATTAAGAGAAAGTTCTGACAAATTCAGAGAGAAAAAAGTCATTAGTATGGAGTGTCTAAAAGTGGATATTTTCTATTCCCTGGGCATCATTGGAGTCTTGTGCTTATGGAAATAACCTGATGAATTTGAGAATTGTGTTGAGGTTATTTGGTTAACATTTACTCTTGTTGAATGATAATTATGTCCAACTTTCAGCAAAGGCTGCTTCTTCACAGGATTGGAACTGGAATGGGATACACTTTTCTGGTAAGAAGCAGTTTAAAGTTGGCAAGGGAAATGGCAGTGGACATTAGTTTAGCCATGTATGGTTGAAAGATTATTCTGTGTATTTTGTTTGACTTATTCAGCACATAATATAACATGTCAAGAAAATGAAATCCTGTACTTGACTGGAGAAGGAATAAAAGTTTTCAGGCCATAAAGACCAGTCATAGTACAGTAGTACATGCAAGTCCAAAGAAAAAGCTCCAGTAAGGTAAAGACATTCATACCAAAATGTTGAGGACAAATCACTGAAGAAAAAGATTTCTGAAGAGGAAAACATTTTTTTTTTTTTATTTAACATATAACGTACAGTCAGCTCTTACATATGACGGCAAAGTAGATTATCTAGTTTTCAGACTTCGCTTCCCTAGCCAAATCAGTTAGTTTTCCTTGTACTATCATTATGATATCAACATTTTTTAAATCGTACCTTTAACAGTATTGGGCATTACAAATTCTCGCTAAAGTTATTTCGTGAATTACTTAAGTTATGTGGAGCAGTTTCAGCTATGTCGTTCAGTTAACTTCAAAGTAGCATACAGAGTTACCAACATGTGAATGTCATCCTGCACACTGTTTCCAATTGGTGTTTCTGTGTAAGATGGCAGAACAACCTATACACTGTTAACATATTGCAAAGAACAAGAACTATTTTGAGTGTGCTAATTAGTGATTGTTTGCTTTTTGGAAGGTTTGGTTCATAAAGTATGAACAGTCAACATTTAAGTGTAAGATTTTCTTCTCATGAATTCAATCAGCTTTTCCCAAATTCCTTTAATGTTATCTCCAATAAAGTCTCTCTGTCCTTCGCTATAGAAGTAATAGAGGTAACAATTTATTAAAATGAAGAATTTGTTTATTTTTAGTGACCAAAGTTTTCCCCGTTTTTCACTTTATAGCATCAAGATTAGCTAGATACAAGGACAGCACATTCACAGACTGTTTATTAAATCTTCTTTGCAGTTACATTGTAATTTCTTTCCGTAAAAGACATTCAGAATAAATTGTGCACCTTATGTGCTTATGAATCTTCTAATGCTTGAGATGCTAAAAAAATGAACGTTTTAGTAGGAACCATTTTACGTAAACCTTTTGTCATGACTCACCTCTTACAAACTAGTAGATATTTTGTATGGACCATTATATGTGAGCCTTCTGTTTGTGGAATTCATGTTCCATTGGACAATATTAACTGAATGTTCTATCTGGTAACAAACTAAGTAATGTCCATAAAATGATTAGATAGCAAAGTAGTTAAAAACATATTTGAACTTCAATGGGAAAGGGATCAATTTTTTTAAGAATCATATTTCATTGATAATATGAAGCATAAGCTAAGTAAATGTACTCCATGTTTTGTTATATTATTACGTTGTTTAAGAGAAACTGTTTTAGATTCAGTTATAATGGAGCATTAGACTGTTACCAAGACTGAAATGTGAAACAAATCACTAGTTAATTTTATTTCTCTGTAAGTAACACAAAAGTTAAAATGTTGCAGTAAAATAGGCAATAGCACTAGTATAGTAGTACCTCAATTAACCCAACTCTTGTGGACTTTTTGTATAATTGTAAACTCTGTTGTTTTGTCTGCTGAGTATTCGAGTGTTCTAACTTCACTTGTAAAATGAGACAATATATATTGTGAACTCTTTAGTTTACTCAAAAGCTTGAAATGTACATGAAATCATTTTCTCAGCTGGCTTTGTTTACACTATTTTCATTATTACTTCATACAAAGTTTATCCTGAGGCACATGTTTTCAGTGTTGATTCTTACAATTCATATCAGTTTTGCAAGCTTGTATTACAAAAATCACCGTGATAAGTTGTAAACATTCCATAACTGCCTGCTTCCTCTTTTGCTTTGTTCTGTTGTGCATCATTTTTAGATATTATTTGGTTTTGGATTTCCCAGCTGTTCAAGTAGCACCAACATCTAGGTGCCAAAGTATCTGCAGACTTGATTTTATCTTCATCAGGGCTTGAATCCAGCTGTCACGTTGAGAATCCTCATTATATGTTTTTAGAGGGATTGGATGTTCTGGATTCCTCTTTAATTGTCCACCAATTCTGATGAGTCCTTGGCTCGTGCATTGCAGTTGGTCAGATTGCAGATGCTGGTGTGGTCTTCTCGCTGCTGTAGTACGGTGCAATGAAGTTCCAAGTGCTCTGTAAGCTGTGGCCTCAGTCTGCATTGACATTATCCTTCATAGCCACAATCAGGTTTCTTTTCGGAGGTGTGTATTTTTTAATCGATGACCTGTCTTGCACTAGTAGCATGACGCGATAGACTTTGTCAGTGTTGTTCCAACTATAGTTCATGCATTTTACCCCATTATGTCCAGCCGCAGCTCACCATATAGCCTAGGCAGGACATGCCAAGACTTAAACCTCACAACATAAATGGGAAGAGAGTCATCAGCTTACCGAGCATCTGGAATGTCATTCTGTGGTTCCACAGCAAGACAATCAGAGACAGCAAAGACCCCCCACCACCTCAGTCAGTCATTCACAATGCATGAGCGATTGACTAATTGGGAATTCGTGGACCATCCAAGTTGAATTCCTAACATCCATTAGTCCAAAAATTATATAAGGAATAATCTCTGTGTGGCAGCTATATTCAAGCTCTGAAAAAGGTAGATGCTGTCTGTCAGTACCCAGGTATACAATTTGATGCTACCCAGCCAGCTTGAGAAATTTATTACTCTAGCCATGGAAACCTAAAATAAAACTTTTTTTATACAAGTAATTTTCCCTACAAAAAGTACTTAAAAGAAGATAATATTAATTACATTTTTAAAAAAATATTCTCACCTTTCAGGCTTGTTCATTAGCAGAAAACTTTTCATTCTACATTTTAATTTTCCCCCCATCCTTCAATTTGGAAAACCTCAAAACACGAACTCTGGTCAGTTGGAAGATTTTTAAGTTCCTCTCGTGCATTTTTACAAGTCTGTATTAGTATATTTCTATTTTCTAAAACATGTGTTTAAATAATGTTTGTGTAATTTGGAAATTAAATTGAAAAATTAAAATTAAACTTATGTCTGTTGTATATGGCCAAACTTCTATTTTTAATCCATCTTCACAATACCACTTTATTTTGCACACTAAGAATTACACCTGACAGCATGACACAGTGTCAGTGCTTAAACTGTATTTTCACACTAAAAGCTAAAAGTTTTCTAGGGTAGGGTTTCACATTATCTATTGCACTACTATAATTGAATCACACATAATTGTATGTAATCTTTCAACCATTGATGGTGCATGTCTAGTCATAAAGTTTTTGACAAAGTGATTGATTTAATTATTGCAATTTTGTTTAAGGATTATGATTTTACAGGGGCAGAGTACACTGGATATAGTTTTTGTCAGCCTTGTGGTTCAGCAACAAAGAGAGAGTGTTATTGCTTTGCATGGTACTATTTCCTGTTGTAGCATTAGGTTCTAATATATCTTATCGGTCCAGGATAATTCGTAACCTTCTGTGATTTTCGAGCACTAGAACACATTCATTCCTGACTGTTCCTAATTTTTCTAAGCCTGTAATTTTATCCAATTTATTTCTGCTCTTGCAACCATCCCTTAGTAAATAATGACTTGGTGATGGGGAAGGGCTTTTGTTAAATATAATAACTAAGTACATTGTTACTTCTGTTTAAATACCTTCTTCTTTCTTTTTAGAGGTTCCAGTCTTTATACAGTCTGAAGTATTTGGTAGTGAAGATTTACTTGTTTAAAAATAATATTGAAAAGCAGTCTGAACTAAAGTATTAGCATGCTTAGAAAGTTGTTTATCAAATATAACATTGACAGGATGAAAACATTCATTTGATGAAAACAGTATGTGTCTTAGATATAAGTATGTAGTGTAGAAGTCCTATGTGCTATAGACCATGTGTTATCTTCATGTCGTAAGCAACCAGGGGGTAAAGGAAGTGCTAGTTCCTGAAAAATATAATTGTTTATTTTGTCCACTTGATCATTACAAAAATGATACGGGACACGTAATCAGGATGTGGAAATCAAACTGGTACAGTCTCTACCAGTTAGTAAGAATTGTTCCCCAAACCTGGGATGTTTGAGTGCAGGAGTCTGTTCTTACTGTATTTACCTGAGTAATGGAATGTTACAAAATGAATGTCATAACACGAATAACAGTAAATATCTACCAGGTAGAGTGCTAGCCATGTTATCAAACAGTTGTTTTCCCAAGAACTGCTATTGTAGGTACCCTCATACTGTGCATAGCACACCTTTAGACCTGTCAAGTAGTGTATAAAATGGTAGTTGTCTGTACCGAGATCTTTTAATGTCCTCAGTTCCAGGAAACACTTGCCTTCTTCAAGTTTTCAGTATAAAAAAAGCTGACCACAATGGGGAATGACTAAACTGTAAACTGAGATGAGATTGTCCTGTTTTGTTTGAAGAACGTGACGTAATCACCACCACCAGCATCTTTGGGCACTTGCAAGACAGGGTGCTGCTAGCTGTCATGGTGGGCTCATGCTTAGCACATGGGCCTGGCGTGCATGTGATCTCTGGATTGAATCCCTGCCCAAGAGGGCGTGTCATTCATGGGGGATTTTCTCAGGGACCCTCCTGTTTCCCCCTTTCATTCCTTCCACCAACACTCCATTCCAGCTTCTCTTTCCCTGTTTATCATCATCCTATTCCTTTTCTTAGTTTTGGGTCTGCTTCTACTGCAGACTCTATAAGCCTCCCCCATTCTACCCTATGGCCTGTGGTCTGGAAGTTGCTGGTGGTGTGCTGCAACCCTGGGGCTCTTAAATAGAAGGGGCCAAGGGGATGTGGCACAAACGGACTGGTAATATTTGTTGGATGTAGAGGAGCTCCATGGGGGCTCGTAGAGTTATAGGACACGCATCTCATTCCATTTCTTTGCAGTTGCACAACGGGCCCACCTAGCAGCCTATGTGCATGAGTTCATAAGGGCTCACCACATGAACTGCTACAGGGTGCTGCTAAGGTTGGAAGCTAAAAGATTTATTTGTGAACTTAAAGGTAACTCTTAAGTTCGCCTGGGACTGAGGAATTGTTCAGTTCAGGAACTTTAATTTGATGTGATTTTCTTATTGCATTTTCCTGCATGCACAAATTTATTTAAGTTAAAAGTTAGAAAACAAATTATGTCTTATATTCAGGTAAATACAGTAACCATCCACAAGAGTGAAGTAGGAGCTTTAATGTATTATGGTGAGAGCGTAATGGAATAGCGTACCAAGAGGAGCTGTTAGGCAATCAATAGGCTGACCTTATTACCTTTACTTAATAATTGGACACTGGGATAGAAAAAACAGGACAATGGGAAATTGGATATTATATTGGCCTACCACTTTTGTTCCATCACTGAGCTCCTTGTCCACTGAAATACATTTGAATTCTTTGAGGCTGTCAATACAACAAACTTTCACCATTTTTGACATTGCAAGCATATACTTAAAGCTTAAAAAACAAAACTTAAAACACTAAGTGTCAAATTCAAACCACCCGATTGCTCGGGAGTTAGAGCTGTGGCCGAAGCGATGCAGAAACCCGCATGTTTGGCCAACTCATTTGTGAAACACATTGTATCATCTCGAAATATTTTTTTATATCTTAAGAATCTCAGCAGAAAAGCTGTGTGTTTCATAAAGTCCTAAAGAAAACTACATAATAGTGCAGCAGTGATTCTAACGAAGTCATATGTACTTCTTTAAGAGACTGAACTTACAAAAATCAACTTTCAGTTATCTTAGTGATGGATTAAGATGAGAAATGTAGGACTTGAAAGAATGATTATTCATACACGTACTTGTGTGTGATGTATTGCAGAAATTCAAATGAAGTAGGGTAGATGTCTGACAAATATTGGAGATTAAGATGCCTTAATATTGTCATGCTGGTGACGGATGTACATGCAGTAATGTTATGTTCCTCTTGCATGGATTATCAGGTTTCATAATATGGTATAGAAACAGAGTCTTCTATGTTGTTCCATATTGTGGTATAGATACGTTAAATTTTAAAAAATTAGATGCTTAGGCTGTAGGTAGGTCTATGCTATACTGTGTTTTACAATTTCATGCTTATGATAATGCATTTTATTCCACATTATTCTGTACGTATTGACAATTTCATTGCAGCTGTCTATAGCACCTTTAATGTACCAGTTTCCTTGAATTGGAGTAGGAATTGTAGAATGGCACTACATTTGGCTGTTAACTGTTTTGCTTAGGAGTTTTGCTCACATTTGTCTCGGTTTTGGGTGCGTTTACTCGTCATATAATGGCACAATGGGCGCCCACTTACCTGATGTCCATACTTGGCTCCATACCTATTTATTTTGCAAGGCTTGTAACAGTAAGCAATGCACAGTGAACGTCTGACTGGATGAAGGATCGCTTCACTATTGCACACACAGTAATATAGAATACACTATTCAGATGCACATGCACAATGAAACCAAGCTTATTCCTGTGTCTATACCGTATTATGGAACAGGAGGAGTATATTTCAATGAAATTACTTATTTTTCCAGTTATTTCCTTGTAGAAATTATTGGTATGATATTTTGCAATACTGCTGGAAAATATATAGAGATTTGAATATAATCTTTTTTACATACACCTTAATACTCCTCTCATGCAAAACATTACCTGTTTGATTTTGTTTATTTATCAAATAGCAATTAATTGTTTACCCTAGACTCTGATATTCTTTTTTAAAGGAAACAGTATCCTGGAAAGTTACCTAGAACAGCTTCAAGCACAGTAGTGAGATTCAGCATTCCAGGCAGATTTACATTAAACCCTTGTTATTCTGACCATTCTTTACTGGATTGCTTAGAGATGTTAAAATTTTTCTCACAAAATAACTTCATACCAGAACAAATTTATAAGTTTCATTTTCAACTATGCTCTATATCCTGTCCATTTTAACTGAATTCTTCATTTTTTGTTATGGTTTTTAAGTCATGTAGACTGGCATAACTGCTTGATTATTTGGTGTGTTATAAAGCATTCTAGTAGTCAGATAATTAAGGGCTGGATTAGCAAAAGTCTAGTGTTTATAGCTGACTTAAATCTGTCTCATGCATAACGACATTATTATTTATTTTACTGCCTTAATTTCAGTACATATTCACTATATACTGGTATTTTGTATTTATAGGTAGATAAGTTGGGTTAACTGTGGATGTAGACTGGAGTCTTGACTGCTCTCAAGCTGATTCTGTTTAATAGAATTCCCTGCTGTTTGTGTGAAGTTACTTTCATTATATTGTTTATTCAGCTTAGAGTCGACTGTTCACTGGAAATCTTGTGGCATTTTTAGTAACTGATTTCATGTGTTTTTAATAGAATAGTCTTTCGAGTTTTGAAACTCTTAAAAGTTATGTTAATAAAATAGCAAAATATTCTGGTATTCTGATTATTTTCCTTCATTCCACTGTGTATTCATATATCTCTCTGTTCTGTTATATATGTAAGCATCCACCACTCTTATATTGTGTATCCCTTCAGCTCCATTGGTTCGTTCATATATTAATGCTTGGGGACTCTTGCATCTTCGATGGTTCTATCCTTCTATTTTAATGTATCTCCTTTAGTTTGTATTTTTGCATGTTTCTTTGTTCTGAAATGTATCCACATATCCCTCATCATTGTATATTGCGTATCCATAAATCCCCCCTCTTTCCATTGTGTTCCTATGGCCTGCTGTCTTCCCTTTCTCCTGTATTGTATCTCTGTGTGTGCTATCATTATGTTGTCTATCCATGTGTCTTCATGTTTTCATGTACACGTTCATGCATTATTGTGTTACTGCATATCTGCATTTACCTTTGATCTATTGTACGTTTGCGCATCTCCTGTGAATCTATTTTCTACGAATTCATCAAGCTCCTTACATGTGTCTTGTTGTTTTGTGTATCCATGGTTTCTGTCCCATTTATTTTTGTGCCTTTATGCAAGAGTACATCTTCTTCTGTCCTAACCTTCATTTATTAATAAACACATCGGTTCTGTCCTTGTCCCATCTTTTTCTACACTTGAACACGATCATTTTCTTGGTGTTGGGATCAGCCAGAAATGTTATCTTAATATTATTACTGATCTATCAAAATATTTATACATATTTTTCTCTCTTTGTTGCAAATATTTCATTGAATTATAGGTAAAGTCTTTAATTGTTGGTTTAATCTTTCCAGGTTTTCACTGTTGTTGCATAGTCTTTGTTTAATGGTTAAACATAGAAAAAATTGCTTAATTTTCTTTTCTTTACAGAAGAGGATTCCTATGACCTAGTTACGTGCTACTGCACAAAGCCCTTTGCTGGTCGACCAATGATCGAATGCAGTAAATGCCTCACATGGATCCACCTCTCTTGTGCCAAGATTAAGAAAACAAACATCCCAGAAGTGTTCATTTGTGTAAAATGTAAAAGCAAAAAATTACACAGTGTGTCGAGTTCGGTGAAACACAAGAAGAGGTTAAGTGTGTGATGGAAAGTTTGACATTGATGGAGAAGGCATATTTTTACCCCATTTGGAGAATTGAGAGTTGCCATGCTTTTGCCTTTTTGTGACCAATGGCCACAAAATGTGCAAATATGCCATTCTACTTTCTTTGTCGGCAGTGTTCCTATAAGGGAAAGAGAGAGTTCTGCCGAAAATGCCATACAAATGTTGCACTTGATAAACTTTTTATTTATGTGTGTAAATACAAATCAGAGTAAAATGAACTATAATTCGCTGCCTATTTTTGGCTGATTGTGACTTACTATAATCATAGCATTTCAAAGAAATACTTTTGTTGTTTGTTTCAGTAATAAGTTTTACATTTATAATAGGAATTATTTACTATATATTCTTTTATCTGCCCAGTCCTTTTTTTTCTGTATTATACTGTAATATTTGTGTTGTTTGAGGAGTATTGTGGAGTAAAGCGTTATATGCTACAAATTGTACAGATAAACACATATTACTTTGTGCTATATACCACAGCAACATCTGTTTCTCCAAACTAAAGCATAAATATTTCATCTAGCTTGTGTAACATTGTGTACATACGATTCTGAAATCTGAAACATAGAGTCATATATTTAATTACTCAGATTCCTTAAAATCACTTGTTTTGCAAACAGTAACTGCTATTTATAAGTGAACAACGATGTAAAAAAGATTGAGTGCCTTGTACATTTTAGAAATGGGATAGCTTAAATATTTAGCATAAATTTTGTACTGTCAAGGTGATGTTCCTGCATTCTAAAAGAATTTGATTTTTTTTTTAAATCTTAATGAAATAATATTTTATAGTTTATTTGCAGGATATGAATTGTTCCATTTATCACAATACATTGCAGACCAAAGAGTACATATTTTGATTATTTATTTTTAAAAGAATGTTTGAAATATGAGTAGAACTTCATGTACCTATACATTCAAGGAGTTTATTTTATTTCCTAATTTTATTAGTAAATAAGTATTTTTGGGTTCTGAATATATTTTAAACTATGATACAGTGAATGTATTAAACAAATTTAATTATATTGAAATTTGATCATCTCAGTTCCTTAGATACCATAATGAAATTTGTAAAACTAATTTTGTTACTTAATCTAGATATTCAAATTTGACTTTGTGTACATAACAGAAAGAAGATATGGAAAAACACATCAATTTTGTTTTTCCGGAATTTGTTTAAGAAAATCTGTTAGTGCGCCTTGTTTATTATGTTAAATGTAAACCTATGTAGAGTAAACATTGATTTGAGTGGTGTACAGTTAAATGTACTTTATTTGAAGATAAGTGATGTTAGTGATCGATATTATAAAGTTAAATCTAAATTTGATTAGAAGATAATTGCAGTGAAGTTGCTAAACGTTATGAAGATAAAATTAGTTGGAAAATAAACAAGGAATACTTCCCTATCATGAGCAATATTCCAAGTGAGGGATAGCTCCCTCATTGTGAACTGTACTCTAAGAGAGATCTTCCACATCATTAGCTAAATCCCAACTAAAGGATATCTCCCACATCATGAACTACACTCCAGAGTATCAGTTTTTCTTATATTTGTTGATCTTTGTGTGTTTTTCCAACGAATTTTGTCTCCATTACTACAGTGTTTGTTTCATATTTCAGGATCTTTTTTTTTATTATTATTATTTATTCAAGACTGAAAATTTATTCCATTCTGTGTTATTGACTTGTATTGCAGTGTAGATTGGACTGACAATATAGAGGAGGTATTCAGATTTTATGTAGTATCTGAGTTGTTAAGAGAAGATAATGAAGGAGATAATGTTCAATATTTCTGCATTGCTTTAAAAACTCTCTTAATTTATTGAGGCTGTTAGACAAATTTCAGTAATGTTTCTGAACAGAATACCCAGAGATTTCATTAAAATTACCTTGAGTTATTATTTCTTATTGATTTATTATTCAACAAGAACATTGTCTAAGCCCAAAATGTGCATTGAAATTTTTATGAAAGAGACAATTTGTATTGAAAATATTACATGCAAAGAGCTTTCTGTTTTCACTGTTAAGTCCTGAAATTGAAGGTGAAATCCTAAATGACATCTTATTAATGGCAGTCTGTGTGACTGCCCTGCTTCGTTAAACAGTATAGATTTACACCACAGCACAGTACAAAGGTTGAATAATCCAATCTGTATAGCGTTCATAACACTTGTTTGCTAAGACAGGCATAATCTTTGGCATTTCTCAGTAGAAATAGCTGATTTTGTGCATATGATCTTGTTATGGCATATTAGTTCTACCGATATTTAAAGCTGTGCTTGGGCAAGGCTTAGGTACTTTTTTGTCAGTAAGTTGGAGGTTAATTGATACATATTTATGTAAGAAAAACTAGTCAGGTACTTTTAAAACAAATTAACAGATTTCTTAAAACCAAAGCATTATTTTGGGGTGGATAATGAGTTAGTGAGTGGTCTACCTTAAATGAGTAGTAAATCCATTTTGGTTATTACAGTTTTGTGTTCTGTTACTTAGGAAGTAATTCTAAAAATGGCTGTTTATTTTCAAGTTGTTCCTTTGTTGAGATCTGAACCTGCATCTCTCGTCTAACTCAGCACTTGCTGACTAATCAGTAACTGAGAGAATTTAAAACATTTTATATAAAGTAAATTCATACTTGCAAATGTTACTGAAGATTTCATTCCTGGTCCCCATTGTAAAACTGTATATTTTAATCATGATTTTAGTGTTGCCAGTATATAAAGTAGAGAATCAAATCAGATTTTATTGTTGGAGCTCTCCATGTAAAATGTTTTATTAGGTTTAGCAATCTGTTTAGGCCCAGATAAATAGTTAGCAGCAAGGCATCCTGATGTGTCCTACTTAAGAAATTACATTTATAATATTGATGAAGCAAAACAAAAAAAGCATCATCTTATTCAAATACATTTAAATGTATTTAGTAATTTTTAGGTTAAATAACACCCAACTAGATATCTCAAATGTACAGCATAAAATAATATTGGTCTGATTGTACATTTTGAATGTGTAGAGGAAAATAGTAAAAAAAACTTATAGACAATTGTGTCCTTTTTGTATTAAAAATGCATAAATTTTAACTCAAAATGGGGAAGTTTCACATAATAGAACATGACAGAATGCCAAAATTTAAAATCATGAAATTTTTCACTGGTTCTTATAATATGCATATAAAAAGTAGTTTCTTGTGTAGATGAAGCAGCGAAGGTTCATGTTATGCACTAAGGTTAAGGATATCTAATTTTAAGGATTATGAGGATGGTAACTTGGGTTTATCTACACATCTTGCAATTTGGACAAATAACCCACAAAATATTTGTCAGTAAGGTTGATCCTGCATGCAGTTTTAACAGTGATTTTTGTCCTCACTGTTGCAGGTTATCAATGCCTTAATTGCATGAGTTGACGATCGCTGCTCTAAATTTTGAATTAATCCTCCTCACTCTTCCAGATAGAAACTTTTCTCCCCTTTTCTCTGCTATAAATGTCCATTGAAATGATGTAGAGATTCAAATTACACCACAGAATGAAGAATTGGCATCCCCACCCCACTGGCTAAAACACCTGTGAATTAAGTGCAAGTGGATATCAGTTATTTTAAAAAGATCACACATACAGCAATGAATAAAGCCCAGATTTCTAAGCAAAATGCATATTCAGACTCCTAAACATAACCAGAGATGTTATACAGCATAAAACACTCCTTTACAAGTGATTTTAACTTTATTTGATTAGTGTTTATTTTGCTTATTCTGTAAGAAAACGATTTTGTATGCTTATTTTATAATTTTCAATTAAAATGCCCCATTTTACTCAAAAACTGTCACATTAAAGTTTTTTGTTGGCTATTACTAGGGACCGGATTCTTAGGTTTTTACCTTTTTTTTTCCTTACTTCCAAAACAAAAAGCGCTCATACACTTTTTCGAATCATGTCCATAGGATTCACTCACATTAATTCTGTGGCACCTAAAAATACCTAAATGGGGTATAAAAACCTAAATATATCTAAACGGGATATAAAACCTAAAATATCTAATTTAGGCTACTTTTTTTTTTTCTTTTTTGTTTGTCAGTTGAGAAATCTATATTTTGTGGAGAAACAATTTTTGTTGGGATGAAATTAACACACCAGCGTTTCATTCAACCCATTGTCATCTAGGATGGACAGTATCAAGAGAGGAAGTGTAAGAGTAACTTACTGGCGTATTCCTTTTAAAATATTCGTACGAACAACTATTGTTGCCGTGTATGAACAATGATATAGATTTCTGTGTTTTAAGCGCTTGTTTGCCTTTAGTTGTTATTCATACTGAGTGGTCACACTGTGAGTTTTAAGAAGACGTGTTAATTATGACGAAGCAAATGAAATCGTGTTTATTACGGCAGTGGATTGGCGACGATGTTAATTTCTTCTTCTTCTTCTTCTCAGGTCATTTTATGACGTTGCATCCCGCGAGTTTCTACGTCTGCTCTGTTGTTTTCCAAGTTGCTCCTGCTGTATATGACAGACGAGAATCTTGGAAGATATTTAGTGATATACTGTAACCAGGAAATGTGAGGCAATCTTATTTTCACTGCTTCTTTTCATTGTTTATGCTTTCTTTCTTCAATTGTGTAATATTGTCCTAAAGCAAGTTTACCCAAATTTAAGTCAATTTTGTTAAGTTAAATTATACAAGTATTATGTAATGAATCCTATGTAGCACATACAAATTTATTAAACCAATTATTCTACCCGAAAACGTTATTTTGGACAAAAAACCTAAAAAAGAAACTATTTCACCTAATGGAAAACCTTAAACAGTGTTTTTAAAAACCTAAAAATCTGGTCCCTAGCTATTACAATTACTGAAAAATCCATGTTATAAAGACAGTCAGATTTCTAGATGGACATATTTCCATTGTAAAAACAAATCATGAAGAGGAATTCATTGAAGGAAAACTAGGTTTCTTTTCACATGCACTTGTGCCATCCTGAGACATTGAAAGACATTTTCACTTTACAAATCATTCTTCACCTACAGACGTAGAAGCTCCACTCAAAAAATCTGCAGATGACCTCCCTTACATACTGTAACAGTTGTGAATAGGATAAGACTTCTATATAACTAATAATTTATTTGATTTTCGTGTAATTTTTTTTTGGCTTATTGCTTATTTTGTTGCTTATTTCTTACATTTCTCATGATTATTTGCTTGCTAAGATTACTGTTTTATTTTGCTTATAAATCCAGGCTCTAGTAATGAAACATGTTTTCCACCAGATTGATGCAATATTATGACAACCAGTGTAGTTAAGTGTTTCAAATTGTAAAATGATGCAGAATTTTGAGCTAAAACTTCACTATCTTCTGTACGAGAACAGATATTTGCTCTAAATGTGGGAATCCACAGGGATATACCACTTGTCCATAAAGTCATTGTGCACTCCAGTAATTATTAGCACTCAAAAGTGCACCATGACTTTACGGACACACGGTATTTCTACATCTGAATGGGTAAATGCAAAAGATGATCATCTCTCTCTAACCTGTGTTCCCATTTTGCAGTGCCTCTCTGTGTTTGTAGTTACCCTGCTGATATAATACGAGGGTTGTCTAATAAATGTTTCCCTAGTGTTAAAAATATTAAACATAATTTATTTGTTAAAAAGGCTTTTATTTTACACATTACAGCTCTTCTTCTTACTTTTCCACACAATCACAATTTTTTGCAAACATCTTTGAGCATTGAGCACACATACACAAACACTTCCTTCTCATGTTATAAAAACCATTCTAAACAAATGAATCAAGCAAAGTAGGTTAATAAAATGGAAGGGAACGACAATTTTATGCATTCTATAGCCAAAAATCACAATTTTCTGCCAGTTAATTGCAAAAATCAAAATTTTCTGCCAGTTTATTGCTCTTAACTCTCAAACAAAAGCAAAAACTAAAATTCCAGCTTCAAGGTGCACTTAGACCACCTTCCTTCCACTATGTTAAAAATGTAAGATCTCTGCATGTTGTAGATTTGTCTGGTCATTGTATACAAACACTTCCTCTTATTATATAGGGGAACAGGTGTGACTAATTTTTTTAATTATTTTGAATGTTCGCCTTATTTTAAAGGATGATTATTGTTTTATGTATGTATTGTATAAATGTCTATGTGCAAAGAATATTTCACTCTGAAAGCAATAACCTTACAACAGAGTTCACAAAACACTATGCAATAATACACTTAACATTCCGAACTTTTGCTCACTAATCCACAAATGTAAGGCTTTTGTACAGTGCTGTAGATATGAGAACATCTGACAGAATCAAGATTGGATCTAGATGACAAATTGCTGCATTTATCCCTTCGGTGGAGAGAAATATCCTTGTATAAGCAGAATTATTTGAGGCCTAACACCCATCTGATGTTGTGTGGTACTACTGACCTAGTTATGTTTTAATTGTTAAATTTGACATATTTCGAAAATGTTTTATTTATTTTTATCCTTATATATTTGAAATCATGTTTTTGTTTTACTGACACAATACAGTATTTGACTAGGGTAAAAAATTACTGTCAAATAATAGGTTTTATATGTTTACACTCTTATATTAGGGATTTTTTTTATCTCTTGATGATCTATTGGATGCTTTGTCAAAGCATAAAATATTTAAAATGGCTGGAATACTAAGAGTGGGTTTATTTTATAATTATGCTTAGCATCAGACTGCAAGTGGGAGAAACAGAAAATATCAGTTGACTGTGGTAGTCATAAAAGAAATTAAATTAAGAAACTTGTGATATGAACCACATGTTACTTTTTCAGAGTTTCTGTACAGCTTCCCTATATGTATATAAGATGTCATGTTACCCCACATTTATTGTAAATAAGGACAGAGAGAAGAAACTCTAGAAATAATTTTACCTTGCCAGTTGTATGTGTTGGGTAATTGAATAGAGCTCTGGAGTTCTGGCATTTATTATTACTCGAGTAGGGAGTCAAAGGTGCACTAATTCAAGTTATTCACATAAAAGTAGAGCAGGAGCAGGTATAATTAATTTTTTTACCTTTACAGATTATTTATTTATATTAATTTTTGTTTACAACAAACCAAATTACAGTTGTAAAAAAAAAGCTGACTTCTGTCATGATTGTATATAGGATGAGTCATGTGATTTGTATGTAATTTCAGGAAATCATAGCTGATTTTCTATGAAAAAGGTTTATGTCAAAATGTGTCCAATAACTGCAGAGGAATGACAGTTGCTTCTTTTTAAAGACTTGTTCAATTTTAACACCACGCAACTGTTAGTCACTCTTATTACATACAAGGTTGCCAGGTGTCCAGTTATTCCACCCTCCAGGATTGTCAGGAAATCAGGTGCCTACGCAGGAAAAAAAACTTAAAGTGTTTTCAGGCCATGTAAAAATGAGAATTCCATTTCTGAAATTTTATGTTAGGTCCCATACCAGTTATGACATGCATTGTCAATACCCTTTTACTGCCCAACATGTAGTTAAGTTAATGGTTCACGATATCTTAATAGTGATAATATGATTATGATTAATTAATATTATTATTATTATTATTATTATGATTAATATGACTGTCCAGCTGGTGATGAAAACGGCAAGAACTCCTTCCTAATGGTAAAATTGTAATATGGCGTTAATTAAATTAACTAAATGTAACTTAAATGTAGCTATTGCTCATGATACTCTTTGATCCATATGATAAACAGAAATATTATATAGTTAAAAAAGGGGCTGGCCCCACATCCCATAAACTGTTGTGGCCTACTATCCAATGCCTCACCTCCTGAAATAGAAATTGGAATTTGAAAGATGTAGAGTTTATGTTTTAATACCTACATCGGTTGGAGTTTGTGGGGTAAGACTCTAGACAACTTAGCCATTTGGCATGGAGGCAATGTTTGCAAAAATTAGGTGTTCCCTATATACAGATCATGAAGGTCCTTATCCCATCAATGTGTGGGGCCTAGGGCAAGAGAAATTTGGCAGGGACAGTGTTGCAGGTGAGAAGCCCATATCCAGCATAAATGAATTATTTTGCTTAAACTTCAAATTTTCATATCAATGTAGTGGTAATGAAGTTGGTAATAACAATAATAATCACCATGTAATAAATAAATAAATACCTGAATAAATCAAACTTCACAGTAGTCAGGCTATACAGTACAATACATTACTGTTTATGTGTTAAACACCAGTAACCAGTGCTGTAGGATGTGGTGCGATAGATAGACCTGACTGCTCCTGTTGTAACATAATGTGATACATCGGATTCACTTGCAGAAATTTCTGATCCACAGAATATAAGATGCCGAGGTTTACAGCCCAATAATCTACAAATTCTTATTTATATCAAAGTTCCATCATCTGATGTGATGCTATGAGTCCACTTCCCAACATTAATAAGAACAGGAAGGTCGCAAAATGTTTCTTAAAAGGATTCCTTATGAACTCTAAATGTTTAGACAACTAAGGTTGAATTATGTTACTTTTCCTGATGGACCATAAATTTTTCCACTTAAGCCACAGGACAGCCCTGCCCTTATGCTCTCAGGGGTCTTGGAGGTCGAGGTTCCTGGATTGTTTAGAGTTAGCATATGAAAGTCTTACATGTTAACACATCTACATTGTAGTAATTCAGATTTTAATTATTGGGGATTGTAAGTTATATCAAGAATTTTATCATGTCAGTAAATTAATTTCGAGGGTTGCAGTGGAGAGATTGAAATGTAGCAGGTTTGATTGAGCCTAATCCTTTGATGAAATAAGGAATTTATTTTAGGCTTATGATATATTTTGCTTCTAATCCAGGACAATTTCACGATTTACGCTATAGCTAATAGTAGGCGTGTACGTAATATTGTTTCTGCAGGTTCTGGTGGTTCATTGGTTATAATAAATCTATTATGTAGCCTAAACCAAATTTGCACTGATGCTTTCTCAAATTGGGATACAAACACACTATAACAATAAGGAATAAGAATGTAAGTTTATGACTGTTAGTTCTCAGCAGAAACAATGTTTCTAAGAAATTGTTTATCCGTCTTTAATAGATAATAAAAGTCATTGCATGAAAACCTGGAATTAAACTGTACGTTAAGAAGTTCCTTCTTCTGTTTATTGGTCTTGACGTAGTCCTCAATATCTTATTTGACTTTATGAGCAACAGAATAACAATTATCCGCAAACATTGAACACCATTAGTAGGATTCTCACATAGTTTTAAAATTTTGTATTTCTCCTTCAATTTTTGTATGAAAATACACTTCCTTTCCTCTATTTTTGAATTTCCAAAACAAAACAAAAAATATATATATATATATAGATTACAACGGATGACAGAAGTACAGACAAGCATAGTTTACATGCATTTGCACAATACTGAAGGAATTTGAAGACACAGGAGTTATTCCCAGCAACACAGAATGACCAATTGGACATAAACTTATAGGCATATGTTCTTTAATAATAAAGGGAGTAACGCACATATCTATCTTCCAAAGAGTAAAAATGTACTTGATTCCAAAAAGTGAACTATAGAAGTGCTAATGAAGAATATTGTAATTTCCAATACCCTGGATATATTGCAATCCTGGACAACATAAATCCAGGATTGTCTGGACTATTCCCAGAGTATGGTAAGCCTAGTTATTTCAGACTTTAACAAAATTGAGTTCCTTACAAGAAGAAAACCTGCCAGTTGGTGTGTAGGCTCACAACTTGACCACCTTCATGTGCCAGTCTTTAGGACCTATGTGTAGGGATCATTTAACTATAAACTCTTTAAATTTATATGCTTCACCGCCATGTTGAGCTTTTAATTATCATGAATATTTATAAGTACCAAATGCACACATTCCATCAAAATAAAAACAAACACATGGGCTCTACTCCAAGACAGAAGAATTAAAAAAAAATTTGAAAAACTTTTTAATAAAGGTACACTGTATTTTATTTTGATTGTAAATATATATATATATATATATATATATATATATATATCCAGTCAAATAGAAAAGGCATCTTGTCGAACTCCCGAGCTCTAGTGATAAATTTATGTTAGAATAAGATTCCATTGTCTCTTTGTGCTTCATAGTTTATGATACAAGTTTGATTAAGGTAATTGGGTGTAATCACAGGTAGGCTACTAATAGTGTTCCTCTAGAAAAACAAAACAGTGAAATATTATATGAGGATACTGTGTGATCACTAGGGCTGGAAGTTAGGACACCATAACATTGCATAGATGATGATAATTTATTCACTGAATAAAGCCTGTTTTGTTATTGGTTTATTTAGTAACTGCTGAGCAGTGTCTTATCTGATTTAGACTGTGTTATTATACACAGTGATATTTCTATAAAACATGCTTAGTTAACTTTGAGTGTTCGTTGTTCAAACTTCCAGCCTTAGTGATCACAGAAAGTTTGTGGAAGAGAGGTTATTGAAGAATTTAATCTAACTAAACTTTATTATTGTAGACTTAAATGTGCACTGTGATCAACTATCATTTTATGTAATGAGGCATCTATTTTTTATTTAAAAAATATCCAGACTCCGTAAATTGTTATAGTCGTTTCGGTATATTTTTTGCTATTTTTATCTATTTTGTACTTCTTTTTAAACTTTCGTTAGAGTTGTAAATTTAGTAATAAAATGTCCACCTTATACCCTCAGTTATATAAAGAAACACACAGTTTTGTCATAAGATTTATTGTTAAAATTAAAATGTTAAAAACAGCTCTTTGGCTTACTAAATGTTAGAGTTTTTAAGGAAAAATAGATTCAGCAAGCACTGAATTTAGTATATGCTGCTTGGTTTCATTTTCAAAATGCAAAGGAAGTTTCATTTTCAGTATGTATTGATCTGTCGTGAAACTGATTGAAACATCAGCTAGGTCTATCAATTTTTATTGTCACAGTTTGCCTTCAGTTATTGAATCGCAGTTGCCGCCATCTATGGTTGCCATCTTCAAATTGCTTGCAATGTAATTTCAGGTGATCAAAACTTCTTTTATGATGCTATTCTGATTAACTAATAGGATATGAGACAATGCACATAAGTTCTATGAATATTCTTGATTAATTATTGCTTGACACGTTCTTCTCCTTATTTTATTTAATAATAACCATTTATGGTTGAGATGTGATTTGGACGCAGAGTTTGATGGTGATATGAGCAACAGTTTTACATTATTAAAATATAACACAAAGAATCATTGTTTTGGCTACTAACCTCCCTTCCTCAATCAGCATTTTCTTGTTGATGTGATAAATTCAGTGCTCATGAATAATTTTTATGTGAATACTCATTGCAATAACATTTCACTGTAGAGCTGACAGGCATAGCTTAAAATAAAATAAAAATATATATTAAATTTGTGAAGAAACATAAAATACATTTTGTATAATTTTTGTAAAATATTCATTATCTCTCCTTAGTGTTATTACTTTGGCAATAACTGAAAAAGCTACTTTGCACTCACTGTTGCTTATGCCCAAATACCTTAACATATTTATTCATCAACATCATGCTATATCTTCTATGTTTGTCAGTTGTGACTATGCCTTAGTCATATGAAATGGAATAAGCTGTCCAATAGTTTGCTCTTGGTCTTTTGTATTGATATATGACATTGTTAATGGTATTTTAATGGACAAGCCAGAGTGGCAGTGTTATGTTGGTAGCAAAAAGTGTTACTAATGGAAATTCTGGTGTAGAAATGCCAAGTTGTAACCTGTCTTGCATTCCTCTGAGGTTATTTTCTGTGTTATCCCTTCTCATCTATTATTATATTGACTAAATGATCTTTTTTCCTGCTCTTATAGGCTTGAGCCATTTCTTGTGAGATCGTTGGAATGGCGGCTGTCAGAACCCCTAGGGGATAGTGAAGATCCCACTGTTGTAGGTTAATGACTACTAAAACCATTATTACTGTAGTCGAGGTCCTACAGCTTAGCAAGGATTACGAACCAGAATGTACATGAACTGCCAAGAGGTGACTGCCGCTTTAACTGTGACAATTCATGTTAAGTGAAACGTAAGGAGACCCAGTGTGATTTATAATCAAATTATGATGATGGTCCTAGATTCAGTAGTCATAAACCCACAATAGTAGAATTTTCTTTGTTCTCTAGGGATCTTTTCAACATTGAACTGGAACTCCCAAACTGTGAAAAGAAAGTGCTATTTTGTGTTTTATGATAAATCTAGTGGTGAATTTGTACAACATTCAAATCAATTATACAGTGAACTCTCAATTCTGTGTGGATAGCTTAACCTAGTCTAATTTAGAATCATTTTTAACTTTACACTATATATATAATATATATATTCATATTCTTTAGTGCTTCCTTTTTTATGGCAATAAGTTATAAATTAGTGTAATTCAAAAGAGAGTAATTCAACACAAACTTTTCAGTTCAGAAGATAGTGCACGTTATACATAATAGTAAATAATAGATTTAAAAACAAAGTTTGAGAAGACTGGTGACAAATTTATGTTTAGGTTTTATGGTTATACATTATTAGTGAAATCTTTTTAAGATTATGATGCACATATCTTGAATGTTTTTGCTGGTGATTCCCAATCATTGAAGTATATTCTTGATGTCTATATGAATAGCCATGAGCATCAAAAAGCAATCATCCAAAAAAAATATAATAATTTTCTCACTCGTGTTCTTGGCTAGATCTGTCAGTTTCAAACCAAATAGTAAAGTCAAAAGCCATGTGATGAGTTTTTAAAATTTTCTAGTTTTGTGTTTGTGAGACACTACTGTATCCCTGACTGCAGACGGTGCAGTTTGATTAATAGTTCTTCACATTATCTGCGGTAGTATTCTTCTCCATTACCATGGAAAATTGAGAGTTACTTATATGTAAAATACCTCCACCATATATGTTGTAGAATACAGTACATTTATAGTTAAGGGGTTATTTTGTCCTTTATTTGAATCTTAATTTACTAATAAAGAATGTGTCAGAGCCGTTGTGTTCAAACTTGCCTTGAATTTTGCGACAGAATTGAGTTTCGTAATAAGGTCTCATTGAAAGAAATAGATTTATATTGCAAAAAATTGAAATTGATACCAGAATCCTAAATGACATATTAATTAACCTGGTTAACATTACTTCAGTATAAAAACTAATGAGATGTGGTTTTGTAATTACAAGTTATTATTTTGTCTCACCAGATTTTCAAGATACATTTCAACATAAAGGCTTTGGCACATTCCGCCTTGATGTATTTAAAGTTTTGTAAATCTTTAAACCTGTGACTAAGTAACTGATCTCACTCTCTTTATCCTAAAATTCTTCTCATCAAAGTAAATTATTGTACTTTGTTTTCTTTTAAATTTGACTGTTTTTTAAATAACAAAGTTTAATGCAAGCAAACTAGTTATTAATATAGCTGTACTTTCTTACAGAATGGACTTAGAAGTGGTTGGAGTCGAGAAAGATTGTGTTGTTCTTTATTTTTAAAATGTTACACATTTATGAGGGATAATCAAAATGTAAGTTACACTTCCAAGTTATGATAATCGCATGGCGCTAAGTCTGGACTGTATGGAGGATGTTGCCATACCTCCCACTTGAATCGCCGCAGCAGTTCGGACGTTTGGCAGGCCGTGTGAGGTGTTGTGTTATTGTGCAACAAAATCACACCGGCGCTCAATTTTCAAAATTTATCATGTGTTCGGTAAGCTGAAAAAGGATCTCGGTGGACGATGATTCCGAAACGAGGAGGTGAAAGCAGCTGTCTCCAGGTGGTTACATAGCGCTGGAGGTGATTTCTACACATCCGGAATCGAAAAGTTGGTTGACCGTTCTGAGAAATTGTTTACAGCCTCTTGGGGACTATGTGGAAAAGTGAAGATACATTGCATGTTGTCATAGCCGTGTTGCCTATGTGTAAGTGGTTTCATAAATGGCCAATTCAATTCTTTATTCACCATAACTTGGAAGTGTAACTTACTTTTTGATTCGCCCTCATACATTTTATAGTTACTTCATAATGCAGCTAGGAGGATTGACTAGCAGAGGAAGATGAGAAGGGACATGAGATGATGATATTGTAAATAATACTGTCTCCAGATTGATAAAAGTTCCTTTTTCCTAAGTGAACTTTTTTATTGGATAGAAATACAAATTACAGTACTATGAATGTGCATATGTATTTAGCATTTGTAAGGAGCTTGTCTCACAAATCATAGTCACAAACTTAAAACATAGTTTTATCTGAAAATCAATAGAGAATATGAGATCATTTTTTGAATAAATGTTTGCAATAAATATTTGAAATGTAAGTTTTTAGGTTTACCCTTCATAAACATCAAATCCTGCAATTCATGGGTTACTGTACTCACACTTTTCATTTCATGTATTGCTCGATATAAGGCAGATCTTTAAAATTTTATTTCTTCCTGTGATTACCAGTAAATTGTTCCGTATCCCCTCATTCCTACATTTTTGCATAACTTTACTTCCCTGAAAATAATAATACATCTGAAATACTAACAGATAATTTATTGTGATTTGTTATAAAAACTTCATATTACAATATTTTTGTGAGACTAACTTACTTTACTGTCACAAAAAATCATTTATGGCACTGAAGTTTATTTGTATGAAAAAATACTTAAATAATAAAGCATAATCATCAAAAACATAAAGCATAATTATAAAACAAAGTAAAGCATAATATGGGTTCTCTAGTAATAGCCAGGGTAAAGTGAATTCTACGTTGCTAATATGCACCTACTTTTTCTTAAGAACTTATTTCAGTGCCTGAATCCCATGTTTTTAATGCCTAAAATGAGCTACAGATTCATGAAATTTTGGTTAGAACTTCACCCATAATATACAATTATCATGTAAGTACTGTATCATAAAATTTATTTTTTTGATAAAAAGCAAAGAGTTCAACATAAATCTAAAATAACAGAAACACCATTGAAGGTGTTATACATTCCCCCTAAAATGGTCCCTAGACCCCAAAAATGCCATTTACTTAAGACACAATAACTGCTCCACTTTTGCACAAACTAATTCCAGATTGACACATAATGTTTAACTAGATGGAAAATCTAGGTGAGTTTGTTAAAGGATGACAAAAGTTTTCATTTAGCTATTTTAGTTTGTAAAAAATTTAAATTTTGGATTTGAGTGTCAAAAAAATCAAGCATACCATCAAGTAGCCTATATCTGTGCAAAATGTTATGCTGTTAAATGGAAATTTATGCATAGAGGTTCCGCTGATACCATTTTTAAACGTCAGTGTGCCTCCAACTGCTAGCGCATGTAGGCCTAAACTTTAAAATCGTTTTCTCAGTTTCAATTTGCATGTTATTTTGCCACATTCAAAATCTATCTTTTTCCACAAACATAGAGATACAGGTATGGCATTTTTTCACAATGTACTTGACAACGTATGCAATAAAATGTCTAATCAGATTTTCTGTGTAGCCCTCGGACCTTTTTAAAAAAATATTTAGTATATTCCCAGGGCAGTTTTTTTCACTTTTCTGGGTTAGGCCTATATATATATTTTTTTTTTCAAACAATATTTTAAACAAAATGTATTAACAATATTAAAAAATGCATAAATAAATTTGTAAAGCAGGCATCTAAGAATCTCACATCAAAGTTTCAGATTCATATTTTAATATCTATCAGAGGAGACAGATTTCAATTTTGATTTTAAAATCAAATTAATTAATATCTCACTTAAAAATTAGATTTTGATTAAGTATGCAAAATTTCAAGTTATTAGGTCAAGTAGCTTAGAAAGCCACTCTCAACACTTCGGTTATTCCTTATTGGCCGACATAGAACCAATGGGGTAGAAATAGGGAACGTTAAAAAAAGAACTCATAAATCACAGTAACTTCCTGAATATAAAAAAATTTACACCCATTTAAAGTTATTTCACTTCTTAAGAGTTGTACTAAAAACTTATGTTTAAAAAGTTGATTGAGAACACTAAACTATTATCTCAAGGGGTGAAAAACAGGGGCTGAAGGACAAAGTCGTAACTCCATTATTGGCTCAGTATGAAATCCATTCAAAGTTAATTTGTATAAATATCTAAAACCTTTGTCGGAAACAATTTTGGATAGGATGAACTATTCTTGCAAAGGGTGACAAAACGAGGTTGCAGAACAACAACTTCATTACACCCTCAATAGACACAATATCAATCTCGTTCAGAATTGTTTTAAATATTACCAAAATCTGGACTTTCCCCCTTTTTTCCCAATATAGAAAATACATTTACTTGAAAATCTGTCTGCCTCTGTAAAAAGTGTTATAGTTAAAGCAATCAACTTTTCCTTCAGTTAAGTATAAATCTCATGGTTAGCACCAAAATGCTAAATCTTTATGACCAGGGATCAAAACAACTTTGTTTAATGGCTGCGCCAAAAATATATAGTGTGTAACACTCACATGACTTTCTCTGTCCTGCATATTGGTACATACAGGGTGATGCATAAGTCAGTTGACTCAGAAAAATTAAGAATTTTATACAAGGGTAAGTCAATAAGTATCTACAATTTTTGTTTAATCTTTTGTAGGTTGGCTGTACTGCTTTGTGCAGTGCACATCGACATGTTGTTCATTTATCTCCATTTGTGGAATGTTTCACCATTATGACTCCACTGTGTGTTGCGCTGTTGTACATTAAACATGGCTGCACCGCTCAGCATTTGCACCAAAGAAGAACAGCATGCAGTGATATGTTTTTTGTTGTTTGAAGGTGTATCAGGAACCGGTTTCCATTGAATACTTTCCACACAATATGGAGGCAATGTTTTACCCTGGCGAAGTGTGTGTATGAATGGATTGAAAAGTTCAGAAATGGTCGGACAATTGTGAAGATGAGGAAAGAACAGGATGCCCATCCACATCCACTAGTGATGCCAACATTGAACAATTGCGTATCATGATTCAGACAAACCGAAGAGTGACTGTTGGAAGCCCAGCACCCAAAAAGAAAATGATTTTTACTATGTTATATACAAAAAGAACTGATATTAAGATTGTATTGTCTATGATTCGAGCAAGTGACTTAAGCAATGGAAAAGCAGCACTTCAATGCAGACAGGTATTTCTCATCTTGACCATAATTTTAAGCTTGAATTTAAGCGATGTAAAAATTATTTAAAATAGTTTAATTCCTATTTTAGTGATATTTGAACCAGTGATTTTAAGAATCGGTACCAGAACTTTCCAAGGCTCTCAGCCACTTCTCAACACTTCCTCCAATGACCTTAGCCATTCCTTATTATGATGTTATTCATGAAGTTTAGCAATGTTATATGATTTTGAAATCAATTTTTTTTTTTTTTTTTTTTTTTTTCAAATCAAAGCCTCAACCACTTCTCATCTTGATATTAAGTAAGAATTTTGATATTTAAAATTCTATTGTGTTGGGATTTGAAACAGCGACCGCGCATCTAAAATACGACTCTCCTATGCCCTTAGCCATTTCTCAGCTAGGCATTAAGTTTGAATTTTAAGTATGTCAAAAACTTTGAAATCAATTAAGGACATTTTAAATTCTGTTGCGCTGGGATATGAACCAGCAACTGAAACAACAGATGCATGGCTTTCCAACGCCCACAGCCATTTCTCATCTACATATTAAATTTGATTTTTAGCTATGTTTTATAACTTTGAAATCAACTAAAGACATTTTCAATGTACGGTACAATTCTATTGTACTGGGATTTGAAACAGGTTTGTTGGAAGCACAGCCTGTCGCTGCCCTCAACCATTTCTCCTATTGTATTTTAGCATGAATTTTAGCTTTTTAATAGGTCTGTTCTGTCTGCCACATTGTGAGTATTTAACTACGCTGAAAACTGTCATTGTGCACATGTGTGATGGCACGTAGTACATGAATAGATTTTGGGAACACACCTATAACTATCAAGTTGAAAATAATAGGTGTTGGCATCATGGTAATTCATCAATCAATCAAGTTTGTTGTCTGAAGACCTAGGTACAAGGTATTAGACAAATTCAAGTTACTTCTTAGACAAAAATTTGCAGGAGTAATTACAAGTAGACTTAATAGCTATAAGTATAAGTTAGACAGTGAAGAAGATATGTCAAGCAATTATACAGTTACAGGTCATTTATATTGTATATACATTTTTGAATTAGGTATTTTTTAAATTTAGGTTTGAATTCCTTAGTGCAGCTAATTCCTTTAAGGTTGCTGGGTAATTTGTTAAAGAAAATTTTTCCAGCTACGGATGGATCTTTTTTATAGATATCTTATTATATGCTATGCTATGGAACATGGAACAGATGCAGGGGCTGATTTCTCTGTGGAATATTAGTAACATCTCTAAGAACAAAACAAAGATCAGCAACAAGAACATGTATGATTATGATAATCGTACAACAGTTCATACAAAATTAAATCAAAGCATCAGCAAATACCCTTAATAAATGGTATTTGGCTGGAGTGCCTGAAGTGTAAGGTTTGATGATTCTATTTTTTCTCACTAGAGAGTGCCCTTTATCCCAAGCAGCACTGCACAAATGACAAGAAATGGCGGCTTGTTTAATTTGGCTAAATTTTATAAAACTGAGAGTTCCAGCATACATTATTGCAATTGCTTTGCATTTTTGGGTTATGCAAGTTTGGTGGATAAAGCCATATTTTTAAAATCAATCTCTTTGTCTCTAGCCTCTGCTTTGTTGATTATATTCAGTGAAATCCATAGATTAATTTCTTGCGAACAAATGGTAACGAAACTACTTTTGGCTAAAGATGACACTTTTACCCACCATCCTCCTTAAGCTTGTTACAGGAACATAGCAATAGTAGTAATATATAGTAGTATTCAGAATAACTATCTGGCTTGTACCTGGGTTCGAGGTGTTTTATCCAAGCTTTCAGCAGCAGGCTCCATTACCGATGAAATGTTGGGAAGTCCTCTGATGATGCAACGGAGTGTATTGACAAAAGCTTGAATGAAATATCTCTGTCCCTCAGGTGTAGACCCAAGAAGTTATTCTGAATAATATTTGCTGGTAAAGTTTCACAGAGTTTATTACACTAATAGTTTAACTTCATAATAATAATTATGTGTTATATGTTGTGTTAGTTGTTATTGTTGTTTATTATTATTATTATTATTATTTAACGGCGGTATGTATACCATAATTTCACCCCTATGCTGGAATTCTGTTTTATAGTCATTTTTTTGCCTGCCTGTAAATCTATAGACATGGGTCGGTTACGTTTATGCACACATGTAGTATTAGTTGCTGTCGGACATGCAAACAGAAAGTCAGCACCTTAACAAATGCTCCACTTAGGTATATGGTTGTATTATACAATAACATTATTGAGTGAACTACAGTATATAATATATTTTTGAAAACATTATTATAAAATACATGATGCATGTATGGGTGCTAAACGGCAGGTTTAAAATGGTTTAATGGTAGAGATGAACTGTTGAAGAAATTACACATGCAATGATGGAGGTGCGACAATGAAACAAATCTAATGTGATAATCTTGTATATGATCTTCTCTGTTGGAGTGCACATTCAGTTGTCTCAGCCTTACATGAAGCCACATTGCTCGCAAGACTTAAAACCTAAGAACCTTAGAACTATCCTACGGAAATCACAAAAAACAAAATATTCTTCAAGTAGACCGGTACTAAGAGTGAAAGAAAGTGCCCATTGTGCTTCTAGTCACATCCCCAGAAAATACATAACCCAAATATAAAATTTCATTTCAATTAGATTTTTAGTTTCGAGCCATACTGTTCAGACATACACACCTTTTCCAAAAACAGTATTTTTGAACTCAATTCAAAACGTGTAGTAAAATGCGAAAACTCGACATTGCAATTAAGCATGAAACACAACACTTTCTCTCCCTGCAGTGCATACAGAAGAAATAGAGTAAAACATAATATGCATTGCTGGCCAGCTTTTACAACCCATATTTTTGCAAGGAATTGAGAAACAGATAAAGACAGTAATTATTATTACATGAAAATAAACTGTTTTTATAATGTTCTTAAAATAAACTCAATACTCAATAACTCACGATTACAATAACACATTACATAGGCTTCGATTTGCAAGGGCAAGGTATTTCCTCCAATATTTAAAAGTAAGGGCCCTCCCATATTTAAAACTCTGAAGTCATGTTTGATGATTTTCTATGCAAGAACAAACTTAAAGCATATTTGCCAGTAACACTTTCAAAATTATTTATTACTTTGTTTGTTGGTCTATCCCTAACTACTAAAATCTTAAAATCCTGTTGGCTTCTGGATATCTGCTGCATCATGTGTAAGCTCTCTGCAGAGATTTTCTGGTCAACTTGGGCCGTGAAAGCCTATGATTAAATATTGTACTAACAATCTTAAAAGGTAATTCTTATCCACTTCCAATAATATTTTCAACTAACTCTGTGGCGCTACATCCTTAAAGGGACTAGGCCTACCACCTGATCGCTGTGTCATCTACCATAGACAGATGGCAGGATTGGGGGCACGTGGTCAGCATGCCGACACCCACGGCCGTTAATGGTGCTTTCCATGACCAGCGCCACTACTTCTCTGTCAAGTAGCTCCTCAATTTGAATCACGAGGTTGAGTGCACCCCGTTCCAGACCTTCCTACCTCAGAAAAATCCGAGGAGGTACCGGGGGTATCGATCCCGGGCCAATGGATCTGTAATCAGCTAGGCTAACCGCAAGACCACGTCTATGACGGTTAACTTAGTTCTTTCAATTTTTAAGAGAAACATTGCAATTTAAACAAGCCACCATATTCCGCAGTTGTGCTGCACTAGAGAAGACTGGCGTGGTTAAGTGAAAGCTTACACTTCTTGCGCTGTGAGTAGACTTTCGTCGTTTCGAGATTCGTGCAGGGCTGGGGGGGGGGGGGGGGGGAAGCGGAGCAGTGCACGGGAATAAGTTTGTGTTCTGTGGTGCACGGAAGAACCGAGCCGAGATTGGTTGGGTAGATAAACCCTGACTCAAGGATGTTGAGTCTAAATTTCGTTTTTAAAATTAAGTTTTAGAATAAAATCAATGGATTACAATTTATTCCATGTGTAATCGAAGTGCGTTATGCTGAATATGACAATAGACAAAACTGAAATACCGTTTAATGGACTGTTGACGTGTAGCAGTTTTGTTGGGTCCCCGTTTTGTTTACCTCAGTGTTATGGTTAACTCACAAACCTAGAGCCAGTGTTTACATTTATCTTGGAAGTACTTCAACCTAAATTTATTTTAAATAACATTTTACTATATAGATCATGCACGGTTTTACATAAAAATTAAAATAATTCAGACTTTTTATTCTACGGTATAGCAGACCCATAACTCTGTCAAAGACAATATAGGCTACTGTTTTATTTATATTTATTAGAATGTAAACAACATATTATACTGTTATAAGTGTGCTAGTAATCCATGTTTTTAACAAAGAGAACAAAGAATAATAGTAAAATTTGGATGTGGAAATAGTAAAAAATGGAATTCGTCTGTAATTCATGTGAAGGGATACATTATTCTGCAATTTGACTGTTCTGTCCTTTAATTTTTAGACTGAACTCATTGCATATTAGGTAAGAATATAGGTGTTATGGTATAAGTGAATTATGTTAAGTGGGTTTACTGCATGAAACTAACTTAATTTTTTTAATTACTAACATAGATTTTGGGGGATGATTGTGAAGTCTTTTCCCTTTTCTTTTAACCTGAAAAAGGTTATGTTTTACATTGTACTGGTCGGTAGTCTTTGAATGTAATACTGTGACTCCCACACTGCTGCTTCCCACTACAGTCTACTTTGTAATTATTACAAGTATGGAACGAGAACAACCTGTTACAAATGATAAAAATAACAAGCTATCTAAGCTTCTGCCTATGGTGACTTTTATTGGGTAGTCTTTGAATATAATAGGCTACTGTATCCCGCACACTGCTTCATCCCACTACAGTTTTCCATTGCGTAAGTGCACCACCAGTCAAAACTGGAATGATTTTAATGTATTTAATTATTCACTGCTAAATCCAAACGTATTACATTCACAAACACTGCTTTCACAACCCCCAAGTTTGTGTTCTGTTTCTCTACCTCTTTCATTAAATTTACAACTTTTGCCACAACTTTCTTGCGTTTGATTCCAGCTGTTGGAACACACACACAATTTTATTCTCCTCAGTCAGTAAAATTGCTATTTTCTCGTTTATTTGGGCTCCCATCCCCTGTGCTTACATAAACTATGTGTCAACGAGATGATAAATCTTCCATTTCGCCAAAAGGGTTTTTATAATCTATGGAATTTGTATACTGTACTAGTCTATTTCTATGGAATTCATACATAAGTTAAACTCAGTTTCTTCCAAGAAATACGTGAAATGGTAAGGATATCTTGAAGATGTGAATACTCACTTAACCTAAAATGGCATAATTTAAACTGATATTCACAAGATTCACTGCCTCACATGACAAGAAATGCATGATTGGATGTTGGTGATGTGGCAACCAATGAGAAGAATGATCATCAGCAGCCAATTATAATATTTAGAAACAAAGAACACAGAGTGCATCGAGCAGATTGCTACCACAGAATCAAAGAAGACCCAGATATGTATATTTTTTGTATAAGAGAATTTGTATAGTAGCAATGTGAATGGGTAAGAGCAGTTTGAATGAGTTGGAATTAATGTTTTAAGTGTCACTTTGTTTATCTGACCCATACGAATGTATTTCTGTTTTGTTGAGTAAAATGACAAAATTAAAAAAAGTAAATAAAATAAAATTATAATAATAATAGCTCTTGTAGATAGAATACTATAATTTAACCCTTAGATAGGAAGATCACCTAATTCCCCTTCATGAGGAACTTCCATTCTGAGACGGATATACACGTTTTCACCAAAAGTTAAAAGGTACCAATACTGTATCACAATTTTATTTATAGAATTAGAGACATTTTAGAATTAAAATTGTATTTATAAAGTATATCGCCACGGCTATAATGTCTAGTTAGGGCCTGAAGATAATTTGTTTCATGCCTGACGTGTAATCGTACTGGTAGCGATAGTACGATACCGCTAATATTAATTTCTTCTACGTCAAATATTTATTTCTTCTGTGAATTCGGCTTTTCCCTTGAGAAAAGCTAAGCTCTTGAATATCAGCTGTTCTCGTAGATGTAGTCTTGTTGTTTATTTGAAGCACTGAAGTCTAGATGAGGAGAATAATTAATTACTAAAATAAATACGAAGTATTGACGTGATGAATAACATAAGTTCTATAGTTTATTCCAATCAAAGTATACAGTAATGAAAATTTGACAGTAGTCAACTGTCGACGTTCAAGTTACATTGTGCCCCCTGAATAACAAATATCCAGAGTTTTTATACAAAATAATACGTCATTGATGACATAGTATTTCCTACTTTGTTAGAGAAATGGGAGAAGATTAACCTTCTTATCAGCAATAAAACTGCTTGTATACTTAATATTATTGTCTTAAAAATGACATTCCTAAAATAACTGATGAATCAGATCTGCTGTAATGTGATATTCTGCATGGTATTGCATCCGCTTTCCTGGTCATATGAGACACTAGGAAGCTACTCGCATACTTATCAATGCGTGCAAAACTGGCACTCTTACATTAACTTTAACTTTCTATTATAAATCTGTCAGAAAATATTACTTGAAATTTTCCTAAAATAAATGTATTACAAAAGTGTCTTTATACTATTCTTTTATATGACGCTGTTACACGACACTTTCCCCCTTAATATAAAAGTTTGAGGTCATCTTACCTCGAATCTTTTTAAATCTTTATTTCTGACCAATTGTCGTTTGGTAGTTAAAACTGTATCACTGGAAGTGTTTCCTTCTCCCTCTCTCTTTACAGATATATTTTCTACATTTACATTTGTTTTTTATTTTAGAAGAAGGTGAAATAGTTGACATTCTATTTCATCATCCTCTTTACATGTAATGACAATTCTTACTCATTTTTATTAATTTGGCTTCTGATCACTTTTTTTTTTTTTTTTTTCAAAATCATTCATACATAAATTAAATTGCATTGCATGAAAAATTGTTAATTGCATGATCTGCATTTGTTTCTACAACACAATAAAATTATAACTCTTATAAAGTTATAATACCTGTTACAATAAAATTACTATCATATAAAATCAAGATAAATTCTATCATTTTTTCTTTTCTTTTAATTTCTCTTGTTCTCCTTTCATAAGCGTGATTAATTCATCCATGCGATATCCTGCATATTTTAAATCATTTAAATAAAATAAAATGTTAAAAATGGTAATTCAATTGATTTACGAACCAATAGTTCCTGTGTTCAGGACTGGGTGTGTGTGTGTGTCCTTAGGTTTAAGTAGGTAGGGGACTGGCGCACCCCGGTAACAAATCCGCTGAGAATATCCCCTTACGGGATCACCAGGGGTCGCTCGCGAACCTGAGGAATAACTAAGTTCCTGTGTTGGTAAATCAGTAGAACATGTTGTATTTAAAAAAGCAATTTGGAATCACATCGTAATGAAAATTATTATAATTTTTCTTTTAAAATTATTCCTGAAATCTTTACATCTTTACAATTCTTTAATAACATTAATTTACCTCTTTTCTTTAACTTTTAAACATACTTTTTATTCATACATATTCCTGTTGAAATTTCATCTTTAAATATTGCATATAGTCTATATTTCACATATGACACATAACAATGTAGCACATATAGCTTATATGTCAAATAGCCTGTGTAACACATTTAGCACATAACAATGAAATGCTACTAGATAATGGATTCCATAAGGTACTTCTTATAGGAAAATATATTATTGACTTTGAACATATATCTCTGGTACTTCTGCGTAAAAAGATGTATAAATGTAGATACGCACTCTTTTTTTGTTATATAATTATATATTAATAATTCTCTTTCCAAATATATATTATAGTATTTGGTTGCTTACATGTTTTAACATATGTTTACTTATGTAATATAAATTTTATCTGATGACATGTATGCATATTTAAATTTTAATTGATCCAATATAATATTTTCTTGGTTTGCCTGGATGTATTGAATATATTGATATATTGATATATTGAGTAATATTACTATCCAAAACTATTATAAAATAAAAAAAAACATAAAAACGTAATTGATCTAATAAAAATACTCGAATTTCACATACCAACTTATTTTCTTAAAAATAAATAAATGGTTCTAATAATTTAATGGCTTAATTTAATACAAAAATTGTATAGTATACTCATGAGGTTCCATATCGTGTAATATAGCATTGACCTTTTGATAAGTTATAATTTATAACTGAATAACTTCTGATTGAGTATGTAAGCTTTAACTAATAAATCAAAATTATGTTGACATTCAAAAATAAAATTACTTGAGTGTTCTATCCACGATGAACACACATTCTTTTCAAATGCATTAAATTGTGTTAAAAACACAAAAATGAAATTTGTCATTTATGCAAAAATAGTGGATTTCACTATTGACATGTATTTCAATTTGAATTGCAATATATTTTCATTTTGAAAAATAATAAATAATGGGGAATTATTATTATCTTTAAATAATATTTTTATCCAACATCATTTAAACTTATCAGTTTACTTCTTGTTGATGTTAAAATCTTTCAAAGTGATTGGACTAATATCAGCGTAGGTGAAACAATATGTTGTTTACTACCTTTTATCTCTGTTAATTTGTTGCCTTGCAATCTAAAATATCATTGGAATATTCACAAATTTGTTTTATTTCATCTGCTCCCTCTTTAATGCGAACTAACCTTAATTGCGTATTTAATGCTTTAATTTTACTTCTTATTCTTAAATATTGAATGGTTTTTCAAAAGTATCTTTTTTTTACCTAAAAATCTGTGTTAAATCACATTCACCTTCATTTAAATTCAGTATTAAACAACTAAATTTTTCTCTTCTTATATTACTTATACCGTACTACTATTCCCTCACAACAACATATATTATTAGTTAGTATTTATTTTTCACAATACCTAATTCCTTTTTCTCTATTAAGAAACTGAACAAAAGTTTCTAAATATCCTAGTAATTTTGCACAAACATTCTGTTGAAAAATTACTTTTACATTCTTATTCTTTTTCAAATCCTGTCTTATTATTACATCCTATGTATCAGGTAATTTTTCCTTTACTTAAAATTTACTTATTTCTTTCTCATTGTACACTACCTCAACTGTAAATGATTCTATTGTAATCGAATTACACTGTAATTTATCTTTCTTACTTATTCCCTTCTTTTATTTATGAGACTATTTCGCCTTACTAATGACTACTGAACTAGTGTCAAAAGCACTAATCCAACTCCATTTAACAAGCCCTCGAACGTTGCGTAAAAGGAAAATGGATTTAAATATTTCTTTTCTTTCTTGATTAATTTCTTTATTACTATCTTTCTTCTCTTTGTATAGTCTGGCCTGGACCTATACCTAACTCTACCTGGGTGAACACATGGCTGAGCAGTACAACTACTGTGCGTCCCTGGTTTGTGGACTGAACTATTTCATGTCTCACAATGGTGCGGTGACCTTTTACATGTGATTGCCCTGCAATCCTTCATAACGTGTCCAAACTTTTGGCACTTATGACTTTGTATCGCTCAAGCGTATACATTTTTTTTTCTTACCATTGCGTTAAGCAACTGGTGATCTCTCATCTTTGTTCTGTTTGGTTTAAAGCTGTTTACATTGGATCTGCGCTCACTCTCCTCCGTTTTAGTTCTGTCAAAAATTTCTCAAAATTATAGCTTAACTGCTTCCCGTATTACATTATTAAAATACCGTTAATGAAAATAATTTTTACTAATCTGATTATCATCTTACGGCCACCTGACGATAGGTCAGCTCCTCATGACGTTGTAAATTTTATTTGTGCTGTCTAGTGCATTCGCAATCAGCTGAGCTACTCTCTTACCTTACTGCATTACGTTCTCATTCGGACTTTGCCTTCCCTGACATAACTGATTAAGGTTACAGTAGTAAACAAACGTTCGTTGAACTGAATAGTGTCTATAATTTCTGCTTAACGTCATTCCTCATTATCTTTAATGTTTAATCTTTTTTTAGTCTCTCCTGTGATTTTTACTAATACATATCAAAACAATGCTCTCTCTTAAGTGAGTTCTACCAATGTGTAAACTGATTTTTACATTATCAACAAAATCGTTAAAATTCTTTTGTATCTCCCGTAAAATCTTTATCAAATAAATTTGCTGCTGCTATTGTTAAAATCTCTATAAACATTAGCTCTCAAAATAATTTGTATTTAGTAATTCCATTCTATTCGCGTTTTGTAAAAAATGCTGTTCTTTTACTTTTTCTTCCATAATTTAAAAAGTTATTTAATTAAATAATATATACTTTATTTATTATTTCTTTATTATTATTTATTTCTTATTAATTAAATTATTATTGATTATTGTTACTATTATTACTTAATATTTATTAAATGAACTAATACTGAAGCAGATCGCACATCCAATGGGGGGTTTTTTACGTCGTATTACTGTATAACTTACTTGGTGAAGATATTGAAGGGAAGACACCACACCTCGGTGCGTCACGAACAATTATTGAAATTCCACACAGACTGGATAGGGCCTGCTTACCGAAATGGCGCCTCCATTCTGGACTGCTAGTCCTAGAACCTCAGAATGGTTCCGGCTGTGAAAGGTGTCCGCCACTGATGCCTTCGTCTGGAAAATACCGGGGTTTCGGGTATCACCAAGAGGAAAGAAGTGAAGACAGCTCCTGGTCCCTCGGGGAGAAGAGTCATCTGAAGTGAAGAGTAGAAAAGTTACAGATGATCTATTGTTGTTATCGATACGCCGTTCTCCGTAGTCGATCTTCTTCCAACTATTCTGCCAACCACTGGAGGTTGTTCCGCAGCTACTCGTCTTCTATTTTCTATTTGATGTCTTTTTCTATTTCGTGTGGTTAACGCTGCTGGGACTTTTATTATTCTGATGATAATGTGATTTCGTTCTTGTTCAGTTGGGTTGTTGGTTACAGGTGCTTCTTCAGGTATAAAGTTTGCAGTAAATCTCTCCATTGTAGTGTAGATATAGTTTATGAAGTGATGTGTAGACTATCCACCGTAGCTTAAATCAATGAGCTTATATCCAACGCCGCTGCCACCATGACGTGTAATCGTACTGGTAGCGATAGTACGATACCGCTAATATTAATTTCTTCTACGTCAAATATTTATTTCTTCTGTGAATTCGGCTTTTCCCTTGAGAAAAGCTAAGCTCTTGAATATCAGCTGTTCTCGTAGATGTAGTCTTGTTGTTTATTTGAAGCACTGAAGTCTAGATGAGGAGAATAATTAATTACTAAAATAAATACGAAGTATTGACGTGATGAATAACATAAGTTCTATAGTTTATTCCAATCAAAGTATACAGTAATGAAGATTTGACAGTAGTCAACTGTCGACGTTCAAGTTACATTGTGCCCCCTGAATAACAAATATCCAGAGTTTTTATACAAAATAATACGTCATTGATGACATAGTATTTCCTACTTTGTTAGAGAAATGGGAGAAGATTAACCTTCATATCAGCAATAAAACTGCTTGTATAATTAATATTATTGTCTTAAAAATGACATTCCTAAAATAACTGATGAATCGGATCTGCTGTAATGTGATATTCTGCATGGTATTGCATCCGCTTTCCTGGTCATATGAGACACTAGGAAGCTACTCGCATACTTATCAATGCGTGCAAAACTGGCACTCTTACATTAACTTTAACTTTCTATTATAAATCTGTCAGAAAATATTACTTGAAATTTTCCTAAAATAAATGTATTACAAAAGTGTCTTTATACTATTCTTTTATATGACGCTGTTACACGACATGCCTACGTTTTCTGGGCTCGTAACGAAATACACCGTAATGAAAAGAACAAATTGCAAATAACTTATTTTTCATAAATCGTCAATAATTATTGATTAACCAATTGGGTAGGCATGCCATACTTCAATAGGACATTCATTAATTTCACAAGTCAACAGCCAAAATGTATTCGAGATAAAATTAACCATACATTACTAATTTGGGGTCGCTAAACACAAAAATGACATCCATTTTTGTCTGTTAGTTCTCATTTCTGCAATACACAGGTCAGTTTGTTTTACTAAAAACAGGATTTTAGCCGAGTAACTTTGTTTGAAACAGACTGTACCGGAAATTTAAGGGTGAATTTATGGCTCTATCATATAAGTGAAACCCTCAAACTGATATTCCTTTATAAATTCAGTTCAGTTCTTGCTTTGTGAGTGAGAAAACTGTCTATCAGTGTGCTTTGAAATAGTTAAAATAGGGAGTGATTTAATCGTTATTGTGAGTGATTATAATTATAATTGAATCGGTCATTTAAGAAAGGGCTCAATGACACTTTTTTCCAAAATGGATGTTATGAGGTAAATGGATTCACCAGGGGTAGATGCATGATTCTGTTAAAGAAATACCCAATTCCACCTACTAATGTTAGTTCTACAGCAGCTTCAATACTGAACCTTCCTGATTCCTAGCAGTGAATGTAAGACTTATGGTCATTGTTCCTTGATTTCGGTTTAATCAAGAGATGTATCTATAAGCTAGATAGAATTCTTTCTATCATGGAATATGTATATCAGCAAAACAAGGAAGATTTACAGTTTTATTGGTATTGACTGATGACATTCTACAAGTCTCAACATAGTGGCAAAATTATTACAAAAAGACTGAAACCTAAGTTGTTTAATGAATGTCATTATGATTCAAAGAACCCAGTACAAATTTGTGCTTCAACATACATTAGGGGTATATCAGCCACACCTTTGATCTGAAATATCTGCAATATCAACTGTGAAACTTCCTGAGAAGTGTGCTTATGAAAATAATGTTCCCGTTTACACCAAGCAAGATTTGTCAAAACTAATGTGTTATAACGTATACCAAAAGAACATAAGCATTTCTGTGTAGACATTCTTGCATGGCCTACTTGCACCAAAGAAGCTGACGAATGAAGAAAGTATTTTACACTTATTGTATGTTTTCATTGATGTAGGACTGTATTCAGTATTCAAGACATTAAGTTGTCCATACATCATATTTTAATGCTACATAAATCAATCATAATAGTTTATTTTATTTTAAAACTGTGTTTTTGAACAATTCCAATGTTAAGTGTGAGGGATATACTTTTGAAAGGGCTCAATTCCATTATTTTCAATTACTATAATACATCATGTAAGCACACTGTATTTCTGTATCACATGTAGATATCTTAAAAACACCTATAATAAGACATTGCATATGCAAGAATTTACTAACTGTCAATGTTTCTGTAAATAAACAGTTTTTTCTCTCTCCTGAAAAGTTATCTTTTCTGTCATTAAGCCCTTTCATAAATGACCGATTCAATTATAAAATAACATATATGCGTATATATTATCCTTTCTGTAATAGAATTGGCATGAAAGGCACAGAATGCCGCGAAAGTGTGTTAACAATCCAAATAACTTTTGTTTTATCTGTGGAGAAGTGACTTTTAAATCGCAAAAGGTATGGTTAACTCCTATTGTTAAAAAGGCCTATCATCTCTATTTTGGTTGCAAGGTTGGTGATCAGGACAAATCGTTTGCACCCCATATTTGTTGTCGTACTTGTTTCACAAACCTACGCGAGTGGCTAAATGGAAACGGGCGATATATGAATTTTGCTATACCAATGGAAACAGGGTTATACGAAATATTGTTGCTGTTTATGTGAATGGGATAATCGTGTGAAGGACAAACACTATGCAACAAAGCAAGAACCAGGTATTAAAAACATTGTTTACAGACCACTGGTTGACAAGACTGAAATAATATTACCTGCGTTGCACATTAAGTTGGGACTAATGAAAAACTTTGTAAATGGTATGAATCAAAACGGAGAAGCATTTTAGTATCTCTTTCATAAATTTCCACGATTAAGTGAATCTAAAATCGGAGAGGGAATATTCATAGGTCCCCAAATAAGAAAACTAATGGCTGATGAACATTTTCATGGACTTCTAACAGGCAAGGAGAAATCTGCATGGGTAGCGTTCACTAGAGTTGTACTTAATTTCCTTGGCAACAAAAGGGCGTCTAATTACAGAACATTAGTGGACAATATGTCGATGGCTTATAATAGAATGGGGTGCAACATGTCTCTCAAGATGCATTTCCTTCACTCTCACCTGGTCTTCTTCTCTGACAATCTTGGAGCAGTAAGCGACAAGCATGGTGAACGTTTCCACCAAGACATCGCTACTCTAGAACGATGTTATCAGGGGAAATGGAACACGTCTATGATTGCTGACTACTGCTGGTCTGTAGTAAGAGATGCTCCTAAGATCAAGTACACTAGAGAAGGCAAAAGACCACGTTTATGAGGTATGTGATTAAAGACTACGTATATTTTCTTGCACGAACAACAATGAAGGCTATATAGCCGATATCTTCTAAACGAGAACTAATAAAAAAAAATTACTGCCATTTTCGAATTTAGGAGGCCAAATTACATAAGAATTGATACATTTTATTTCGGATACAAAAAACTTTTTAAATTTTGTTGACTTGTGTTTTTAGAATAGGCTATGTACTGGTAATAATGAAAGTAAATTGTAGAATCACAAAACATTTCAACATAAAGTGAAACAAAAGAATATAAAGTAATTATAATTATGCATTCAAAAGTGATTTGAAAGATTCCTTGAAGACTTGAAAATACGGTACAGCAAAGCTCTGATATTCCAAAAAGAGCACAAATCTCATCCCTGTAGGTTTTCTTCTATAAAGGGTCATTTTTATTTTCCATGTTCTCATGAACAGAATCTAGTTTACAGTTGGTTGTCATGACAATTTCATCTATAATGTCTCCGTGAAGAGAAGCCGCCATATTTGTTCTGGTGTCAAAATTTTCCCCAGAGACAGAGCTTTGACATTAATATTTTTATTACGTTTTGTTCTTACCTGCTATTTATTGCATGTACAGGCTGGGATCTCAGGTAAAGCAATTTGTTTTCTTTAAATATTCAATCGGTTTATCAATTTAAGGTCAATTACATTATTAGAATCGCTGGCTTGTGGGAATGACACTACATCTATGGAAGTATTATTTTGCACCTGTTTTTTGATGGATTTAGTAGACTCATGATCTGCCCCACCTTGTTGGTCTCCTTGAACTGTCTCTTTGACACTGTAGTATCCCAGGACTTCATGATCATAGTCCGAAAAATCCGAAGAGCTGCCATGGTTAGATTACTCATATTTATCTTCTTCATGTATATACAAATCAACAGAGTATATGTCTACCTCAGAATCTGGTTCAGAATCACCTAATGAGGAACCAATGCCATGCTCACCATCCTCTTGGTGCGATCCAAAATGGTAGTCTGTATTCTGTCCATTGTAGAAATCTAAATTGATAAAATAGAATACTTGAATAAAAAAATTGTGAAAACTAATTTCTTGGATATATGTACAGAAACAGTGCATTAGAAGGAATATCCATCTAGATGACGGGTGAATTTTACATACACTATGAGGAATATCCGTCTGTCAGGTGGCTTCGCTCCCATCAAATCATTCAGTGTGACCATGATAATCATATAAGCAAACAGACAATGTGATCACATGAATGACTAAGTGAGCATTCACACCAAAGTAGCATAGCATGCGAATCGCACTACCTGGATGCAGGCTGCACATCGAGTTGCATGGTTCACAGTTTTGCATTCATACCGAAGTAGCAAATGTGATCTGCAGTTTAACGTAAATTATATATTTTCACTTGAACTATTGAGAAACCCATTTAAAATAATGTAATTTACCTCAAGAGGATATAGTTTCAGCAATTTTAATCCAGGCTTTTTTCTTACTGGTTTCGATTGCCATATCATATAGCCTACGCATGTACAAATGGTAGCTCTCTTTCCAGCGGTTTTCATGACATCTTTGCCGTAATCTACCGCTACACAAGCGAATATGTGTTGAATTTTCTTAACAATTAGAAAACAGCTGAAAAGGCAACTGTACACATGCGTTGTCCCAAGAAGCATCGCATGAAATAAGTCCCGAGTAGGATTGCATGAAATAAGTCCCGAGTAGCATCTCATGAAATAAGTCCAGATCTATCTGAAGAAATGAATGTCGCACTCTGCAAGATTAATTATTTCCACGCTACTGCAGTATGAAGGCTTGAACTTGTTTATTTGGTATTTAAAATAAGTACCGCACAACCTGCATCCAACTATTGTGACTCCCTTGCTACGCTACTTCTGTGTGAATGCTCCCTGACACTCAAACGAGACTCTTCGAGTATATGAACATGATAGAAGCCTAATCTGTGCTCTGGTAGCAAAAGACGTAAACATATCTGTCTGTGATGTTACCTCATTCCACAATCTTTGCAATTAACGTTGCGACATGGGTTATGCACCCCTAGATTGCCTCCCAACATTCCGATTGGCTGGCTATGCATGTTTGAATTATTTTGATTGTGTCGTACAATTCTGCCAATAGCTTTAAGTGTGGGAAGAACAAGCATGAGTTTAATGACAGGCAGCATGAGGTTTGAGACGTGCAAGGTTTGTGCAATAATCTAGGTTTGTAATGGTATAGGTTAGGTTAGCTAAGGTTTAGTTTAGTGACAGGTAGGTCTAGCGGCAACACCATAACCAGTATCAACATTGTCAGATTGCCAACACCTTTTCACAATGAGATTATTGTGACCACCTACTGTAACCAGTACAAATTACGCCATTTTTAGGTTATATAACTTAAGTGCTCACTTCTTCACAATTTTTCTTTAATTTCACAGATTTTTAAGAACATACATTTTGTATACAAATTCTGTAGGTTCTGAAGAACATTACAACCTCAAATATGGCTGAGTTTCACGTTCCTAAAAATAGAAAATACAGCATGCAGAGTCCCAAAGAATCCCAATATCTCCCTACTTTCTTCTTATGTTAGTCAGTGACTAAGAAGTAAATGTTGAATATTATAATAAAACTATTATGGTTCGTGTGTATTAGATTAATCCTTTGCCTTCCTCTAGAGGTCATTTTTATAACTGATACTGCTGAAAGTCTTTTAGTAATAAAACTTTCAACAAAATTAGGAAAATACCGTGTAGCCTACATCTGATGAGGATGAATGATGATGGACTTTGAAATTAGTTCAGGTAGCCTACTTATACAGAAAGTGGAGTATACATGCAACATCCAACTCAATATATATCTTATATTATATAGCACACTGTGTCAACTTCCAATATAATTTTGAATTAGTGTTTATTACTTGAATGAAACCTTTACTCATGATGCCCATATGCCCTGCCCGAGGAGTGATGGGGTGTAAATGAATGATGGGTGAATGAACGACAACACTGATCATAGTTTCAATTTTTAGAGTGTTATAATTCTTTTCATGTATTGTCATATTATGCAGACTACCTGTCAGCAGTTTTTGAAATATGAATCTTTCCTTTCCCCCAAAAATTAGTGAATTTTATATGCTATGTAGTTGAGTTGGGGTGTTGAGCAACATCTGTACACAGTAATCAGAACCTTTCTTTTCTTCTGTTCTTTTCTTTAGGTGCTCTTAGAGATTAAACATGGCTGAATCCTTGAATGGGGCCCGTCCCAAAATTGGAAAATCGAAGAAGAAGCGAGATAGGAAGAAGAAATTTGAAGAAAACAAAAATCAAAGAAATTATCATTATAACCAGCCAGAGGAAGCTGCAGACTGGGATCACTGTCCAGAAGAACCAAATAAAGTAGAAATGAATCAGATAAGAGCCCCAAATATGAAAACAAGAGAAAACTGGGTTGAAGGCCCAGAAAAGCCAAGTAAGATAGAAAAGAATCATATAGAGAGGCCCAAAATGGGTGCACGGGAAAATTGGGTTGAAGGCCCAGAAAAGCCAAGTAAGATAGAAAAGAATCATATAGAGAGGCCCAAAATGGGTGCACGGGAAAATTGGGTTGAAGGCCCAGAAAAGCCAAGTAAGATAGACAAGAATCATATAGAGAGGCCCAAAATGGGTGCACGGGAAAATTGGCGCGATCGTCGTGAAAAGCCAAATAAAATGGAGATGAATCAAATGGGTAGCCCGAACTTGGGAGCAAGCACATCAGGTAGAGGGAATTGGAAAGAAGCTGCTAGAAACCGTCTCACTGTGGCTTTACAAGAACCATTTATAGTGCCTATGCTTGATTTTAAACAAGCCGCAGTGTATGAATCACATTCCATCCAAACTCTACAGCAGGTAATGTACCTTGATTGAAGCATCTTTTTCTGTCACCCAAGACAAGCTTGTGGACGAATTGAGTTTAACACAAGTTTGTAGAATAAATGTACATTTCAGTTTCTGACTTTTGTCAGTTTGTGCAGCAAACCCTAATTTAGTCCTACATTAATTCTTGACTGATTTATGTAGCCTATTCATATATCCACAAAATACATATGAGGCATCTAGGTGCTCAAAAATCACTACTTAGTGTGCCTCACATTACTGCATATGACATAACTTGTCTGTCTGTGAGGTAGACCATTAGGGCAATCAGTCATAGGAGCGAGGTTCCATCTGGCGCTGTGAATTGAACTCCGGCTTGGCTCAGTTGGTAGAGCATTGGCGCGAATAGCCAAAGGTCCTGGGTTCAAGTCCCAGTGTCGGAGGAATTTTTCTCCTATAACATTCTCATGTAATGTCCAACCGAGATAATAATCTGTGGTTCATGAATGCTTATATATCTATCTTGATTGCAAGTATTTATTGTACTTTTTTTGTTTGCAGAGAGTTCATTCTCACCCGAAAGCACATTTCTTCTGTAAGGCATGTAGGTACCACTGTGACAATGTAATCATTGTGGAAAAGCACATTAAAGAAGAAAGACATTTGAAGAGTTTAGGGGTAAGTTGTGTCCATTAAGTACTTGTCTTTGAAATTCTTTTAGCTACTACTATAAGATTCAGGACCTATCTTTTTTCTTCAGATTAATGATAAGTTAGCAGGAAGTTCTCTCTGTCAACCCACAATCGTGGTATCTTCCCTGACCTCTAAGGGCATTGTTAGCCACTACCCCATCATAAATTTTTAAATGGTTCACAGTCAGCCATGTATATCATCAATGAATTTAATTGCAATAGAGGGGTGGTACTGTTATTGTTTTCAAATACAACCTTAAACCTTGTACATAAAAAATGACTTAATTAATAACATTCACAGTATACCTTTACATTACATAAAACTTATATTTTACAAAGGTTTTTATATGGTCAGTAGTAAAAATTATATATTAATATAAAATGTTAAGAACTTAAAAATTACTAAAATTAGCTTAAATGCATCAGTAACATAAAAGTACTATGATAATTAAAAGTACAAAAATCATTGGTCCCTTATCGTATTCACTTGGCATACATTATGCCATCATCAGCCCTTAGGATGCAGTTCACATAGTAGCACACAACACTGCTGAGAAGTTTATTAATTAGGACAATTTTTATGTATGAGGATGTAAGATTATATTTGAAAACGATAATAATGCCATGTATATGAACAAATTTGCCAAATTAAATCATGTTCCCCAAAAGGAGAAAAAGCTGTTTAACCCTTAACTCACTACGTGACGAATTTGTTATAAATACTATGATATGTGGTCAGTGGGACTCCTATGTTTAGGGTTCCCATATGTCTTGAAATAGTGGGATTGTCTTGAATTTTAGCTTCGAGAAAGATGTCTTGTCTGAATTTTTAAATTTGTAGGATATGTCCTGAATATTTAGTACTAATGAAAAATAATAAATAATATGCTTCTCACAATGGAGATGTATCTTTTAATCTCTGATGTGTTAACCATAAGAGTTTATAAACCTGCTTCCTAAGCTGCAAGGGACTCAATTGGAATCGATAGATATCAAAGTCTATGGCACTGACTGCTCTACCAGTTTGTTTATTCTTTTGATTCCTTCTTGACTTAATTCCTGTTGCTCCTTTTGTTGGAGCATAGGGCTTCCGTGAAACACTTCCATCTGTTCCTATTGCTGGCCAACCTATTCACTTCGCTCCAAGTCTTCCCCATTTCTAGCCACTCCTCCTCAATAGTCTTTTTCCAAGTCTTCTTCGGACGGCCCTGCTTTCTGGCCCCTTGGGGGTTCCAGTCGAGTGCTTTCTTTTCAACGGCTCCAGCAGGTTTCCTTAAAGTATGGCCTATCCAATGCCATTTTCTCTTCCTAATCTTGAAATAACATCCGGCCATCTTCTGTTGATGATACGTCTTAAACAGCGGTTCATGAAGACTTGCAGTTGTTTAGTAGTCTTCTGAGTGACTTTCCATGTTTCACAGCTGTACAGGAGGACAGACTTAACATTTGTGTTAAAAAGTCATAGCTTGATCTTTCTAGAAATGTTCTTGTTCCTCCATATAGGATACAATTGAACAAAAGCACCATTTGCTTTTTTAATACGACTCTTAATGTCTTCCTCTGCTCCTCCAGTTACAGTAACCATACTCCCAAGATAAACGAAGGAGTCCACTTGCTCTATATCTTTATCATCTATAGCCAATTTAGCATCAATCTTGGGATTGACCCTCATCTCCTTGGTCTTATTTATGTTTATTTTAAGTCCAGCATTCTCTGCCTCCTCCTTCAGTCTCTTAATTTTCTCTTCCATATCTCTGAACCTAGGAGCCAGTAGACAGATATCATCTGCAAAAACTAGATCTTCTAGCCTATCTTGTAAACCCCACTGGATCCCCCTTTTTCGACCTCTATACACTCTCCTCAGTACACTGTCCAACACAAGTAGAAAAAGTGTCGGAGAAAGGATACAGCCCTGTCAAACTCCCGAAGTCACCTCTATTGGTTCAGTAAGATCTCCCATATGTAGGACCTGACATTTGTAGCCTTCCATACATATCCTTTACAAGATTCAAGATCTTTGGTGGTATACCATATTCTAATGTTTTCCACATAACTCTCCTATTTACAGAGTCGAAGGCCTTCTCAAAATCAATGAAAGTCAAGTAAAGGGTATTCTGCCATTCTGTACTTTGTTCCACAATAATTCTTAGAGTATTAATGAGGTCAACACAGATTCCTTCTTAAGGTCTTCACATTTTTACTTTGTTTGCATTGTTGATGATTTGTACATTATGCTCTCTTAATTTTGCTTCTTCATTTCGTCATTTGAGACTCAGAATGAGTAAATATAGATGTTTGCTGTTTCAAGTAGGCTTACATTTTATTAGGTAATTACGATGACTCCAAAAATGTTTCCAAACTGGGATCTATAAGTTGTCTTGTGAAAATGTCCTGCATTTTTGTGTTTGTGGTATGGCAACCTTGCCTGTCTTTAAAAGCATAAACGTTTTGAAAATTGTAATTACTAATATACCTGTATATACTATAAATTTCTATATATTCTAAAGAAATTTACACTAAAAATAGTAGATACAGCTGCTGTTGGTTCAACTGCCACTAGTTCAGGTCTATTTTGACAGTCATCAAAACAGAGGTTCGAGAGCAGGATGTTGAATGTGTTTCGCCTTATGACAGACCAAAAAATGTCTCTTCCTGTCCCATCTGTTGCCCAAATAGCAGCCATGTTGTCGTGGTGTGATCGATGCATTCTTGTGAACATATTTTGTACTGAAATTAAATTAACTTGCATATTTCATGAGGTCCAGTCTAGAAAAACAGCAGCATGTGACAACAATAATCCAGACAACCAGAATGAAACTGACCTTTAGACATTGTTGGGTTTGTAATTTAAGGAGGATAGGGAGAACAGAGCAGCCTTGGAGAGCAAGTTTGAAAATTCTCACACAGTCCATGAACTACATCTCGTTGGTTGGTTGTTATGGTCATTTAATGAGGATGTACTGCAACTTATTCCTGTGACCATTGCCAGTGTGCTAAAATTTTGTCCCACAGGGGTTTTTTATGCCTGTAATTCTACAGACATGCATCTGTTACATTTATGCACTCACAGTCCTTGGGGTCATACCAATGGATCTCCTTATAAGACAAAAAAGAGCTACATTCTGGGTTAAAAAGGGATTACAGGCTCGCACAGAATTCATACTTGACACTCAAGTTGAAACTGCAAGGGATGTCAAGAATGTGATACTGGATTTGTGGCAAACCAGATGGGAAGAAAGGAACACAGGACGTAGGACTTACAATATTTTCATGAACGTACACGAAAGACTAGAATTGCGATATCTACAGCCGTCCCGAGGTTTGATCTACTATCTGAAAGGCCATGGGCCCTATATGGTTTACTTAAAGGAAAAGGGTATTGCGGATTCTAACTCATGCTCATGTGGGGGAATAGGTACTCCTGACCATGCGGTTTGGGAATGCCAAACACTGCTCAGTTGAGGGAACCCTTTCAGAGATTACTTCAAGGTAGGCAAAGAGAAAATCATAAGAGACCCGTACTCGTGGAAGTTGTTGGATGAAGTAGCAAGTAGAGTTTCCCAGAATGCGAAAGAAGACTAATAAATAGCAGACACGGACAAAGGCATTAAGACATATGATATAAGACACACAAGGACACAGGACATAAGACAAATTACAAATAAAGGATAACAAAAATCCAGATGTGACTTTGTGGCGCCAGGATGACCTACTGGTCGACGCCAATGCCTGAAGTCTGGCTTCCAGACTAAGGATTCCAGTGATGACTTGTACTCACCTGGTTGATGATGAGATGGTAGTGAGGACACAGGAGTTACTGCATCTGTAAAGGTGTGGTATGCTTAGGCGCAACCTCCCATTAATCATCATAAATCCACAAAAATCCCGGATTCGACACTTACTGTAGTTAGTGTAGTCAGTTTATTATTAAGTTATCAGTGTGTTTGTTTTTCTCCTTAAATAGTTAAGCTTTTCTCTTTCTTTATATATATATTCTTTAGATTAAGTTATAACATATGTAAAATAAATTAAGTAGAAATTGTAGTGCATATAGAGGCCTCTGATAGGAATCCAGGACAGGGGCCAATAAGTATTAATGTATTTAAAAAAAAAAAAAAAAAATGCACTCATAAATGTCATCGACCTTGGTTGGGATAAAACTGCATCCTTGTACACAGAAAGCAAACACGATACTGACTGTGCTACCCTGGCTGACACACACCTCATGAGTTATGGGTTAAGTATGAAACCTTAATTAATAAACATGTTTTGTACACAAAGTGTCAAAATAGATCAAACATTTACAGAAGAATTGAACATGTTAGGAAGATCTTTGTTGTTTAGATGCATTCTTTGATGTGTGGAAGAAACTGGTAAATGAGAATAAATTGAGAAGTTAATAGATAAAATATATAAAGAAATAGAGATAAAAGATTATGAGAATAATTTTAAAAAATATCTTAAACTATTCATATTTCAACATCGCTTTTATTCTCTAAACAGTTACCTGAATAATCGAGTAAGTAACAAGTAACACTCCTCCTCTTCTCGAAGTTTTGATAATATACTATTTGACCTAGATGTCAAAATCAGTAATAGATTGGATCACACCAAGGTTTCAGCTTTTCAGCCAGTTTTAAATTCCAAACTTGTAGAGGGTGAGAAGAATGAAGTAAAGAGAACAGTAAATTTGCCATGTACCAGTAGTCAGTATCACTGAATGTTTTTGCACATGTAAGTAATGAATTTTCCAGTGACCCTATTTTTAACCCCTATTTTATCTTTCTTTTCTGGAATTTCTAAAAAATGTAAAAGTACTGAAGCTCCTGAAAACAATATTGGTGGCTGAAATGACAGTCTGACACCAGCTACCATTCATAGGGTTAAGCTACTCATTTCTAATCACAATTGTACATCAAAATATAGTTATAATAGCTTCATGACTCTAGTGAGTAGCATTTAACATTATTTAGATAGGGATTTTGCCAGGACCAGGGGAAAATATTACTATCAGCAAGTTTATTGTTACATTGATCTTTGTTATACAGATTTTTCACTGTATTTCAAAAATGTAAAATGGTCTCACATTTTCAAAAGAATTCCATTGTTGGTATGGAACTTGCACAGGATGAGTTGTGTGTTAATTCAGAGGTTCTGTGATTTCAGATGAAGGATGAGTTGGCAGCTATTGCCAGTCTGCAACCGCCAACTCCCTCTCATGTTCGGTGCATTACAGACCTTCTTGAGATGGTGATTTTTCAATATGGAATGAGTTCTGATGATGTTTCCATGCGTCACTTCATAGCTGATGAACTAACTACATCTTTTCAAACAATTGAAAAGGGTAAGTTTGCAAACCGGTATAAGTTTTCTATGTTCATATACCAGGTCATAAGAAAATGTTGTATGTAATTGTAGGAAATTTCCAACAAAAAAGTTTATATCAAGATGTTTCTCTTTCAGAGTGCTCAGTCAGACTTTATGGTTCGTCACATTCAGGATTTGGGTTTAAAGAATCTCATGTAGATTTAGAACTTATGACACCAACACCACTCCATCCTCCATCAAAGATGCGAAAAATACTGGATCATTTACACAAGCAAACCGGATGCTACAGGTGAAAGAGAAAATCAAAGAATGTGGTAGAATATAGGCAATGCTTCTAATGTGGGAGTTTCTTTGCTATAGAAATATTTATCTAACCGTAAAGAAATAATAGAGAATAGGTTTTTAATTGTTAGGCCACCTTCATGGTCTAGTGGTTAGCATTGCTGACTATAGATTCAAAGGCCTCGATTCTCAGTACATTTTTCTGAGATAAAAATGTCTCAGTTGGGGTGCACTCAGCCTTGTGAGGACTCCTGAGGATCTACTTGATGAAGTAGTTGCTCTTATGAAAACCATCAATAATAGTTGAGGGAATTGGCATGCTGACCAGATGCTGCCATCTGCCCATGGTAGATGATGCAGTTGTCAGATGGTAGTCACTGTCCCATAACGGAAGGAGCACAAGAGTCTGGTTTCATAGTTAAACTAATGGAACCTGATGCTACAAAAATAGAACAGCATGCTTCTAGTGTGGGGTTCCTTCTACTTTAAGAAATATTTATCTAAATATAGAACCATCAAACCACTAAAACTTACTATTCTGGAATTTTAAGGTTTGTTTCTAAACACAGACATTAAGCATTTTAACACTAAGCATTTTATGTGAACAGTATTATCCGATCAGCTGAATTGTAATTCAATTGTGTTGTAAATCATATTTTGGGTTTAATATAATTATTCAAATCCCCTTTTAGTATGAAATGTCTTTAACCCCAGAAATGCCAAAGGTAAAAAATGTCCTTGCTTATCTGCTTTCTTTGGTGCCAAGTTTGAAAAAATTGTTCCTCGCAAAAATTGTAGGTGAACGAGGGTGGCATTTTTCACAAATTTTAAAGTATGATGGTTAAATATAAGTACACGGGAATTTTTAATTGATATAACCTACTTGTTGGAGATGTTTTATGTAAATAAATGTTTAGAGAAATACTGGTTATCCTGAATCTTAAATATGGCATCTATTCCAGATGCCAATAGAAATGTGAAGGAGGGATTTCTTGAGTGCCATAGAACACATATAAACATATGTTTTTTTTGCACTCTCTTTCTTCATTCCCTTGCATTTCCCTAATCAGCTAGTAGGAAGTATGAAAATTGACAAAAAGTTGTCAAACTGTGGGGAACATTTTGTGTGAGCCAGATTTGAGTGTTTATACAAACTGTTTCCAGATAATGATGATTTTATTGCAGATAAGGTTTTTTCTTCTGACTATAAGTCTGGACATAAAAAATACATTGTGCAGGAAACAGTAATTCACTCTGGGGTTATTAGTCCTACTGATGCTTGACTGGTGACAAGTAATGCACTACATGAAGTGTTGGAAATTGGAATAAACTGTTCTCTCTGTGGTTGGTACCGACCTTCTTGTTCACTGAAAGATCCCTTGTAAAAGGTTTGTCCCCTCTTTTATTGTATCTGTTTTGGAGGCTATAAGTAAAGGTAGACAAAAAATTCCTCGAATTTTTACAAGTGGACAAAAGACTAATCGGTTTCAGTTTACTCGGGTTTGTTTAATCAGTGTTTGGATCAGCTGGGTTCTGCTGTGGTATTCTCTAAACATTCATCCATAAAACATGTCAGCAGGAATAACAGATCTTGAGTTATTAACATATGACTGCGAGCCTATAACTTAATGTTCATAAATTTTCCTGGCGCTATGGAAAGTAAAGCTGGCACTTCTAGGGTTAATTGATATATTAATTGGGAAATCTATAATTATTTCAGTGGATCCGTAAATCATACTATGACATAAATTAAATAACTTTTTTTCTTTTTTTTTTTTACTTTCCTGCATGATATTGCCATGCAAATATGCCTTCAGAATTTCTTTTGGTAAATTCATTTTGAAATTGCTTCGCCCAGTTATGAACTAATAGTATGCATGCTAAAAAAGAAGAGAAAAATCATGAAAATAAGACTAATGAGTGAAACGTGTATTCATAACTATAGAGTTTGCATATGCACTGTATGAACCGATTTACTGTGCAGTTGTTATGGTTAGTTTATCACTAATAGTATGCATACATGCAAAACTAGAAAAAGAGGAACAAATTTCAAAATTACCACTAGAAATAAAGTTGTTTCATAAAACATCATGTTTTGTAGAATCACTTATCACATTGACTTTCTTATTGCTTTAATTAATTTTGTGACTTGTGCTCATTAAAATTAAAACTCAGAATCTTAAAAAATAAACCAGTATTATTGTAAATTGATAATTATAATTATGGTATTTATAATTATTAGGGCAAGGTATTTCATGACAAAAAATAACAGAGAATGCAAAATAAAAAAATGCATTTATGACAAAAATAGTAAAAGAATTTTTGCAGTATTTTTAAAAAATCACCAATAAATTTTCCATTAATTATTGTAAATATTTTTTTTACAAGTAATGAGTTGAGTTTAGAGGGCAATTTAATGGATGACTGTTGTTTAATTTAAATTTACAATATGATCCACACTTATTTTGTTACTAACGAAGTAAATAAATTAATGCTACTTGGACACTCATTATGAAAAAAAAAAAGCTATTACTTCCAAACAGGCATGCCCTTAAAATTGCCCCTAGCAAATAGATGCCATTTAAAATGAAATAAAAAATATTTAATTCTTTATTACTAGAACACAAATTGCAATGGCTATTTACAATATATTGAAATTAACGAAAACTTGGCAGTGATTCTCAGTTGAAAATGATTGTCTGTTGTCTGAAGGTAATGATTTGTACCTGCACTGAGTTTTTTATTTATTTATTTATTTTTTATTTATTATTATTCCTTAAAATAGGGGTAGCAGTTATGCTGCGTGTCTGCTTTGTTTCCTGTGGACGATATTTACTTATAAAATTATAATAGACAAGCATTAAAACGGGAATAGGAATGAAAAATTCAAAATATAACCTACCTAATGTAACACTTTATAAGAAAAAACTAGAAAAATGCCAAAAGTAACTTAAAATGCAAAAAAAAGTTATTTTATTGAAAGTGACAGAAAAAGTAAAATGATGCCAAAACAAATTGCCCTTATTTATCAATTAATTTACACATCTCTAATCATTTGACCTGTCTTTCCACCTTCATGTGAAAAAGATGAAAAATCAACAAATGCCTTGCCCTAGTAATTGTATTTAGTACGTATGGTTACTGAATGAATTGAACAAACTTGTTGTTATATTGTAAGGAGAAAATTTATCTGGTTGGAAGTCAAACTTGGACTTTCAGCTTAGTTCACTGATGCCGAGATCATTTGACTCCCTAAAAATGTAAACAATCCCATTCCAAACAATCCTAGAGCTTAAGGACCGATCATTCCTGTAGAGCTTAAGGACCTCGCTATAATTGTTAGCACATCTACAATTTAGAGAGGATGCATCTAACTCTTATGTGTATTTTTAATTACAAAAAGTTTAATCAGGAATGTTGGATTGGAAATTAATACAGAAAGAACTAAGTAGATGGTCATGAAATATCAAAATTGTGCACAACAAAATATTAGAACAGCCGATAAAGCATTAAAACAAGTATAAAAATTCAGATATCTGGGAGCAATAATTACAGATGGAAATAATATCAAATGCCAACTAAAATCAGGAAATGCTTGTTCTTAAGCAATAAAGAAACTTATATCTTCTCGTCTTCTGTCCAGAATCCAAAAATAAAAATTTATAAGACAATTATCCTACCTGTTGTATTGTATGGAAGTGAGAAGACATGGTCCCCTAAGAACATAATCTGAGAGAGTTCGAAAACAGGGTGCTTAGGAAAATATTCGGACCTAAGAAATGAAACCGGGGACTGGAGAAAACTGCATATTGACAAACTTCATAGCCTGTACTCTTCATCAAATATAATAAGGGTAATTAAATAAAGGAGGATGAAATGGGCTGGACATGTTGCTTGCATGGAGGAGGAAAGACGTGTCTTAAAAATATTGACTGGGAGACTCGAAGGGAAGAGAGCACTTTTGAGACCTAGACATAGGTGGGAGGAGAATATTAGAATAGATTTAAGGGATGGTTGGATGGAGTTATTACAGAATAGGGTTAAGTGGCTGGTTCATGTAAGTGTTGCAATGATCCTCCGGGTTCCATAAAGTAGATAATATTCTTTAGCGTCCTTAGAAATTGTCTATTACCATTGTTTGAGTAAGGAAGTAAGAATGTTGAGTCGGGACTTGACTGGATTAAAGACTCTTTGGGGTCTGTAAGAATATTTGTAATTAGACAGAGTATGTTCTTCGGGATGATCTTGGCATTAGTTAAAAGTCTGGGTTTGATTTCTGCCTTGGACAATTTTTCTCTGTAGAATATAATGTAAATCTCTTCAGTGAGATAAAATTGAAAACATGTGAAGGATTGGTTCTTGTTTAATTAATTAATTTAATTTTAACAGGCAAATAGTAAGTGATTTTACAGCAGACATTCCTGTGATAAACTTTATTCACGAAAAGACAGGACTGAAATGTACAATAGGCTTGGCCAACAATCATTCATATAAAATAGCAGAACTCTTGAGGTGCTATGCATCCATAGATGATCGTGTACGTAAGCTAGGGATAGCTTTTCGACTTTGGGCAAAGGTAAGTGATATCTAGGTATAAGTGCTTTGAGTTAGCGACAGCAGTACAGTAAACTCTTTATTAACCAGTTTGCAGATTGTTAGTAAATTCTTTTTTAATTTTTTATTTTAAAGTTTCATAAACATGATGTGAAACAAAATTGTGCGTAAACTGAACTTGCAATCACATCATTTTGTCCAGTGATAGCTGTAATTTACTGTAGTTAAAAGTAAACCTTTCTGTGTATGTGGAAAGAGGAACCATGAAATGTATACAATCAAGAGACATTTATATACGGGTAGTTTAATTATAATTACTACTTTATTCTTAATGTCTAGTGAGTTGCCATCAGTTTTTTTTCTTGCACTTGAATATGGTTTTCTGCCAATTTAGAAATATCTATATGTCCAACATATCTACCTATAGCATTACAAACAAATTCTTGCCTTCACTGTTGCAAAGAATGAGTTTGTGTCACTGATCAGAATGACAAATTTACTGACAAATGTTTGTAGGGTCAAATATTAACATTATATTTTAAAGTTTGCATTTAAAATGTTTTATTTTTCTCGGCAACTTTTTTTGTCTTCTGTAGTATGAAAATTATTTTATAATTATATCTTAAGCATATCAGGTACACATAAATACCTTTGTTAGACTGTACACTACTATTAAAATATTTCAAATCTTGTTGGTGATATAGTTAAAGAGACAAGAGTTATGATAACAATGTAAAAGAGAAAGTAATGTTTTTGCTGGTAATTATAATTTCATTTCTTTATGTGAAATTTCAGTGCTTATGTTACATTCTTTAGTGGGAGCTTATGTTAATTTTAGTAGTTCACTAGTAAAAATAATTGAGTTGATATTAAAAAAAATTTTTGCTCCACTTACGTCAGTCTTTTGAAAGATCTGTCTAGTTTCTCCCAAAGTTGCCAGCTGAGGATGGTGTTGAAATCCCTTGAAACTATGTAGTTCTTTCATAAGATTGTTATAAGTGGGGCAAAAGTGTTTTATATTAATTCGACTATTTTTACTAGTGACTCAACATGCTCTACTATATATATTACCGGTACTTCCTTTTAATTTACTTGTTATTAGTTGTCAGTTTGTATGTGTTGAAATATTTGTTATTCTTTTCCCAAGGATTTCAAACACTGTTAGAAAAAAGTTTGTATTAACTGGATCCTGTCAGTTTATCAAGAATTTGCTCTAATTCTAAGAAAGAGCAAGATTATTGAAGGGTAGTGTTTAGTTAGTGTTATAGATTGCTGCTATGGGCATTAAAGCTATCATTAAATAAATATTTGGTATATTACCTTGAACATGTTTCTGAGAACTTTCTCCTCATCTTCAAATAAGGTTGATAGTTGGAACTTAGCTGAAGATGGGGAAAAAGCTCTACAGTAATGTACAAATTAATACTGAGAGAGTTATTTGCTGGAAAATTGAGGGGTAATGCATATCTCAATCTGTGAGCAGACAGCAAGCTTCCTACTGCTATACGATGTGGCAGATGACCGTTCAAATGAAGTCGCTGTATAATGTATAGAAGATTGTTTTAAATTAATGTAAAAACAATTGAGAAATATTTTATCAATAGTCGATAATGTCAGAAAGTAAATTTTTGAGAAATTAGGTTGTGTATTTCTCAAGAAAATATTGACCCTTAAAACTGAAAATTCTACTTCTTATTGTTTATCGAACATTAATTTGGGGATGTGATTGTTTTCAAAACTTAAAATTATAATGCAAAAATAAAAGTAACTGTTTTTTCAAAAGTCAATAAATGTAGAGACAAGAAGTAACACATGTGACTTGAGGCTTTCCCTTCATCTCACCCGGTTGGAAGCCTGAGAAACAACAAGACAACAAGTAACATTTTTGTTAATATTTCAATTTGAACTATGACTTTTCCTTTTTGTTTAATACTTTATTTTCTTAAAAATGACCCTTTATTTACATTATAATTTACACTTATTTACCAGAGTAAAATTTTATATTCTTATGAATTTTTATTGATACAAAATACTGTCTTTTGCTGTTTGGCTGAATGATTTCCATGAATTTCAATAAAAACTTATCCTGATCACTTTTATTTGAATTACTCAAATGTTGATGGAAAGTTATCTCATCATCAGAAGACTTTCATTAAAGCCTTTGCAGTTCTTGTTTCCCAAAGCTTTCGGATTGATTGGAATTTCTGGAAACCCATGTGAACATGCCTAGGTACAATAGCAGTTGGTTCAGTCTTGACTTTTTTGGTAGATATCATAGGTATTTTTTCATTGGTACTATACATCATATCATCAGGTGTTTAAAAAACTGACATGCCATTTAGAAATCACATAAATTAATCTGCATATTGTACTTAAAAGTTAATTATGATACTGAGCCCTTACTGTAATCTTTTCAAGGTAATGGCTAGCCAACAACTGAATCAGTCACACATTAATCAGGTAATTAAATTCAACGTGCTGAAAGATGTTCATTATGTTTTGCATTATTGTTCTAAATATAAATTCCCAAGTCCTAAGGTGTTGTAATATTCCCTCCTTTTAGTTGACAGAAGCGCGGAATGAGAAACCGCAGATGCAGATAGTGTTTATTGACTTCTGCTTTACCCTTTGCGAAAAACATGTTTAATACTGCCTTATGGCTGTGACAGTGGTTGACTTTTGACAAAACTGATTTCAAAGAGGCAAGCAGAATGTTAAGATTGACATAAGACCATCCATAACTTAATTTCGAAAATTTTACCGTTTATCGAGTCTTGAAAAAACACTCCTCAACAGCAGTCATTCTTTCTGACTGTTTATATACATACACTAGCACCCATGTTAATAAATTGAAAATTGTGTAGAGTTATGGTGTTGTTTTGCAGATGTGTCATATTGACAACACAGAGCTTGGCATGTGGCCCCCCCATGCCTTCCCTATAATGCTAGTCTACTTTTTACAACAGTTACCTGAGCCAGTATTGCCAGTATTACATGAACTTGCAGATGTGGATGAAAACGAGAGGAATCCAGAAATATACTTAGGTAGGTTAAAACTATACTAGGTATCAGTGTTAATATTGCTAGGGAAATAGGACAGTGAAGTGTTGACATCCGTAGCAAGATTGAGTAGCAAAATGTACACATTGACTTCACTAGCAGGTATATTTACCCAGAACATATGTTTCAAAGGGTTATCCCTTCATCTTCAGCTGTTTCCGACTGGCCATCTGGTAGCCCATGGATGAACTTGTTGATCAAAGTTCCCTGGATGCCCAAATGTCAGCTTTAGCTACTTATTACTGGTAAGAAGGCCATGAATTTGGAGATGAAGTAGAATTACTGTAACAAGTCCAAAAACCTTTAGGGCTCATGGTCTGAGAGAAAATATTTATTTAAAGAAACCACCAAAAACTGCTAAACATTGACATCTCGGTGAGCATCCAGGGAAATTTGATCAACAAATTCAGCCACCTGCTATCAGATGGTCAGTTGGATTCAGCTGAAGATGAAGAGATACCCTTTGAAACATATGTTCTTGGTAAATATTAGTGATTCTTTAAATTTCTCGAGATATCAAGAATCATAAAAAAAGTATTAGAGAAGCATGAAGTGAGAAGTCCTCGAATTACTACTCATGTCATCATTTGTATCACTTTGGTTAACTTCGTTATTGCAGTATAAGTTTTGCAGGCAAGAAAGGATATGCAAGGATCATGCAGCTCTGTGCGCATAGAGCAGTTCAGCATTGCCAAATTGACTATTTTAAAGAGCTTTACATGACAGATGAGACATGTTGTTATCTTAAGGATTTTTATTCCATGAACACTTGTATCAGAATGTCACAAACTAGATATCTGACAATGGTTCATTGAGTGAACTCCTATTGGTGTATGGTTCACAATTAATACTACTATTAATTAATTAATTAATTCACCCTATATGGGTGAAACGTAGTGAAGTATAAACATTAACTTAATAAACTTTATTACAATTTGTTTTCTAAATGTATAATATTATTTGTAAATGCTCTTTAGTTAACAGTTTTCCCGTTGCTTATCTAAAAATTAATTAACTATTGAACATTTTAAATGCACCACAGTAAATGCACTAGAATATTTGACTGGAGTATGTTAGATATTATAAAGTTATGTGAAAAATGTATTTAATGGTGGTATGTAGGAATGTGCAACACCCCTAACTATACTATTTAAGATTAACAATTTTTACAGAACTTCTGCATTACATAGGCTATTAAATTAAGTTTGTGACACTTTTTGTATTGAATCTGGGCTTTTCTATCTTCCGAGGAGGGACATACATAACATGTTCTTGTGTTTCCTTTCTTCAAATCTGGCTTCTTCAGGGTGTTTGATTTTCTCAGGAAGAGGTATATGTATATATTCTTCATAGTTCAGCATTAGAGTACTTTGGACCGGATGCAGTTTTTAATTTGTTCTAAATACTGTTAATTCAACTTGTGGGTGAAGAGGTAGCTCCAAATTGGAATGATATCATGAAGAATTCCCAAAGGATTTTGCTGGAAATTTCACAGGAGGAATTATATTATGAGATAGTGTCAAAGTCTCATTGTGAAATTAAAGAATGTATAAAACTTGGTGAAATAAAACTATTACACTATCTGTGAACCAAGCAAGCAGCTTGCAGTCAAACTGAAAATGCCTGACACCAGAAAACCAATGCACAACAATTACCATACTTTGAACTGAATTTACATGAAATGTCTAAAGACCAGTGTTATGAACGCAAAAAAAAAAATATATATATCAAACCTTATTTCCGAGAATGGGTCCTGAGGACCCATAGGTCATGGCTGAAGGGTTAAAATCTGTTAGAAATATGCCATTAATATGTGACAAATTTATAAAATATTCACATCTATTTTAATGTCAAGCAAATATGATGCATTATTTTAAATCTAACAAAATTTTCAAAATAAAACATTAATTTTCTGTTATTTTTTTCATAACTTGTGAACATGTTAACACTAGAATAAACACAGAACAATTCTGAACATGAGGCAGAGCAAGCAAAGTCACGTGATGAGTGACAAGCGAATGAGGTTGTCGCGGTGTTGTACAGTTAACGGAAGGCACTTCCTCGATAAATAGAGAACTTTTGTACTTCACTTATTTCTTTGTGCACTCGAAATCTATTACATATAGGTCTTTTCTGAAATCATCATCAGAAGTCTGTATTTGGAAGCTGACTGTCCAAACCCCATATCTGTACGACGCTCCGTGAGGAGAAAACTGCTTATTTAAAAAAAATGAAATACCTTAAAACAATACTTGCTTGTTCCTCTTAGTAAGTAGGCATGCATCTTCCAGAGACAGCTGCACACTGCTGACTCATCAACGCCGAACGTTGTGTAACATTCTGTTGGCTTATCATATGTTCAGAGTTGATGTTTAGTATAGCATGTAATGGAGCACATTTTTAAAAATATGATTTTTCATAAACTTCCAGACCCTACTAATAATAATTCTTTGTTTCAGATCCAAAGTTTCTACCTGATAAATGGCAAACCAAAAACCAGATGTCGCTGGGCGAATTGTGGCTAGAACTGTTTAGGTTTTATTCCCTTGACTTTGACTTCTATAAAAGAGTTGTAAACATCGAACAACACAATTCATTGATGAAGAAAGATATTAGCACTCATTTACCTAATGGGAGGATAGGGATCTTAGGTAAGAATTCCTTGCATTTGAATGTTCAACGATTTACAGTTAAGGGAGCATATTGCATCCTTTAATACCACTTTTTGTTTTGTTCTTATAATACAGTAGGGAGACACCTGAGTATTTCCAATAGTTGACTTTTGTATTCTCCATCCCACAGAATACAAAATCTTAATGATTTATAACATTGACAACTATAGATTTTTAGAAAAGACAAAGCTATTAAGCTGATAATATAGCAAGAACTTTTATAAAACCAAATTCGAGGGAATAGGTGGAATTGTTTTATACATTATACAACACAATTATATCCCTCGTAGGAATAATAAGAAATTCATCAACAGAAATTATTGAAGTTAATTCAAATTAAATTAAAACATACCCACACACCCTGGAAGAATTAAATAAAATATCTGTCAGGAAATTGGAGGAATTTCCCAATGCTAAGTACGGCACATGATGGATGGTTTCTTAAAGAGGTGCCAAGAATGTATATATAGTTAAGGTATTTGTTGTTAGGATTGCATCAGCGCCATTATATGATAGCTGCAGATGGCAACATGCACCACCTTCGCAAACTGGAAAAACACCATGCAGCCGGTTCATAGTTCATTGGGTTTTCCTGTATATCAGTCATGCCATGCTCTTGCCTTATCCCATGGTACTTTTTCATGATGTCTATGCACTATGCCCTTTGTTGGAAAAAAGTGTATTAGATTACCAAAATTTAAAGGTCCATTCATGATGATGAGACATGTTTACAGTATTATTCAACTATGTTTACTCATTTTTACAAAAGTGACCAGAATGAGTTTTATCCCACTAGATTCATATTTTGAACAACTGTGCATTAGGGAGATAACTGCTTATATAAAATAATAATGGGATGGAATGTGACACAGTAACTTCACTAAAATTGACACTCTCCTGGACTGCAGTTTCAAAGGGATTCCCCATTCATCTTTAGCTAGACTCCATCTGTTAGTTGATTGGCATCAGCATCTTCTCGTGGGCAACCAATTAACTTCCTAATGATGATCTCATTAGGAATTAAAAATGATAGATTAAGCCAGAATCGGATAATCCGCCAATCAGTTCATAGGGTGACAGAAAATCGGATTACTACTGTACATGGATAAAAATCTGCTGGTTTTAACATAAAGTGTTAAAATCTTACTATAGTTTTACCTCTTATGATGTCGTATTTGAGCAAATTTTGATGTACATTTATATACGACTGTAGCAGCAAAAGGGTTAAAAGAGGGCTTGCCTCAAATAATCAAATAAATGCCATGATTTGTACCTATATGTAATTTACAGTATCTGAACAGAGGCTTCATAATCGATCCCACAATTCAGTTCAACACCTGCAAGAACTAACCGCAGGATGTAAATAAAGAGAAACAACAGCTGACATACCAGTCAACCATGGCTTACTAAAAACAGCAATTCTAATCTACATGATATTCAAGTATCGGTTTAATGATAGGAGCCAGACTGTTCAAGAGTTACTGCAATGCTTTCAGCATGCCATCCTCATTTTCAAGAGTCGTGGCCCCTCTTACAGTTAAATGATTATTGGCGCTACTGAGAAGCCGCTTGAGGTGATACATCACTGAACAAAAAGAAATATTATTTTGACTAGTGCACATGTAAACTTTTTGTTTCTTTTCTTTTGTTATTCTTCCCATTTCTTTGTTTAGTGTACTTTGTCCTGGGGCAACTGTTAATCAGGGGAAGATTTTAATAAAAAAAAGTAACACAAATCAAAAAGTGTGCTTAAGCAAAAGTTCGTCAAGGTCTATGATTACAGTATGCCATTAAACCAGTCTTTGCCACAATAATAAATTTCACGTGTACTAGGTATTGGAATAACAGCAATTTCCTCTCGAGTATCAGGTTATTTGAAGTCAGCAGACACATTCAAAATGTGGATTCTCTTTTCTAGTGTATGTCAAGATAGATTTGTTTCACCAGTTTATTTTTGCAGAACTACCCCGTTTTGAGTTATTGCCTTTTCATTACTGTATAGAATAATAGTGTCGTATTTTTTTTATTTTAGTGTTGTTTATTTATTTGTAATGAATAAAAAGGGGATTCTGGAGCAACAGAGTCTTTTTCTTAGGACAATTCTAAACATAAGTAAAATCAAGAAGTTGATACAAAATTGACCTAAAATTATATCAACAGATTGGTACTTCTGTAGGTAGCACTATCCTGGGCCACATGGTAATAAAACAGTGGCGCCAACTTCATAGCGCTGATTCTGCTGATCTCGCTTAGTAAGTAGCCTTAAACTTCAATATAACTTGGGCACTAACTTAACTTAATCAAAATGAGCTAAGTAATTCAACTAAAAAGAAAACAGTAAGACAGTTTTATGCCTAGAATATAAATGTACATAACATCTTTAATCTCTACCTATATAATTATAAAATTTGTTATTACTTTATATTCAGCAACAAATATTGTACACATAACTTTAAAATCTACAAACATATGCTAACTCCAATATATTCTGTTATTTCTTAATTATACACCGTATCTTTTAAACTTATAACTATATAGAACTTGTGTATTAATACTTGAGATGTAGATTTAACATACATAACTTCACTTAATTCAAACTAACCTGAACATTTTTCTAGCCAACATCATGACGCATCCTCTGCTATACTCCATCTGAGGTAGGAACAACAGCTGTGCCTGCTGATTAGATTTGTCATCAGTGGGTATATCAAAATTCATCAGCTGGTCCCTGTTTTTGTGGTTATAAATTTTCTCCCAAACTGTGAGCTGCTGATGTCCCTGGACATACTTCCCAAATCTGTGGGAAAAGGATCATGAAATTGGTTTGGAGCTGGAACTAAAGAAGTATGTCCAGGGACAGAAGCAGCTCACAGTTTGGTAGAAAATTTATATCCACAAAAGCAGGGACCAGCTGATGAATTTTTATATACCTGCTGATGACGATCTAATCAAGAGGTTAGTTAAAGACACACTAGGAGGCACAGCTGTTGTACCTACCTCGGAGTATAGCTGAGGATGAGTCATGATGTTGGCTCAAAACATGTTCAAGTTTGTTTGAATTAAGTGAAGTTATGTACGAGGCGCGTCCATAAAATAATATTCCCTGGGGCTGTTTATAGAAACAAAACACAATTTCAAGGAAATATTTATTGCAACAGAATCAGCCAGTGTTCAGCTATTTTTCAACATATTCGCCACCAGAATTGAAACATTTGTCTTACCGTGGCACCAAATTTTGAATACCTGTGTCGTAGAAGTGTGCTGCCTGGGATTTGAACAACTGTGTGACAACCACCTTCACCTCTCTGTCATTCTTTGTCATTTCGTGAGGTGTAGGAAAAGATGGAAGTCACTGGGAGCGAAGTCCGGGCTGTAGGGTGGATGTTTAAACACCTCCTAGCAAGTCTCTTGCAGAAGTTCGGCTGGGAGATGTTTAAACATTCGCCCTAAAGCCCGGACCTCACTCCCAGTGATTTTAATCTTTTTATACATCTCACGAAATGACAGAGAATGACAGAGGGGTGAAGGTGGTTGTCACACGGTGGTTCAAATCCCAGGCGGTAGACTTCTACGACACAGATATTCAAAAGTTGGTGCCATGGTAAGACAAATGTTTGATTCCGGTGGTGAAAAATAGTTGAACACTGGCTGTGTCTGTTGCAATAAATATTTCCTTGAAATTGTGTTTTGTTTCTGTAAACAGCCCCAGGGAAACTTACTTTATGGATGTGCCTCGTATGTTAAATTTCCATCTCAATTATTAATATATATTTGTTAACTTCACTTTATAAACTTCCTATACAACTTTATGATACAACTTATAGTTTGTAAAATTTATGACTATACAATTTGTATTTAAAATTTTTGATATTATATAACTTGTAGATATAATAGTTATTATCCATTGACTAAATAGAAGGGAGTTGAATATTATATAATAAAGCAGTTTCAAATGTAGATTTATATAAAGTAATCAGTATAGATAACCCTGAAACCTTTATAAACCACTGTAGAGCAGTAAACAAATATTTGTAATTTCATTTGCTCTGAAGATGGCTGTATGAGACCGAAAGGCCTAAGCTAAATAAATAAAAACAGGTCGAGATTAAGGCATTAAACAATTATTTTACTAGCCTAATCTTCCAACTTAACCTAATTCGTCATAGTTGTCTGAATTTGAAAACTTGCCCAGCCGTTGCACTTGTTTGCAATGGAACGAAAAGCATGTGAATGTGTACGAATATGCATCGTGCATCATGCATCATGCAAGAAGAGCCACTGAGATAACAGATCATTGGTAGCCAGTGGGAACATTGGTGGACAACCTAGGGGCCATGTAACCACAGGGAGTCTTAAAATAATTAAACCCATAAGCAACTTATTCCAAAGACTACGAGATCAGTGTTAAATGAGTAACAAAATAATAAAATCTTCACCTCCCTCACTGAAAAGGCATTTTATCTAGCGTGTTTAATGAACATATCCCTTCGGAGTCAGTGTGCCCCCCCCCTCAAAAAATAGGAGTCCTAGGGTTAACATACATTATACGATCTATAAAAGGTTCTTAGCACAGCTCCAAGACAATATTTATGTTGCCAAGAAATTTAAAATTTGAGCTCATGCCATTTTGTATTCATAATGGTAATCCTTTGTTGGGAAATGTAGAAGAAAGAGTATTGTACCAAGATATTTGTTTGCTTTCAGATCCATTCCATACCAAACGACCTGTCACAAGAAGCATGACCAATCAGGATTGCTTCGAATATTGTATGAGGTGTTTTGGAAATACCTACAAATATTACAGACTAATGCAAATGGAAGTGGGTCCGATATTTGGACGTGTCTTCACAATTACCCCAGAGACAGATCCATCATTCAGAAGAATAATTGAAGATTGTGATTTCCAGATCAGAGAGATTATAACTGACCATCCCTATTTTGAGAAACACTCAAATCGAATGGTTCATGTCGAGAAATTAGAAGCAAAACTAAAAGTCAATTTGTCAGCGTGTGTGGTATCGAACAGAGTCGCAGAAGAAATGATAAAGAGCTTCAATGAGAAGTTTTTATTTTACAAATTTCACCCAGCTCTGTTTATTGGAAGTCAGGTAATTGAAGTATTCTCTTTCTTGTATAATATATTGCATAGAACATAAAAAGTCACTGTAGATCAGGCAACATTACCTAAAGACTGGGGAGTAAATTTCAGCAGCTGGACACACTAAAAATGTTGATTGAAGCAAAAGGAACTTGGTAAAATTAAAGTTGGGTCATTCCACACAAAATTTAAAAGGTTTATGTCAGTTATCTCAGATGTTTTGCACAGTCTAGTATATAAATTTTTAAGTATTGGAGAGTGAGATGGCCCTGCATGAATTGGTTGTTTAATCACTCTGTCATTTCCCTTTTACCGCAATTCTATCGTTATGATTATCATAGTCCCACAGGTTTTGAATAAAGAGTACCATAAAAATGAATGCTTGTGGTAGAAATAAGACTTTTTGTACAGATTATTGTAATAGAATAATACATAATGTATAAAAAGTAATAATATGAATGTTTTTGTGTAGACTATACCAGTGATATGTGCTTCTTGTCAGAAAGAGGGTCACACAAGAAGTTATTGTGTGGACGAAGGTATTGCTGAATATGATGCTCCTAAAGCACAGTTGGATGTGCCGGAAAAGCTACATTTAGATACATTCTGCAACAAGATTTTTGGTAAGTATATACATACATGATATAAGTTATTAGAAGTTTTTCTATATGTAGGCTATAAATAGAGGTGTCTGAATTTTTTTAACAAGATTTATTGTTTTAAAATCCAAAAGGTGATGTTTTGTGTTTTGTTGTTTATTTGTTAGAGAAAATATAAGATGTTATGCATGTATAATCTAACTTACGGTAATGTTTTTTTTTAATGATAGTATTATAGATTTACATGTCAGTATACTGCATCTCACTGAAGAAACATCACTGATCATAAGAATGTAATCCCAAAACGTTATCTCTCTTATTACTGTATATAGCTGAAAATATGAGTTTGCAAAACTGAATAAAGGAAGTATCTTATTCCTCTAAAACCAGTTACAAAACAAAGCAACTTAAAAAATTCCAAGCGCTTACTTGTTTGCCTTCTGGTAGAGCAGAAAATACATTGTCGGCTACTGCACTATTATAATTGATAGTAATATGAAGGAAGCATATAAAACTTTTAAATAACTGTGAATTCAATAGGTAAATAAATTTTAAGTATATTTGTAAATAATAAACTAAAGAACAAAATACATAGCTACACATATATAAATGAGAGAATTATTATTTTGAGATGCAAACAGGAAAGAGGATATTTAACAGTTGTAGGGGTATATGCGCCATCAGAAGGGAAAAAAGAGGAAATGGAGATATTTTATGAAGAATTACAGAGAACATTGGGTCAAATAAATCCTAATGATTATTTAATTATTGCAGGGGATTATAATGCGAGAGTAGGAAATCAGATAATACCAGGAATTGTAGGGGATAAAGGTGAAAATGAGAAAAATAATAATGGTAAAGAACTAATTAATTTCTGCATATACAATGAATTAAGAATTACAAACACATTTTTTGAACATAAAAACATTCATAAATATACTTGGTGCAGAAATAAGCAGCATAGCATTATTGACTATGTAGTAGTGAATAAGAAGTTAATCCCATATACTGAAGATACAAGAGTATATAGAGGGAGAGATGTTATGACAGATCACTATTTGGTGATTTCAAAACTCGTAATACCTGCAAGATGGAGAAAAATACAATACATAGAAAGGAATAAAACTCGAACATTTAAGGTAAATTTGCTAAAAGAGCAAAGCATAAAACAGCTCTATCAAAATAGGCTAAATCAACAACTGGATGAAATGCCACTTAGCAACAATATTAATCTGGAATGGAACAGAATAAAAGAAACTATAATAAAAGCAGCAGGAGAAGCATTGGGTCAGAGAAATAAGTGTTACAAAAAGAAAGGATTAAGAATTTGGAATAAAGAAATTGAACTGAAGATCAAAGAAAAAAAAGAAGCATACTTAAAATATTTACAGAATAGCAATTTACAAAATAAAATAGAATATAAAAAGAAGAGCGCAATTGTTAAAAAAGAAACTCGTAAACTACATAGACAAAGCTGGGACAATTATATAACGAATGTCGAGAACGATATCCATGGACGACAAGAATACGCATATAAAATTATGAAGGAGATAAATAAAGAAGAAAGAGACAGATTAAGATTTAATCCAATACCAGAGAAAGAATGGTTAAAATATTATAAAGAACTATGGACGAACATAAAAGAAAATGAAGGTATAATACAAGAAGAAAGTGATTTGAATATTGATGTTATAACACAAGAAGAATTGCAAGAAAATATAAAATCGTTTAAAAACAAAAAATCGCCAGGTACGGATAAAATAAACATTGAATTGATAAAACATGGATCACAGGCATTAATGAACAGATTATTATATTTTATAAATATGTGCTGGCAAACTGGATATACACCAGACGAATGGAGAGAGGCAATTGTAATACCTATATTCAAAAAAGGAGAGCGAAATAGAGCAGATAATTATAGAGGGATTAGTTTACTGAATACATGTAGTAAAATATACGCTAAAATTATAGCAAGACGTTTAGGGGTCATTGCAGAAAATTTGTTAGCAACTGAACAACACGGATTTAGAAAAGGGAGATCGACATCAGATTGTATCTTTGCACTTGCCCAATTAATAGAAAAAAGAAGAGAATTCAATTTGGAAACATCTAATATTTATCGATTATGAAAAGGCATTCGACAAGGTGATACGTTCAAAACTATGGAACATCCTAAAGAATAAAGGATATCCCAATCAAATTATAAATGCAGTTGCCAGCCTATATAGAAATACAAAAATATTTATAGATAAAGGAAACGGACCAGGCCAATTACAAGCAGAAACTAATGCAGGAGTCAGACAAGGATGCCCACTCTCTCCAATAATGTTTAATATATACTTGGACGACGCTTTATATAAATGGCAAAATATTTTAGATAATGATTTTATGATTAATGACATGAGAGTGAACCATCTTTTGTTTGCGGATGACCAAGTAATTATAGCAAATAATGAAGATCAACTGCAAAAGGCAGTATTCAAATTACACGGTATTATACAGGATTATAATCTTAAAATATCTGTTTCAAAGACCAAGGCTATGGCATTTATTGGTGCTAGACATAAAAGATCAAAGATAATTATAGATTCTCACCCAGTTGAACAAGTTAGTAGTTTTGATTATCTAGGCTATAAGTTGTCCTATCTAGGAAATCAAGATGTGGAGAATAAAATAAAAAAGTTTCAACATATGTGTGGTACTATAACAAGATGTTTAAAAAATAAAACAAGAACAGATACACAGTTAAAATTTTACAAAACAGTGGCCGTCCCAATTCTAATGTATGGATCTGAAACATGGACATTAACACAGTCTGCTAAAAGAAAAATAGAGACAGCAGAAATGAGATTTCTAAGAGCAACAGCGGGAATTTCTCTAAGAGAACACAAGCGAAACGAAGAGATTAGGAAGAAATTGAATATATTTAACCTGAATGAAAAAGTAATAAATAATAAGGTTAAATGGCTACAACATTTAAACAGAATGGGAAATGATAGAGTGGCAAAACAGATGTCCAACTATCAACCAACAGGATACAGAAATGTGGGACGACCTCGACTTAGATGGAAGGACAACTTCAACAATAAATTCTAAGGGGAACGGAACGGGCCAACAGGCTCATACCTTGAAGATGATGATGATGAAGTATATCTACCTATATTGCAAAAATATCCTTGGGAAGATAACCTGTTTAATTTTTTAAACCTTGAAATATACTACATGAAAAGGTGAAAGTTTTGGCAGCTATAAAGACAAATAACAACCTTTACCTGAATTACAGATTTTAACCCATAACTCATTATATGGTGAATTTGTAACATATACCATGAGGTGCGGTCTATGGGACTCCTATGTTTAAACCTGAAAAAAGGCGTATAGCATTTTGAATATTGTAATTACTACTCATTAAAAAAAAAAAAAATTGCAAAAATATCTGATAAAACTGCTGCTAGTTCAACTGTCGCTCATTCAGGCCAAACTTGATGGTCATCGAAACGGAGATTTAAGAGAAGGATGTTGCATCTGTTTTGGCCCATGATACACTGAAAAATGTCTTCCTGTCTCATCTGTTGCCCAAATAGTCATGGCCTTGTGTTTCGATCAATTACTTAGATACGTTCCTGCAAACACTTTTTGTACTGTAATGAAGTTAACTAACACACTCACTTCAAGCGGTCTAGGCAAACCACAACATGTGATAACATAAATCCAGGACAGCAAAAATGCAACTGACGTTTAGACATTGTTTAGTTTGTTATTTAAGGAGGGTAAGGGAAGCAGAGCAGCTTTCTGCTTGAAGCCTCCTTGGAGAGTGAGTTCAAAAATTCTTGTGTGGTCTGTGAGAACATCCCTCGTGATTTAAGGGTTAAATTAAAAGTATTTTTTATCTTTGTTGAAAAGATGGCAAGAAATTTTCAATTCACAACACCAGTGTAAAACTTCCTTGGTAATCGACTTTTTATAAAGGGTCATAAGATACACTACAACTGAAGAATGAAGAATTATAGCAGCAACTTTTATTAGTAAGGCTGAAAATGTAAATTGTTAACTTTCTATTACAGAAAGCTACATGATTCATGAAAATGAGATTAAAAAACGCAGAAAGATTGTATCTTCTCTTCGAAAGGTTCTCAAGACCATGCACCCGGATGTGAAGATGGAACTGTTTGGTTCATCATGCAATGGATTTGGATTATGTAGTTCTGATATTGATATCTGTGTTACATTTACAGATGATGAGACAGGCAAGGTAAGTAACTTTTTCAGATGATATTGCATGTTCCATTAATGCACTTGAATATAGGGTGGCCATACATCCCATCCGGAATTGTGCTGGACATTCCGGATTATTAGGTATTTGTACCCATTTTAAGTACGAGGGCCATTCAGAAAGTAATATCCCACATTTTTTCCTGAGAAAATACTGAAATCAACTTGATACAAATTTAGTGACAATTCTGCAAGATTCTTCTGCATCTTTCTATATAGTCCCTATAAGTTTATACAGCTCTACAACATTCCTTTTTGGTTCCAGCTCTTGTCTTTTTTGTGTGACCACTTCCTCACTGCATCAATTATGTTATCGTTATCTTCAAAGTGAGTTCCACATAAATCATCTTTAAGGGACCAAAAGAGGTGGCAGTCCAACATAGGCTAATCCAATCCATTTTCATGATGTGTTCCTGGGTTCTCAAACATGTGTGAGGTATTGGATTTTCATGTAGAAGCCACATTTTTTCTTGTTACACTTGAGGGTGTTGAGCTGATGGTCGTATGTGTATGTCTTGGCATCATTTTGACAAGAATGACTTTGTTACAGTCCGTAAAAACATGGCTTTTCCTACAGAGGGAGCTGTCTTTAAATTTTTTATTTTATTTATGGGCATTTGAGAATGATGCTACTTGACCGCCTTTTTTTCTTACAACAGTGCATTATTGATGCAGTGAGAAAGTACTTATGCAAGCAGGATAAGAGCTGAAACCGATAAGGAATACATGCACTTGTTTCATATTGGTGTAAAGCTGTATTAACTTTTGGAGACTGTACAGAAAAATAGTGTGTGTACAAGAATCATGCCATTCAATTTTCATTGGTATAATCTGTGAAAAAGATTGTGTGGTATTTCTTTTTGAACTATCTCATATAAACTTATTGTTAATTTTTGTAACGTTTGTTTTTTTAAATGGAAGATAAAAGAAAATAACGTCAGATAATTACCCCAACTGGCTTTGTCTTACCAGAAGGAAATTTATGCCATTACTAGATATTTCCGTGGATTCTCATTGCTTGGGATAAACACACACGATCTGAATATATATGCTGTGCAACTGGGTAATTTCAAAAGCAGGAAAGCTCCTCAGAACATATAAAAATGCCATGGGATATCATGAATATAGCAATCAATAAACCGATTCAGTTACCATTAGTTCTCTAAATTTTGTGATTAGTACTTGGACACCAAGTATCAGTAACAAGCATAAAGATGTAAATTCCACACTGAAGCATGTAGTGTTGCACCTTGGAATATGCAGTTCAATAAAATAATTTAAAATAATAAATACCACACAACAAAATAAAACAATGTTTGCATGGTTGTAAAACACAGTTTTGTGAGTTCAAGTGGTAGTAGGCTATAAATGTAACTTCATTATGGTAAAGGCTACTTTAGGACGGTTATGAATGCAAAATTTACACTAAATTTCACGCTTCAGATTGGGGTATTAAATTTTTCTGTTTTTTCTCAGAAACTAAGGTGTTCAGGGAATGGAATATAAACTGTATAATGTAAAATTACATGCAGATTCCATCATTAGAATCTGAAATGTATGTGGATCTGTTTATTTCAAGGAGAACATTTAAAAATATATTTAAATGACTATTTAGCTCATGAATCATTGTCTGGCGTAAGAATACGTGTAATTTAAATCAATGGCAAGTGTCTATCATCATAATGTTATCGTTTTATTTTTATCATTTTCATTTTATCGCACTTGGTGCATTTGTTTTTCATGTAAATTCACCAACAGTGAACACTGAGGGCCTATACGACAACAACCTGATATCATATTTATCTGCCAGATAGAGAACCTATCTGGGAGTTGGCCAAGAATTGCGTATTATGATCTCCTGACAAAACCTGTCTGGCAAGACAACTTCCAGATAAGCTAGCAGGAGGATGGAGTGGCTGACAAATTTCCAACTGCTAGTTAGGCAAGCTTGGTTGAAACAAGATGGCAGCACGCCGAAGCTTCGAAGTCACCTGAATTTTAGAACTGATGCCGGAAGATTTAATTTAAACAAAAATGTCATTTTGTGCTCACTTATGAATGAGATATAATTGCACAAATCGATTAATGCACTTAAAGTGATATGTTCTTGTGTAATTTACTAGATATTTCTGTGGATTCTCATTGCTTGGGATAAACACACACGATCTGAATATATATGCTGTGCAACTGGGTAATTTCAAAAGCAGGAAAGCTCCTCAGAGCATATAAAAATGCCACGGGATATCATGAATATAGCAATCAATAAACCGATTCAGTTACCATTAGTTCTCTAAATTTTGTGATTAGTACAGCGGTGGTATTACAAGACATCTTCTAGTTAAGCTATCTGGAAGTCACGTATTGGGAGGAATTGTCGGCAGGTGGTAATACAGGCCCTGAAACTTCTTCATACCTATAGGATCTTAGATAAAACACAGCGATTGAGTATATGTAAGCTGCATATGAACAAATGAAAATAATATACAATCACTTATATATGTGAAGCATATCAAACCTCATGTAATAATAAACACCAACATATTATTTTAGCATTGAAGTTAATCTGACCAGCCGATGAAGATAAAAACATTGAATAGTCGCAAGTAGCTTGAATATCGACTATGTCATGACTAGGGTTCGGATGTTTATGACCTAAAAATGTGAGAAAATATGACTGCGAATATGCCGTTAAAAATGACTAAATAAGACCCAAAACCCCTAAATATGACCTAATAAAATAATGTATTTTCAAAAGATAAATGTTCCAATTTTAAATGTTTAAAGACTCTAAATTCTTTACATCACATGAATTCAATCAGATAATAACTTTTAAACAATTTTGGTGATTTACAGTTTTACTTGTAATGAACTATTTTTAAAGAATTTGCTTCTGTTTGCTCGCTTCATCAGCTCCAAATGCTCGTAATATTTTGTAGACTTTGCACGTCCCTATAATGTATGAACAATTGCATTCATTTTAAAATTTCAGTTATTATTAATTTGCCATAAACATTAAATTAATGAAATAAATTTCAAATTTAATTCGGCCATGTAGTACATACACTGTATAATTGTGCTCCTTTAAAATTATGGCCAAAATATAACCAAGACAATAAATATGACCAAAATATGACTTTATATGCAAAATAAAAATGATCCGATTAGGATAACAAGCATGCAATTCGTGTTATTTGTTTTTGCGGTGAGAACGGAGGTCAGATTAAAAATATGACATTTCATAAACATCCGAACCCTAGTCATGATTATCAATATATCAATATTAGCTCTCTCCCTTACAATGACAAAAGTAGTGTAGTTTTATTCATTATCATTGTTTTATGTTATTCATTGCATGCTTAACTATTATGTAAGTGTTTGCTAAACAGTCTCAATAAATATAACTTGAGGTCCGAATTTTCTCAAGATAAATCCATACCTCTCCTTATATTACCTATGATATTATGATTATAGAGAACAACAAGAATAACAACATTTCCAGATGAAGTGTTTTATTTCCTCATTGTTAAATAAGTTACAAAGTGATATTTTTCATTACTAAACAATACAAAGTAGTAATGAAGTTTTTCTCTTTAATAGTTGATAATGAAATCTTACGATATATTTAACTCTTAATTTTGAATTGTCTTGTCTCTTTTTTTTTTTTTTTCAGGATCTTAACTATACTGACCTGATTCATAACTTCCAGCAAATTTTGAAATCTTGTGAAGACATTAAAGACTTGAGGCCAATAACTAGTGCCAAAGTTCCTATTTTGAAGTTTTTCCACATCGAAGAAAGAGTGGATGGTGACATCAGTTTTTATAATCTGCTTGGCCTGCAGAACACAAAACTGCTGAAAACATACTCTGAAATTGACCCTCGAGTAAAGGTTTGTTGTTCCTGAAATTTATTTAAATAAATAAAAAAGGCTCATGGAGTTGTTATTCAAAATGACTGGAGAATTTGGAAGATGAAAACAAATAATCTGTAACCAGTTGCGTGTATGTTCTCTTTAGGTTCATAGAATTACATACCATGGTTACCAATGATTGGATGATTACATAAGGCTATATTTCCACCAATTTAACTGAACTCCATGGCACTACATCCCTGAATAGACTAGACCTGCCATCTGACTGCTACATCATCTACCACAGGCAAATGGCAGGATTGCGGGGTATGTGGTTAGCATACCAACACCCATGGCGTTCATGATGGTTTCCGAGACTGGAGCCACTGCTTGTCAATCAAGAATCAATCCTCACTTTCTATCACAAGAATGGGTTGCATTCCATTCCAGACCTCCACATTTCAGAAAAATCTGAGGAGGTACCAGGAATCGAACCTAGGCCTGCAGATCCATTGGTTTACAGAATTCATTCCTGGCTCCAGATGGAGATTGGTAAACATTATCTTACAGTAATGCGATGACAATTTCGGAAGGTTTCTAGAAATTCCCCAACAATAAATATCTTATTTTTTTAATCTTTGCTTCAGGGTGCCTATTTTCAGTGCTTGGTGTTACGCCCATGTCTGAAGTTTGTCCCTTCCAGTCCTAACAGTCCAATCTTTGATGCTGTAAGTATTTGAAACATTTTCTTGCATACCTGTTTCCTTGTATTATTCACCTGAAGTTGATGATGATAGACCAAAGTTCCCTTGCGTCTTGATTTTTCACAGCTGGGTCGCTTTTTGGGAGTGTTGTCTACAAGCCCTTTAATGTAAACCCACCGTTGATCCCAGAATATTTCTTTCCAGAATTCGTGAAATATAGCTTTCCTTTCTTCTTCTGTAATTACCTATGTTACACTCTCTTAATTGTGATTTTTCACATATTTTGGATCTGCAAGTTGCCCCCTATTTTTTTTCTTCTCTCTAAACGTCTTGTGTAACCTTGCCTTGTTTTGTTCTTGTGCATCCAACATAGGCTTTTCCTTCCATTCTCAACTATTGATTATAATGCTTCTTCCATGCCTCCCTGCAAAGGAGGCATTTAAGTCACCAAACAATTCACCTTCATCTGTAACCTCACTTTCTGTTTCATTTCCCGAAGAGCTCCTGAAGAATGATGCTCATAACTTGGGTCATCTATGTCATCTACGTCATGCTGGGAAGAAACAGTGGATGTGTGTACAAAAGAAAATCAAAATAATAATAATAATCATTATTAATGATTATTATTAATTATTAATTAATAGTAATAATTACTTCATTAAAAACATGTTACCTTTGTTTTTCTTATTTTTGCTCTTAAAATTGTTAGTTTACCTATATCAGCCAAACCACTCATGGAAGGCTCATTCGTAACATTTTCTTCAACCATAGGTAGGGTCTCCGCCTTGCTTCCCTTTATTACATGCAGACTTGAATCTGCAATGAAAAATAGGTAAAAAAAAAAAATAAAAAAATTTAAAAAAATTGTTTATTCTATAATCGTGGATAATGATATATCTAATTTTAAATTAAAACAGGCCTTGTAATACAAAAGTAGGGACAGTAGATACAGTTTCAATACTTTTTTTTTTGTATGAATCACAAGTTATATCTCATATTACAATTTCCATAGCTCTCTTTGTTTTAAAATTCCTATATTATCAGCAAGCTATATAATAAAATGAATTACAAAACATACTTATTGACTTCAGATATCAGTTTTAATGTTCGATTCCCCTTCCTCATCTACATTTACACTATTATCCTCTTTATGCTTTCTTCTGGTGTACGAACCGTGAATCTAGAAAAAATTAAAAATATAGTGGTTAATTCGGTTAAAAAAGTGAAGACATATCCAGTACTTTCTTCTACTAATAAAATACTTTATTTTGAAACATAGCGTTAAAAAACTATACTAATGTTAATTAATATTCATGATTGTTTTGCAGGTGATTCACGAGAAAACCATTTTTAATAAAAATCTCTGATATCAGTTATTTGAAAACTAATGTTGTACTGATATAGGCTACTTACTTCGTTTTATCCTGGTAGAATTTCTAAAATTACTAAATGTAAACCCTAATCGTGCAATTATTTCTTCTTCAATAAATAATCCATCATCTACAACTTCTTCAAGCAGATTCAAGTCATCTACAGGGCTGGATTGTGTACCTGTGTATTCGGCATGATTTGATGCCATCTGTTTCATTATACGGTAAAAACTACAAATTAATTTTTTCGTGTTAATTACAAGAGAATAATATGTAAAATAGTTTCATACAAATACAAATAAACACTTACCATGTAATTAAAGTACCTTCTCTCGTGAGAATTGATCTTAACTCGTACCATGAAATGTATCTTCTCTTGTCTTGATGTAAGAGTGTTGATTATTGAGAGCAGCCTAATAATGTTCAATCCACAGATGCATGATTGGAAATGGGTGAGCCCAAATAAAAGTCCGATGGTTGTACGTCAGCTTTATTTAAAAAAATTTGTGCTGCATTAGCAAACTAAGTTGAACTTTGTGTAGTAGTACACCATAGATAGGTGGTATTACATGAAGTTTTCATTGAAATCAGATATGCGGTATTGTACACTGAGTAGTTTTGCGGAATTTCAGAATTTTCTGTGTTGCTTTAGATACCTGGTATTGTGTATACCTCTTTACTAAGGTCGCAACACATGTTTTCATCTTGACCAATATTTCGTCATAAGCATGCTGTTTCAGTGATGCCAACAGTATAAAAATGTCATTTTCGCTAAAGTGTCAGTTATGCGGTATTATTTCTTAAGCAACGATGTGCTGTTGTGTACAAAAATGCTAAAATTATGAGGTTTTGCACTGTGGTACTGTAAAGATTTTAATTGCAAATATATTGATAATTTGAAAAGTATTGCACACTGTTTTCAGTGTCCTCAATTTTCTCAGTTATTTATGAATAATCTGCAATCTTTTAATTATTATAACTAAACTTGTGAAATGAAAAACAGCATGAAAAGTTTGAAAGGCACTAACCTTATTTTCTTGTCTTGTAGCCTCTGGGGTACATGTTAAAGCGATTTGGAAAGATATGTGATATGTGCGATGCTTCCCGAGGGAGTCTTTCTTCATATGCATATATAATAATGCTCATCCATTATCTCCAAAGATGTGATCCACCTGTACTACCAGTTTTACAAGAGGTAATTATTCTCATTGATTTATACAAAAGTTAGTTAAAAAAAATGACAGTTACTTCTGTTGATTGTTGTAAAATGTTCATTAGTCATAGTATTCTGAATCTTTTTACAATGACATGTTAGGGAACATATTATATCTTTTCATGAGCATCTGCTTACTTGTACTTTAATGTAGGCATTCTTATCTATTGTAAAATTATTTTTCTTGTTTCAGCTTTTTGAAACTGAGGAAAAGCCTGTGAAAATCATTGAAGAATGGGACACCTACTTTTATGATGATCTTGTAAATTTGGTATGTAAAAACTTCTATCCAAACACTGATTGTGGGGTTTTCTGAACAAATAAGGAATATTAACAGACATTAGATTCTTGGAGTATAAAATGCAGTTTAACCTGGGTTATCCAGACCTCGTTAACACTAGAAGGTCATTTTGACCAGTAAGGATTCTTAACAGTCCTAATTTTTATTTTTCCGTGATGATTTCGCATGACTTTTAACAAATTAGTCTAATTATTCTTACTTTAAAAATACATAATTTTGTCACAAATATTAAGCAAATTGTAAACATTTTTTTACTTTAAAGTACTGTAGCCAGTTTTGATCGGTACAATATATTGTTTACCATGCTTAACAACAATGTGCTTCTTGAAAGACTTGTGGCTATCAGTTCATTGTTGGAATCTCATATCCTGGTTATTTTTCACAGATTTCATTATGTTTAGTTGAGTTTTAGAGTTATCGTGCTCATAGAAGGTTTACTGTTGTATTACTCTCTGTAATTTTTGCATTTTCTTGTAACCATTGCATGTCAGAATTATCTTCGAAGTGATGAATAATTGTTGGATTATTTGAATAGTTGGAAGGAGAGGTTATGCTGAGCTAGCTGGCAACAATGAAGCTGAATTTGTCCCTCGAATATTTGACATAAGTGAATCGTCTGATTCTGAGGAAGTTATACCGTAGAGTAGGAACAATGTTGCATCGATTAATGTTTTCGTAAAATAAAAATGATATTTGGTTAACGTAAAGAGTATTTTGTTCATCAAAATATTGTATAGTAAAACATAAAAAGAGATGAAAAAAGCAGCTGGTCAAGATGACCAGTGAAGGTCCTACTAGATAGCAAGGTGATGCTGGTCCTCCTAGTGTTAACTGAAACCTGTGCTAACCAGAACACTTCAGGAACATTTATATTAACCAGCCTTCAGTGATGCCTGCCATTTGAATTCCATCCTAAAACCCCGTGGTGCTACATCCCTGAAGGGACAAAGCCTGCCACCCGACCGCTGCGTCATCTGCCTTAGGCAGATGGCAGGATTGTGGGGAATGTGGTCAACAAGCAGACACCCACGGCCGTTAATGGTGGTTTCCATGACCGGAGCCGCTACTTCGCTATCAAGTAGCTCCCCAATTTGAATCATGAGGCTGAGCGCACCCCTTCCAGACCTCCCTTCCTCAGAAAAATCCAAGGAGGTACCAGGGATCAAACCTGGGCCGACGAATCTGTAGTCAGCGACACTAACCACAAGACCACTCCAGTGAATGCCTTCCTACCAGTGTTATCCTCTGTTCATATGCAATAAAACAATAGCATTAATAATCATTTATAATTTGATGTCTCTGCATGTTTAGCCTCTTGTTTTCAACTTACTGTATTTTGTAGTTTGGTCACAGTAAGATTAAACAGTTAATCAGCCTTAAATAAAGTATTAAAAATGGAAAGTACTTTTCTTTGAACAACAAAACAATAAATTAAACATCATTAGCATTAAACGTTTTGAATAATGACACTAATTTTGACATCCATCATTCTTGTAGTGGACTCTTCAATTATAAAGAGACTGTCTCTTTTATATGATCAAAGTAAAAGGAATTATAGGAATTACAAAATGCCAACTTAACATTGCTTTATTTCTTTTTCCAGAAAAACATGTGGCCAGAGCTGGGAGAAAACACACTATCAACTGGTGAACTGTTTGTCGGGTTACTGCACTTCTACAGTTGTTTTGATTTCACAAATTATGTAGTTACAATCAGGCAGAAGCGACCCTTACTAAAATTTGATAAGATGTGGAATTCAAAGTCCATGGCACTTGAAGATCCATTTAATCTTAGTCACAACTTAGGCGCTGGCCTTTCAAGGAAAAGTAAGTATCTCTTAGAAAAATTTAAGTTCAGAATATTACTACAACATATAACATGATGTAGGCTTTCAACAACATTTATTAATACATAACATATCCACGAACACTCGCTACTTCATTATAATTTATTACTTACTAGTTTTCAAGAGGACATCCCTCTCATCATCAGGTACATCCAACTGCTGAACTTCCACCTTGTACCACCCGATGATGCTACTGCAGTTTAACGGGTTTTCCAATTATACCTAACTCATTCTCCCCTGGGATGTAGAAATTTTGGAGGTTATTCCTGTGTTTCTGTATGTAGATCTTCTCCCATATTGTCAGTTGAGTCTCTCCCTTTATCACGTCATGATCTGAATCCCATTTATATTCATCTACCATGGACTTTCAAGTTTCTCCTTGTCTAATATTTCTGAAGTATTCTTTCCATCTAGCATACTAAAGGAACCTCCTGCTTGCATGTCTTTTCCTGTGTGGTGTTTACCCTACATTGCATCTAACGGAAGATATTCTGCATGCTGTAATGCTTTATTAACATTTAAATGAATACAATATTTTTCTGTGAACATTTTATGCTTACTATAAAGCAAAATTATATGTATTTAGTAACATTTGACACTTCAAGAATAAAAGCCCATAATGTTCTATACACTTCACTCACTCGTAGGTTTACAGTCTTATATCACTGAAGAGATTTATATTAAATTCAGTAGGGGAAATTTTGTCTTGGGTGGGAATCAAACCTGGGTTTTAAGCACAGTATGCTGATGACTGGGACAACTTAACACCCAAAGACTATGCCCACTCCAACTAAGCACTAGATAAGTTTCTTATTATCACACATAGCAATGTTTTCTCCCATTCTTCATTTTTAATGTATTTGAGGGCACGATATTTAGCTTATGTGCATCAAAGTGCTTGCATGCTCATAGGAGTGTGCAAAAGAGCTTGTATGTAAAGGTAGCTATTGAAATGGAACATGGGGAAGTTGAAACATTGGCACCACATTGAAAGGGTTGTGTCATTGAGATAAATTTTTTGCGACACCTTGAAAGGGTAATTCCTAGCTCAAACAGAAGTATAAGTGAATTGCACTTTAGAACCAATCACGTAATGGAGTAGTGTGGTGATTGTGCTGCAACCTATTGACAGTATACTCAAGTCAACTCTTTGTCTAATGTTGATACAATGCTGCCAGCTCTTCTCCTTGTAACCTTCCTAAATTCTTGGAAATATCGAGCTCCTACTGCATGCAAATGATATTTGGGATTAAGTTAATTTTGGTAGAGCAAAAGAATCAATCTATCAGGATAATTCAGATTAAATTGTTACAATAGGTAACATTTGTTAAGTATGGAATTAATCATTACACATACATGGTGCAGTAGCATGTTAAATAATATAGTCAGATACCTTTATATTTAATTGATATTCATGGTTGGATGGAGAATATATAATTTATTCTTAATGTCGCTACATTACGAGGGTCATTTCAGAAGTCATGGTAACTATTTTATATATACCGAATAACCGCATAAGCGGTTATTGCACTATATACATTTGAAAATATGGTGTACACAGTACGGAATGCACGTCTGAGTGCATTGGTGTCCAGTAGACAACACATGCAAACGTTAGTATCGTAGAGACTATGTTCCGAAATGGATGTCACTGAAGTTGAACAGTGAGCATATGTAAAAATTGCATTTCTGCGTAGCAACTGATGGCATCACACACAGCTGATGGTATTCAGCGCCTTCCTCATCGTTGGCAAAGATGTGTGGACACCTTGGGGGATTATTTTGAAGGTTGTTAGCTCGTAAGAGTACGAGTATTATGCGTACTGTTTTTTGCATATGTAATACGAATAAAACAATGATCTCTATTTACGCATCTTTCATCGTCCCTTACCCATAACGCCTTGTATCTGGATCCCAATTTAGTACCAGCATTGCGAAGAACATTCCAACAACTTTCAATCATATATCCTGATTTTTGTTTCCTGTAGCTTTATTGACTGATAAATAATAGTTGGCATGACTTCTGAAATGACCCTCGTATTAATGAAGGACTGAAGTTGCTTGGCTTAGCAAGTACGTGTGGAATCTCAAGATTCCGTAATATTATGAAAATGCGTCTTCTTTCAGTTTACACTTTCTTTAATCATCAGATTGATAGAACTAACATTATGCTTGCGGCTTACATGATGTCTACTGGTTCCTTGATGTAGGTCTTCATGGTCTCGCTTTACGTCTTGTAGATGTAGTAATACTTTAACTGCTCGACATTAGTGGCAATGTATGATATCGGTCCAGAATCGTTATCAGCATTCCCCCATATGATAACTGTATTCCTATATATAGTGTGGCAAATTTCCCTCTCTCCACAAATATAATATGTACTGTGCATAAAGATTGCCCCTCCTCCCACTCTCTGGTAATGTCCTGTTTCAGTTTCTATTGGTTGGAAATGACTTCAGGCTAGCAGGTGTACTTCTGCTCAAGATATTTGCAACCTAAAGGGATACACTAGTATGGTACCTGATTTCTCATTCAGTCTTGAATTTACTCTTTTACTCTGGGAATACCCAAGCTTGGCTCCCTTCTCAACTCTATTGTGAGCTCCTTTGTATAGCTATTCGTGTGTGGTATTAATACCCTTGAACAGTAGAATATGCAATTAATTTAATATAAATTCATTCTTACGTTTTTTCAGAATATGGTTATATTTTAATTATTCACATTGATATATGGTTTCATAAATAAATTATGTCATCTGATGTGACTGTTTGCTGCTTTAATTATTTATTAGTCATTTAATTAATTAATAATTATGTGTTATGTTGTATGAAAACGTAAATATTATACAGTGAAATCTCCGTACAACGATTACCGATATAACGATAATACTCTTTATAACGTTAAAATATTTTGGTCCCGGCATACTTTCCATTAAAATAATGTAAAATTCCCCTCGGTTTTACGATACTCTTAATAACGATAAACCTCCCCACTACGATTACATTTAGAATCCCCGTAAATACATTTTCCTCGGTACAACGATAAAAATAGATCGTGAAAGTCCAAATCATGAACTCCCCCGCCTCGTTTTGTCCAAATCATGAACTCCCCCGCCTCGTTTTAATCGCCTTCCTTGACCTTGATCGTGCTTCACCCTCGCTCAAGTGCACAATGGAGTAAACCAGTTGCCTGGTCGCCAGTCAGTGCCTGCACTGCACGGCAAGTTTGTTTGGTGGTGTTCGCGTATTGTTGTGCTTCTCTGTCAGCATGGCTTCTCGCAAACAAATTAGTTTGCAGCAGAAATTAGCTGTAATTAAAGACATTGACGCAGGCATGAAACAAACTGCAACATCGAAAAAGTACGGGCTTTCGGAATCTACGGTGTCGACTTTCTTAAAGAAAAGGAATGAGATCGAGGAAAAACTCAATTCAAATGCCGTGGATCCTACTAGAAAACGAAAGAAAACGGCAACATTTATTGACTTGGATGCTGCAACCTTGGAATGCTTCAATGAAAAAAGAACTTTAAACATTCCAATAAATGGACCGTTGATTTGTAGTCAAGCTAAGAAGTTTGCTACCATGCTTGGTGTGGAGGACTTCAAGGCTAGCAATGGGTGGCTTGTCCGCTTTAGAGACCGCCATGGCATAACTTTTAAGTTAATTCAATGGGAAGAGAAATCTGCACCAACAAATGACGCAAATCTCTGGTGCAGTAATGAAATGAAAAAAAATTACTGAGAAATATTTGCCAGAAGATATTTATAATGCTGACGAGACTGGGATGTTTTACCAGCTTCTTCCTGAAAAGACAATGTGTTTGCTCATAAGTTAGTGTAATAATTTAATGGTGGAGTGAATACAGTACAGTATAGCAGTTCTTGTGTAAAAATTCTTTATTTCCTTAAATACTTAAAGCATTTCAATTATTGAAGTTGTTTCCTACATATACTACCAATATTTGAACATTTTTTGTAAATTCTCGATATAACAATATCTCTCTCTACAACAATATTTTTTTCTGGTCCCTGCGAAATCGTTGTATCGAGATTTCACTGTATATATATAAATTCTTTATGTTTCACTGATTAAATTGATATGCCATATAACATAAGTAAAGTTGATTTCTTGAATGTATATTTCATTGAATTAATTACATGTCAGACCTCAACGACTGCTACAACTGATTTGATGCTTAGTCTTTTCTGTTATATAGTGCTTTAATTTATTTATCTTATCTGTTTTGCAGTGTTTGTGTACATCATAAACACGTTTAGGAAGTCCTATGCGCACTTCACTAGGAAGATCTCTCAACTTGTCCTTGAGACACAGTATACGGAGGTAAGTACATTTGTCTAACACAAATCCTTTATGTAACAGTTAATTACCTTAGAACATGTTTTGAGAACTTAAAATGCTTTAATAGAATCATTAAAACAAAAGAGATTTTTTTTAATATTTTTTTTATTTTTTAAATGATGAAATTAACAGTTGAATTGAAATGATGTGTGAAAAAATGTCTAGTATTTAAATACAGATCATCAGAATTGGCCTAGAAGCTTAGGGAAATGCAACAATTTGAAAAAAAGAGCCTGCAGATATCTTTATTATTTCAGAAGTTATCATTGTTTGAAATACAGAAATTGCTGGAAAAAATTACTTTGCATAAATCACATGCAAACATAGGCTGTATACGCAAAAATTGGGTTATTTTGTGAAGCCCTGGAATAGTTTTTAACAGAGACTCTAACGGGTGCTCCTGTCTGATTGAAAGTGTGTTTAATAGGTCGAACAAGGTTCCAGCTACATCAGAATGAGCGAAAACTAAAAATTTAGAATACTTTGCTCGGGAAAATATGTATAGGCCTACAGTGAACGGTGCTTAATGTTGTCACGGATAATGTTATCACTTTTATAAAGTCCCGTACGGATTAATAGTCATACATTAAAAAATGCGGTTTATTGTGATCAAATATTCGATTTATTTTATCACATTTTCTGTTTTGCAACTTTATTTCCATGTATTGTACGTTATTCAAAATTTTGTTTTTAAGGATTTCGTTTCTAACTCAACTGTATAGTGTTGTATTACAAGTAAGGGTGGTGTTCCCAGCTCATAGGACAACCTGTTCGAGGGGCTGGCATTCCCTAACTTTCTCTTTTAAGCAGTAAAACATTTTTCACCCCTCAGTTTAGCTGTTGCTTTTGATTTGTGAAGGCCACAGTGATGGCATACAGTGATGGCTAGTGTAAAATGAAAAAAACTTGAACAGCCAGGTGTAAGATTTTTGCTAAGCGGAGTTACCACAGGCCAATAAACTTCCAAAAATCAGTATGAGTATGAAATATTGGTTAGTGGAGTCCAAAGGGAAAACAGAAACAATAAAATCTTTTTATCGATTGCTCGATTGCAAAAATAGCTGTTTGCAGGCTATTATGAGTGGTTGAATGATTCACAGTTACGTATTATCTTGTATGTATGAATAAATAGCTTTTAATTCTGTTGTCTGAATGATTATCCTTCAATTAATTCTTTCGGCTACTGTTATCAGTCAGTTAATGTTATCAGATTAGCTTCGTCCCAAAGTGATCACAATAAGCAGCGTGCACTATATTTCTTTAACAAACAGAAGCTGAATGCCCTTATGGAGTGAATATTTGAGTTATGTACATAAACCAGACATATTTTAAAACTACATGAAATTTCCTATCAGAAGACATTTAAAACAAAGAAAATGTAAAATTTTGAAAAAATGGTGCTTAAGTGGTCAGTCCCTCAATTTGTTAGCTCGAAGGATGTTCAGTTCGGTTGTTTCTAAGAATATGACAATTCTCAATTCGCTTAACTATTCCAGAAATTGTTGAAAGCTGTTCACTTTAGTGATCTATCCGAGGAATTCAATCATTTACTTCAGTGAACTAATATAGCAATATTATTGTTTATTTCAAAATACAAATTTTAATTACATTCTTGTGCAGTATTGTAACTTAACCTTGTATGATTTCAGAAATTTACCAAATATTCTTACACTTTAATATTATAAGGATATGTCTAATGAACCAGAAAATTACTGAATATTCTTAAAAAATTCTACAGTATACATAAAGATATGTTCATAACAAAAGTTTTGTGGTATCTTCTCGCTCATAAAGTGATCATGTTTCACAAATCATATCAGGTTACATTTGAACATGAGCCGAAATATTTTACTTTAGAAATAAACTGTATCTTTCCTAAAATATTTCAACAGTGACATATCCTGGAACACTTCATGAAATGAGTTTGTATTCTGCTAGGTTTGAAAAAGTGATATAAACAAACAGTTTCACTAACATAGAGTGTATTATTTTCCTTGGAATTATAACTTTATTTCTTTTTGCAGAAATACTATTTTGACCCATTTAATCTGAAATGGGGAGAGCCACCTACTGATAGAGGTTGCCGAAATTGCTTTAGGATAGGTCATTTTAGCAAGGAGTGTCCAGAGAAGAAATCATCTGGTCGTAAGACAAGAAAGTGAACCCTGAGCGATCTGGGACATAAGGATTGAAAGGGTGGATTTTACCTGAAACATTATTCATAAGGTGTGTATTGTAGAAGATACACAGACACTTCTTTTCTCTTCCTTTAATTTCTTAATAACATGACTTACCTGTTTTTGGTATCCTAAAATTAATTGATTAGCTTTTATGGTGGAATTCTTTGCTTTTTAAGTTAGGAATTAGCTTCTGGTTTTATCTTTTACATTGATCTTTTATTTATAATATAGTGAATTTCTTTACATTCACTTACTAATATTAGACAAGCCCTTTGAACATTGCTGCTCTGCAGAATGGAAAAGAATTTCCTTTACAATTGCACCAGCTATGAAATTCTCATAGGAAAATAATTAAGAAGTGAAATTATTATAAAAAAATATGCTGAGATGGTTTTTACTACACAAGATCTATCATCTAGATCCAAAAAATGACCTGAACATGTTTCAAGGGTCGTTATCATCTCTAGCCACTCTTCATCTGACTGTTTTTAGCACCATCATCCTCTTGTGGAGTTCCCATGAACTTCCCAGTGAGATCATCATCCACAGGAATTTCATATGCTTATTACATGTGACGTAATAGTATCAATAATGATAATATCCATTAATGCACAGAATATCATCATAACAATGTTCAGCTATTGATTAATATTGTACACGGAACAATATTCAACTCTTGAAAGCAACAGTTCAATCTGAAAAAAAAAAATATTTAAAATAAAATCAATTCTGTTCAGGTTAATTTTAATATTATCTTAAATTAATTTCATTTGGTGTGTTTTAATTTGTGGAGGTTAAACATCAAGAGAAGCCTTGTAACCTAAATGCCTTGTCGCCTGCAGTCTATCGCAAAAGACGAGAACTACTAACAGCTGATCCCAAGAGTCATTTGCTTTATCAATTACGAGGTATTCTAATAACCAAAAACTCTGACATTTAGTTATGATCGAACAAAAACAGTCATAAGCAACATGCCTATGAAGGTAATTAAGATACTCATATGGATATTATGAAACTCACTAGCATAAACATACTGATGTCTTAATAAGTACCATTATAGGCTTGTCGCATAATGTACTATTATCAACTCGAGCTTCAATTCAGTTTAGTTTTCTCAAGACACAGAACACGGAACATGGAAAATGAAATGAAATTGGAGCCAGGGACATATTTACAGTTTTGGAAAACACACATCCACAAGAACAAAAATAAACTAATGACCATGAACTTTGAAATCTCTGTGGATAATAATCTCATCAGGAAATTCAGTAGGTGTCCGCAAGAGGATGCTGGTTCCGACAAACCATCAAGTACAAAGTAGATGAGGAAGAGGGTATTAACCCATGAAAAATATTCAGGTAAATTCATTTTTTTAAAATAAAAAACTATCTAGGCTTTATTAAATTGTATTGGAAGTTAACGCAGTGAAGTTATATAACATAATACTTATAAAAGAGTATATAAGTATAGCTGTTGACAATGGTTGCAAAAGCGCTGAAACTAGTACAGGTAAACTATACCTAAAGTGAAGTTTTTGTGTAAAAAAAAAAATCAACTCTTATATAATTATTATATCTTGGTTTTGTTTTTTCATGTAATGTATTTTTGTAGTGTAGAAAATGTAACTTCATAGTTTGAATTCCTAAAGAACGATATAACCAGTAATAAACACAACAGTTGAACTTGTTTATAGTAACATGGTTTCTACGACACTGTTCTTGCAGCAACAGTTATCAAGAGGTTAAATTTTAATCTGCATCAGAATGGTGTATTTTATTACTTTTACTTTTTGCAAGTCCTGTTTCTTCTGGTGTAAACTGTAGTGAATACACTTTGCATAAACACAGTTAAAATTACCTTAAAGGCTTTGTTAACTCAAAATCAAGTGATTCTCAGAATAAAGATTTAAAGTAAATTGTTAACAAATGTTTCGTTCTAGTAAGAAAGGAAGCGAAAACATGCCAGTGACCAAAGCCGAAGCACTTGCAAAACGTTTTAATCCTTGAGCTCCTTAGTCGAGCCTTATTTGTGTGAGAATGGTTAAGTTTACCCATTTGAGTTTCATATTATTCCCCACACATTTATTCTAGTATAGAACAAGGGATCATAAAACAGTCTTGACAGTTAAGCAACAATGTCTGTATATTCATGGATACTACATATTTCCATGAATCAGACTTCCAAGGCCCCTGTTTAGAAGTGTGATAGAAATTTAATTTTTTTACGCCAACACTGATTTTTTATTATTTAGAGGATTAGTGACAATAAGCAAGTGTTAGAAGCAACCACAAGTCAGAAATGGTGTCTATATGCTATTATTAAATTTATAGGCATGTGGATTTTATTATTTCTAGGTTTCTTTTTAGATTTCAGTCATATATTTTGTAAATTATGACTTAGCATAAAAAATGTGGAATTCTGTTTTTCTCAATGCCATATTATTACTATTATTGTTATTATTATTATTATTATTATTATTATTATTATTATTATTATTGTTGTTGTTATTGTTATTATTATTGTTGTTATGCATTCATATTACCATCATCTCATCGGGATAACATAACTCTGCCCAAAACGTGTCCCAGCTAAAGAAATGTGACCATACTTCCACCAAGCCTGCGGGCAATGCCACAAACCCTACCAGGGTAATGGTGACTTTGGATTAATATATATATATATATATGATATGATATGATATATTTATTGTACCAAGAAAATTACAAAAGAATCTACTGGATTCGACACTTGCCATTTTACCAGTAGACATCTTAGAAAACACAATAACACTTTTTTAATTGGAGGAATGTGTAGACATATGGATAGTGCTGCTGAATATATATATAAACTGATTTCCCTCTCTACTGAAAGAAAAAGATAAATAAACACTAGGCAATAAGAGAAACAAAAACAAAAAACAAAACAAACAAACAAAAAATACAGTTTTCTAACCCTCATCAAAATACCTCTCTTTGTGAGCCCCTTCAAAGTTCGCATCGTACCACAAATTGGGCCGCTATTCTAATGATATTGCTGTTATCATAAAAAGGAACACTAACTAGTGAATAAAACCGGGCTTGTGATAATGAACTTGACTTATAAACAAACTTTACAATACAAATATGAGTTCGAATATCATTTAACTCGGATATATATATATATATAGATATAGCTAACTGTTGTTGTCCTGACAGCCTGCTTGGTCTCGTGGTTAGTGTCGTTGACTACAGATCCGTTGGCCCGGGTTTGATCCCTGGTGCCTCCTCGTATTTTTCTGAGGTAGGGAGGTCTGGTAGGGGTGCACTCTGCCTTGAGATTCAAATTGAGGAGCTACTTGATAGAGAAGTAGCGGCTCCGGTCATGGAAACCACCATTAACGACCGTGGGTGTCGGCATGCTGATCACATGCCCCCAATCCTGCCCTCTGCCTGTGGTAGATGATGCAGTGGTCGGGTGGTAGTCCTTGTCCCTTCTGGGATGTTAGCGCCACTTAGTTAGTTAGTTAGGGAGTTTTGGAACGGGGTGCACTCAGCCTCGTAATTCAAACTGAGGAGCTACTTGATAGAAAAGTAGCGGCTCCGTTCAAGGAAACCACCATTAAAAGCCGAGGTTGTCAGCATGCTGACCACATGCTACCCAATCCTGCCAACTGCCTATGGTAGATGATGCCGTGGTCGGGTGGTAGGACTAGTCCCTTCAGGGATGTAGCACCTTGGAGTTAGTTTTTAGAGTTGTTTTACTAGGGGACAGCATCTAATCCCAATCCCAATTATAGATTGGGTCTTAAAAGCCTGGCTTATATAAATGTGTAAAGCTTAGGCACTCAAAGGTTAATGTGATGATTTCTAGTTCATAGATTTAACCCCCTAAGGACCAACCCATCTTCAGAGCAGGTTAATGTTGAGAGCAGACTAAGCCAGAGTACAGATTGAACTGCCGAATTTAATAATGTACCTAGGTATACTATATTGTGGGCATCATCTTATGCTGAGTGTTTATAATAACATACCATTAATATTTCTGGACACTGGTGATCATTAATTTCATCTAGAATTCCTTGTTAGAACATATAACTTAAAGATAACTAAACAAGATTTGAGGTAGATGAATGAATGTCACTCGGGTAGTCAGCCAGGTCTGACAGTCTATTATTCCGTACATTTTAAAGGCCCACGCTGTCTTCGTAACCCAACAGCTTCAACAGAGACGTGGGCATCGTCAGTCACATCTGGAATCACTGCTTTAAATAAGTGATAGACAGTAGGGAGAGGTTGGTCCTGAAAAGGAACAGTGGTGGGGGTACTGACACCTGATTAGTTGAACCAGCTTAACTGTAATTGTGTATATATATGAGGGATGGGGCATAAGTCATGGCAACTATTTTTTATTTTTGAAATGTGGGACCATTTTAAAATGTTGAAATATGCAAATGAAAGGGCAGGGGTTCGCCACCATGGGTGTATAAGTAGCATACTTGCCTTTCACCCTGGCGGTCTGGGTTCGATTCCCAGCCGGATAGTGGGTTTTTCAGTAACGAAAAATCCCCGGCTTCAGGACTGGACATCACCCAGGGAAATTAGAGTCTATATTAAATGCCTATGGTGACTGCTAGAATAGGGTATAGGGTATTCACAATAGATCTATTAAGGTCACAGTGTTGAGAAGCCGAAGGGCTTATACTCGTACTACCCCTCATTAATCTAATCTAATCTAATCTAAAGGGCAGGATATGGAATGTAAATATAATGCAGATTATGGGTACTAGATGTAGGGTAGTGAAGGAAACAGTCACCCATAAACATTCATATGCAACTGCATTGTTCCATTCAAATATATTGCGGTAGTTGGAAGCATGAAAGCACACATGTCCACTCCATGATCCCTTGTAGTTCGGTATGGATGGGCATTATTCCCCAAAGCTTCCATCAGCACCTTGTGGTATTCTCTAGTATTTCTCCCTCAGAAGTGACTATTTTGATGTAAGAATTCTGTTCAGAACTTGTCATATCCATTCTACACAGTGGCTGATAACTAATTACCGCTGCCGCTATTGATATTACCATATGAGAAAGAAGTAGTTACCATGATTTATGATATGATATATCCCTCTTAGCCTTTATCCAGTCTATTTGTTTGCATTATATACAAAAGTGATCATTGAATTATTCTCTTATATAATCTGGATTACCCCGGAACCTAATTGGATTTTTCTGAGGTAGGGAGGTCTGGAACAGGGTGCACTCAGCCTCGTGATGCAAACCGAGGAGCTACTTGATTGAGAAGTAGCAGCTCCGGTCAAGAAAACCATCATTAACGGCCGTGGGTGTCGGCATGCTGACCACGTGCCCCCAATCCTGCCATCTGCCTAGGGCAGATGATGCAGTGGTCGGATGGTAGGCCTAGTCTGTCCAGAAATGTAGCGCCATGGAGTTTAGTTTAGTTTATATAATCTGGATTGGCTTTTTAAGAAATATACATAGCACATTTCTAACAAAGGCAGTTTGAAATAGTCCAAAATCAGCTGGGCTTTGTGGCTCAAGTAAGTAGGTAGTTGGCTTATCTACACAAAGTAATTAAGTGTGCCACTTTTTCCTTTGGAACAAAGGTAATAAGGCAAAGTCAGTTCATTTTGAGACAACACCAGAATGGCTCAAAATAGTTTTGTTCAAACTGTGTGAAAATTATGAAGACAGAAGAATGTTTAATGGCAATAAATCCATATTTTTCTGCATGCTAGTTTTGATTTAGTGCTGAAGTTCAATGGATAAAATTCAGAGAAAAGTTTTTTTCGGTCCTTGTTTTACTTTTAATTTCTGAACATTATTTTAATGAATCTATTTTTATATCAGTATTTTAAAAAAATGCATTAAGAATATTAGAATATAAGGAAAATTGGTACCCAGTATAAAATTACGAATTAAGTTGCAGTACTGCAGTATCAGTATTTTAAAAAATGGATAAAGGATATTATAATATAAAGAAAATTTGTACCCAGTATAAAATTACGAATTAAGTTGCAGTACTGTTTAAAATAAGCAACAAAATAAAGGGAATTTATGTTCTTCTATTTTGCATGCTTTATTTCTGTTATGGTGAGAGTTATATTGTGATATAATTTCTGCGGTCCCTTCACCAGTGCTATAACCAAGTTCAACTGAAAATTAAAATTATGTGTATCTTTTACATTACATTCATGTCAGTTAAGACTGTGGTATCTCGGTTGTCACCTCTTTATATCTTCTTCCTGGGATCCACATGCCTGAAGACAAGGATAATTACAAAGATGATCTCTATATATCAGTAACGAGTTTACAGTATATTTGTGTTTCAGAATATTGCTATTTTTATATTGTTTTGTAGTAAAATGAAATACACTCTGGAGTTGTATGGTCTCCAGTAATTACAGCAATGCATAACAACAATTAGCTTAAAAACAGTGAGTGTGTAAAGCCATTTCGAGGTTTTAGACTCCTGTATTATCAAGAAAACAAACACATGTACCCACATTCCATTGAAGTTATTCAGTAATGTGGAATAGATTTTCAGTGCTCCTGCACGTAGCTATACAATACTGGCATGAATTATAGGGGCCATATTTTTTGGTAAAATAAAATGGCTGATTTCGGTGTTGACTTCCTTCTCTTTTATGGATATTCAGTGAAATAAAATATTTTATACAATTATACTGTAGGGTACTGCCGATAAATTTCATGGGAATGCTATGACACTCTGCATTATTTTTTTTTTAACCACAAAAAATGTCCATATTTAAGGTTGTAATGTTCTTTAGAACATATAAAATTCTTATGTATGAACTCAGTTTGTTTCTAAAAATATACGAAATGAAAGAAAAATTTTGAAGAAGTGGGCACTTATGTAACCAAAATTGGCGTAATTTATAGTGGTTACTCACAAGATATGGCTGCAAACAAAAGTGCCAACTGCTGTGGATAAAAGAAGAAATCTGTTGAATCTACACTCTTTGCCACAATCTTAACATAGGCATCCCAAACTCGGCACAGAGATAGCAGGAAAAGAGTGTATCGTAAATAGTGTACATTCCTCAGTCTTTTCTGTAATAGATCACAATTATCAATAAGTTCTCAGCAGCCAGAGAAGCAAGCATGCTATAAGAAATGAAGGAAAAAACACATTAATACCGAATATTACTATTTGAAATAAAATTTTTGTACACTTTTTTTCAGTTTACATATGGAATCCACTTACTTCGCACTTATTTAGACATTTTGCACAATAAACAGATTTTGTGGATTCATTTTAGTTAATATTAGCATTTTACATATGTACAAAGCTAAATATACAGGAGCACCCTGCTGGCTCGAAAACTTGGATATTCTGAACCTAAAAATATTTAACTGAACTCAAAACAAAGATAAGGGGTCGAGTGCTCATACTCTACTTCAAGGAAGATGAACAAAGGTGAATGACCTTCACGAGCTCGCTTTCAAGAAAAACCATTCGCAACACAAAAATAACACTGCATGTTACAACTGAGTGCAGTTAACTTTTAGACTTCACATATTTGTCTAAATATGTTAATTATAAATTAACCCCATTAATCTGAATTTTTGCCAATTTGAACAGGCCCTGGTCCAATTAGTTCAGACTAGCAGTTTTCTACTGTAGCTAAGGAAAACTGTTATGTAAAATTTCGCGTTTATCGCTGTTACCAAAAAATACGGTCCCTAACCATGCCATTTAGTCAGTCAAGATGTGAACAGTAGACAGAGGAAAAACTGTTTGTTGGCATGCAAAAGTTGATTCCATGACGTGTGTTTGTACTGACTCATGGATATCATCTTGAGTGTCGGATTGTGAAATTTCCATAATGTTGGAGAAGGAGCAGGATGGATGGCCATGCCATGCCTTAATTTTATCTATGATACATGTGTTTGAAATGTTTTACATTCAAAGTTACATTTATTGTTTTGAAACCCAACTATAATTTTACAGATACACTGCAATGTTAAGGCCCATTCACATTGATGATATTAATTTTAACACCAAAACGAAAGCAGTGACACCAGCATAAATATTAACTAGCCACAATTACTCTAAACATTGATTTACAGACAAAACTGTTGGGGAATGATCTATTGAATTCTATCAAGCAAACATTTCTGTATATTTCTTGTCATAAAGAGAGAATTGAGGGGTGTGGTCGAAAAACTTGATAACCCACAATTTTTGGAAAAATGAGTTACCTGCATTACCGACTTCATCGGGTTGTTGTCAATACCTATATCAAAGAATTTTCTCTGAAAGCCACTTAATGGCAGAGTTATCACCTATGTTGATATGCCACATTGCGCTTTGTGTTAATGGAAAACATTGACAACCCACATTTTCAAGATGGCTGCCATGGAGTCTAGTGTTGTTGAACAGGAAGAGAAAAAGACAATTTTACAAAAGAAAAGAGTGTGTGAGATGTCTCTGCTAGTGTTTGAAGATTCTGATGATAGTATTCGTGAGCCTCACTATGTTTTTGATGAGGACATGGAGTCTTCAAATGATGAAGTGAGTGTTTTTATTTGCAGTTGATGATCAGGTTAGGACTGTTGGGTTATCAAGTTTTTCCATTTGTGTAATATGATTTTCTTAAATATTGCTCCGTAACACTTGTAAAATTATAATGTAATAATATTACTATATGTGTGAAACCCCAAACTATTATGTTTTTATTAACTAAGGATATTGTTCTAAGACTAAATTTCTTATTAATGTAGTATGTCAAGTTTTTCCATTATCAGATCATAAAGTTAACTTAAACCTTTGTCAGTGAAGATTCATACATACCACAGCATCACATCACTAGTTATTACAATAGAATCTTTAAGAATGAAGACTTAACTAAACAGACGAGCAGAAAGTGCTCTTCTTCACTACCTTATCTTGATGAAGAAGAATCATGGGGACATGACCGATTAAGATATGTTTTAAATAGTGTAAATATGTTTGGCATAGTGAAGTAACTTATGTAACTTGCATTTTAGTAATGAACAATGATAATTAATTTTCAATATTAATCATTATTATAATAAATATTTGAAAAATTATTATTTTATTTTTGAAAAGAATATAATAGGAAATCCTAGTTGTGGTTTATCGACGTTTTCCATTTCATAACAGATTTATGATATTCATGGAAAAAGTTGATATCCCACATGAAAATTACAAATTCTAAGAAAAATACATCAGAATTTAATACAATATGCTATCTGCATGTATTGAGGTTTATAATGCATGTTTTCCTAAAAAGAATTCATAACAGATTTAAGGGACATTTTTCAAACTTTAATCCCACATATCTCAGAAAGAGAATAATGTGGGTTATCAAGTTTTTCACCCACACCCCTCAATTTCCCCCCAAAATTATTAACTTCTGATCATATTACTCCACTTTTGCAAGCCCTTTTTCTTTGTGAGCTGTGTGAGCTTATATGAATCACCTTGATGGGAATATGAAAAACCTATTCTGCACATATTTTATAGGCATCTCACTTTTTTTCCTACATTGCCGGTCGAAAAAGCATAACACTAAAAGTTTTTTGAGAATTGCATAATAAATTATCCTGGTTGTCTATGAAAGATATTGTGGTCTCGATAGCATCCTACAGCTCGGAGAACACTTGAAGGTGATGGTCTCAGCAGATTCACTGTATATCGCAAGCTGTGTCCATTATTGATTAAAGCAGGACTTGATGATCAGGACTTACAACCATCTTTAATAAAACTTTCATTCACAGAAGTTCATGATACTGAACGAAACTTTTGGAGAATTTATCCAAACAGTCCCAAATGCAGCAGACCAAGCACCTGAGACACACTGCCAAATGCAGAGAATAATACACTATAAGACCAGGCAACTTCTTTTTATTTGTGTTTATGTCCAGTTTAATGTTAATTCATTTTGTTAAAGAAGGTTATGAGATTATTATGCATTAGAACATTGTTAATTTATTCTGCAATTCTGGAAAAATGTTAAGAGTTACGCTGTTTTGCCCGGCAGTGTATTTTTTTCCTCATAAATACATCTCTCTCTCGAATCCTATGCCCCCATGCCTCCAAATGGAGGTTTCTGTTTACCAAGGTGAATTTTGTTACACTCATTTTCCTAGAGAGGGTAGAGGGACAGGTGGTAAGCCCATCGCCTCTCAACCCTCTCCAGAAACTAAGGTATTACTTGGACGTGAAAGGGCCGGGAAATTATGTCCAGAGGCTCTAATTTAAGCTTGGAGTTCTTTTACGTGCCGTAAATCTATGACACAGGCCCCCCGGAGGACACCGTGCCCAGGATTTTTATGTCCTGAAAAACTCATCGACTGCGGCTGGGTTTGATCCCGTGACCTTCGGATCTAGAGGCGGGCATGCTACCTCTAGACCACCGCAGCCGACTCATAAATACATGATTATATGTTATTTAAAAAAAGTTAGGTACAGGAGATATTGAAGTGTATAGTTTACAGAGTTTCAAGTTGGTGGCTTGTGGTTATGTCAGTGTATATTCTTACATATTTTATTGTGAACACTTACATTATAAACACAAACAAGCTTAAGTTGCAACAAACGTTTCATTGTGGATGGGTCAATACTTTTCTGAAGATGAAGGATAATCCAAGAATCAGTAAATTAATGATTCTAGAATAGAAATATCAAGATGGAAAGTGAGGGAATACACAAGATTTTCCACTGTACTTTATCCTGAAGCATGTACTATGTAAATATCACCGACTTCAGTGGGAAAGTTTAATGCAATAATTCCGAGATATTTCTCCCTGAATAGGTGATTGAAAAAAAATAAGTGCATGCCCAGATAATATGTATTTTATTTTCTCATAATGGTAACATTTTAATAAGTTTATCTGCAAGATATATATCCAACATATATTTTTAGCTGCAGCCTATTTGTTTTATAGAACTGTACATAGAAATATTTGTTCACAATATTGTATTTCTAATTTGGTGTACTGGTACTGGATTTATTTTTAATGAAATGTTATGTCGTGAATGGCATATATATATGTATAGTTTTGAATTGCATGGACTTCTTCATAATTTTAATACATCTGCCCAATTAGTACACCATAAGAAATAAATGTAACCTACTGTCTCTGAAAATGGTGGAAAAATCCATTGCCAAGAAAGTAAAGTTGTTACAATTGAATTGGATTCTCACTTTCACATGTACTAGATGTAATGTTGGATTTGAATGAACTTATAATCGTTTGAGTACTTAGTTTCCCTACAGCAATAAGTTTGCTGGGTGTGGTATGAATGGTTGCTATAGAGTTTCACTCTGCAAATGCAGATCCATAGTATAGTTTTATTTACTTACGAAAGATGATCAGTTCATTTTAAATAAGTCAATTTACAGTGTAGTCTGTATCAAATATTTTTAGCTTCAGTATATAGTATGCACTTATATTCAGTATGTGAATTATAAAACTGATAAGTTATATTATTTTACGTGACTTCTTCTCTGAGGTTAATTTGTTTATAGAACTTCACTTAAAAATCAATATCTACAAATTTTATTTCTTATTTTAGTGAATTGTAATACAGTGTTTTTCATGTACGAGTTGGCCAATCATGTGGGTTTCTGCATCACGATGGCCACAGCTCTATCTCCCGAATGATTGGGTGAAACATCTACGCAAATAAAGCTGCTAATGGTGTAATGATTCAGGTTCTCACAATTACAGTTAAAATTACAATGAAAGTTTCCACGTACCTCATCACCAGAGATGTTGGAAATGTCCTCCACACAACATTGGCACCTTTTTAGGAAATTTTCTTTCACACGCATAAGTTCTTATAAGTCAAACCCCCATACATTAGAAGAACTTCAATACAATATCACTAGAGAAATTATCTCTATCTCGGAAGCTGAGCTTATGCATGTGAAAGAAAATTTCCTAAAAAGGTGCCATTGTTGAGGAGGACATTTCTAGCACCTCTTGTGATTAGGTATGTGGTCATTATCATTGTAATTTTAACTGTAATTGTGAGAACCTGAATCATTACACTGTTAGGGGCTTTATTCGCATAGATATTTCACCTGATCGCTCGGGAGTTACAGCTGAGGCTTCTGCAACGCAGAAACCCGCATGATTGGCCAACTCTTACGTGGAACACACTGTACTTTCACTTGGATTGCGTGTCACAGTAGTAGAGATTTTAAGGAAATGTTGACTTGTATCTCTGTATTATTTTAATATAATGTGGTACCAGAATAAAAAGTGCAGCAGCTTAAATTAATCTGATGCACAGTTCATGAAAAATTCAAAGACAAAAATATGTCTGGTTCTTACATTTAAACATTTGAGTGTATAATGTTAATTTTGAAACATTTCATGTTTTCTATTCAAAGACAGGTGAACTATTATTTGGGTACTTAATTTGTTCTTGTACAGCAGTCATACTAGTAGATATAACACGGATTGTTGCTATAGATTTGTTCTACTCAAATGAATGACGTGATCCATAACTTTCTTACAGAACATGATTCAATTCAAAAGACAGTATTCTCGAACAACTCAGTAAATGTGTTGAATGCTTTTTGCAACCTCCTATGAGGTTGATTGCTCCAGCATTTCAAAAGTGATCGTATTTGCATGTGTTTAGGGCCTAGGTTTTACCTAGAATGTAAGTTAAAAAATTTAAGTGGGGGGTACATAATTTGAAAAAGAATATATATATATATATATATATATAACTTTATATACACACAAAATTTATCCATGTGTTTCTTACCAACACTTACTGAATTACCAGTATTCGTCACTATCACCCGACCCATGTCTACATAAGCACAACACTGACCTTCGAAGCTTTCGTTATGGATGCCCTGCTTAGTACCATTATGCAGCTGGCAGTTACAGGATTTACAACCCTCTTGTTTTGAGTTAATCACATGGTACAGTTTGTAGGGTGCAGTATGAAAATTGGGGACTGCTTTTCATAATACCAAGCCTGTGTTTTTGCCCTGTTCCTACACAGAATTTAAAAAAAATTATCCCAATTTGTTGGGCCTTATGAAGAAAACTTGGATATGCTTCTGAGCAGAAAGTTGAAGCATAAGTATAAGCATACGCATGAGAGCAAATGGTAGGAGTGTAAGGATTTCCTTTTTTTGATATGCATAAACTCTACCTTTTACTTCGACCTCTTACTTCTGATACCAGAGGATATGCTTCTGGAGAATCAACTGGGCAATCAAGTGTGTTGGTCATTGCATTGTTGTTTCATAGTTTCTTGTTGGCATGTTTGTAATCTGGGCACAAGCTCCCTGTTTCTCTATGAAAATCAAAGATATTTGTAGTATAGGTTTGTAAGTTTTGAATATGCAGTCATATTCAAGTTGGAAAATTGTAATAAACACATTCAAATTACTGTGCGGAACAGAATGGAATAATCAGGTTCTGACTGAAAGTTCAAGTTTGGTACCACATATCAAATACCATGGTATTTTTTTGTCAACCATCATACAATATCCAGGCTTTCTGAAAAAGTCTCAAGACACCGGAGAACAAAAGAAAAAAGAAGCTGCTATTACATGTAGCTAATATTTGTTATACCAATCGCTTCAAATCAACTACTTAAAACAATGAAAGTTAGACTAACAATGACAGACAGAATTAGTAACAGGATATAAATTATTTTGAATATCTGGGAGTAGGAGTTGTCCCAACTATTATAGGGAGATAGCAATCCTATGATGAATTATTTAATAATTCAAATAATATTATTTTTCATGGAATGATCCATGCAATAACATTCATTCATGTTCCGTGCATAAACGTACTAATTTTTTCCATTATGATACATTTAATCAGAATGTATTATGTTTAAATGAGTCTATTAGTCATGTAGTCAAAATGCGTGTTTTAACAACATCAGTAATCCATGTGTTAGCTTTTCTATTTGTTTTCCAGATACAGCTTTACTCTGATAAACTCTTATGCCGGGTTGGAATCCCAGATCAGACATAAATCGTGAAAATAAGAAAATGAGCAACAAGTCACTTAAAATTCATTGGCTCACTAGATCTGGATAATGTCTTATAATCGCTGTTGTTTATTGAATTTTTATGTTTTTCTCTCATGTCATAAATCGATCCGTTGTCCTGAATTACATGGTGGTAAGTTTGCTACTGACCAACCTTTCAATTTGTAAAGCATATGCTTCCTATTGAGAACATTTCCTCTCTTTTATTCATACATTGATGTCTAATACAGGAGCAAAAGCATAAGTACAGAACATTTGCTTCTATTAATAACATCAGAAGGCTTTCCTTTTAAATACTGAAGTAAAATGTAACCTCCACTTAATTCATAAGACCCATTGTCTCTAAATCAGGGTGCGACTTATACACACATGCGGCCTATACACATGTAAATATCATACTTATAACTAGACATCAACCACATTGTTCAGGATCTACTTGCATGAAAACAATAAGCATTGTTATTGAAGGGAGAGGATCAGACTTGATTTGTAAGGAAGATATTCGAGCAAACATTTCGTTGCGAAGCTGCTGCCTAAATATGATGATTGCAGGAATGATGTTTGTTTATGTATTTTAATGGTACATATTCAAGACTTGTATGCCAAGCAGAAGACACAGGCAGCAATGAATTAATTGAGAGTAACTGAGTTAGTTCAAAATGCTGAAAATGTTCAGCAACTTGATATTGTAAGAGTATCTACCAGTTTACCCCTGAACCATGACTACTTGCTTTGGTGCTTAGACATGAAAGTGTGACATAATCTGGTTGAAAACAGAGTGGTATATAAGAATCATTATGCATAAATACATTGTTCTGAGAGGATAAAAAGTTATGTCATTATGATTGTATTATGTCATACAATGGAATCTCGTTTTGCTATAGACTGAAATAATTTAATATAATTGGAAAAATGTAACACTGAAAAACAGGTTATTCTAGCAAACATTTCGAGGTTTCCAGAGATATTAAATAAAAAAATCCAGTGTCACCCATACTAAGCAATCGTTAGGGTATATTTATAATATGTATGTTAATGTGTATTAATTTAAAATAATTATAATATAAGTTCAACTATGACCTTTATGATTCATTTACCAACTTTTTGGTAGTACATGTATCAAGGACTATTGTCCACACCCTCAGCTACTTGTCAACTGACAAATCCTGCTTTTGAAAATCCCGATGTGCACATGGTGGAAGTTTGAAAAACTCCTTGATCAAGTTCTCATCTTTTGGTATCTCAAATTTCATCAGTCTACTTTCAAATTTCTTTATATAAGTCTTCTCCCAAATTTCCAGATCTTTCTTTCTACCGCCGCTTTTAACAATTTTGCTTCTTTACAGATTATGTGGTCATCCCAAGAACAGCTGATTTCTCCATCTTATTATGTTTATGATTTTGCATGTGTTCTTTGAATCCAGTATTCCAGTGTCAGTATTTCTTTTAATTTTTCCTACATTGCCACTAGATTCAAAGAATACATGCAAAATTTTAAGTGCATTCAAATGGAGAAATCATCTGTATCAACTCATTCTGGAGACATTACCCACATAATCTGTACAGAAGTAAAATTGTTAAAATCAGTGAATAGACTGGAAGATCTGGAAATTTTGGGAAAGATTAATTATATTAAGAAATTCGATAGGTGATTGATGAATTTTGAGATACCAGAAGATGAGAACCTGATCAAGAAGTTTTTTAAACTTCCACCATGTGCACATCAGGATTTTCAAAAGCATTTTTTGTCAGTTGACAAATGGCCAAGGATGGGGATGATAGTTCTTGAAACAAGTACTACCAAAAACTTGGTAAGTGAAGTATTTTGATCCCACGACCGTTGGATCTAGAGGCGGGCACATGTAGGAAATCTGATGTTAATAAACTGTTTGGATTTTGTATCAGATCATGCATATTACCATAGATAAACTGGCTATTCTCCAAATTTCTCTTTTATTATACTTTAAAATGGATTACTTAGATCTCCTATCACTTTAAACGGTCTTAAAGCTAGTAAGATCTAAATAATCTTGCATATATCTCTCGGGAGAAAAAATAAAAAGAGATTGGTTCAAACTTAGGACACGAGGGTGTAAAGCTTCAATCCATGAATATGAAATATGGAAACGTTTAGTAGAGGGTATAAGGTTGTTAATATATAGTTTTATATAGTCCTACAAGTTAGAAAGAAGCGTGCATGGAACAAAGCTTTGATTGCTGCAGCAAGCGCAGCTACATTCTGTGCAGGCCGCAGAGAATTCTTTCTAACTTGTGGGACTAGAACTATGACTCCACCACAGACCACACGCACTTCTTGTACATTTTACTCGTATCCTTGCCCTATGGTTTTGAATCTCTTACAGTTTTAAACTAATAAATAATACTTATATCTCGTCATGTAGATAATTCAACTTTTTGTGTAGTTGCTGTTTAAGAGTTCTGTCCAATTTAACAAAAAATTAGACAATTTTACACCAGAGAACAAGCAAATAAGATGTGCAAAATGTATGCATACACATATTGTTCAAGGGTCCAGTTTAGCAGCATGTGATTGATGAAGGCAACTTAATCATTACAAGAATGGTAGATTTATTATTGGATCTTTGTATTGAGTAAGAAAAGTCTGGGACTTAAAAAGTAATTGTGTTACATGAGAATACACGAAAGTGTGAAACACACTAACGAGATTCCACTGTACCTAGGTAGCTTTTTTAAATTATAGTTATTTAGTTATTACTTTTTATGGGAGACTTTCGGGATGGCTCTCATACATTTTATATCACAAAAGTTTTTTTGAACAGGTGAGCAAACATATTAGTTTTATCTTTTTAAAGATATAATTGTTCTTTGATAATTTCTTGCACAATTTTAGTCGCACACTTGTTTAGCAAGAGATTATTTTTGCACTCTTTTGTAGTTTAATCTTTATATCAATCTGTGTGAAGTTCACTAGTTCATATAGATCGTATCATTGTCATTGTCTTACAAAAAGAATGTACAACGGTGAGATACAATATTTTTATGTGCAATTGTGAATTTTGCAATTAAATTCATTTTTGGGAATATTAAAAGTTTTTTTAATTTGTAACTTTACCACATTTCGTGAATTCTTACCTGTACCTATTCCTTACATAAACTGTGTCAAAAAGAAAATGATCAGAAAACCAAATTGTGCTCTTACGTACTATGGCTCATTTACTCCTTGGGGCTAGTGGTAATACCACTCCCAAGCTAATTAACGGGTTAAACAATGCTCGCTCAGGTGAGAACTTTGATGGGTGTTGTTATTCACACTTCTGGAAATAATTCATGTTAGTGAAGCATACGAAGGCCCACCTTGGTTCTAAGTGATACCTTTGCAAAATTACATTATTCGTTGATTTGTGAACGGTTTGTAAATATATTTTTTGTATTTAATGACAATTCAGTATTTACTTTGTTCATAAAACTGTTCTTCCAGCCCAGTGTATACATATTCATTTCTTATCAGGACTTAACATAAAATTTGTTGAAAAGAAAAAGATTTGAACTAATAGAAACAGTATGTTGTAGGGTGCATGAAGTAGGACTGAACAAAATTATGCAGGGGAGATATTTCTTGTTTTGACATTGAGTAAATAGGTAAATAGGTAGTTTAGAACGTACCTCTTTTTTCCATTTTATTTTCTTACAGCAAAACAATTTATACATATAAATACCCCTGTTATACACTTTTCTCACGTAGATAACATAATACAAGAACTTAATGTTCTGGAAATAAATTTCATTTCATTTGAAAATGTATCTACAAACACATTGTTTGAAATTTAAAAGCAGCACTTTTCTTTGAAAAGCCTGATTTTCCAGAAGAAAGCCAGACCTGACATAATTATTTTTAAAATACATATAAAGTCAATGTAAATTGTTAAACACGGTGTATAATAGAATCTATACTAGATTATTAGAAATAATATTAATTAATATATTTATGTACAGCCGGTGACTTTAGTAGTGTGCATGGATTATTTATGGGGCTTGCATAGCTCCGCCTCTAACTGCTTGAATCCAATCTTATGACTCATCCTTCACTTCTCAATAGACCCCTCACCTTCCGAGGCCTCATTACATTATCAGAAACATGTAATATATGGAGAGGCATGCACATTACTAAAGGCGTTGGCTGTACTATGTAAGATCATGAATATAGCTTTTAATTTTTTGTTGTTCTACTTCTCTAAAGACCTAATTTCAAATTTTAAGAAAATGTGCACTTCCTTTTACTTTATGTATAGCGTGGCAAGTTCAAGTAAAGCCCTGGGACACTGGCATTGTCAGTGCTGACTACACCCAAGGAGACTTCGGAGAGGGACATGTGCGTGCCTTGCCAGACTGCCTGCCCCTAACAGAGAAGCACACAGCAGACAAGCCAGAGTGCTTAGCTTATGGATATCTACTCCATGAAACACTTGCAGCAGAATTCGAATAACACAATATCTGGCAGCACTGTGCTGGACACACCTCCATTGCAGGAACAAATAGTGGTAAGTCCTTTAACATAACAGTCTGAGCAGTGAGGGGGAGGCCTCCAGTTTCACAAGTTTTAGGGTCTACTGATATAGTCCTAAAAATAGAACTAAAAATTTGACAATTTTAAAAGGAAAGGATAACTTAAATCTGCAGCTCGTATGTTTACAGAATACAGAAGTCCTGTTTCTGTATTTTGCAATTGATCCACCCCTACTAGATCACATACCAATAGCATTAAGGTTATCAAATGAAGTTCTTTGATCATATACAATCATAACTCATCTGTGAATTCGTAAAATATTTAGGATGAACTGTAAAGGGTCACTTATGTAAAAATATGTTTCGCATGAAAATTTATATTAATATGTCAATGCCATTAAAAAGCAGTTCAATGATTGACTTTTTACAATGCCTGACCAGATGCCAAACAGAGACATAAAAAGCAGAACATGTCCAGCATAATCTGGACATTTGGTAACCATAGCTGCAAATCAGATCAGTAGTAGATCAGTTCATTCAGCCTTACAAGGACAACCTAGAAGCTGACCACATACCCCTTCATATTTTAGTGAAGTGGAAGGATGAAGGAAAACAATGGTGCAGTCATATGTGGATGTTTCATCATGTTACATGGGAGTGTTCATAGAACTTCCACTTTAAGTGATCATAGATGGGAGAATAGAGGGATAGCGCGAGTGCCAGATAGGGGAGTGAGAAAGGATAAATATTATGAGAACAGTACCAGTACGTTACATTTTGGTTGCGTCCGATGAAGGGAAGGGGGATTTCGGGCTAAGTGTACAGAAAACCCTTGTAGCAACATAAATTTATTCTGTAAATGTAGTAGGGTAATTTATGTGTTTAAATTAAACCATCGATTAGCAAATACGAGAATCATCTGACGTCGATTATATCGATTATCGAACTTACGTGGCGCTTATCGAACGAAATCAGAAAGTTTGGTCAAGGTGTTGTGCTCAAGTTTAGTGCGGGAAATGTGATTAATAAATTGAAGAAACGTTTTCGCTGAAAAGATTCCTGTCTGTGCTCAAAAGTAATGACTTTGAAGTAAGTGCTGCATTGTTATCTTAGTACATTATCAGCTACTCGTAGAATGTTTATGCTTTTCTTCAACCAGTGGCCTCATAATGGTTGCCATACAAATTGTACTGTATGTATTTCTGATTGTTTTTATATTATATTCGTATGCTCCACATCAACAAATTCTTATCGTGGTCTGAAAATTCTTGGACTAATGTACTTTACAGGAAGCATTTATTCGTTTACTTGACTAAATGAACTTTAAAGCATGGTTTAGCATTCTTTTAACTTTTGTAGATTTACTATTTGTACCACATAAAACATTTTACCCAGCTAGGGAGGTTGGTAGAAATATCTGCTTATTTACCGCTGTACATTACAGAACAGTATTATTATGAAACAAAGTTTTACTGTGGTGAATTACAGCAGTAAAATAGATTTTTTAAATTACCGTAGTAGCTTCATGAAACAGATACAGATAAAATACAACGGTAATTGCTGACCATGGACCGGTTAACTACCACGGTAACCTTTCTTAATCAAATATGTCACTGGTGATCCCATAAGGTATTTGTTCGCGGGATACCAGAGTTTCCTACCTAACACCTACGACACAAGACACCCAACCTTGAACCCGGACCGACGGGGTGGATGGCAGACGTGCTATCGAATCACTCACGGCGGCCGACCTATAGAGCTAGGTGTTGCAAACAAACGCTTTCTGTGTGCATGCCCGCACCAGGAATGCTACACACGGTTATGTTTTGTCCACAGGATAGGAAGCTACCCCTGGTGATACCATAAGGGAATATTCACAGCGTGTTTGTTTCCAGGGTTCGCCAGTCCCATATCGAACACTTTAACCTATCCAAGACGACACAGTCCCCCAGTCCTGAACCCGGAAAAGGGATTTTTCATTACTAACCCACCGGGATGGAAGGTAGGCGTGCTGCCGACTTACCCACGGTGGTGGACATTGCAAAACCACTACAGCCATTTGCCTATCGCAAGACTTTGACAAGCAACCTGTTAGCGTCGTTGCCACGATTCTGAAAATGTTTACTGAAATATAAGCTTACGCAAATTCAAGGCAGTAAAAAAGAGATTATTAAGACAGCTTTGTCCCATATAACCTCATGAATATTCAGGTTAAGTAAGATTGTCAGCTTTACGCACCGGCCGCCTTTACCCCCAGGATTGCTCCTGGTACTCATTTCTGAAAGAGGCTGAGTCGACCCCAGGGCCATTGTGCCACCAGAAATATTAGGCCAATTGAAAAACTCCAACGACCACATCGGGGATCGAACCCGCGACCTTCCGGTTTGTAGCTCAGTGCCTTAACCACTACACTACGGCGTACCACGAAACAGCTAAATAGAAACAAAATAAGAAGAAGGATGGATAAGGGACAGTTCTCATTGATCAGCTAAATCGGTCAGTGCCTAGGGATGAAAACTTTACTATCTTCATGTGCCGAATACCACAATCTGGAAGCCTCGACCTCCTGGAACCCTACGGGTCTGCATGACCCATACAGTGATCACTTTACCTTTTTTTACCTATCGTCTAGCCATAGCCACCAAACCCACTATTGTTCGTAAAATGACTCAAATGACCAAAATGTGAAATAAACGGGCAATATTGAAGTAAGAAGAAGTCGAATAAGGAGGAAGAGAGTCTTCATTATTTATATAAAAGCTATAACTCATTTATATTTACGGAAAATATAATCTCAGCTGGATTCAATTCCATGTAACTTCTGTTACAAACCTTAACGCTTAGACTAAAACGTCATTGATAAGAATCCTTGAAGATTCTTTAGTTGAGGATCGTCTATTTAGTTCCTGCAGCGATACTCAGCGTAACCCAAATAAAGTTTTACCAGCAGGAAGGTATTTTTTTACATAAAGCATATTTTTAATAATGGGGGTTAAGGATTAAGCTAGCAGGTGTTGGCATACCGTACACACATAGTATTGTCAGTCTGGGCGGAGCAGTGGTTTTCTATTCCCAAATTCACGGAATCGATCCAGATTTTTAAATATTTTGGGGGGCTAGTATCGTGAAATAGCATATTTGATGCTTCTTTTTTAAACCTTCCTACCTCTTTTTTTAATTCGAGAAAATTTCGATGATTCATTTCCAGTTTATGTAAAAATGCTTTTCTTCAAATATTTGTTTCAAAGTTTTGCAGAAAATTACATTATCCTTTATAGTATTAAGAAGTAATGGTCACCCGAACGGGATATTGAAGTTTCAACTTTTACTGTATTCGAGTATACCTTATGGTAGAAGCTATGATTGCCAAAGCATGTAATGATGTCTTTGTTCCTGATTTTCTTTGCTTCAGATAATTTTCAATGATTCATTCCCTTTTACATCCTTTCCTTTCTCCTAATAACATTTTTTTTACCTTATTGTAATCACTTCATGGATACTGATGGCTCCAAATTGACTGAAAAGTACTACTTTTTTCCTGCATTTTTTCTCCGCATAACAATTTTTTCTGTTCCGTTGATACTACCACAAGATATCATCAGAACAAATTACATTAGCACTTTTGATCCTAATCACTAGGGCGTGGAAGTTTATGAAAAATCATGTTATATGGTAGTGTTAAAATGTGTATAAGAAATGAAACAAATGACAGAGTTTTGATGGTTTTATTTTGCATATTGTTATTTATTTTCTTAGTTTTGCGCCAATTCATCATATTGCTTGATATTAGATTACTTTTTGATATGTTATTAATTTGTCACAATTTTAACTGCATATTTCTGACAGCTTTCAATAGTGTGCATATCTCTGTTAATTCAAACACTTACAGCATATTTGACTAAGTGAATATTTTGAAAACCGACTGTACAGTAATTGACAGTGCATAGCCTATTATTTACGGAAATGATTGTATAATATTTAAGAGGCGTTTCACTCCATTAGTTTTCAATTTGCTAAAAGTTGTTGCACTCATCTTTTTTAAGTTTTATAATATAATTTATACAACTTTTACTGTTTTCTGTATTTATAATGTTATTCAGCCAACAAGGGAAGTTAAAGTAGGCCTACTAAAATTACTTACATGATATAGCATATTTCATTGGTTCCAGAGCATATTTTACAAAATCTTAGAGAATATTTCATCTTCTGATAGAGCATTAACTTTCAGGACTTACTAATCACACACATATCCTAGCCGGCAAGAATTAAATGTATTAATTAACAGCACCATTAGATTATCGTCCGGAACACACAGATACTTCTGGAGAAAGACGCCTTTATAGCTGGCAGCCTAACTGCTCATTCTTATATTTTTTAATGCTGACAATGAAAACTAGGCCTACAAGCAAAAAAAGCACAATTTACAACATTCTACAATTCCAGCGTTATTCCAGATAAAAAACGTATAGGCCATTTTTTCGTAAACTCTGTCTTGCTCAGTTCTCAAATCGATAGCACATTGTTACATGGAACAACAGTTTTATCTGTGTGCGGTGATCGCTGACATCAGTTTTCACGCACGGGCGCATAAAATTGCGAAATACGAAAATACATAAAAGTACAGATTTGTTTATAAAATTCTTTCTGTAATGTTTTATTGTTGTGGCAACACTTCTGTTAGTATTTGTTGTTGTGACAATACTTATGGGTGGCAGTATTTATTGCTATGACATTACTTGTGATAGTTTTATTGTTGTGACAACTCTTGTGTTAGTAGGCCTATTTATTCTAGTGACAATGCTTGTGTTAGTATTTATTGTTTTGAAAATATTTGTGGCAATATTTTTTGCTATGACATTACTTGTGTTAGTTTGTAATGTTGTGAAAATACTTGTGGTAGTATTTATTTTTGTGAAAATACTTGCGGCAATATTTATTGCTATGACATTAAATTTTGATAGTTTTTATTGTTGTGGCAATACCTCTGTTAGTATTTATTGTTGTTACAATACTTGTGTTAGTATTTATTGTTGTAAAATACTTGTGGCAGTATTTATTGCTATGCCATTACTTGTGATAGTTTTTATTGTTGTGACAACTCTTGTGTTAGTATATATTCTAATGACAATGTTAGTATTTATTGTTCTGAAAATATTTGTGGCAGTATTTTTCGCTATGACATTACTTTTGTTAGTTTTTATTGTTGTGAAAATACTTGTGGTAGTATTTATTTTTGTGAAAATACTTGCGGCAGTATTTATTGCTATGGCATTAACTTTTGATAGTTTTTATTGCTGTGGCAATGCCTCTCTTAGTATTTATTGTTGTGACAATACTTGTGTTAGTATTTATTGTTGTAAAATACTTGTGAGAATATTTATTGTTGAATCGCTGAGGGCGCACGGGGGCAGGGTGCAGGGTTGGATAGCGCAGCGAGCGTATCGATTTAGCGGCCAGTGTGCGGGGAGCGTTGTAGGAGAGAGTTCGCAGCTCGGTGTCTTAGGCAATCACACCTTACTTTTTATAACACTCTACAAACTGATTTGTCTTCTGTGGCCTTTAGTGTATTGAAACAAATTTGCAGAATTTCTCATGATTGGTTCATTCTGGAATCTGTGTAGAACGTGTCCTTCAATGCCAGTTGATAAGGTAAGAAGCTTCTGCCGCAGTGAAAATGTCTGCCCGATCATTTTTCCATGCATGTCCCGTCGCACACTTCTGGCCTTTTTGTGTGTACAAACCCCATTCCTCTTGATATTGAGCAGTTTATGGTTCGCAGTACTTGTTATGGAATTAACGCTCCTGTTGCCAAAGAGGTTAATCGAAGTTAACTCCTAAACCGGCTAGTTTTCACAGGCAACATTTCTGCAACTTCGTGTATAATGTTTATAGATTAAATGACAATGTCATCTGCAATCTTGAATGGTATTATGCATTTCGTACATTATCAGAGAAGTGTGGAATCTCTCGAAGATAGACAACTACTTGTTCCACATTTTTAACTCTTGCTATTGTATTGAAAATAACTTTTGCAATGGAACATTAACTGTAACTTTGCACTATTTCAGTGTATTTAATTGGTACAACTTTCCGCATTATAAAATGTTATTATGGTGTAAAATAATATAGGCTATATATTTTGTCTCATGGAGCTCGAGACAGTGACAAATATTTAGACAATGGACATTTTCCTCTTTAGATCGTCTATAATTCGAAATGTTTTACGTATTGAAACTATTTGAAATCAAGTTAGAAATATTGAATAATCATATTATTATAATTTTCACCAGAGTACCTCTAAGAAAGTTCCATAGAGCAAACACAGCAAACACATTAATATATTGTACCAAAACCGTGTAAGGGTGTAGCCAGCGGCAACTATTTTAGTATTCTTGTAGTATTCTTTTTCTTTCTTATTCTTGACGTAAACTTCACATATCTAAGTTTTAACCTCTGTGTTTTAATATTGATATGTCACTATCATTATCTTTATTATTTGGTATTTACTTGTTATTTTCGTAATACTACCATCAATTCTACTACTACTACTTCTACTACTTCTACTACTATTACTACTACTACCACTATTATACTATTGTTACTATTACTATTACTATTAATGTTACTGTTTCTTCTTCTACTTGCAATAATAATAAGATTACTATCATTTTTATAATTATTGTTTCTACTTCATGGTAAAGGAAGCTGACGGCACCTGGTGTGGTGTTGCATTTTGTTATTAGGTTCAGAAATTTAAACAATAGGGAGCACTTATTATAGGAATATGTTGTGCTTTAAAATAACATAGCAGTGGGAAAAGGAGGTAGCGTTCTTCTATCATTGTGCTGCTACTGTTGATGAAGGTGGTGGTGGTGATGATGATGATAATAATAATAATAATAATAATAATAATAATAATAATAGTTATTGCAGTAACGACAGTAAATATTAATAGTAGTAGTAAAATAATAATAATAGCAATGACAAAAAGAACAAAATTTGTGATTATAAATTAAATAATAACAATAAAAATGCTGGAATTAATCATAGTGAAATAATACTAACTTTGATAAATATTATAACGTGATATCTTTCTTGCCACATTTTATGTTGGTCTTTTAGTATGGGGGGCACTGTGTGTTCTCTAAACTAATTGAACTAAAACGAATTCAAATAATATTTTAGTAGATCTATATCCAAAAGTTTATCTGTAAACTATATCAACTGGAATACAATTTCCAGAGGCGTTACCACCTAATGTAGCATACTATTAAGGCTAATCTTATGAATGCGAAAAAGAGGCATTTGAGGGGTATCCAAGTATTTAATTTGCACTGTGACATTGTGAATTAGGGACTAGGATTTGCTCTAGTTGATAGTTCAATAATCCTTACTAGTAACTGCCGGCTATATGAATGGGATTGTATATTGCGCTTTCCGCCATCTTGGATAACGTGCTTCAGGAGCATGCCTTGTCAATTTCGATTAGTGAAAAGGTGGTTTTTATGCATTCCTACCTGAAGTAAATCCTCACCCCCGTCTTTTACCATGGAACATAACGATTTTCTGTTACTATCAATTTATTCTCATCAAAGCTTAAACGATGTAGAAACCCTGGGGATTCTCCATATAAACAGACGGTTTTTCGTGACTACGGATATCTTTCATGTTCACCAATTTTATTCAGATTGCAATGTATATGTAAAGCAAGATTTTGTAATGTAATACTGGCACTTCCTGCGCAATTGTGTACAAGCTTGTTGTGTTCTTTATGAACCCCAATTAATCTGAAGAAGATGTGGAGTATGTAGCTGTTCAGTACAAATTAGGCTACGAAATAATAGTTTCTTTCATGATACATTTGTTCTGTAGAAGCATTGATTGTATAATATATTGATGCATTACTGGTGGCACAATGGCCCTGGGGACGATTCACCCCATAACAGAAATTGGTAATAGTAGGAATCCTGGGACCAGAAATTGTTACACCAGAATCCCAGTAGTGTCCTACTTTGAGGACGGGTCTTATCTATGAAAAGGTACATCATATTTATAAATTCATTTTTTATTGTGATTTCTGACAACCTCTTAACATGACTTTAGGAAAATTTATGTAAATCAGAAACAAAAAAATTGGGATTTAATGGGTTAAAAGTCATACAATTTTTAAGGGGGTTTTAAATTTCTAGCACAATAAAGATTAGATAAAAACAATAGCACGAAATGAAAGCTGGATATATACTTAGGCCTACAAATGTTTCAGTAAAATATTCTTCTTCCTCTTTTACTTCGCATAAATATCGTAACGTTCTATAAACCTTTTCATTGTTACTCTTGAGGATGGTGGCTAGAAGAGAGGAGGTCCCACTGTTGTGGAATTACGACCATCGAAGTCTTTAAACAGGTTTCATGTATGTTCCACTTAACAAGAAGCGTCAGAAGTGAAGACAGAATCTATCCATCCAAATTCTGTTCAGAGCTTAAATCGCTGAAGAGCTTGGAAGTGCTATGACCACAAATTCCCAAAGAATCCATCCGTAAAATACGTATGTATATACTGTGTGTAAATCGTTAAATTGTTTGCAAAGAATAAGTTTAAACTTGTCAGAAGTAAGATTAATATCCTTAGGAACTATATCGTGTAGGCATATCTTAAAAATACAATTAAACATTTAACGAGAAATTTACATTTCACTTGACTGTCCCTTATAAAACCTCACAATTTACTGCTACAAACATTTACTATAGCCTAAACCGGATGTGTAGGCCTATACCTAGGTATAGTCTTCATGAACTTTCATTAATTTACATGCAGACGTTAAAACCATGGCATAAATACAGACTCACAAACATACATACATACATACATAAAGTATAAAAAGTCACACTAACTATGATTGTCACATCGTTTGAAATGAAGAATTATCATTTAGCATTATTTTGAAGGCACTGAAATACTGCTTCAATAGATCAATAAAAGTATAAACAATTTATAAAGAAATCGTAGAAACGACATCTAGGTTGAGCTCTGTCAAGTATAATTTCACTTCAATTGTAATATCAGTTAAAGACAATTAATTCTAATTGTTGAAGAATTTTTAAGAACTTGCACTATGGTAATTATCCCAAATGCTCTTGTAGCTGCCTGACTTATATATTACTAGTAAGTTATGTATCTGAGTCAAGGCCATTTGTAAGGGTTTTAATGGGTTCTGTTGATTTGTAAAGAAGTATTCATGTATCTCAAAATCCTTATTGAGTTTCTAGGCTGAATTTAGTAATTTGTACATTATGTATAAAATTACTCTCAAAATTGTGAAAAAATAATACATTACGCAACCTGATAATAGGCTATATTCCTGATATATATTTAAATAATTGTCATTTTTAATTTTTTTTTCGTATTATTTCCCAAAACCTACCCATAGCATGATGTAAAATCAAATTTTTTAGACAGTTCCCACAATTTTACCTTTCCCCTCTACTTAAATGACTTTTCATTGCCTGAGCATCAACGGTGGAATTAAATTACTCTTTAGGTTACTTACACCTGGCAGATTATGCATTTGTGGAAGGTTGCTTTTTTAATGACAATATCAGCATGCCCATTACAGTGTAATAGTACATGGTTTCTCATACACATAATGTTATAGTTATTTTTCACTATTTATAATTGTTGTGATACTTGAAGTGAAAGGATTGAAGAGTGATTCTATCATTTTATGGCCTATGCTACACTTTGCATGTTTAAAAAAACAAGGAATAATTTTTTAATAGTAATAACCTTGCTGTTACTTCTATTCTATTGCTATGTTATTGCGTCCTGTTCTATTTCTATTTATTTATTTATTTACATAATTAAATGTTTCCTACGATAGTGCTTTTCACCCATTTCCCATTCATGCTATCATGGTGGAAATTAGAACTTCCTGTACCCAGTGCCAGTATTTAACCTACATACGACTTTTGACTATTTATTGCATTACATACTGCAGATGTGCCTCACCATATCGAAGCCTATAACTTTCGACATATCTGTTATTGCAGACTGTGAATATAGTTATATTTGCTAGTTGAAGTTTACAATATTAATCGTACATGTTTTTAAAAAAACTTTAAAACTCCGTGACGCTTCTAACTTTTAACAAGTGTTGTAAATAATTATTTTCATGTTCGTAACATTTTTACTATTCGCTACATTGCTATCATAGAAAAAAATAAGACGCAATGCTCATGCGCCAAGTGCATTGAAAATATCGGAAATATTAAAAAAGACTCGCCTTCAGCTCTAAACGTTTCCTCGATCGTCCAATGATGAACTTACCAAACTTGTTTTGCACTTTACTGTAGTATTTAATGATATAAGTCTATAAGTTCAATGCATCAATGCTATTTTTAAGCACCGTCAAATAATTGGATGCAAAGTTGATGGTTTGTGATTGACCAGTTCTCTCCGTATTTTCCATGTTTCCTTTATTAGCTTCAACCTTTGTTGTTTTAGGTTTTGGCACTCATGGTATCCAGCGTCTGTTCTTGCAGATGCATATTGCATGTATTCTTTGAAATAAAATCTATGTAAATAGATTTGGGTTTTCCATGCCCTGAAACTATGGCCGTAAATTCAGGTGTAAGTGACAACTTGATCCTGCATATTTCTTTGGTAGAAGGGAAAAGGATTTGATTAGTACCGCTTCCGTGCTGTTAGTCCGATCATTCTACCATTTCTGTAGTCCTATTTTGTTTATTTCATTTACTATTGCTTATTTCGGCGTCAGATTTAAGGTTTTCTTGTTATAAAACGAGGCTTCCTTGCGCTGCTACTGAAGTAAGCTTTTTGTACTAATTTTCCGGTTAAGGGAGTATAAATGGCACATGCCTTATATAATATCGACCGATTTACCCAAGAACAAGTGAACGAAAATGAGTGAAATCCATACAGTAACTTCTGTATACTGCTTGAAATTAGTTTTCAGTTAGGTTAAGCATATCTGCTATTACATACGGTACATTTATACCACCTGTAAAATTTTCACCTGAGAAGATAACTTTTATATTCAATGGTGAAAATATTGGATAAATAAAACAGATTTTCTACTCGAGTCTAGAATCCACTAATTACAATAAATATTTTACAAATTCACATGAATTTTATAATTTATGATTTTTTGTCTCAGTGAAGATGTATTTATATTTACATGAACATTAATATAATTGAAACGGTAACCTATATCAGTAATTGAAAGTATTATATCTTTAACATTATTCAAGTTGGTTTAGCAGAATGATCAACATTCGTGCTTGAAATCCAACATTTCTGTATAACAATGGTAAATATTATATAAGTTAATTACAATGAAAATAATACTATACACCGGATGAATAGGTAATAAAATAAATTTAAGTGAAGAGTAAAATGGATATAGATATAATAGATGATAGGTAAGCAGGTTCATTTTATAGGAAAGAACTTAAAGTAATCAATGTTTACAAGGTGAAAATAAATTTAGACTACTATAGTTTAATGAACTATACACCCGAGAGCCAAAACTTACTGAATCATGTGGATACTTTGTTTGAGTTACATTAGGGTGCTTTTACTTTCGCCAGGAAATGGCTAAACACAGGCTATATTTAGACATTTTACAATGCATATAAAGCCAATTCGTTTTCATGTCGTTCGCTATATTTTCGCGACCCTAATAAAAGTTATTAATTTCTCCACATTCATACGCCTGGTTATATGATTCATAAGACGAGGAATTTTTTTCCCTTCTTTGTTCTTTCCCAGTCGAGCTTACAGAATTCCCTCTCTCCGAATTCCTGTGAAGAAATTATATGTAATTTTAAAAGTTGTATTCTTATATCAAATTCGTTTTGGATAGTCCTTGATGTTACAAATATTTACAAAAAAATTTCAGTTCGATTTATACACATTTTATATCTAGTAATATAATTACTTCAGAAATCTTCTTGTCAAATGGCAATGACCTCTCTAAAATTTACTAATAATATTCTTTAGGTTCCATTTTCCTAGACTTCATCAAACCAGACCTGATTTTTCAAACTTGGAATTTTTAATATATTTGGTTAAATGCTGCATTGCTCTTTCATTTCAGTATAAAGTATTAAAGAGTTTATTCTGATGTAATGGTTGATATCTGTAACCAATTTTTTTTTTGCTATAGATTGACTACTTATAAACTTAACAGTTTTTGTATAGCTTAATCGGCTACTTTTTTACTTTTTCATTCTAATGCTATTGTAATATCAATTGCTGAAAAGAAGTTGCATTGGCGTTAAGTGAGAAAAGAATACAGAGGTGCTTAAAATAAAAGGAAGCTCGAATTTCATTAACCCGTTTTCTTCTGGAGCCGTAGTGGCTGCCTGACCCGATGGCTGCAGATCGATTCCTTGCAGGACTTCTACATTTTCTCCCCAGCTCGCTCACCCTCATTTGAATTCATGACAGCTCTTAGCCACCGATACAGTTGCTACAAGGTGGTGGTATTGTGACATCTTATTCTCTTTCTCGCCTAAGACACAGGTGCCCAACGGACCAGTTTATATGTTTGTGTGTTTTATTTTTAAAAATGTTATGCTGTGCATACATTCTGAAAACCAGAGAGGGGTAGAGTAACGAACATCACACGCAATCCGACTGCGTTATGAACCTCCTGCTGATTTCATCGGCGAATTGCAAGACTGGTGGGCATTTGTTAATGGGCCCCCTAAACGATCAATAATATTGTGATTATTCTTTTCAATATTGACGCTCTATATTGAAGCGCGCATCAATATGCTTCAAAACGCATCAATCTTTTCACCAATATCCATTTTGGCAAAAATATTCGTGCTGCATGATCGAGGCTGTTTCAGTGTTTTATTTTTTATTTTTTTAAGTGAATTTTTAAATCTATTCTAGTTCAGACTTGGATTTTCTAGCATTGACTCTTACACTGTGCGAAAAAGAAAAATCAAAGAGAGAAATAGACGCTGGCCCAAGTAGTGGTACAAGGTGAGTACCGCTTTACACACGGACATATGCTTAATTTTTTTGCGTTCTACAGAACCGTTTGACTGCAAAAAATCACTTCGCAGTCTCACAAACAACTGATATTGAAGGAAATATTGGCCTTAAACCTCCTGGACGTTCAAACGGTTCTTCAATATTGACAGAAAATATAATTTTCTATCAGTATCCGTCAATATTAATAGGACGCTTCAGTATGCTCCTAGACGATCATTATTTCCATCAATATGATCTTCAATCAATATTGAAGCGAATATTGACAATATTATTGATCGTCTAGAGAGCAATTAAGAATACAGACTCCTACAACCATCATTGTCGGATTTCCTATCCTCAATTATGCCCTTTTAAAAATTTAAATACCTCCCATGTTTTTCTCACGAGGCTGAGTGCACTCCCTTCCAAACTTAACCCTAGGAAATAAAGATAATCAAGGGTGTTTTCAAACATTGGCAGCCAAGAGTCACTGTGGGTCATGAGCCACGACCCGGCCGTGCCTCGAACCAATGGCCGCAAGCTCATACTGTCAGTGATTCTGTATTCTAAATAAAAAATCGGATATTTCCAGTTTCGCTTTTCTCGAATGCATTATTATTCATGCACCGTGCAGAATGCAGAAATAACAGTCTAGGCGAAAATTGTTAATGCTATGTTGCTGAATCCGAACAGTTCTCGTTTTTATAAATAAATCAGAAAAGCTAATAACGCACGATTTATATCTTCACTGTTTTGATATTGAGGTTTTTCTTTTAAGGAAAGTCTGTACTAAAAAATTTATGAATTTCTAACCAATCATTTGAAGGTTTGAACACATTCCAAGAACAATACCTATTTTTTATATAAAGGTAAGCCAATACTGAAATTTCGTCAAAAAGTTTCAAATCGATACATTTTCTGTTTTGATTTTTTTATATTTATTCATCAAAAGCAAGAATACTCCCAATTATACAAAACAGATAGTTCTATTCTCAGTTAACGGTTAGAATTACAAAATTGTGCAATTCTATATCTACCTGTAGAAAATAATAACTAGAAACAATTTTGGTATGTAATCAGGGAAATTTGCATATACCTTTATAACTTCTTATGCCATAGTTAGTAAGCACAGGTTGCCTCAATACTAAGGAGATGTTCCCGTTCTTCTCTCTATGACCAAAACTTTTCTTTTCTCTTATCCGTTTAAGTATAGGCATACATGTGTTATCTTTATGTTTCCCACTCATTATATTTGGGCCTATCCATTTTACCCTTGGAAGCCATAGCCTTTATCTGATTGGTTGTATGTTTTTAGCTTATCACATTATCTGGCCGTAAATGTATGGTAATATTAGTCAAATTTTCAAGTTTTCATTTCAATCAATTTTCTGTCATTTCGAAAGTAATAACCATAAATGTCATTCAAATAATCTAATTCTGGAGCTGAACAGTTCAATATGAAAGAATTCTCATTTCCGTAGTTTTAATTGTTCTATTTCCTGCAGGTGTTAAATCCTAATTTTAACGAATGATCAGTTCAATTATTGTACGCATCATTCAGCAAGTGCTGGGTGTATAATATTGTAATTGGATTATTGTCCATGTAAATAAATTCACGCGTGCGTGAGTAAAGTCTGTTAAGTCACAAAAAGCACTAATTAAGGAAAAAGATTTGAAAGTTTGCAAATCCAGATTAAGTCCTACAGACAAACTAACGATTTTTTCATTAAACATATTAATATTATTTATTTATTTATTTAACCTGGCGGAGTTAAGGCCATAAGGCCCTCTCTACCACTCAGCCAGGGCAAAAACATAAAATACATAATAATAAGTGAAAACAAGAAATGATACACCTGATTACAAGAAACGTACAATAAATACTAAGAAAAAATTCAAACATTAAGTACTTGAACAATATATAATACAAATGACTAAAATAAAGAAATGAAAAAAAGGTGAAAGACTAAACAAATACATTCTTAGTTATTATAAAATATAAATTAATGAACATTAATATATATACTGTATATGAAAGGATTTTAACTATATTTTTTTTTCTTTTGGAATTTCATTTAACCATTATTTACGAAGTCGTGCCAATTTTACATTATCCGAGTTTTAACGTACCTGTTTTGCACAAATAATTTGTGGTATTATTTAAAAATAAAATCACTCTAAATGCTGTTGATCCCCATCCCGCTATATCCTCTCTTCATTAACCTAAGAATTTTGTTAATTTTATTAAACTGTTAACGTAAATATAATACAGTTTTAATGACTTGACTGCTTTTGGGCCTACTCATTTCTATAGGAGTGTAAAATCGAACAAGACATAGGAATTGTGACTTGACCTTTTTTACACATCAAGCTTTTGAATTTCGTTAGATTAATTGAACATGCACAGTTTCATATCTACCTTCAATATAATGATATTACTTAGTCGACTAAATACAAGAAAGAGTAATTTCAGTTACGTGACGAAAAGTATACAACATCATTTGGCCAGTCTGTTGACTTAAGTGACTTTACACACGCACGCGTGAATTATGAAAAAATTAAGATACTTGCATGGTCCATATTAAACAAATTTAATAATCGATAATTTTAAAGGCATTTTGTCAGCTGAGTATTGAAATATAGATTTCTTGTAAAATGAGAACGCATATTTCGATCTTTTGATAAAGAAACGCATCATATGCATATACTGCGAAACCAGTTTCCCATTTCGAAGTACCGTACTGAACTAATGTTTATGTTACGTTACGTTACATATGATTCATTCATTATTATTCTTTCTTCGTTTTCTGAACCTTACCTTCATGAACTCCAATGCTCTGGTGACGATTTATAAAAACTATATTAGATTATAAATTCAACTCGTTTCACTGTTACTTTTTACGTTTATTCAAATCTAGTTCTGTATTATTTTTATGCATTTATATAAATATATTTTCATTACCTCTTAAACCTTCCAGTACTAGTGGGATCAGTATGATCTCAAAAGCAGTTTTAAGATAAATACCTCATCTGGTTTTAAAACTATAATTTTCAAAATTTATGGCATTATCCCTCTAAGTAAACTGTATTGAAAGACGTTTTATTATTTTTTATATTTCCAACACATTAAAATGTATTAATTTATTTGCTCAGTATGACCCCATTCAAAATTGACTTTTTTCTTTGAATGTAACATTATATAAAAATGCTTATATACATAGATGTGGTGTTTTCAAGGTAAAATATATGTTTTTATGCCAGTTTATAAAACAACAATTGCAATACTATTGATATATCCTATGTCAATTTCTTGGGGTCTTTATCACCCGGATGGTACTCAGTGAAACAAAAATAACTTCGTAGCAGGAGATTAAAGTATGCATTTTTATTGTCATTGAACTTTATTTAGCATCGTTACTGTAATTCCTATTAGAGGTACGCTGTAGGTAGCGTAGTGGTTGAGGCGCTTGTGGTCATTGGAATTTTTCAATTGGCCTAATTCTTCTGGTGGCACTATGGCCCTGGGGTCAACTCAGCCTCCAACATAAATGTGTACCAGGAGTATTCCTGGGGTAAAGGCGACCGGTGCGTAAGGCTGACAACCTTACCATCTTCACGTGCCGATTGTCTAAAATCTGGGAGCCTCATACTCCTAGAACCCTCTGGGCCTCCGTGGCCTGTAATAGGGAAAACTTTACTTTACTCTAATTCCTATTAATTTTATGTGAAATGAATGTGGCCCTCGAACTAGTGTGTTGCTCATGCGAATTAATTAATTCGAATGAATGAAAGGGAAGCTACAATGCTTACATTTTGTGTTATTTCGTGCAAATTTTAAATGTGATCTTCAATTTATATTTGTCTAGTTTATGCCTCTTTGTAAAATGGGCTAACTTTGTAATTAGTTGGTTTAAGTTAGATGCATGGCTTCTTTCTTGTGAGTTGTGAAGAAGCAATACCTACTAAGTTATTTTATATTCAAAGAAATCATTCAAAGTTCGGTTATAATTTTATTTATTAAAATTTAATCAATCCAGTGTTAGCATTTGTCTAAGATAAATTACCGTGGTCGATAAAAACCCTAATATTCTCGAAATTAACGATTACTTTCTAATTTGGAATTACAAGCATATTACCGTTTCCCATCCACAATAGAAGAATTCAGGTGGAAGACATACGTTACTGCATCTGATTTTGTGTCCTTTTTCTTCTTATTCTTCGTCTTCTTTCTCGTCTTTTCCTCTTCTTTTATTGATAGGCCGAAGATGTGTTTACTTCTTCACATTTACATGGCGAACTCTGAGTCATTTCACATACGTTCGTACAGGGCAACACTATTTTGTTACTGTTGGAGTTTTATAAAATAACTATTTTTTATCAGAATAATTGGAGGAATAACGTGATAAGACCTTGTTGTATTGCGTGATTTTAGCCTCCTCTGACACTAGGGCAAAGGAATATCTTTATAGGTCTACATGTTTTGATATTATGTTATTATTTATGATATATTTACAACAATTAACTTTATTGAGAATATTTGACATATATTATATTTTGAAAGCAATAGTTTTTATGTTATTTTATTTTCCTGAAGGCTAATATAGCTGCAATCATCTGTAGGATTCTCTGACGATACCAGTAAATGACTAAACAGCACGTGCATAAGGAAAATACGTATGTATACTTCCACGAACCGCATGGTACGAGCCTTCTACTGTATTCAGTCCAAGAAGTTATATTTTATTTTTTTTAATACATTTCACTTCCGTTCTTTATTTTATACAAGATATGGTTTATCTTAATGCGATCAACGCAATGCAGCTCGTATAGAGATTTAAATTGAAAGTCTTTATAATAGAGGCAAGTAGGCCTATAATCATAGGGAGTGGCCCAGTCTGTGTGGCATTGACTTTCTGTACCCCAGGTCGCGGGTTCTATCCGGGCCCGGGTCGATAGCATTTATGTGTGCATAAATGTTACAGGCCCAAGTTTGTAGATTTACAAGCATGCGGAAAAGTTCGTACGGGACAAAATTCCGGCACACCAGCAACAGTCACGGACCTAAGTTGCAGTATAACTCCGCCGTTAATTCACCATAAAAGCAACCTAAGCATAAGGTTAGACCTATATATGTATATATATGTCTGCCGCCGTGGGTGAGTTGGTAGCGTGACTGCCCGGGGGCCCGGGTTCGATTCCCGGCCGGGTCGGGGATTTTTCAGTAGTGAAAAATGTCTTTCCCGGGTTCAGGACTGGGTGTGTGTGTGTCCTTAGGTTTAAGTAGGTAGGGGACTGGTGCATCCCGGTAACAAATCCGCTGTGAATATCCCCTTACGGGATCACCAGGGGTCGCTCGCGAACCCGAGGAATAACTTTATATATATATTGTTATCTTTGACTTTCTACTACATCACGAAGGATTCAGTTCCATATCCGTAATTAATCCCGAGAGGATATAGCGAAGGAAAAATAAGATTTGACTAAATTTCCTGGAATACTGGCAATATTGCTTGGTATAAAGATGCGTTGCTCAAAACTAGTGTTAAAAATACACATGAAAATGGAAATGTTAGATTACATCTTAAGGGTCAACTTTACTGAGCATCAAATAAGAATATTGTGATTTCAATTTGACGTAGGCTATCACAACTTTGTGAATATTTTTATCTGCGCAAGTTCTGATTTATTTTTCTTTTCCGTTGTCTCATTTCTCAAATTTTTCACTAGTGCTCCACAAAAATGTAGGGTCTATCGGTTAACGCATATGTGTACATTTCGAAGAGCTATCATCCACAGAAGAACTACAATATAAAAATTAATGAACAGTGCATGTAATATTTTCTCCAATCCTAGCTTTCTATTATAGGCGTATATAGGCTTCAGTTCTCTTTGTACTCGTCGGGAAAGGAATCCAGAATCGGTGCTCTAATAGAAGACACAATGGACTGAACCCCCGGCGGAACATGGAATGTAGAACTAACTATCTGCACACTCATTATCTTTTCTAGATGATGGCAGTTATAATTAAAACCATTTTATGGATTTGTGAAAGTGCTGGAGCACAGTAAAAATGAATGTTACATAGGAACATATTTCCCCATGTCAACTCGTATAATTACATTACAACGTCCCTTATTCCTACGTGACTTGTATTGGGAGGGGGATTGTTTGAATATTCAGTCTGTCAAGTGTTTGGTAGGAAAAAATCAATAGCATACACAGACAGCTTGCAATTTATTCGTCGGCGTATGTCTGTAAGTGAGTTTACAAACAACTACGCATCGTAGCAGATGTGCAGTGTTTGTATATTCCCAAAAACTATAATTTATTTATAATGTTTTTAATATTAATATATTTTTAATTTCTTAGCATCACGTTCAAAGGCTTGCATAGTTTTTATAAGACCAAAAACAGGTTCCTTTAAACTCAACCAAAGAAGTGTGGGATTCACGCTAAAATCCAGCAAACTACCTTCCATTGGAAGGGAAGTAAATTTATAGGTAACAGTAGTGCTACACCCCATGGGAGGACAGGGTCTACGTGTGACCGCTGCTTCATCTACTTTTATCTTTTTATCTGGATTGGAGAGCATGCCGACACCCAGGGCCGTTCTTGAAGGTTTTCTTGACCGGGTTTCTACTTCTTTATAAGTAGATTCTCACCTATCTTCACTAGGCTGAGGGCACCACGTTCGGATATTCCTACCTAAGATAAGTACGAGGAGGTACCAGGGATCAAATCCAGGCCTGCGGATCTATAGCCAGCAACACTTACCTCTAAACATCGCAAACAGTTCAAATCTGTGGATGTTTGATTTTAGGCATAGATGATAAATAACACCACTGAAAGAAGAGGGTTATTTGTGAAAATTACTAGTCTTTAGCACCTATCTGGTCCTTATTCCATTAGGTTCTCTTCGACTGTTGATCCAATGTCATAGGAATGACACAGTAAGGAGAAATACCTCGTATGATTTGGTTTTATGACCTAATAAGGCATAAGAGTGTTATACGGTATTTATGTTAATTACAGTATTTATGTTTATTTTAATTACAGACCGCGAAATGTCATTGTTATGAGCATATCATCTGTAAAGTCACACAAGAAACTGTAGACTGTAGTACCATAAAATTTTGATTTCATCCATCATTTACATTATGAACAACATTAGTTCCTTGGAAAATAAGAGTGAAGTAAAGGAAAATAAAGAAAATGCTTGCTTTGGCCAGATTCTCATGGCCATACTGGTCAAATTCCAAAATATTGATAAATTGCAGGCCTATATTTGGGGCATTATGTGGTTTTGATGGCCAAAGCTGGAATTCCGCTGTTACAGATATCGGAATGAATATATGTAGACTATTCCACCCATACGCCGCGTGTTTGATATCGACCAATAGCATTTAGAAATTTCTCGGATATAGACCAATCACGTTCGTTTATCTTATAAAATACTTGCTATTAATATGAGGATGCTATTTTATCGATAAAATCGTCTGCTTGTTACTGGACACGTAAACATCAGTGTGCAGTGATTAATACGTCACCCGCTGCCATTAAACGGCACGAAACAGATTATTTTATACAACATAACTTGTTCTGAAATTGAAATAATAGAAAAGTACATTGATTGAAAACACAATTTCGATTCGGTGCAAGCCAGTTGGTGTGCTTTTATTCTGTTCTGCCGTTAGCTTACCTAAATAATGTTAACTATGTCTTATATGCACCATTGGTAGCACTGGTCACAATGTGGTAACTCGACACGACTCATGGATGGTTGATTCATAGTATGCCGTGATCTCGCTGCTGGTAGTTTTATTATTTTACAACAAAGGACGAAGGTAATTATTATTTGTATAATCCGTTACATTTTTATTGATGAAACTGTCTTAATAAATCCAACTCTAGTTGACGAGTTTCATCAGAAAAATTTGCTTCTGCTGCACAGTCGCGAATCTATCGATAAACTCGTCAACTCTCGTGGGATTACCTATGAAAATAACATTTCTTGCATGTCGCTAAGCTGACACACGACACAGCTTATCCGTCGATCTTTATATGGATATTATACTTTATATCGACTATTCAATTCATACGCCGAGTGTCTGATACTGACCAATAACGTTTAGCAATTCCTCGGATATAGACCAATCACGATCGTTTATCTTAAATATACTTCCTCGGACTGTAGGGAGGCAATTTTACTGATAAAACATCAGCTTGTTACTGGGCATGTAAGGCTTCAACGTGCCGTGATTAATACGTCACTTGCTGCCAGTGAACAGAATGAAAACACATTCTATACAACATAACTTGTTCATACATTTAAATGATGCAAATGTGTATGGATTTAAAACACAATTTCGAGTCTGTGCAAGCCAGTTAGTGTGCTTTTATTGCGTTCTGATCTAATATTCTACAACAACGATCTCTTTCTTGTGGTAAGCACTATTGGTAACATTGGTAACTCGAATCGATTCACCGACTTGATTCATCGAATGCCCATTCATTTAGTTTGCCGTGATCTCGCAGTTGACAGAATATTGACAACTAAGTATGAAAATAATTATTATTGACAAAATCCGTTACATTTTATTCATGGAATAGTTTTAATAAATCCATCTCGTAATATCTCGTGGGATTACCTATGATAAAATCGTAAACACCTACATTATAATTTATAAATATGATTATACGTTGTTTACAATATTTTCCGCTGAAACAGCAATAATCTCTAGCTTCGGTCGTCGATTGTTTCAACATATCAGTGGATGATAATTCACGTATCAGATTAAGTACATCGACAAAACTTATAAGATTTTTTAATAAAGAAAACATATTTTTAGGAGGCAAATTCTTCTGAAACAGGATTCGAACCCATGAACTTTGATTTTCCTTGCAGATGCTCTCCTAACTAAGCTAGCCAGAGGCACGGAAAGCAGGTCACGAGTTCGAGTCCCTGTCAGAGGAATTTTCCTCCAAAAATTATTCTCAAGTATGTTCAACAGGAACTAATTCTGTAGTTTCATAAATACTTATATACAAAAGACTGTGTTATTTTTCCACGAATCTTTGCTAGTTTTTATATCTAATAGTTTTTTCATATCTTACAGTTGGAATTTTTACTAAGCCTTTTGACTATCCTTTGTGGAATGCCGCTTTGTCTGCAATCCGATTAATGTGAAGAATTGCATGTACTGTACTCTCCTCCAAGCATTCTCTCCTTCTACTCGAAGCATGTTGATAAGTGCACATTTCACTGGCATATTAATGTTTTAAATGTGGTGTTTGCAGTATGCTAAATGTATCGTTGTACAAAAGGCCTATCTGTCAAATATATGGAATATGGCTTTCTTCCTTGGTTTAATAATCCTTACTTTTTTGTAGTGTCATATTCATGAGTAACAGCTATTTTTCCTAGTTTCTATTAAAAATAATATAAATAATCATGCGTAATTCAGAGTACCTGTATAGTTTGTAAAATAAAATGTATTATTAAAACGATCAGCTCAACAAACTTTATTTTGTATTATTTTGTGTTACTGATCGAGCTCAACGGTTCTATATAATGTAGTTTAACACTGTATAGCCCAGTTAAAATATTGCTACCTTTTACAGAAATCAAATTCCCTGGATTACTCAACCCTCAGCGAGATGTGTGTTTACATGTACAGTTAGATCAATTACAATTCAAATAGGCCTATGCAGTACCGATGCTATTAGTTTGAAGGGCCAATGTCACAAAACTTGCTTTTGAGATAACTGACTGAATCCTTTGTAGAAGTAACATTTTTTGCTGAGACCTTCAGACATTGGCCTCTAAGGTTTTTGTATTATGTCTATTAATAGCAATATACATTGGCACTTTTATTAAACGAAAGATAAAGACTAGCCGAGCTCATTAATGTATAGATCCCATTTTTGCAAGAAATTGACATTGGCCTTTTTAGAACCAAGCCACAGTAATAAGAATCAAAACTGCAATTTAGCTCAGTTAGTCATAATGTAGGTAGTTCCGTTCATGAATAATGCTGAAAATTAATTTAGTTTTAGATAGTAGAAACCAAAGAATATCTAAAATATAAACAGGCTATTCTAGTGCACACCGGCATAGCCATTTTTTCGTATAGAACAAAGTGATTTCACATACATAGCGATATTAGTGATATTTCACAAACTAATAAGAATAAACATACAAAAGAAAAAATGCGCTTTTAAGAGACATGATATTATTAGGTTTATATACAATAAAAAAACTCTGTAAGTATTCCAATTCCGGCGACGCAGTGGTCGTATGGTAGTCCTAGTCCCACAATGGATATAGTGCCACAGATTTTAATTTATTTTAAATATTCCTTATAGTAAAATCAGAATATTTTTGTATTTCCTTGTCTAACTTGAGTTAAACTTGTCTCTGTTAATGCCTTAGGGTATAATTTCACTTAAAATAAATAAAGTAATTCAGTTCGTAGAGTATTTTTTTTTTTTTTTACGAGAAGTCTGAAGAGTAATTCCATTTTGTAATATTAATAGGTTACAACATGATTCTTACCTACTCCAGTGCTACTTAGAAGCTTAAATGTTCTCGGCAATTATGTTCGATCAGATAGTATGTACAATGCATTGGGACATTAAAAATATTCGAATAATGTAACTATACTAATGGGAGGGGGAGAGAGATAGAGAGAGAGAGAGAGGAGGGAGAAAGAGGTAGAGATGAGAGAGTGGGAGATCTTCCATTATTCCGTACCTACATACCCATTAAAATTAAACACAATATACAAGACATACCCAATATTTATATAGGTTTCCGAAATAACACAATAAACAGCGTTTATAAAATATAAAATAATCTTAAGCAATGTGTTTCACCCATTTTAGATAATGCTGAAGTGCTTAAATTCGTATAAATACATTATTTTCTAAAGTACCGGACAGTTTGAATTGACTTTAATTCACAAGTTTGATCCACTTATTTTAGAGAAGACAGAAGAAGCCATAGAGTGTGAGTGACTTTATGTAACTATTTGCAATGAAATTGCACCATCGAAGCAGGTGTTGGTTTTCAGAGCAAGTGAGGTTTATTTCAAATTTGCAGTACAATTCCAATTCCGTGTAAGCCGATCTGCAAGAAATATTATCCGGTTGAGTTTCTAACAGGTTCGATGGAGCATCCTAATAATATATAATTCTATACCATATTAATTTAAATTCTTCATAATAATGTAAAGAATGTAACTTCATGCCGACGTGCGGGCGTGTCGTTCGTGGTGGACGAAGCCGTGACTTTGGGGGTTTTTCTCGGGGATCCTCCCGTTTCCCCCTCTCTTTCCACCAACACTCTCCATTTCACCTTCATACTCCCTCTCATTATCATCCCGTTTCCCGCTTAAAATCACGTACTTGGGAGTTTGCACCAATTTGGCTTGAAATAAAAATACTAATTTTTAATTTTTGCAATTAAGATTGAATAAGCTGAGTTTGGGTGGTAAAATATTACACTGTGTACCACCCAAACTAATAATTTGAGCCTTGATGAGTTGAACTCGTCAGGAGAACAGTGTCATTATTTTCATGTTTCAGGTAGGAAATGCATGATAGAGCTTTACATAATTATACGTAGAATGAATGTATAGTAGAATATGAACCGAAACAAGAGTAAACTGGAAAGAAGCGATTAAATGTGGAAAAGGAAAAGGAGCAATGAAATAAGTAAAGCATGAGAAAAACGTATGCATAATGGATCATGGTTTTAGTTTAATAATAATAATAATAATAATAATAATAATAATAATAATAATAATAATAATAATAATTAGCATGTCATCGAGCAAAAAAAAAAGCTATTGCCATCTTCCTAGTGTTAAAATTAGATCTGCATATCTACCTGTATATTTTAAAATTAGTTAACATTATAGAAAGCCCTCTGAGTCAGACAATCAGAGATACAACTTCTTACTATTTTTTCTATCCCATTGATACACGTCGTTTGGAAACTTGTTGCCTATTTTAGTGGCCATTGCTGATCAATTGCTTAGTGATTTATTTAGCCCCTGCATCTTGGTGCCTCAAAGTGACTTTGGTGTCTAAGTTAATTTTGAAAAGGATTAAAAAGTTCCTTAACCTACGGTTTATATGTTACTTATTTTACTCGAATTATACAAAAAAAAAATATCAAAATGGATATATATAAGTTATGTATATACATACGTACCAACATAAATACATACATACATACATTAGGCTTGTTCATATTTTCTTTTACTGCAGTGACGGTGATGGAGTGGTCGTCTTGTTGCTTAAGCACAAAGGGTAACGGATTTAAACCTTATGCCATAGATTTTCTTCGGGCTCAGAAATAAGCACGTACGTTTGTTTAGAGAAAAAGAGAACTTTCAGTTCCATGGTTAGCTTTGCTGGAAATTAAAGAATTTCATGTCTAGAACAGGAAAGACTCAACATTACCATTAGGAATGTGGCGTGCCAACGTTCTACGACGGATGGCATTGATTGTAACAGCTGATCCGTTTATAGTTTGTTTAATTAGATTTCTTCTGCGCTTAATTAACATAACATAACAATTAACATAACTTAGTCTACATAATTTACATATTTTGACTTCATCAATGCACACACTAAAGAAAGATAGTTCGAAGACAAGAGAAACAGCATACGTCCAATAACGGAATATACAGCAATATGTTGGTATCCTTATAGGCAGGGCCCGGATTCTGATGACTCAAAAATGCTTGAAAAATGACCTATAAAATGACCCTAAAGTTTAAAGGAAATGACTTAATAATTATAAAGAATGATCTAAAGCTGATTTTTTAATAAAAAATTATGATTGTTCACACAAAGTTATAGACTAATTTGTACATAATATTGTAAAAGCTGTAAATGTTTCCGACTGAGATATGACAACCCTTGAACACCAAATGTGTCCTCCTTGTATTAAACAAACAACACTTCAAAGACAGCTGGGGATGATACTAGCTAGACGAAAAAAAAAAGTTAATATACTCAATGTAAATGCATGAAAATGACTAAATAAGGAACAAAATGACATGAAAATGACAAAATAATGACGTAAAATCGAAATAAATGCCCTAAAAATATAAAATTGCATAAAATAACAAAGAGACCTGATAAAATTGCATTTCTATAATCTAGAGGCCATGATTAGGATTTATCTACAAGTTGGCAATGTCTATGCAGCATCAATAAAAAGATGACATGTCATTAGAATCCGGGCCCTGCTTATAGGATATACCAAACTGATGCAATAGAAAAGTTCCACGCTAGATCTGTTGAAACCGGAAGTGGACAAGACGAAAATATAGTTAAAACATTAGGATGGGAATTGTTGAAACAAGACTTAGGAAATCAAGATTAATCACGTTGGTAAAAGCAAAGGCCTACATAAGAAACAAAGCTTGGTCCGACACCAAATATTAATTAGAAAATCTTACATATTTAGGCAGATTAGACCACCAAAAGAGAATGCAATCTCGAAAGTAAAGAACGGACGTGGGAAAATTATCCTTTGTAAATCGCACAATTGTAGATTAGAATAACTTACGTGCAGCAGCTTTGCAAGATTGTCCTCTAAGAGTGGAAATCTTGAAATATAAACTGAAATAGTTTAATTAGTGATTAGTTTATTAACTAACTGAAAAAAATAAGGAACTAATGTTAGGTTGAGTATAGTGCTAAGTGTTTTTCGCTTTATTAGTTATTCTTATTGTGATTATTGTTTCGTTAATTATTAAATTTTGTATTATAAAATGATTTCAAGAAATACCGCAACTTCTTTAATTTCGATTTTCCTTCTCTTGATTACATCATAGCATTTGTAGGCAAGTGTACACCTTAACTTCACTCTCTAATGGGAATTTACCACGGAAGCTATCTAGCTGGTTATAAAAAGCCATATGGAAGGGGTATTCCCAATTCCAGAGCACCTAATGAATAATTAACTTTCAGGACGGTATTGACTAAGCAACGCTGTATTTACTGCCTATTCACATGCAAACACACTAAAACGTTTCTCTCGTATTGACTGAAAGCAGATGACACGTTCTTCCTTCGGCCGTGACTATGAAGCACATAAAATAACATTGGAATACGGTGACAGATTTCAACAGAACGAAAGACCTGTCTGAGGAGTGCGATTTTCCTCTGTGTATTTTGATTATGTAGTAAAAACTCTGTTACCCATAAGCACGCCTATCTAGCTAATAAAATGAAATATTTTATTACGTGTTGCGGCGTTTAATGTTATCGTAATCCATTTTATAACACATTAACTATTCTACTCACGGTTTCGATTTCTGCTTTGTATGACAGCGTACAAGATGGAAGAAGTGCTTGTATTTTACAGCTTAAATAGAGACATTATTTTACATTTAAATAAATTTTCTTTCGAGATGTAACACAGTGAAATGTTTATTTTGTTTATTATTATTGCTATAATTATTGATTAATTATGTATTTTATAATTTCCTTCAGTGGAGGGTTTCCAAACGATAAAGTATAATTTACAATTAACTCACAAAAACATTTAGAAGTTTAATAACACATAAATAGCATTAAATTTGTCCTTTTTCTTTATACATACATGTTATGTTTCAAATAAATTACTTCTTGAAATATACACACATTCATAAATACAGCAACTGCAGTGATACAAAGCAGCCATTCAGACGATAGATGGCGATTGCGTGCATATATTCCCTTCTTTCCAGATAGAAAGAAGCTTTATTTGGGGTTGAAATCCATGTGACCCAAGCCTCATTCAGTGCAGATGTAAGTGTTGTAGTATAATATAAAAGTAGGTTTTGTTCTGAAAAGGCATTGAGTAATGAAGTGTTTGAAATATAATACAACCGGCAGGATAATTGTGTTATTAAATTTTTATTTTTAGATTCTGGACAGAAGAAGAGAAGGTAAAAGTTTATGAACTGCATAAAAACAAGCATATCCTAGTTTCTGTCGACACTTAACTTCAGCTTTAATATTATTTGTATATGTAATTATTGTTCCCAGAATTTTGAATTTTCCCTTTGCCTTATTCGAATGGTTTACAGGCTATTCTAATCATTTGTGGCACATTATTTTTACGTTTCATCACCATATAGTTAATTTTTTTATGTGTTATCTTCCAATCCAACCTTCCTGCAGGCATAAAAAAAAACTTTCTGCATTTCTCCCGATTGTGTTTATGTCATCACCCAACAGACAAACATCATCTGCATAAGCTAAAATCTGGTGGTTATCATTTAATTCTAGGTCTGTCTTGTTTTCATGAATTTTCCTAATGGCATATTCCAAAGCGAAATTAAAAAGTAAAGGCGAAACTGCATCTCCTTGCTTCAAGCCGCTTTTCATGGCAAACGTATTGTAAGATTCTCTACCTTGACTCTGCTATAGATTTCATTTAGACACATTTTGATCACCCTAACTAAATACTTTGGTAGCCCAAACTCAATGAGGATATTGTACAATTTGTCTCACCTAACTGAATCATATTCTTTTTTAAAATCTATGTATAGCTGGTGAATAGATTTTTTATATTCCCACTATCATTGTCCTTAATTATGTTTGTTCTAGGTTGAAAACCTTTCTTGAACTCATTTATTCCCTAAACCCTCGCTATTTTTATTATGTGAACACTTTTTTGCTAATACATCAGCTTAATAGCCTCGTACGTATCTAAAAATTAGGGTTGTCATCTTAATAAAACATCATTGGACAAATGTGATGACAAAGTTGTAAAATCTTCAAAATTTGTAGTTACAATTGAACTGGACGATATATTTCGGCTTCAGCCATCTTCAGGTGCTTAATACCCTTCTGCTGATGATCTTATTTCTTATATCCTTACATTATAATGTATTTCTTGTATCCTTTCCTAGTTATATCATAGGCTTATATGTTTTACATCATATCTGTAGCAAACAAAATTTTATTTGTTTTTATCGTTGCCGTGGCAACTTGGATGATTCTGAAGAATAACAAGTGACAGGAGATACTGAATGCAAGAGGTATTTTGTAACATTATTAATTATTTCATATTTTTCATTTAGATAATGTGAGTTGAATACACCACAATATCTTGTAAGTAAAAGTGAAAAGCATAGTCTCCAGTAATTCTGTATTATGAAAGAAAATTGCGAGCCGGGGCCTTCAGAACTTACATTACCAATAAAGAAACATGTGCGAGGAAACGTTTTGTCCAGCGGCGAGAATGTTAATGATGACTCTGATCTCCCTAACTATAAGAAATCAAAATGTTGGGGGTGCATCTATCATTACTAACCACTAAATCACAAGACATAAACTAAAGAAAGTTGAACACAAATTTACTTTATTTGTATATAATCAACTAATCGAAAACTGTATCTGAAACTTTAAATGCTTTCTCCTATATCACTGCGCGCAGGGGAAAAAACAAACTCAAATGCAGCGTCCATATTGGCCATTACTGATTTTATTACTTCACCCATTTAGCTTTGTTTTGGTTTCATGATTTTTTTAAGTCGTTTCTCTGTAATGCATCACCTTTGCTGAAGGGGTCTATAGCTCTTTAGGATCCTGTAAGGGAGAGTAGGCACACCCCAGACACGCGTCCATTGTTGCTGTGCAATCATAAGGTGAGGGGGGACAACAAGGGCTGTGGGAATGGGATGCCATCTGTGAGCCGACAGACTACTTGTCAGTGAATTACACCTTTTTAAGGAGAGGCTTAACAATTATGCAACACATGAGAAATTGTTAAATTTTATGGATGGAATATGTAACTTACGGTATTACTTTTGGAACACGTATTTTAAAAAACCTCAAACTTCTTAAATATGTTGAAGCCTGTTTCGTTTAAAATATTATTCAGAAATATTTGAATAGACTTATTTTTAAAACATATGCTAAAAACGCCATTCACCTAATTTTGTACATAAAAGGTTAATATTATTTAAAAGAGAGTCCTTGCATTTTAAAACATTGTCACTAATAGAAGCCTGATATGCACCTAAAATATTTACTTAAATGCTTGAAAACAAAATATGCCTATATTCAATATATGTGTAATTAATTTGCAAAATTTAATTTAAAATTCATTATTTATTATTAATTATTAAGGTTTCTAATATTTTATTGTTAATGAATTTATTTGTTAATAGAGTTCATTAGTAGTCAGGAGTTCCAGAGCACATTATATTGTTATTATTATTTGTTTGTTTGTTTGTTATTATTGTCCTTAGGTCATATCCCCAAATGCAAGGCTCCATATCCAGTGAGAAAATCGTAAGATCCATACATAAAGTTCAGAAAATCATGAGTATCACTACATATTTTTTTTATTAGTATCTTATAAAATTAACATTTATTTGATGTCGAAGCATTGCTCCTCGTAAGCTGATAACAAATAAATATGTAACAGAGACAAAAATACCTAATCCTTAAATGCGCCAGTTTCATTTCTCAGAAAATTTACAAATCCATGCCGGCCTGCAAAGAAAGCGTCTACCGGTAACGCAATGACTAGACCAATAGCTTATTTCTTGCCACTTTATTCAGTAATTTTGCATTAAATTTAAATTTTTCTACCAATTTCTTTTTCGTAATTTTATTACACATTTAGGACAGACTACTTTTCCTATACGATACATTATGAATGCAAGGGTTAATTGACCAAGACAAGAACGTGTTCGGGAATAATTTCTTTTTGCGCATTTTTTTAGAACCTCTTCATTTGTCGTAACATCCATCCACTTTTGATCTTCCATTCCTTTCATCACCACAGTTTTAAAGTCTCTACTTAGGCCTACTCTGTTCTCTTTTGTTATACCAGTGTCCATGTTGCCGAACAATGTTAGGCTATAGAATGCAGTATTCTAATGGTAGGATTTTAAGTTTCTTCCGTAATCTCATGCTGAAACCAATAGTCAGCCACGGTCTCTTCATCTCTCGCTTATGGTATTCTTTGTCCAATCCTGTCAGAGACTCTCGAAACCTGTCGCAATTTAGAAAAAAAATTAAACATGTTCTTAACAGTAATCAGAATTGCGTATAAAATTTCACTAGCATTACAGTGGTATCATAATTATCATTACTAAATGTAATTATTGCAACTTGTTTCATATTAAAACTGCAATTTGCTTACACTACATTTCATTACATTCGTCTCATTACAGTTTTATTATGAAAAATGAAGGAATTTTCGTAACCTATAATTCCATTGCCAAATACTATACTATACGACTATTTTTTCACTATCTCAAATTAGTTTAATTTTTATTCCTTGTTCAGCAACAAACAACTTATTGTACTAACCACGCTTTTAGTAAGACATTTTTGCATTATTTTCAGCTGATTTAGTAGAGTGAAAGAGCATGCCTTCATTTAATCAATGCACATAATGATGAGGTGAATGAAGACATTAGGCGTGAAATGACCAGTAATTTTGACCACAGAAACTTAGATTAGGCCTAAAGATATGGTATAAAAGTAGGTTTCGTTACTTCTCTTATAACGCTCTTTTCTTCAACTATTCTAGAACACAGTATCTTAACCTGTTTCTTCTTGTTTCATCTATATAATTACAAAAAAGCCGGAGGCATCTTTTCCATACTCCCCCATTTTTTGTTGTAAGAATAGTATGGTGAAATATTATTTGAGATCACGAATGTGCCAACTAATTTGTTGAACATAACATATTTATGCAGCGTTTTATGTTGATTCCAAGCGGTAGAGATAGTTTTTGTTTCTTCCCTTTATGAAATAAGAATGCCAATAGATTTCGCACTTACAAAGTACAAGTAGTGTGTAGACTACGCTACCTTCTCTATGCAGCTAATAATAATTGAACTTTCACACTGTACCTAGCAGGAATTTCAAATGGAGCATTGTCATCCAAACCCATCTCTGGTATTGAGGACTTGAACGTTAAACTATGACAAAGCACCAATGGCTTTACTTACCTTCCGAAGGAAGGAATTTTACTATTTTTTAGTCGTGGAGAACTCAGCCTTAGTCGGACTTGAATCTGTGTTACTGTGATTTAACCGTTCGACTGCCTACCTACTGAGAGAGCTGCAAAAACACTGTACCAATAAAAATAATCATACGCTTTCGTATATCTCTAGAGACAAGGCAGAAATATCACGTCTACTCGTAAGTCACATAATTGGTTGGAGAGATGGATTCATCTTCTGATTTATAGGACTTGTTACATTTTCAATTTCGCGATTCAATCCAAGCAGATTTATTAACTGCAAATCTTGTGTTCTCATAGACACGAGACCTGAGGCAATTCGGAATGACGACAATGCGGAAGCTGCTCAGGATGCAATCAACAATTTGATTGCCAAGATTACAGGAAATTATCAGTTTCCAATTCCATTTCTTTGCATCGCAAACACTCAACCTTTCAGCTCATGAGTTGTCGTTCGAAACTTATTAATAAAGTTCATTTCAAAATGTAATATTCAGCTTTATTGCTTTGAATACAGATTCTTAGTAGATGAGTACGAAGTGGAGAATAGTGAGTGGTAGTGGAATTATGACACTTCTCACGAGGGGTGTGCCTATAAAACTTTTCATGCGACATATTATCATTTATCGGTTACTTGTAGAAACTGAACATTACAACATTTCTTTAAAATTATTCATTCCAATGTATATATTCAATAAAAGTAATTTTCCTATGTGAAAGTTTTAGTTTGTTTGAAGAAATATACAACTTTTAAGGCGGTATATCCATTCCATTACGGTAACTATACTTAGTTTATTTCTGTTTTGGGAGAATTACACAGTAGCTAAACAAAAGTTCATAACTTACAAAGTAATAGTGTTACAGTATTGCCAAATATTTATGATTCAATGGGTACTTTAAGAAGCGAGTTCACTAAAGTGCAGCAAAATTATGAAAACCTATTAATATACCGTTTTAAATCATCTTCTTGTAAAACTGTTTGCGCAGACTTACGGCGAGCATACTACTGGTTGTCGTATCACAACATATTTATATGTAAACGCTAAGTAATGGGCATGATTCCGATGAAAACAGGTGATGAATCTTGATTCAAAACACTATAGAAATTATCCTAAATTCACACACGCACTCAAATTATCCCAAGTTTACTTATATCGCAGATTATTTTAGTGCAGCAAGTTCATCCATGTACCCATAAAGAAATGGGCAAAACATATCTACCATTAAAAGAATAAAAACTGTTATATCTAAAATCTGGGGAAATTGGTTTTCCATTTCCTTCTGCCTAGCGATAGGCACGATAGGGATGGAATGAGGAGACGAAGAATCTTGCTTTACAACACCATTGAAAAATGAAACACCATTCATCTTAACATATGAAGAAAATACCAAATCGGTTCTTGAAGTGGGGCTCATAGGATATTGATTATAAAAAAAATATTTTTGAAAAGGCAAAGCGGCATTTCTTCTGATGGTCTTAAAATTGAAACTTTCGATAATTTACATTTCATTTTGTAATTATATTAATCACTTATCAGAGACGTAAAAACAATTAAAATATCAAGTCTGATGTCTGGACCGAATTTGTCCTGGCTTACTCCCCTTAACGTCGAGGAGCCTATTCCTTAAGTGTTGGCGTTTTAGTAAACCATCGCAACATTTTTAGTTAGTAATCAATTTATGGATAACCCCTAACATAGTTTAGTTAATTTAATAGTATTTTGCATGAACATTGTATTTTACATATATGAGCAATACTAAAGTACTAAAAGGCAATACCGCAGCGGACGCACGTTCGAATCCTCGTCGGGAAAAGTTACCGGGGTGGGGTTTTTCCTCACCTGTTAAGACGAATGTCGGATAACTTAAGCCCTTGTAATCCCCGGATATCATCTGGATGTCATTATCAACTTTATCCCATCCGCCCCTTGTTCAGAGTTGAGTGTGTGAACGACTGGTGTATTTGTTCTTGTTGCCTCGGAGGTGCCCCGGTATCGGGCTCATCAATCATCAGAGGAGCCCCTCCATATCCTTGTCTGGTCAAAAATGTATGTATGTGACCTAAATATAATCCCTCTACCGACAGGTCGCGGTCTTTTAAGGCCCGAGCAGCGTGGTCTACATAAACGTCCACCACATTGGAATAGGTAAAACAAAGGGAAATAAATAAAGAAAAATGAATTAACCGGTTTGTGTAATTTATTTATAATATGTGGCGACATAATTTATTTAAAATATGTGGCGACATAATAGGTGGCGGATTGTGTAATTTATTTTTGATATATGGCGACATTATATGCCCAAATTAAATCTGCTCATGAAATCCCCATTGTTTGGCAGCCCTAGTCACTTCTTTGTTTCCATTACAGGATTACTTAAGATATCCATTCTGGTTTTGTTTTCAGCTGCACTCGGAGTACAGGAGCACTTACAGATGGCACGAATACATGGGTCAGGAAGTGGTGCGACGTCCACCCCAACCTACTGCCTCAGGTCAGTACAAATGGCGTCTAATTGTGTTCTAGTCTTAGGGGTTTTTAAGGGAGAACATCCAGATCAAACGGTCAAACCTACGTAGCACGAAGAACGCTTCGAGTTTAGTTTTCTATTTTGTCTTTTGAAATTTAAAGTTTTCTTTTTACATGTATTTTGTATCGGTATGTAAGGACATTGTGGCGTTGTCAGAAGCACAGTTAATAGCACACTAAAGTATTACTCGTACCACTACATTAAGCTTCATTTGATATAATTGTCCAGGCTTCAACATGTAATTAAATGACTAATAGGTGGTAGTAGAATCAGTAATTAAGTTGCATCCCCTTCTTAGATGCTGGAAAAATTCAAATAAATACAACATTCTATAATACAGTAGAACTCCAATTATCCGAACTCCAACCATCCGTATCACCAATTATCCGGATCGCTTTGAGGCCGTATTCAAGTGGTTTTTTGCAGCAGCAAGCATTGGGAAACCCTCTTTCAGGGCCGATTATTTGCGAAAAAGCTAAACTTTTAGCTGACAGTTTGTCCGCAAAACAACTGACTTTCGGTAGCTCGTCTACCTTCCACTCTAACGATCCGGGTTCGATTCCCGGCCGGGATGGGGATTTTCACACGTGAAAATGTTTAGGTTTATGTGTTAGGTTAACATGCACACTGTGCGCAGTTATATTATTAAAACAACTGTTACATTATTTACAATAGTTACATTGTTAAAACAACTGATTCTGAATGATGTTCAAGATGTGACATTTTATGTATATACAGTACTGTACAATTTAGTTTTTTTTTAAGAAATGACTTTTTTTTAAATTTTCATCCAATTATCTGGATATCTGACTATCCCGATTGGCTCCGGTCCCGATTAATCCGGATGATTGGAGTTCTACTCTATAACTTTTCCTATAACTTGGGGGACAATACAATTTAAGACATATGCCATAGCGTGTATATATATATATATATATATATATATAATCTCAGACGTAAGTTTGGTAGGCTGTGACATTTCGCGGAAAATAGAATCTGTGCCTGACTTTTCTTTCCTCAACACGTACTCGATTAAAGAAATGCTATGCTCTAGATCTGATTTTGAAATGACCATTGTCTTGATTGAACCGAATAAACGCTTAATTCAAAGTATTATTTATTTTACTTACTTTATATATATGTATTATTTATGCTTAATAGCGGTGATCAATGTATTTGTGAAATTAATTAACCTTTTTGTATTCCCAAAATGTCCTCGGTTCTACCACAGTAGTACCAGAAGTAAGAGTCAATAATTTCGACTCGGACTGTGACGATTTTTAAATTAGGTAAGGAAAATGCAAGTCAGGTGGGATAAGCCATTGTGAGCAATACTAGCAATCTAGCTAGCCTAGTGGCTACTAGTTCTCATTCCACTTTTCCCAGTAATTGTGGTTTCCCATCGATTCTTTTCGCAAAGTCCATATTTTCCTGTTCTTCCGATAAATTGGAAGCCAGAGAAACAACTGTTACAAAAATGCAATCGGTTTCTAAGAGACCCGGTATTTTTTTCTTGCACAAAACAATTTTTCATTAGAAAGGTGTACATTTATCTTTTAAAAAATAATATTCTGCTTCTCTATTTCGTCATCTTCTCCTCGCCACTTTAATACTACCTTTCTCTTCCTACTCTTCTTAAACAGTTTCATCTTTTCTTTTGCTCCCCCATATAGGTGTCTTTCTTATCATTCGTCAACCAATCGCCAACAATAAGACACGAATCTCGACTGCTTTACGCTTGAGCTTTTTTTGAAATTCTTCGTATGAAATTTTCTACGTAAGATAAAAAAATAATATTAAAAAAAAACTAAAGTCCATTCCTAAGCCTATCACCCGACCGCTGCTTCATCTGCCATAATTGGGGGCGTGTGATCAGCATCTCGAAAACCATTCTACATAAGATGTGGGTGCATTATTTGCCCGATATGATTATACATAATTCCATTTAATTCTATCTAACACATCCTACAACAAGAGACCATATAGCTGTATGTGGTAACGGTCATCACGCATTATAGCTATCAATACAATACTTTAAAGGGCCATCATAATCATAAATAGTTAGATTAAAAAGTGGGTAATTCAAATTGAAAGTTGTGCGATAGGCTATATTGGTAGTTGATAATACAGTATATGAGTCAAACCAATTATAATTTTGAAACGTATTAGTTTAAGATGGATATATATGAATTCATGAACCACAGATTATTTTCTCTGTTGGACATTACATGATATATTATAGGAGAAAAATTCCTCTGACACTGAAAAATTTATCCCAGTGTCAGAGGAATTTTTCTCCTATAATATTGTCATGTATTAATTTAAGTTAATTTAAAATTTCTTATAGCCCGAAATAAACTGCGCGTGCTCTGTATTTACTTTAAAGTTTGGAGATCAATGTATGAAGGAATAATTTTCTAGTAACTTAACTCAACTTTATTCCATATTTAAGTAACCCTAGTTTACAAAGTATATTAGGGTTAAATGTATGCTTCATAACCATGTAAATTTACCTACTACAGTTATTTCTGAATGTTGTGAATGAATTTAACAAAATTGTAGAAACAACAATTTTTCTGAAATAAAGAATGTAGTGGTTTCCCATATTGTGGATTGCAATATAAAACATGTGCTCTGAAATGATGTCTGTCTTGCTCAAAAACTGGACAGTCAAATATTAAATGTTCAACAGCCTGACAGTCTTGACAGGAGCACAGGCATTCGTTTGGCGCTTTTGTTTTAAATCTGTCAAAATTACATCCAAATTTACCGTGCCCAGAAACAGACTGTGTAGTTACGAATTCAGGTAAAAAATAATTGCACCGGATATAATTTTCTAGTAAGAGAGCCATTAAAGATTAAAATTTATTAGTCGGACATATAGGCCTACGGCATAAAAGTTGCCGTCAGCTAAGAAAACGTGGAAGGATAGAGGTGAAAGATAAAAGTGGAAAATGAAAAGTTTGATGACATGAAAAATAATACAATGAAACTAACAGAGGTTAAGGAAGGTGAACAGGGGCAGGGTGAACGAAGAGCATCTAGTTGGAACTGCCGTAATACAGGTTTAGATAAGGTTTATAATTCAAGCATCAGGCGAAAACAGGGTGCTTAGGAAATATTTGGGCCTAAAAGATATGAAAAAGGGGACTGGAGAAAACTGCATAACGACGAGCTTCATAACCTGTATTCGTAACAGGATATAGAAAGGGTAATGAAATCACGGAGGATGAAATGGGCTGGACATGTTGCGCGCATGGGGAGGAAAGACTTATCTCAAAAGTATTGAATTTGAGACCAGAAGGGAAAATGCCACTTGGAAGACCTAGATGTAAGTGGGAGGACAATATTAGGATAGATTTAAGGGAAGTAGGATTTGCGAGGGATGGTTGGATGGAGTTAGCGCAGAATAGGGTTGAACGGCGGTCTTAGGTAAACGCGGCAATGAACCTTCGGGTTCCACAAAATAGATAATATTACTTTAGCTCCCTGAGTAATTGTATATTGCCATTGAGTAAGTAAGTAAGTAATTCTAGGATCAGGTATAAGATAATACCAGATAACACCAATGTAGTAGTAACTTATCAGATAATACCAGATTGAAACCAGGCTAATTTACAAGATTTCTCAGTAGCCTACCTACGCTAAATTTCATTTCATTTCAGTATTTAATATTTCTTAGACCTAATTGGGGTAAATGTTATAACACTAACTAAACATTTTCAACGTTTCTCAACTTACGACCGGTTATTAACTACCGTGGTAATTTTTTTTTATTACAATGACAATTTTTCAGCCGAAACGCATAGGTGATTTGAAGGTTCATTGAGATTATAATATTGTATTTGAACCTGCTACTTGGCATCCCATATTATATCTTTTACAGGACATTATATAAATCCTTTGTGTTATTTAGGCCTATGTTCTATGCCAGGGGAAGACAGAAGGTTGCTCTGTGACGTCACTGCTTTCTGCTCTCATGCTCGCGTTGTACCTCTGCGAGGAGTATGTGAAATGTAGGCATCAGTGAACAGGGGGAAAGAGAGGGGTATTAGTATTGCGGGCAGGGGGAATTTAGGGGGTTAGAACTTACGTAATACGTGTTTCCGAGTTAATGAAACATCAATCGATTTTCTTGATAGTTTATCGGTTAATTACAGCACAGTAGTTTAACATATTATAAATGATTCTATTTTTCTATTCTGTGAGAACAATTGCCTTTCCACAAAATCTATGTTCTTTGACAAAAATAGACAATACTATCATTTGAATTAACATAATTCACTACTATAAAAATAATTTAAAAAATGAACTGAATTAATTACCATACAAGCTCGTCTGCACCTTAGATGATACAAGATTACAGTAACAATTTTCTGACTTTCCTGTCTCTTTTTTCTTTAACAAGTTTATCAATGTTAGGACGTAATGTTTGAGCAATATTTAATCGAAGACTACATTTAGGTTGTGATTTGACAATGTACTTCTTGATTTGAGCTTTGCACATTTCATTAGTGAAAAAAATTGTTCGGCCACATATGTCGATCCAAAATTACATAATATTCGTGCGGCAAGTTTCGGGAATCTGGTTTCAGAGAAATTTCTGTAAAAGTTACCCAAGACCACTTTACGTTCGTATTTGTCCTTTAACAGATCGTCGCGTTGTAAGTTTAGCAGTTCCAACTGATACGGGCAAGGAACGTCTTTGACATTAACTAAATATGGGGTAGCAAAAAGTTTAAACATTGGAGAAAGGTTTTCCACATCCTGAAACCTCGATTCGAACTGAAGAAGAATGTTTTGCAGAACTAACACATGTTCTGCAGAGAGAACACTATCAGGATCGCATCTTGCATTAACTTTGAAAAATGCTCCGTATTTCCAACCAGAAGTTGTTCTACCCACAGAGCTAAAGTGAATAGGTCCTCTAGTGCCTAAATCTAGCGTACTCTAAACACCCCTACTACCGTGCGCTCTTGCTGACGTCACACACATGGGATCCGCATGCTCTTGCTCCACAAACGTCATCACAAGACGTAGTTGACTTCCCCTGTTCTATGCTGTTCTCATGAATTTCAAAATTTAATAACATATATTTACAATTCAAGCTAAAAAGTACATTTCTCTTATTTAATCTAGTATCTTGAAGATTTTATTCGTAAATAACTTAGAGTACCATAATAACATTGTAAGGTTTGTTTTTGTTTGCAATAGCTTTATAACGATGGTTATGTTCTGGGTCTTAGGTCTATAACCGTCGCCGGTGTGCCAGAATTTTTTCATACATGAGTTTTTTACTTTACTTTACTCTACAGACATAATAGGGTTGAATTTATAGATTTTCAGTAATAATAACAATTATAATATTATCCAAATGGTTTTCGTACTTCTCTTGATCTTTTCGATATATCTTCATTCCTCATTCTACCGGACAGTTTCACTCGAAGTTTTATTCTCCTGAACTACCTTTCAAGGGTAGTCATCTTTCTTCTTGCTTTTAAACTGTTCGTGGTTCTGACACATAACAGCAAAATAAAATATTTAGCTAATCTCTTTCTCATCTCAGTCGTAATACTTCATTCTGTTATAAATCCTTTCAGCTCTTCAATAACTCTCTCACGAACTTTTTTTTCCTCCGTAGAGCTCAGATGTTGAGATAATTTTATATCCCGATTTCCCTATTCCTCTATCTCTTACCATATGTTAAGTTCAACTGTATCATCTTAAGCAATGCCTTCTTTCTGCGATTCTTTAAACAGAAGCTGTATAATGCGTGTCAACCCGATTCAGCCAGGTTAATAACATTCATTTCGTTATGTCGTTAACAAGCCTGCTTTCACATGAACAAGGTAACCAGATACAAACGAGTAAAAGAGAGGACAAATTTGTTAAAAAAGAACAAATTATGCATGTAAATTTGATTCGTGTTTTTACTTCAAATATGAAATAAAACTAATTTTGCTCATGATTTGAAATTATTACTATCACTTTAAAATAAAAGTAGTAATGACATGTATTTATGGAAGTACTAGTGTTATAAATGATGATTAAGTGTTCGTCCCGGAGGCCGGTCTTGCCCTGCGACATAGCCGGGGGGGGGGGGGTCCACAGCCCGACCTAGGGACAATAGGCCGGATGGTCAGGTCCTTTCGCGAAATAGGAATGTAGGAATGAGAACACAACACCAAGTCCTGACCCAGGAAAGAAACTTTACATCTCTGTAAAATCCCCGACCCGGCCGGAAATCGAACCCTTGGTCAAGATATGTACGATGTTTAGGTATTGTAAGAATATGATTGCGCTTAGATATGTATTTAGGTTGTGACGAGATAAAAGGTAGTTCTGTCGAATTAAAAAAAATGTATTTTCTGAATGCAAGTATTTGTTGCTTTGAACACACGCTCCTCTTATAGTACTGCCATTACTGACGTACATAGCCAGCGGCGTAGTAGTTTCATTCTTACCTACCAGATGACAGAGAAGTCGCACCGCCAGGTGGCGTTAACGTACAATATTTTTACCGAGAAAAGAATTTATGTTTATTAGCAATGTTCTGTATTAAACCAGAAAGTTAATAAAGAGAGTCAAATTAATATCTTGCAACTACAGGAAATAAAACCCTGGCGGCGAGGGATCGATTCCCGGCCGGATCGGGGATTTTTCAGCGGTAGAAAATTTCCCTTCTGGTTTCAGGACTAGGTGTTGTGTCCTTTTATTCCCATCCCGCGAGAGGTAATGGCAGATCTCCGCGGTATCACCCTTGCCTAAATCACCTTCAAAGAGTCATGATCATCATCCCACGGTTTCGTCCCGGGGTATGGACCTCCCTTCGGGTAGACTCAGCATTGATTGAGTGCAGTGCATTGTTAGTATATTGTTAATAGTGATTGTAGTACTACTATATATAAATCTAATAATTACTTTATATAGGTATATACGAAATCTAATCCATGTGCAAATATTAGCATTATTTTATTATCTAAAATAATAATACAATGGGAATTCGTGTATCATTTGAACAATTGTAAATTCATATTTATTCCAGAACGTAATGTCTTGCTCCACCACTGTTGTAGCCTACACCATGGATAGTAAATACTTTATGAAAGAGTTCAGGGCAACTTTTAAATGTCCCGTCCATGTAAAGAGTTCTGGAGTTACTAAAAAACATACTTTTATTTGGGTTTAAAATGCAATAATGTGAGTTAAGCGATCATTTATGAATACAAATATTCTTGAATTATTTAAATTTCAATTCAGTTTAGTATACGCAGTTTTATATTACCTCAAGTAAGAATGGTAAAGAGTTCGTTTTTTGTCACTGAAAGAAATTTGATAATTACCTTCGAAACCCCAGGGAGCAATTCAATTGTGTGTTTATCTATCCACAAGAAATATTCCAGTTCCCCCGGAAGTTAACACCAAGTCAACCGTTTAAATTTCACAAATTATACAATTTTTTTTAAACTGCTTAGCTCCTGTTTTTTATCCTTACATTCTAAGCCCGCAAGAAAACAAAGTATATGGATGACACATATTTAGGCAGGGCATGTAGTGACACCCTGGTGTGTGGTCAGCACGACGCGAGCCTCCTACTAAGATGTAACACACATACATATGCATAAAAAACTAACGAGAAACTTTCGGAATTGGTCTTAAAAAAATTTCAATCCAGTATTCTCTTTTCGAGTAGAGAAAATCCCCCCAAAAACCCATACTCAGATTGGCAGGTACGGAGTTCAAATCAATGATTCTACGACGTTTGCGAAGTTTCTTTATTATTAGCATATCTTCTTTTGTGAGCGTCAGGGAATTTCTTTCCTTCCGATCAAAGTTGTAAATACCGTAATACCAATTTCATTGGCACCACAAAAAGGATAGTTAACTCGGCTACACTGAACTTTGTTTCTTTCTTTCAGTTTCCATTCCCTTCAGCGTAAAGAATTTCTTTGCGTTTCAAATTAGCATTCTAAGATGTTCTTCCTTATTTGCTCTCGAACTCGTGTCTATTTCAAACGATCTCTGATATTTCTATATTCCTAACGATAGCACAAAATTAACAAAAATATAAATACCCCGTAACCAGATGAGTAGGCCTACTTAATTCAGAACTGTGTGGATGTTATCCACCATATGAGCTGCAATGCGTTGTGATGTAGAAATATTATTTTAGATTATAATTTCTTCTTGGTAATTTTCATTTTAAAAATTCATAAAATTTAAAATCTTCATTCAGGACCGATTGCATTCACCACTTTGTGTACTTGAATATGAATAATTGTATTTATTTTTTTGTGAAAAGTTTCATACGTGTCAAATGAAGTGGAAGCCACGAGGGATTTTTTCGATTACAGTATAAAGAACGTAGTATTGAGGAAAGTCAAGTTATTTGGAAGCTAAGTCTTCTGGACTCCCAACGGAAGCTATGCCTTCTGAGACCCCTCCTCAGTGCTTCCTCCGCCTACAGATCCCCTCTTTATGAGAGATTTCCGCCAGTATATGAACTTTATAAGAACTACGAGCAGTCATGTAAAAATGACCGCTAGGCATTTTTTAAAATGGTTGGAAGGGGCGAAATATTGATTTAAGAAAATGTGTCGTAATTATTTATGTAACAAGAGAAAAAATCAAATTTTCTTGCCATTTTGGAACAAAACACTCATTCCTAGCCATCTTACACAGGTTGGCAAAAATTGCGATGAATCTGTTATATCTGTTCAGATAAGAATGAGAATGCCACTTCGAGTCCACTCCACAAGCTTATATTGCTACTGCGCATCTTCAAACTAGGCTTCTTGTCTTGCCTTCCCAGTTATACTATGGTTTTCTTAAACCTTCTTAGATAAAATAAAGCTATGAAAGGAACATTTAAATGGTGGAACATTTTTGTTTTTAACCGAAGCGGTAACGTCGCAGACTTACATTTCGCGGAGTGGCAGGTTTGAATCCCGTGACCGGTCTAATTTAGTGTGGGCTTTTAGGGATTTCTTCTCACACTTGAAGGCGAATGCCGGATTGGAATAACATCGTGTTCTGTTCGTTGTCTGTGCATATTTGTGTTGTCTTACGGGAAGACCTGCATCCTGCTGATCACACATCAGGGAGACGGTCAATGTCCTATCTGAACATAACCTATGTGTGATCCAAAGTTTTGTCCCCTCTCATGCGGACATTGGAGTGTAAGACCCTTGCGATGGGAGGTAAATAGGTTAAAGAAGAGAAAAGGCAGATTATTTCATACTCAAGGAGAAACGAAGATAAGAATAACATTAAAATTGATATCAAAATTACGAAAAAGAACAGAACATGCTTAGTCCTCTTATTCTCTCGCTGATCTTTGTTCCCGTCTTTCCCACTTAACCTTGCGTTTAAAAATGGCGTCAACATATGTAATTTAATCAATGTAACTGTAGAAGGCACTCTTCTTCATTCTGTTTAGCGTTAATGGGTTCAGTCTTAAGGGAGAATTAACTTAAACTACATGGTGTAGGAAAAATGGTGGTTCTCTTTGCATCCACGTGTCACTAGAGAATTTCTTCCTGTCTTCTTATTCCTTATTTCATTTCTTATAATAATTTAGAATAAAGCAATGTAATTTATACAGATTCTTAGATGAAAGTATATTATAAACAGACGCTTTGAGAAATTATGATTAAAAATACACATGGACTCTAATCCACCTCAGCCAAAGAGTTGGGGCTTTATTAAGGTTTTAAATCCTTGCACTCTTATGACTTCTAACATCTATCCACTCTATAATTTGTTACCTCACAAACTTGACTCCTGGAGAGAGGCTTACTAGTTTTTTAGGCCTACAAGTGCAATGATTAATGTTACTGTCAATGTGTAATACAGCTGATATAATTAACCGAGCGAAACGAGGTTCTTTTTTATTCGGCTCTTTCGAAAAAACATGTTGTCCAACAAAGACAATAATCTATGGTTCATGAATGCTTATATATCTATCTTGAATGTTAACTGTACAATAACAGTGGAAGCCCGGTCACAAAAATCATTACTTAGTGTTCCTCACTTCATATGACTTATCTTATCTGTCTGTGAGGTAGATCATTAGGGCAATCAGTCATAGGAGAGAGGTTCCATCTGGTGCTGTGAGTTGAACTCCGGCTTAGCTCAGTTGGTAGAGCATGGGCGCTAATAGCCGAAGGTACTGGGTTCGAGTCCCAGTGTTGGAGGAATTTTTCTCCTATAATATTCTCATGTTGTTCAATGTTATTCTAGTTTGGTATGATGATCCTTGATGCCATTAAAAACTACGTATGTGTAAGGATTTTGATATTTTGATTCCGTTACAAGATGGTTGCCGTTTTAATGGTTCTGTTTCATGTAATGTTCTGCTTCTTTCAAGGATTCTTATCAAACGCTTCAAGCTATAAAAATTAGAAGATTACTTGCTCTATGAGTGTAGAATTTTCTACAACTTTTTCCATTACATTTTCACGTAACTAATGATTTGTTGGCATTTCGTTTGTTGATCTTTAAATAGGTTTGTTGCGCAGTCTCGACAAAACGCGTTGAATTTCTTCCGGTTTTGCATTAATGTTCCTTGAATTAATTAAAAAGACGTTACCATGTTAAGGAAAGTTTTTTTTTTTTTTTTTTTTTTTTTTTTTTTTTTTTTTTTTTTTTTTTTAAACGAGGTCTACTGTTGTTCAAAGATTTACTAATTTTAATCAGTAATTTACAAGTTGTAATCCATGCATAGGGAGGACCCATAGCACACTTCTAAAATAGAAAATATCCTTGTGAACTCGTGAAAGATTTTGTTCGCTACTGAAGAATTCTGAAAATAGTATGCAATTGTAGAACTAGTTAATATAGAGCAAGCCAGATTACAATGCTACAGAACAATTAATTGCTGAGGAAAAAAGAACTTCTATTTTTCAGCATCGAAAGCTATATGTCCGACCTTAAGTTTTTCTGAACGCAAAAATGTATTTAGTGTTATCGAAGAGTAAAAAAAAAATATGTATATTTCGGTGGTGGCAATGAAAACTTCGCTGAAAGTCGTAAAAACTTATTGAACTCAAGAACGATTTTGAACGATCTTCAGCATGGAGTAGGCGCCTGCCTTGCTGGTGTGTACATTCCTTTGTCTCAGCTCAACACAATCCATGTTATTTAAGGGGCAGACTTGAATCTAAGTTTTTGGGAGAATTGGGGAGCTTTTATCCACTTGTGTTTTTCTCTACTATGGTTATAATTAGTGTAGTTTTTACATAGAGTTAGTGTACAAAAAGAAACCGTTTAGGTTATTTCTAGGGGGCGGATTTCTATGACCTAAAAAATAGGATATATGCATGCATTTGTGACCTAAAACGCATTAAAATATGACCAATAAAATTTAAATTATGACCAGTAAAATTTAAAATATGACCAATAAAATTTAAAATATGTCTTTACCAGTTACACATTGTGTATATTTTTTAAAGTTTCATTGCAATACATTTTATTAAAATATAGTGTTAATTATTTAAAATATCTGTAAATTCTCAAAAAGTATCATTATAATGCAAAATTTACAAAATATGATATGAAACTTCAAAATTTCTTTAATATGCACACAAATATGCAAAAAATATGACATAAATATGCTACAATAGTTGAAAATTTCCTAAATATGCAGTTATATGGACGATAAAAGCCGTTCCATTTTCACCAGGATGCTTGGAATCTGGTTTAAATTAATCGGAAACCTGAAATAATGCAAAGGGAAAAATATGACATGTCATAGAAATCCGCCCCCTAGTTATTTCTATGAAGTAAGATACTTCTTCATTTGTAAATTTAGTACACGTCTGTCATATTAAATTCGGCGTTCTGTGAGGTAACAGCTACAAGGGATGTGTGTATGAGGAAACGATTGTAATTGAAATAATGTCTTCAGAAAATAATATTTTTTTTAGTAATGTTTTTGTATATTTCATTAAACCTAGCGTCAAGTTCATTTAGGTCGGTCGCTGATCCATTCTTTTATGAGAGTGGAAACTGTTTCCTGGAGAGAATGCCTGGAACCCTCTGAGGATATATAACTTTTCTTCTCTTTTTTGAAGTCTTGACACACTTACGAGGTTAGACGTCAGGCGGTATTAGATGGTGGGCTTTTCACATTGTCTATTAGGTTAGTACAGGAAAACAACATAAAATAGAACGACGGATGAAAAGCTAATAGAATTCTGTTCTTCTAGTGAAATAACTACATTCTTGGTTTTATACTAAATTTACATTCTTAGGAAAGGGTACATTTTAAATAAATTAGTTCTTTCGTGTGATTTATAAATAAGTATAACAGTGAAATTATTTATTACACCTACTGAATATTTCAGCAGGCTACTATAAAAACTAGAAACCTAAGTAAACAACTGAAATTTGATAAATAATTTTCATCAGAAATACATGTTTTGAATTTGTTTGGGTTGAAAAAGGCGACTTTCAGAATAGTATTTCCGCATGTATTTAGATCTGTATAATGCATGTATCTAAAACAAAATGTCTCAATAAAAATATTGTGTTCCGTTAGGCACATTCCTAGGATTGTTTGTTTGTTTGTTGTTTGTTCCAAGAACTTGAAAGTATAAAGTCAGTGTCTTAATGACTGCTCCGCCTTGAGATGGATTCTTCTCAGGATTGACATGGGCCACTTTATGGAAAACAGTAGGTCAGAAACCCTCTTATAGTCACAATTATTTTCATTTTAATGCACATTCATTCTAATAGGATCTACGCATTATAAACAAATTTTTACAGTATTAGGAGTAATAATTCCTGTGAAATGTGGTTCGAAGTATTTGGCTATTTGTAACCCCTTTTTTGTATTAATTTTTTCCTGAGTTCTTCATAGTTCAAATTATGTTTTAGAAGATATGAATGCAAAGAAAATACTATTTATTAATTATTAATACTATTTATTTATTAATTATTAATACTATTTATTAATTATTAAAGACTATTATTAAATTTCAAGTATAAAGCTAATATGAAGGAATTTATTTAATGAGAAAATGTATTAAATCTATCTAAAATAATGATAAATAATAACTACAACATAACGGACTTCTTAACTGAATTGAAATGTCACCATTTTCACAGAGTCACAATTTTATCATATCAATGAGAAATTGCCAGCCCATCGAGTTTTAGAGACTAGTTGACAGGGAGCAGTATCCAAACTTGCGAAATTGTCCATTGAAAATATAATACACGTTTGACAGTAGGTACATTTGTGACTACATTTTCTACCGTCAAATTGTTAAAAAACTTAGCTAAGGAACAAGCTGTCACAATATTATTTTTACTGAAATGGTCACTGCAGCTTGCCATTACACAAATGGAAATAGATAATCACTGAATCTGTAGTAAACCAACACTTAACTCCATTTTCACATTAGGAGTATATGATTGTTTACTCTGATATTGAGTTTGTAAAGACATTCTGGTCTATCATATACATCATATCATGATGCATCATATTAATTCCCATTTCCTAATAATTATAACAATTTAATTTTTAATAATAATATATTATTCCGGCCACGAATTAATTTTCCAAGTGTCATCTAGTCCTTCACCTGAAAACAGTTGGATCATACTGCTCTAGACGAGTGCCCTTAGGAAAGTTATTTAGGATTTAAAATATTAATTTTTTTATAATCGTATAACTTACCACTTATTTTACTACCATGAAGAGTGTGGTTTACAGAATATTTTAAATTATCACCTCCATATTAACTTTCCTAATATTTCATCCAGCACTACAGCCAGTGCCGTAGGGAGGGGGGTCCAGGGGGTCCGGACCTCCCCCGAAATCTAAACCTAAAATCCCGTTTAAGTTATTTAAGCTCTATTTTGTAAAATGTTTAATTATTTTGTTTAATCATAAAATACTGAACTTGTAAAAGTAGGCCTATTACTTCCACTATCCCATGAGTTATTTAACTTTCTTATAAATAGTAATAAGTGTTATAACATAGGTAACGATTTCTTGTTTAAGTTGGCATGTCTTAGAGTATTGTAAACAAATTTGGTAACTAGTTTTTCAGTTCTAAAACAATGTAAAATGTGATTTTCATTATATTAATATTTAAAGATTTTCCGAGGGAGAGCCCATAAGCCCCCCTTTCTTGGGGGATATGGAATACCCCTAAGCCCCCGGCACTTTCGACCCTCCCCAAAATTATTTTCTGGCTACGCCACTGACTACAGCTAAGTCCCAATCGCATACTTCCACACATGGCCCATGAAGCATCTTGACTCCTTTCTCCTACTAATACTATCGATCAACAATAAAATGTGGTTCGCGAAATAGATGTTAACTATCTTGTTTTAAACTTTTGTAGGCCATTATTAACTGCTTACATCAAATAATCTCTAACTTTATCATTAACAATTTTCGTAAAACTTGTTGTCAGAATAACACTAGTTAGGATAATCCCCTTGACCACAATACTCAAAGATGTGGAAAAATCTGCACTGCGTAAGGAGAGGCTTTGTTTTACATATTTCTGCTAGCCGGGCGTTCACTCTATGCCGGAATTTGAAGCGAGAAAACGCAAAATCCATGCTTAAGTATGAGTGTGTTTGTTTATTTTTTCCCTTATAATCGGCTTATACATGTATTCATGTGTCTTATCATTCTATATCTTCGGTTATACTGTAGGTTAAAAGACTGGCGGCCTTTTTCAATTTTATTCTCTTTCTTTGAACTCCTGCTGGTGGGTTTGCGGGTGAAAATGAAAAATTGTTGCTCAAGGTAGAAATGATGCGTAGTCAGGAAACCTGATTTTATCCTCTAATATCCGTGGCAAATTCACCCGAGGTATTTTCACCATTTGTGCCTGAAGACAGTGAATCCCAAGGCAAAGTACAAAATACAATAAAATATGCAAATGCGGATGTATAATATTCGACTTTTTTTTATTGGACTTCTAACTATAAAATGCTGGTCCCTTGCATTTGTAAGGATTTCTTTAGTTGTGAGAGTAAAATTACGAAAATTAGAATATTATACTATCATCTAAACTCAAGCTAAGAAAAAAAACTTGCTAAAGTTCAAAATAAGTTTTTTATAATGTATCTACTTTAAATAGGGCCTACTTCAATTGCTATCCGCATTATGGAATTTACCATGTGTTACAATATTTTATTGCATATTCTTCAACATATAGTAGAGACTGCAATCCTTTACTATTTTACATAAATACATAATGTAATAGATTACATGAATATTAAAAAAATTAATATTTTTTTTATAATCCACATATTGCAGCTTATGAATTTCAGAATATTTTCTTTATTCCGAAATGAAACACAGACTCAAACCATAATCCTCATCTTTATAGATTTTTTATCTTACAATAAATCTCATTTTATACGATACTGTATATCACATGAGTGATTTTCAGTTCAGGTTATGAAACGGAACTAAGCTGCAATCAGTTAGGATAAATTTAACATCAAACACAATATATCCCTGTTTTTTCACATTTGTGTTAAGTAGACGGCTTCTCATAAGTCTATCTCCATTAAATATTATTTTCATATTGTATACCTGAACATTATAATTGGGTTTTCTATAGCGCTTCGACGCCTAGCGTCGCGACGCCCCAACTCCATCTTAAACTGATTTTAGTATCGCCCTGTTGACCATCTTGGCTATCATATGTAACCACCCCACCCCTCTATCATCCCCCTAACGAAAGTCATGGCTCCGCACTATGCTGATCCCATTACAACGTTACTCCAAGCCTTTTGGAACATCTTGATTTTTCTTATATATATATATATATATATATGTTAAGTAGACGGCTTCTCATAAGTCTATCTCCATTAAATATTATTTTCATATTGTATACCTGTACATTATAATTGGGTTTTCTATATATATATATATATATATATATATATGCCATACAAGTAACCTAAGATAACATATCTTAAAGTGTTTTAAGCATCTTGAGAAACTCTGATAAGGATACGTGAAGGAATATGTGGGTAGTGTTATTTGTCAACTGTATTTCAACTTCCAAAGCCGTATATGAACACTGTAAAACAATATGTTGTCATTATAACTGATTTAAATTTTTTTATAATATATTACCACAAAATAGGCACTAAATTAGGCATTAAATTAGGTCAACCAATTTGATTCAATTTCAATAGGCTTCTTCCTATGGACGTTATAAATGTATATACAAAGTTTCATGAAAATCCGATAAAGCGTATTTAAGTTATCGCGCATAGAGACACACGGACAGACAGACGGACAGACATTTTCCCGTCCCCCACTTAATCTCATAAAGTACCATTCTGACACTTAATAATAAATGCCTGAAGTTTCAGGCTCCAACGATTACATATTTTGCAGTAAGAAGTACTTAAAGCTACTTAAAACAAAGGCATATTTAGAATTATGGAAAATCTTAGAAGATCGGTAAATTAGTTGATTTGATGAATAGGTATATTTTCAAGTTTATAATTATCGTTTGGGGTCATAATGACGGGAAAACGGGGGAAAATGTACATCACAGTCAAAGAAAATCCGTTGTAATGGAGTTACGCTATATTTCTTTTATTGTGGTATCGCCTGGTGTTTATGCTTCACGCAGTACGCAGGTGTCGGAGAAGTGCTCGAAACAGCATTGGCAGGCGAAATACAGAAAACTAAATTAGATGCCGTTCCATCACTTGCAGGGATGGCTTTGAGAATATGGAAAACGCACTGGCTTCGGCCGGGTAATATTTTAGGTAGCCCAATAGTTCGGACAAGTTCGTTAATGAGCAAAATTGGCCCAAGAGGGGTCGGGGTTGAAATTTTCAAAAAAAATTTATCTCGGCCCCTATGAAGTATAGAGGGAAACTTTGTTTGAATAAATTAGAGTACTCCCTATGAAGTTTACAGTGACACCAACGATTCGGGGGTTTTGGGGGTACGAGTGGGGGTGGGGGGGGATGAAAATTTAAAATGTTTGAAACCACGTCTTGTGGGGTATCGCTGAAAAGCTCTTGATGAGTACTCCACAAATCAATAACTAGTTTCTCGATAGTTCTCATAAAAGGCGAGATTTGAATGTTTGAAAAGTGCTCTTTCCTCTTTTTTGCAGTTATTATTGCGGGCTTGTCATGCCAAGGCTAAAGAAGAAGAGTGCTGCGCAGCGACAATAAATTAAACCAAACGCACTTCGAAATCTACCTCAGCCTGTAGACCTGCCTAAAGGGTTTTTTTTATTATTTGATCGGCCTCGATCTAGTGGTTAGAGTTAATGATTACTAGTTATGAGATCCTGGGTTCGATTTCCTGTACAGCTAAGGGGAATTTTATGTTTCGCTGACGGACATGGCCTGATTAAATATTAAGGACCCCCTCGTCTCATCGGGACATTGCAGGTGTCCCAGCTAGACAAATGACCACTAACCCTAATAGGGAAGAAGAAAATTATGTATAACATATTACAAAACTAAACTAAACTCCGTGCCGCTACATCCCTGAAGGGACCAGGCCTACCACCCGACCGCTGCGTCATCTACCATAGGCAGATGGCAGGATTCGGGGTATGTGGTCAGCCCCACAGCCGTTAATGGTGGTTCCCATGACCGGAGACACTAGTTCTCTATCAAGTAGCTCCTCAATTTGAATCACCAGGCTGAGTGCACCCCGTTCAAGACCTCCCTATCTCAGAAAAAGCCAAGGGCCGACGCATCTGAAGTCAGCGACGCTAACCACAAGAAAAACGGGGCTCCCAGTGGCGTAGTGGTTGAGGCACTGCATTACAAACCGGAAGGTCGCGGGATCGATCCCCGATGAGGTCGTTGGAGTTTTTCAATTGGCCTAATACTTCTAGTGGCACTATGGCTCTAGAGGTCGACTCAGCCTCTCTAACAGAAATGAGTACCAGGAGTATTCCTGGGGATAAAGGCGGCCGGTTCGTAGGACTAACAAATGTCTCAATCTGAAAGCCTCAAACTCCCGCGTCTTCTCGGCCCATACAGGGAGTCATGACTGTCGAAAAATAATTCTTTCACATCTTTACATTTCCTGCCTCCCTAAGAACGAAACCACCGCCCATTCAATTTTTTTTGTAATATATATATATATATAAGAAAAAACCAAGATGTTCCAAAAGGCTTGGAGTAACGTTGTAATGGGATCAGCACAGTGCGGAGCCATGACTAGCCATAAGATTGGTTAGGGGAATGATATAGGGTTGAGGGTGGTTTCATATGATAGCCAAGATGGTTAAGAGGGCTTCAGTGGGTTTTCAGTGTTTTTTTTCAAGGTTAGTATTGCAGATCTCTGTTTTATCGACCAAATCTTATTCTTGGTATAACTTTTGATAGGGGGTGATAGAGGGGTGGGGTTGGTGTCGTATGAAAACCAAGATGGTCAAGATGGCCTAACTGAAATTAGTTTAAGACGGAGTTGGGACGTTGCGACGCTAGGCATCGACGCGCTATAGCGTGGATACTCCTATTTATGTATGTATACATTTATTTATTTATTTATAAAATAAAAATCCCACATAGAAGGTGCCTGTTAATTTATAAAAATATATCTCAAGTTGAATCTCTCATATTAAATTGAAAGCTTCTATTTCTATACTTAGTACGGGATTTTTATTGCTACACCCTGTAGTTCAATTATGTGACATTGTTTAATGGATATTTTTTAAACCGGAACCTACAAATGGTAGCACAATTAAATGCTATTGATAGAAACAATCGGACAATTCACAATCTTGTTCAAGTGGGGCGAAATACAAAACCTCAGCAGTTATAAAATAATTACGGTTTAATACACTCCTTAAAATAAAAATAAACATTTCAAAAATTTATACATAACACGACATAATGAATTAAACAACATTGTTATTTTAGAGCTGGCTTGATGTAAAAAAAGTCACATTTGTAGTAAAAATTTGTGCAATACACTATACAAGGGACATATAAGTAATGTCATTAGTTGAAGCACCTTTTGAATGCTCTGTCTATAGTCTTTTAATGGACTTTAGATTTAAAGCGAGTTACGACTATTAGACGCGACCTAATAAGCATGGAATCCTATGCACAGTTTTATGTACGCTCGCATATAAGTGATAAATGCGATGAGTTTTCCTGGTTCCAACCGGCCGCATGTGACCCTATAAATGTTCGCCCCAACCTCGCACGCAAACCAACCTCCCAGACGCTTTTGCTGTTTTATTACCAGACGTCACAATCCTTCTCTAGGCGATAGAGACGACGATGAGTAGGAATATCTGCCCAGGTGACCATGGACATGTGAAAGATAATGGGTTAATGGAAATGAAGGGTAACGGCCAATGATATGAAACGAAAGAGGAGGTAAAGAAGGACCGCGGGGATGCATTGTTTATGGTTTTGTTATTAGCATTTTCATTAATGATTTACTAAGTACTGATAGTGAATTTTTTTGCAGATGCACTGTAGCTTCGCAGGTTGTACGTGATAGTCTAGGGCATAAAAGCAAGAAAAAACAGAACTTGCATTTTTTATGGGAAAGTAACATTTACCAATATCTTAAACCTTATTTATAAAATTGTTTTACTGTTTGGGATGGCAAGAAGTTAAATGACTAGGCTACACATTTCATCAATTGAATTACACTGATGTCAGACACTTCCTTAAGGAACCTGTAATAAGGGCACAGAAATTTGGGAATTTTGTTTAATAATTATTATTTTCACTGATGGGGTAATTAAAAATGCATATTTTGACCTAGTAGTTGAATACTGTCAATGACTGAATTCTGAATACACCATTCAGTTAACAGTGTAGCGTTCATATGCACAAAAATCCATTAAAATCGAGTTTCAATAATTCTGGTTATATTTAAGCAAGCCCTGATAGCGACTGTCAGTTTTTAATGTTTATTTTGAGCTTTAATAATGAAAGAAATACTTCCACAGACGTGTGGGTATCCAAAAATATATGCAATAAAATCACTATTCTGATTCATCGGTACGGGAAAATGAAGTAATCGGTTTAATCGTTTGACTGTAAGATTATTTAATGTACTACTTTTCCATGCAAATTCGTGAGCCGTATCGAGTTTTCCGGTTTTCCAGTTCTTCCTCCCAGTTAGGTTATACACAGGACCTTCTACCAGACCACTTTCTAGCCTACTTCCGTTCTCGTAAGTATATTGCTGAAAATCGCGATATGCCAACAACTCTTAAACATATTATAATAAAGGAATTAATACAATTCACTACAAATATCACAGCTACAGATTTTAGATTTGGTTATTAAATTGTTGTGGGAATAAATAATAATTTATTATACAAGTGGGAAAAGAAATATTTTATTTCGCGAGTTGTTGAGTTTGAGAAGCGAGCCCGGATGGGCGTGTGTACCAATCTTATGAGAAAAATAAATGAATTTTGTGTGTATCATTCGCTATTTTTACATAGCCGTTATTTATTAAATATTAATAAATATTACATTTTATTCTAACGAATTAAGTAACGTGGAGCCAAATTAGGGCGTGGAGCTTCCGTGCCACCTACCGCCCCATATAGGTTTTTGATTTTCTGGTGCAAGACTGCCAGCATAAGGAATGGAGTCTTCAACGCTTTTCACCCACCAAGTATTAGATTTTGCGATCACTGCGACGTGACAAATTTAACATTTATAAAAGGAGAATAGACTTTAACATTTTACATTTTTATCAAATGCAGTCTATTTATTAATCATTAATCACATACAAATATTCTTAACTGAGAGAGTATTTTCCATGTAATTGAAACCAAGGTTGGTTACAGTGGATATTTTAGCACTAGCGATAATGAGCTACTTTTACCTCAAGTGTCTTGTGTTAGAATTTGTGTTTTAATTCAAGCTGTCTAAAAATGTATTTTCAGAAGCCAAGTTGACTAGTTCCAGCTCTGTGGACTAATTTGCGTTTAGTAAAATTGTTGGTTCAGTCGGTTAAGTCTGGTTATGCCCGTCGTTATTGTGACTGCTTCGCCTGCAGCTCTCCAACTAGACTACCCGCACAACAATTATCCTCATTGCTGTGCAAGTAGTCTAGTCGGAGGACTGCAGGCGCGGTAACCAAAATGCTTGATCGTTTTCCCTTTTCCCTGTTATTGACGTATAACTGCGTCACCTCCAAATTTGTATTTAAGCAGAGATATAAGATTAATACAGTAATGTGAGGATTTTTTCCCCATATTAGTTGTCATTCATGGAAACCAGTTAAATTCAATTAAATTTTCCTCGTTGATTTTTAAACTTAGAGCCCCTCGGAAAGGGTTAAAACCGGAAACACTGTCATAAAGCTTTAAACTGCTCCCAATATGTCAAAGTTTCGTCGGAGTATATGATACAGGGAATCGTTTTTATTGTCCTGAACAGTGTTTCTACTACATACCCAGAAATTCTGTATGTTTCCATTAGCAGTCTCGAATATAACTCATCAGATGAGACATGAATCGTGACATGCACGAAAATGCCGCTTCGAAGCCACTCCACAAGCTTATATTGCTACTGCGCCTCTCCAAACGAAACTGCTTGTCTTTCCTTCCCAGGTGTACTAACTATCAGGACTAGATGATGGTGATGATGATGATGATGATGAATGTTCTGCCTGAAGACACAAGACAGGTCCAGACCCAGAACTAAGCCATGGGATGATGCCCACGACTCGTCCAAGGCTTACTCAGGCATAGATAATATCGCGAAGATTTCCATTGCATCTTATTGCTCCCACATGGCTGGCAGACGAGAAGAGAGAGAGAGAGAGAGAGAGAGAGAGAGAGAGAGGGGGGGAGAGATAGAGAGAGAAAAGCGGCCATGGAGGAAACCAACACAAATTACTCCATGGAAATGGCTTCGTAGCAGAGAAACCGCGATATATTCGAGCGTTTGCAAAATTCAGTAATGTAGTAAGGGTGCCCAGGTTTTCTTAGAATACTCCGATATTACTTTTACACCGCTTTCGAAACAGGTGATAAAACCGAAAAATGGTGCACTCTGTCATCAGTCCTGAACCCAGGGAGGACATTTTCCACTTCTGAAAAATACCGGACCTGGCCGGGAATCGAACTCGATCCACCAGGGTGGAAGGCAGCAACAGACTCCCACATGGCGGCGAACCATTACATGACTGAAACTTGTTTCGGGGAATTTACCGATAAACTTTAAACTCACCATAATAAGATGGTTGTATTATATATGGCCCGGTCCTAAATAATGCCCACCCCTTCTCATACTAACGGTGTGTGCGATGTTCTATAGGAGGTTGTAGCTATTGACCCTGTAGTAGTAAATATTCAAGGAAGGTAGTCTCACATACTTGCTCTATCTGCACTGCTTCCATTTTATATTACAGACTATTGTTGAATATGGGTTGATTGTTCGCTTTTTTTTATTATGTATTATGTATTACGGATTTCTGTAGTAAATTGTGAGTATTCTATTATGTTGTTTATATTTTTGGAATGCAATTTTATTCTTTTTTTAAATACCTATCTATTTAAGAAGTCGACACTACTAAGAAAGTTTTGAAGAAGAAGACAATTACAAAAAAAAATCGCCTGTCTTCATTATGGCCCAGACAGGCTTTATTCATTGCTATAACATATTAAGCTCATAAAAACCATTTTTTTTTTGCTCTTTACTGACATGAAATAATTCCATATTAGCCATAAGTGTTAACACAAAAGCCACTTTAAGATTTCTGTTCATTGAATTAGTTTAAGTACAAGTTTTATGAATACTGAGAACTCAAAAGAGGAGAAAGGAACATTAATGCACCAGAGTAAGATATCACATCTGCCCTATGTAGACCAATCAGGATCCCGATTATCTAAAAGGTGGAGTTAGACGTGTGAATAAGCACCAGTCACACCGTAATACATTATCTGTATGTAGAAGTGTATGTTGGTTTATGCATTGAAGACGAACAATTTCTGGTTGCTTTGTTGAATTTCATTTTTGTGTTTAATTGCCATTTGATAAACCATAGAAATTAACAGCAAGGTCTTTATTTGATTGCTGCTCCAAAATAATTTGTTTTATGTCAGAAGGTTTTTTCCGAAACACATGTGTTTGTTTACTTTCTAAAACCGAAATTCATCCCCTGGCCTCATTGAGCATTATTCCCGCCGGGCCTTCTTTGGTACCCACGATTTTAATGAGGCCCAAATTAAAACGAATTTTGAATTATCTACTAGAATTAAAAATTCTAAGACAAGCATTTTCAACATATTTGTTTCGATGAAGAACTAAAAGAACTGATGATTATAAAAAATGGCGTTTCATGAAATTAAATATTAAAAATATTAAAATGTACTTTAAATTTACCTTATTTGATAAACCCATGTTATTTAAAGGCGCATTTGTGTTGATAAACAATGAACTATGAAAAAACCGAACAGTACTGCCGAAATATAGTACATGAGTCAAAATATCGGGTTAAACTGTAAACTCATTCATATTACACTATTTCAAAAAGCAACTGATAATCATAATATTAATAATAATAATAATAATAATAATAATAATAGTTTATTTAACCTGGAGAAAGTTAAGACCGTAAGGTCTTTTCTTCCACTTCACCAGGGACTAATAGTAACTTACATTAGTTGTTACAATATAACATAATACGTAACACAAAATACATTAAAAGAACACAACATGACACATGAAATGATTTAATATACATTAAAATGACACACTAAATAATATGAAAGAATGATAATCCCAAACCGTCAATACTTTAGGCAATATATTTTCTTTGACAGGAATAGACTTTTTGCTCAACAATAATTTAAACTTCCGCCCACATGGACTAGCATATTATTTTTAACACTTCCCGAAATAAGTTATACAGCGGGGATTTTACGAGAAGAACGTCAGTGCACCGTGTTTGAAATGCTGCCTTCCAGGTAAGAAGCAAGATTGTTATCCGCTAGAAGAGTATACACCGGGGCCAGGAATAGCACCATGCAACGGATATTATAATATTTATTATCTGCAGTAGCCAGTAGGATGAAATCAGTGGTATGGAGCTTATTTAATGTTTTATTTACAACAAGGAAACTTTTACAAGCCTATATAATAGCGTACTCGACTTACTGCATGTTTTATACATTTACTAGTATACAATTTCTGTGTATTGTTTCTTTGTTCAGAATGTTTACCTTTACAAAGGAAGGATTTAACCTGGAAACCAAGTCTCACTAAACGAGAGCTATCCCTTTTGTTCTGGAAACTGCAAGCAAACCTTTTCTTATAAGGGATAAAAATAATTTTACCGCATGCGAAGGTTCCCAGCTGTGGTTTTTCTTTTTCGGTTTTCATATTTTATTTGCACTATTGTTTGTTCCGTCCCTTCTTTCATACATTCTTCGTTGCAGAGATTCTTTTTATCGGAATTTTATGAATGGATTTTGTAGTCTGCTCTTGCATTGGTTCCACTGCTCTGAGCGTCGTTGTGCTTGGGGTTAGTATATTATCTGAGGATCGAGTTCGTGGGTTTTCCAAGTCGTATATTCAAGAAGAGCCCTGGGGTCTATTAGGCATTCTTCCAGCGTTGAGGAAACTTTGTAATCTTCATCAGTACCCGTCTCGCTGTTTCACAGTCCTTATAAAAGTATAAGGATTATATGAAATTTAAAGCTGCTCGCAAAACAAACAGCCATGCCTGATGACTGACGGCTTATTAGATATATTCTCTTTTTATTTCATTGCGGGTTCCGAGCTCAAAGCTCATTGAAGTCAGCATGTGGTTTCAGCAAAGGTTAGCTCGGATTTACGAGCTTTTAAAATTTAGCGGTAGACTATTTTCGTTATTGTATCATGGGTCTAAACTAAACTTCTATAGAAACAACCAGAGTTTAATTAATAAAACATTAGTCCTTTCTCTTCTCGCTCTATGAAGCAGGCGATTATATTGTATATGACCATTGAGGCATCATCAGTCTATACTTTCGACTGCTGAAGATATCGTCATCTGTGAACTGTTTCGTGCAATAGCTATGGCCACAGGCATTACTCTCCTACGCAGTAGGGATGTATTGTGTTTGATTTTTAATAATAGGTCACTTTGACTTCGTGCTGTTCGACCATTTCTTTATTACCTAATTTGTCTAAGAATGTGTTGCTATTATAGTATTAATGAAAGACTTCACGGAATCTGTCGTACGTAATCCTTCCCTTGATGGAGCCTGCTTTTAGATTTCACTCTTGGAACTTGCGTCTTGACAGCGTAGTATTCTTCTCATTACAGGCGTTTCTAAACCTATAATCATATCATGTGAGAAATTATTAGTTACAGAAGCAGTTGAACCTTTAATATTCATTCCATAGAATGTCAAACAATATCTTTAAGTCTCCTTTAAGGTTTGTGGCCGAAGGTAGTTTGTCATTCTGTTAAACTGGTTTGGAATTTGGTGGCATAAGCATGTGGGTATAAGAATCGTGCAAGTAATATCATCATCAGTGCCACTTCAAAACATTTGCCTGCCACCTATATTTCCTTCCCTGTACCAATTTGCTTCAGTACAAATGACATCAAAAGGTCCTCTAATAATAATGCCGCTTGTCAGTGTCGTTGACACGTTGTGCACGATTACCTGTCCATAGGTTTGAAATGTTAATTATATTTGCTTACAGGTGGCAATACTGCGAAACTGCAAACTGCCAAGTCCACAGAAGAGGAAAGTCAAGACCCTGGTGAGTGTCCCTTGTTCTTTTCATCCTTTAGTTATACGTCCTGAGTAAGTAGTGGTAAGAATGTAGGATATTACAGCATTTATTATGTTAGCGTAACACATTGCTATGGTTATTATCATCACGGTTGTCATCATTACCATCGCTGTCATCGTCGTCATTTCAATTGTAACCTTCAAAGTCTTATCATAATCGATAATATTTGCCGTCATCTTTACCATAGCATCATGATAATCAACGTTAACTTCGGTACTCTCATTACTGTACTGTCTGAGTTAATATACCTCTGATAACCTATAACCCCGAATCTATTAATCTTCAATCAGTACATACCATACCCTTCCTTGAAGTGTAGAGTTCATCGTTGTATGTGATTTTTGGATTGTATGTTCTTATGACAATGCCATCGGGAAGTTTTAAAGTCCTGTTATGATTATTTTCCTTCGTTAAATCTTAATGGCAGTGCTGTGCAGCTTCTGTTCCTGCTATTTCTGCTATTAGTACTATGGCTTCTAGTAATACACCATCACTCCTCTCATCACCGCCACTACCATTACTGCTACTACTTCTTCAAGCCTCCTGCTAAAGAACAGACATGTTATCACCACAACTACCACTGCTACAGCTACACACAATTATCACCAAAAACAATAACGTAGCGCTTCCGAACCTTTTATAGCAAATTACTATTTTTACTTCTTCTGCCTGCCTGAATCCAAAAATACTATTTTTGGAAACATGTCTTTGTGTCTATGTGCCTGTGAACAGCTTAGCTCCAGAAAGGAAAATCTTATAAAAAAAAGACCTTCTGAAGATGAGACAGGAAGATTCGCGACAACTCCCTTTTATTTTAAGGGGACTGTACATAAAGAAAATTTAGTTTTTCGTGATTTTCTCTAAAACGGCTCTAACGATTTTTTTTTTAAATTTGGTACATGGGGTGCTTATACTAAGAGATAAAACTCTTATTTGAAACATTTCTTCGTAAAAATTATCTGAAGGCACCCAACTGTTTATAGAAACTGTTTTGCATGGTGAGCATTTAAGCTTTGCACGCTCTTTCACGGCCTTTTATTTTATGTCAGAATGTGAAGTGAAAAATGTGTATTATTGTCCTAGCTTAGGGTATAGAAATTTACGTGAGTGCATTGATCAGATTTTTTTAAGGTTATGCATCTTTCGGGATGCGATACGAAGAGTGGCAACGACATTTTCTTCATTTTTATAACCAATTTACATGAACAGAATGTCATGCATAACATATTATACTAAGAGGCAAACTTTATTTGGGCAGAGGAAGTTATGTGAGTTTTACATCAGATTTATTATTAAGTTTCTTTAAAGTTCACAAATTAGGCTATTCCATTTAGCCTGAGCCCTAATGTTATACTATTTTTCTTGCTTCTCAATTTAAAGATTACATTTTCACTTGCTGGATTGTTAATGTTTGTAGGATTTTTCAGAGCGGTAGGTCTTGCAGGAATATTTCAATTCGCTGTGTATCACATAATGTATGTTTGGAAATAAAGGATAATTGAGCATTCGCTCCGCGACTAAGAAAAACTCTCAAAACGCATATTCATTGTGGACGGGATCTGAACCAGCGTACTCTCGAATCTGAGTCCAAAACATGATTCCTTTCTTTTCAACTCCCTAAAAAAACAGTCTTGGGACATAGGTACCTCAGAGTCATTTATCGTAGGTAATATAAAAAGGGGTTCTACTCCGGACCACGAGTTATATTTGTTACAGAATTACACATGTAATGAATAAATAAAACCGCAATAATGAATAAAACATCTTTATTTGTGTCGTTGTAAGCAATATAGCCTATGGCGAGAGGATCGAAATATTGTAATGTATCGATCGCCTCGTCTTTGGTGGTCGTGCTGCATAAGCTGATTAATTTTTTTAGATTAAACATCTTTATTCATTATTTTCGTATCCCCTTTTGCCATATGCAGCTTATATCTACCTAGGTAATATACAGAGTGTTAATGAATAACGCCGAAATATTTTACCTGTGTATAGAGAGGACATAGATAAGCAACTTTTATTAGGAGATTTTTGCTCTGTGAAGTAATGTGTGTATGCTACAGGGCATTAAAGTAATTATAATTTGGTGCTCATATGTCAATAATGAAGCGAAACAGGGTTAAATTTTTATTAAATTGACTTCTTGCCTTCTTACTGATCGATAAAAACATTATTAATCGTTCATTAACAGCTATATCATAATTTAGTGTTTCCATATTCAGCTAAATTTACAGACTAATCACATGACTGGCCGCCGGTGCATTAGTTTTTTTTTTTATTCGTAACTCAAATGTTAACAACGTAGTTCCTTTGATTTGCATTTTTTCAAATGTTAGAAGTCAGTGGCGGCCATGTCCTGGCAGGTTGTATGCTGTAATAGGAAAAATGAATCCATAGAACAAAATTCTCCTAATAAGAGCTGCTTGTCTATGTCCCGTCTATACACATGTAAAATATTTCGGTCTTATTCATTAACACCCTGTTTAATAAATGATTAATAGTATAGTAAGAATTTAATATCCACCTTATACCCTCATTAATATGGATGTAGGGTTAACATTTGAGTATACAGTTCTTTTATATTTATGACATTATATGCGTGTGACATAAACTCACAAGACATTTTAACTTCGTTTTTAAAAACACTCAAGATTTTTATTCAATATTATAACGTATACAAGTCACAACTTAATTAAGTTGCACACTAATGACAAGCGTGACTGTTTTTTAAATTTTAATAAACAGGCCTATAGATCTTTTAACATCTAGTGTAATTTTTAGATCATTTATGTTTCATCACTTTTTAAGCAATTAACTTACAAACTTGCAAATGAAAATAAAATACTGTTAACTAAAACTGAATGTTTTTGGAAAATTCTCTGGGTTATCCTACATCTATATTAATGAGGGTATAAGGTGGATATTAAATTCTTACTATATAATATCCCCCCATTGGCAAAAATGAAGTTTAACAATGATTAATAGGTTTTAGTCAAAGAAGCTACAGGTATGAAAATATTTCAGTGTTCAGTCTGTGAATTTACATAAAAATCAAGTTCAGGTAGGTGCAATAAAATGAAAGTGATAACAAAATTATGTGATTGGTTAAAATTGCACATATATTTATATTAACAGTCACTGATTCATGAGCTAAAAGGTCACTTTAATGTAGCAGCACGTGAAACGTTAGACCCCCTCCAAGGCACAGTGATATGATATTATCCTCCAGTTCGATTGGTTTAATCTCTCTCTATATTTAAGGGATAAGAAATTTTTACAGAAATTTTATATAATGTACTTTGACCTATTTAATATCAAAGAAGCTTTAAAATTTAGATATCACAGAGCTACAGCAGTGCGCATGAATTTCGCTTCATCTCATTATTGAACGGAAAGAAAGAACAAGTTTCCATTTAAGTACTCCAGAGTAGAAGATGATTCCAGAAATTTAAGAACTCTGTAAATTTTATCTCTATATCTTTTCTTCTCTCGGGATCACTATTTTAGTTATTGCAGTTGTGAAAGTTAACTGTGGATACTTTTCAGGCTATTCAAGAGTTTAATGGAGAAACTTCCTTATAAAGATGGAATCTGTACATAAATTGGATTTCATTATAATAGCACATTTTAATGGAATCCGTTATCCTTTTCTCCTAGCGAATAAAATAATAATCAGAATGTTTGTTTCGATAATTTCTTTGTTCCAACGATCTAAGAATGTAGGCTGCATATATGTTGCGTATTTATCAATTTCCTCGTTCCAAATATAAGAACACACGTATTTACTTTTTCGTGGGATTGAATGTCCTAATTAAAGTCTATCGTCCTGTTTTCCGGAATGGAATCAATATTCATATTTCTACACTCTTATGGAATTATATTCCAAATATTTGAAGCAGTAGGTCGTTGTAGAGAAATATACTCTGCTTGCACGTAAAATATATTTTACGCGTTTTGAAAATATTAAAATCCTACAGACTTTGTGCAGTAAATAAACCTACGATGAAATATAGAATACTGAGTATCAATCGACATTCGACTTCAGTTGATAAATACTAAATTACCTATATTAAAAAAGAAATCTTCTCGGAGCTGGACTCCATGGGGCAAGGCCTACCATTCGGGCTTCTGCGTCTTCTACCATTTGTATTGCGATTGCATTAGTATTGGGGTCATCTCGTTACCACACCGACCCCCTGCGACCATTAATTATCCTTTTCTTTTCCGCAGTTGTTAATTCGTTATCAAGAACTAACGAATATAAAGAAATGTGAAACATAAAGGACCCGATAAGGGAGGAACACTTGACAGGACCATCCACGAGCCCCCTAATGGCCCCACCTCCCCTTGTGGTCCATATTGACTTTTTCTGATTGAACCAAGGACCCCATCGAATTTGTATGTGCCCAGACCGTAACCGGTTCCTTTTAAACCGATTTCAGCCAGCCAGCCTTATGATGAAGCAGTGCTGTAGTCCCAAAATTTTACAGGGACTTTCAAGGAAATTTCATTGGTAGACATTATATTTTACTGAATTCTTGGACTGCAGTTAATAGTGTCATTATTATTAAAACTATTGAATCTATACAAAAATGCAAAATATTTCACAGATTTCAAAATGTTGCAGTAGTAATGCAATTACACCAATAATGTAGAATAAAATAGGCATATCAATACATATTTGAAGTTTTGAGATTTCAGAAGATGAAATAAATTTTATAGATCACATTTCTTTACATGTAAGGAATCAACGTGCGGTGATTAATACGTCACATACTGCCAGTAAACAGAATGCAAACACAATATTTTATACAACATAACTTGTTTGGAAATTGAGATAAAATGCATGTCCATTGATTAAAAAACATTTTACATTAGATGTAAGCCAGTTCGTGTGCTTTTTATAGCGTTTTGATGTTAGGAACTACTACGACACTCCCCATGTTGTGGTACGCACTACTGGTAGCATTAGGAACTCGGACCGATTCATCGAATCCATTTATGGACCGTTCATTCATTTAGTATGCCGTGATCTTACGGCTGGCAGAATATTGTCAACAAAGTAAGGAAATAATAATTATTTACAAAATCCGTTACATTTTATTGATGGAATAGTCCTAATAAATCCCACTCGAGATTATGAGTTTCACCAGATAAATGTTCTCGAACTTAGTTCTCACAAATATATCGATAAACTCGTTTATCTCTATGTTTCTTATATACACATAGTTACAAGTCTGAGATGAACGAAGTTTGCTTAAAAGCTGCTCGAAAATATAATGTATCCATCTCGCTAACCTGCACGGGGAGGAACTGTGGGTAATCATTAATGTTAATTGGCATATCTAGTGGTTAGCTAGTTAAATTACCCTCTAATTTATGTCGAATAATGGGCAAGGAATACGTGAACATAAATACGAAGTAACGAATGTTAAACAAAACCAAAACAACTTTCGGTGAGAGGAACAAAATAAACACATGACCACTCCATATAGGCTGATAAAGTTGGCACTGCTTCGCTACAAGCAGGGGACGACTGGTTAACCACAGGTCCTGCAGGGCTTGAGAACCAGGAAATTTAGTAAGTTTGGGACTAAAAACTAACTCACTGACAACCAAGACCCAGCACAGCAGCAAAAAATGATCATCTTGTTTTCCTACCTTCAGATTCTGGCATCCAAGCTGTTCCTCATGTCAAAAAGTCCTTAAGATCGATATCAACGTTATCCTCTCAACTACATCGGGGTTTCTACCATTTTTTCTTGGAGGATTTTCATACTAAAATTATGTGTTGTTCATGAAACTAAAATTTTGATACCACGACATTAAAATTTTAATTCAAATGTTGATGACTAAAAATAATTTTTTAAATATTGTACTCTATTACATGCTAGTGTTAAATTGTGTACATGACATGAAATAAATATGGTTCCATCATGCATAATTTTGCATAATTTATTAGTTTGTTAGTAACCTCTAGATTCTTTACCACAATGAACCTTAAAAATGTTAGAGTCGTAAACTTTTTATTTATTGAGAAAACATATTTTGAGTTTTTAATGGTTTTAATGGGTTTCATGGCAAAGGTCCTTGGGAGCAGTTTTCAATTTTTTAGAACGAATTGCTGATTTGATGTCCAGACGCGTCAATCCAAAAATTTACGACTTAATTGTAATAAAATAGAGTATTTTTTAGAAAAATAGTTAAATATTATTTTACTTAATTTTGATACGTTTAAGCCGATAATAATATGTTATAAGGGTAAAAATAGCTGTTTCTTTAATGAAAAATTCATTTAGTAAGTTTAATTTGCTGATAATTATACCTATGCTTATGATTTATTGAAAATGTCCAAGTAGTTTATTAAAAATTGATAAGCAAGAAGCAATTCTATTAGTGAAATATGCAGAAAACTGTTGAAGAAAATCAGTTTTAAGTTTAGAGACACATTTCTTACTTTAAAACTGCCCTGCTGCATATACAATCTTCTTAAAGTTGTTTTTTTCAGATAGTTATTCTTGACAACTGATACTCTATAAGAAGACTTTTACCCCCTTTTTGTAGCTGGCCTAAAAGCATTATTCAACTACACACATTGTAGAAATGAATACTAAATTATCTGATCTAAAAATGTAATAAATTTTGTGGCTTAAAATTGTTATCTTATATTGTATACTAATTATAAACATCACATGTATAAAACAAGACATTATTTACATACGAATGACTAATCGTACCAAACATTAAACCAAATGTATGAAATTTCACTAAACATCAATGCAATTGCAATATTAACTCCCTTGCGCCTATTTGTGTGAAGTTTATCAACATTTAATAATCTGAAAAATATATGAATTCCCGTCGAGTATTACTCTGGAAATGACTGGAATTTTTTATGTAATTTTTAATATCCACTGAGAAAATAATATGTTAAGTAAAATGTGTTGCACTCTTTGACTAGCCAAGAATGGGTGTTATTTAATAAGCAAATATATTGCGGTATTCCATGGTAGTTAATAAGCAAAAATAAATATATAAATAAATAAACCAATAAATAAACAAACCAAAATAAATTTTGTGCCGTTTTTGTGAATTTCAACAAGTCGGACCCATAAAGTATAAAGTATATGAAAAAGTATATGAAAAATAAAGTATATGAAAAATTGAGCATTACTTTTCATTACTTTTCATTTACTTTTCATTACTTTTCATTACTTTTCATGCCTAATTGTAAGTTACTTCTGTAATTTAATTTCTGAGCTTGCTCATTTTCCACTGCTCTTAAAGCACTGCTATCACAAGTGTAAACCAAGGGATTACACAAGTTGGTAGAATGGAAGGAAAACTTAATTTGCTGTGCATACAAGGAAGTGTATCATCTCTCATAGACGCTACTCAGCAGTCTCAATTCCTGTACACAAAACCAAGGAAATTATGAAAACAAGAGACTACAGTGTCTGGTTGTTTTTTTCCAGCTGTGACTAACACATCTCAGACTTAATAATTCAACACAGCATACCGATGTTCCCGAGATTTGCTTCCCGTATCAAATTAGGTTAATAATAGTGAGTGAACTGATCTATAAGAGAATCTTACGTCATGTCATAACCAGTCTTCTTAGCTTATATCAGCTGTATGAGGCAAATAGTGACTACCTTTAATATTTGAATTGATGATGATAATAATAAAATAATCATAATCATAATACTGTTGCTACTAATATTACCACTACTGCTGCTTCTATCACCACTACCGTTACTGCTACTCATAACAATAATTGAATAAATTGAAATCATTTAATAATAATAATAACTTAAACAGTAATGAAATTTATAAATTAATTGTAATAGCAACACTCATTTTGAAATGTTTGCTCTCTACGATGAAATTACGCAGAAATAAGCATTGAGGAATTTTTTCCCAAAAATTTATTCCCGGTGGACTGATGTACCATCCATTTTTTCAACAAATTCAGATTTCAAATACGTTTTCCCCAACTATACTATTGCCTGAAACTTTATTTGGCCGAAATTCTATAAATAGTCCAGTAACTTCAAATACACATTTCCTATAAATGATTCAGTAACTTCAAACAGATATTTCCAAGTACTGAGGATGAAGTAGGCGTACGGTAATTATTCTTCTGGGCTTTCCAAATTTTCTGTTTCTGGTAAAATAAATATTGTCTTGGTTGGAGATCGAACCCGATGTTCCAGCTGAGAATATAATATAAAAATTTCTTATTAAGGTAAGACTGAAAACCTGCCATAGGGGTGTGGAGGAGTATTTGGAGTGGGGTAGGGTACCTCTTAAGACAGCAGAGCGGTCTATGCGTCAGCGTACCAAGCTGATAACCCGGGTTCGACCTCACTCAGGACGAATTCTCCTCTAAAGAATATATGAAATAAATCTCCTCTGTGGTAATCCTGAATACCTCTCAGTTTGAAACGATTACAATTTCTAAAATACATGGCAGTTTCAAACCACTGTTAGAAGTTGCAGAAATGTTACAAACAACTTAATAAATGGAATTCCAGTTATTGATAAATTAATGTTTTAGAACGATATAGCCAATATAACGAAAATAAACCAATTAACGAAGGCTGGAATTAATAAGTGCTTTAAAATCTCCTTTTTAGAGAAAAGGTCAGATTATAATAATAGATTATAATAATAGTTATAATCAGTAACGTGCAAGATTTGCAACATCTCTGGTGGCTTTAATTATACATTTTATTTTATTTTATATCGTATGACAATTTGTTTTAATTTCGTAAGCGTGCTGTGAAAATTTGAAGACAATATCTCAAAAGTCAGAGGTGGAACATTCCGAACAATGAGACATGCCCCCCAAAATTGCGAAAAAAGTAGGTTTGCAAATTTAGTTGTGATTTGCTGATATTGCGCATACCGATAACTATAGAAAATGATTGTAGTATGTCTCAAAGATAAAAGAAAGGTTTACGAAATTAGAACCTCCAAAGCTTATAAAAGAAAGAAAAAAATCACATATGCACCCGAGCACTATTTGCTCGTTCAGGTATTATCCCATTTTTATCTAATTATTATCTTATATCTGTATTAAATATTTTAATGTTTTAATATTTGATAACTTATGTATTACTATTCATTATTATTTAGATGATAACATATAAAGAATAAACATTTATCATTTTCATAAAATTTCACCTTTAAGTAACCAGACAGATTGTGTAAAGTTTTGTTGGATGTTAAAAACACGGATTACATAGAATTTATGTCTTCTCTCTAACGTGTCAAGATATGGCGGGATAATGTAATTGGAAGCATTGTGGGGAAGTTAAGAAGACCAATTTCGCTGCTGTAGTTATGCAGTTGTCCGGACATAGACGCTGAGAGTAGACGGTATTGATCGCCACACCAGGTCTGGCCGCTTAGATGTCTTCAAGACTATCCGAAACTGGTAATGTGCCCGCGAACTCGTGTTCTTCTCCTATTTCTTGGGGTAGGACATTGACCTTCCAAAGCTGCTACTCGTATCAATCAATGACTTCCCTATACCTATCCTTATCTAGCATTCCTACGCTGACGTAGCCAGAGGAAGGTCACAGGGGGTCATCACCCCGCTACCCTTTGACGTCTGTGTACAGCAAAAGCTCGTTATTCTCGATTAATTGGAGACAGGTGTTGGAGGTAGTGAAAGAATGGATTCACTGGCATGGTCTGAAATACAATGGAATCTTGTGAAAGAAAGGATTAACTGGCATGACTTAAGATACAATGGAATCTTGTGAAAGAAAGGATTAACTGGCATGACTGAAGATACACTGGAATCTTGTGAAAGAATGGATTAACTGGCATGATCTAAAATACAATAGAATCTTTTGAAAGAATGGATTAACTGGTATCATCTAAGATACAATGGGATCTTGTGAAAGAAAGGATTAACTGGCATTATCTAAAATACGAAGGAGAATCAAATGAAAGCAGCAATTAATTTTTTCCCACTATTTTAATGCAGGAAGAATGTTTGCTTGTACAATATTTTCTACATAGTCCCCTCCCAGTTCAATGCGCTTACGCCAGTGGATAGGAAGAAATTCGATACTACATGAGGAAAATTATTTTGGTTGACGCTGTAGCCACTCCTGCACCATCGATTGGACGTCTTCATCAGATTTGAACTTCTGCCCTCTAAGGAGATCCTTTAACGGATCAAAGATTTGGAAATCTGATAGGGACAAAACGAAGGGGTTGCTGCGAGCAAGTGTTTTGCTTCACAATGATAACGCCCGTCCTCATGCTGCTCGTGCAACCATGAAAACCATCGACGACGTATGCTTCAAGGGCCTCCCACATCTGCCATGCTTGCCAGGTTTGACACCATCGGATTTTCACATCTTTAGTCCATTAAAGGAGCTCCTTGGAGGGCAGAAGTTCAAGTTTGATGAAGACATCCAATCGGCGATGCACGAGTGCCTACAGTGTCAACCTGAATAATTTTTCTCATGCGGTATCGAAGCACTTCCTATCTTATGGCATAAGTGCATTGAACTGGGAGGGGACTATATAGAAAAATAATGTGCAAGCAAACATTCTTCCTGCAGTAAAATAGTAGAAAAAATTAATTGCAGTTTTCATTTGATTCTACCTCGTACAATGGGATCTTGTTAAAGAAAAGATTAACAGGCATGATCTAAACTACAGTGGAATCTCGGACACAAGTGTTTCGATTGATACCTCACACGTACGTATTGACCTAGTATTCGCTTTCAAAAGTGTAATTAATTTACTAGGTGTGGTAGATCGGCCGCTGATTGGCTGTCTTCGAGAGCCAACCCAAATGCTTCGGGGCATCGAACACTGGATTTTATTAAATATATTTCTGAAATACATGTTGATGTAAACATGAAATGAGTGTTAGGAAATAGAAAATTAGGAGATACATTTTCACCCACTTGAAGACCCATAAAAACACTGTTGGGGAGGAATGATACCATTAATAGTTATACAACAGTACGAGAGATACCGAACAAAATTAGGTAGACTTAAGAGTAATTAGGTGAGCATTATTCCAGGGTTTTCATGAAGATTCACACACAGGAAAGAAGAAAGAAAGAAAGTTAGAAAGAAAGAAAGTTAGAAAGAAAGAAAAAAACAGATCCGTATGAGATAGAACACAATTCCTACTCTAGCAATGAACTTGGAACCTTTGTGTCAGTTGAAGGCACGATACAATTTTTACCACAGCGGCAGATATATAAGATCTTTACTTTGTGAAATCTTGCCCCTACAAAAGAAGGCAAAATCTGATAAAAGGAATCCCAAAGAAAATATGAGCACGGAATGCCAGCTGTTTCCATTTATGTCCAACATCGATCCTTCAGATGCTATTTCACGTGAAATCCTAATAATAATAATAACAAAGCACTGAAGAATGTCATTCGTACACCATTACTGAGCGTAAGGAACTCAGTGTAATGAGTAATGACTAAGGCAAAGCATTTGATGATTTTGCATAATTTTTATATGGAGGATAAAACATAGCTGGAATATATATAAACGTGTATCATGAAATAATTGATTAAATAAGGGCAATTTGTTTTTGCAGTTTATTGCTTCATTTTGCATTGTGTGTAATATTCAAGAGATATGTAATTTTTTGCAATTTTTGGCATTTTTAGGCCATGTTTCTGTGGAAAAATCGTAATTTAACAACAGACAATCATTTTTATTTTAGAATCTACACCAAGTGTTCATAGTTCAGTTTAGTTCAGGTTTATTGTGTATTGTAGCAGTTTGTTTTGTAGCAATAAGATTTTTTTCTTTCTTTTTGAATGCCCCATATTTGCTAGGGGAAATTTTATGGGCATGCTAGTTCAGAAATAATTTGCTTTTCGCAACGGGTTTCTAAGTTGTATAAATTTACTTACTTCTTTAGTAACAAAATAAGTTTGTTTAATATTCTAATTTGCTTTTAGCAATCCATTACTTAAAACAACTAATTATATGTATTAATGGTAAATTTTTTGGTAACTATTTTTAGGTCATAAATGCATTTTTTTATTTTGCATTTTTTCACTATTTTATGGTCATTAAATACCTTGCTCTAGTAAGGACCGTAACACACAGCATCATAGAGATAAGCGTTTCTCAAATTGTGGTCTCTTCGCCATAGGATATCCTCAACGTTTGCCCTTGTGATGATCTAAATGGAGCATTAGTATTAAAAAAAGAACTCAAGAGAATTGGGGATCCCAAACTGTAGCCCTGATTTAAAATCATGAAACAAGCTGATTTCTGTTGCAAAACATGTGTTGAGCACTGTGTTTTGACTTTTGTGCCTGTCGAATTATCTTGAAAATCAGGACACAGTAATGTTGAAATCCTTACGCACGGGCTGTGTTTACTCGGATTATATTTGCTTCCGGTACTCATTTCCGTTAAGCGACGTATCGAACGGGATAGTGCCACCACAAGGATTGGGAAAATTAAAAAATCCTAACGGCCTCATTGGGGATAGAACTCGCGACTACGCGGTTCGTAGTATGGTGCCTCAACCAAGAGGGCCACGGCGTATCTGATGTCTAATTTCAGTGTATCAATTTATTAATTTATTCATAATTGCGTATTTTAAGGACGACATTTTTTTCTGTAGTAAGTTTTCTTATGATAAGCTTTTGAGGTTTAACGTCATAACGGCTTTCGCTTGTAAGCTCTTGGATTGATTTTTAGTGGAAAACAAACCATTCTTTAAATGCACTTATTGTAATATAAAATAAAATCCCAGGAAATTAGTATTTTCATTCTGAGTTTTAAACAACGTGTTTATAATTCCGTATTTTAACGAAATCGGGTAATAAGAAATCCGAACGTTGCCATTAAATAGTACACACTATTATGGGCCAATTGCCCTGAACATGGGCAAAATTGTAGGGCTAACTTACACGGTATGTGTACAATGATGCCGTTATATGTGATATTCAGCGGGTCATTTTAGGTTATATATGATTCATGTATTTTACGACAGGATGCATGAAACGTACAGTTGTAAAATATTCGAGATATTTTGCAAGGAACAAAAACGTCTAAATCTTCAGAATCCAAATCCTGATTATGATCCACCAGGATTTCTCGTTAAAGAGTATAAGAGAGTTAAGAGCCTCTAGACATTACCAGTTAGAGTACAATAATACTAGTGGTGGAGGGGTGTAAAAGTTTATAACGAGACAAGTGCTACAGTTCTGTTTTCCCAGTGGTACGCCAGATTGCGGGATAGACAACGAGCTTCTATGTACAGATTTATCTGAGTGTCTGGACCTGAATTTACTGTAACCTCAAGGGATTCGGTGTACATATTAAAGGATAGATGATGTGGTTTTTATTACGACTGTCATTATTGTTGTTGTTCTTGTTCTTCTTCTTCTTCTTCTTTTTATTGTTATTTTTATTATTATTATTATTATTATTATTATTATTATTATTATTATTATTATTGTTATTTTCATTCCCTATACTGGTTTGATACGGTCAGCGTGTAACATTTCCGACATGTCAGTAGCGTATGCTTTATCTGGTACGTCATTGTCTGGATCCATGAATAACATACAAAACGTGTTCAGTCGATTTCCCGGCATTAAAATAAACATGGCTAGCTTCGTTTCTCTATTTTATCATACTGTCGAAGTATTCACAGCACAAGTAACAGACTTCTTCCACGAAATAGTTAGTTCTACGATAATGTAAAATGGTTTTTGGTTTCTTTGTGTTTCTATATCATTAACTGTAATGTAATAATAATAATGATGATGATGATGATGATACGAGTAATAATAATAATAATAATAAATTTGTCTGAAAAATGAAGATGGTATGTTAAAATCTAGTTATTAATTGGAGGGCTCGCGGGAAGATATTCCTAACCCTCTTTTTATTAAAGTTGAGATTGTTGCACTATCTATATTTTTTCGTTGTCACTATTTAGTCCAGTGTTTCTGAGCATAGACTAATTCTGTCAATAAGTCTTGTTAGTAACATAATATGTACTAAAAAGGACATATTAAGATTTACAGATTTAAGCCAACTTTTAAAATGTAATATCTCCAAATGCAGTTTTCTCCAGTTCTAACATATGTCCAGTTTATGCAGTTCTTCCTATAACATTAATCGAGTATGAAATGGGCTGGACATGTTACGCGCATGGGAGAGGAAAGATGTATCTAAAAAATATTGACATTGAGACCCGAAGGGAAAATACCACTTTTATTCATTTAACTTTTTTATTACATTATTAAATTAAAATATTAAAGTACATAATACGATATAAAAATACAGTACGAAATACAATACAAGTTATGATAATATTTACAAGTTTCAGAAAAGTGAATACCCGAAACAGCAGAATGCTCGGCCTCGGGTGCAGTTCAGTTCAAAAAAGTCCAGTTACATAAAGTACAGTAAGAACACTCTCTCACACACCACACTTGCAAACATCACAAAACAAAATGAAAAGAAAAAACGCATTACTGTTTTCGTTTACTTATAAAAATTTAGAATAACTATTTTATAATATACTGTATCTTATTCTGTTCTTAAATCTATGTACATTCGTGTTATTTATATCTGGACGTTTTCTTAATTTATTATTGTATAGTCTTATTCCAATTTTAAACCCATGTTTCAGCACAGCTGATGTATTACACTTAATTTCAATAAAGGGCGAGGAGGCAATTCGTCATGTATTGCGGGGGTGAAAATGCGGGAGACCTAGATATGCGTGGGAGGACAATATTATAATAAATTTAAGGGGAGTAGGATTTGCGAGGGATGATTGGTTGGAGTAAGCACAGAATAGGGTTAAATGACGTTTTCATGCAAGCGTGACAATGAACCTTCGGGTTCCATAAAATAGAAAATATTCCTTTAGCTTGCTTAGAAATTGTCTATCGGCATTGAGTAAGTAAGTCTATACTTAGAAGAAGAAGTTAAAAGTTACATTTTTGACCATGGAAGGCGTTCGTACCCCAATAAATGCTAGTGCAAATCTCTAGGTCGTATTATATAGTAAAGTTTAGTGAAAAGTGGGGAGAGAATTAATTTTGATAAAAGAGGAATTGATTTGTGTTATTGCCTTCAAATCTAAATTATTGAACCATAATTGATATTATAAACTGAGGAGAAAGTTTTATTCTTGCTTAAAATTGTTTATTATGATTTTGTTTTGTATGTAAAATTTTGTGTATTGTTATTTAATATTCTTTATGAGTATGATATTTTGTTGAAATAAGAAATTAATGCTTTGCCGTAAACAAATTAAACTTACCATCAACCCTCCAATCAGGCTAAAAGATATTCACAAATAATTTTATTTCATTCCCAAACACAACAATATATTAAAAACACGCAACAAACTATATCCTTCTAATTTTAATAACACCCCAAATTAATATTTTATTACAGTGTTACATATTTTAATATTTCTATAATTTTAATGTTACGGCCAAACATTTTTAGTTATTGTTACACATTTTTATCCGTATTCTGTCAAGTTCGTCTTTGAATTCTAAAGTGATATGGAAAAAGCGAATAAGTCAAAATACCAAAGTTTTAGGAGAGACAAATAAAAATTTATTTTCACAGCATATTTACAATATTTACAATATTTAGATAATTTTACACAGTATCTTATACTATGTAAAAATATCTGGTGGACTGAACTAAATAGTGTAACAATGCTGTGGAAATAAATTGTTTTTTTGTCATTCCTAAAACTTTGGAATTTTCACTTATTCGCTTTTCCCTATCACTCTAGAATATATGTACAGATTTTCACACTTTGAAATTCCTGGCCCAAAAATATTAGTAAGACAAAATACATAACATATATATATACATAAATATTTACAATATTTAGATATTTTTACACAGTATCTTATACTATGTAAAAATATCTGGTGGACTGAACTAAATAGTGTAACAATGCTGTGGAAATAAATTGTTTTTTTGTCATTCCTGAAACTTTGGAATTTTCATTTATTCGCTTTTTCCCTATCACTCTAGAATATATGTACAGATTTTCGCACTTTGAAATTCCTGGCCCAAAAATATTAGTAAGACAAAATACATAACAGAAACAAGCGGTGTAGGAACAAACTTGCGCGAATAAAGTGTGGCACTACTCAGAACCGACACATACTGACAGTGACATTAAGGCTAGCCTTACAGAAGAGAGGACGCATTTTCGTCATACACGTCAGATCCGGCTTACTACAGTTGCTTGTTTTTCTCTCCTGGAAATCTCAACCAGCAGTTGTCAACTGCAGAGGTCGAAATTATCATCGTGAAGGTAACTGGGCTACCTTTTTTTTCTAGGATGAAGTGGACACTCCCCCATTGTTAGTTTTTATGAGCGAGAGAGAGTTTATCACTCTCCTGGCTTTAAAATTCCCATCTCTTCGCTGGCTCTTTTTCAGTTAAAATTTATAGCTACCCTGCCCTCAGCCATTTCCACACACGGGCTATCTTTACTAGTGTTACGACAAAATAATTTGAAGACAGACAAAGGACTAATATTTTTATTTTTATTAATTCAATGGCTCCGTACCTCAGAATTATTTAGCTGGAGTAATCGAACTGCTTATTATGTTGCTCTTCATTATGTTGATAAGATAAGATAAGATTTATTTAGTCCAGCTGAACATGTACATGTTATGGGACGCGTCAAAAATAATTACAAACAAAATTATATATTACATGTTTACAATAAATAAAATGAAGTTAAAACAGAATGGCAATATACAATTAGTAACATAATCAGAATAGTTTTGTCCACAATATTAGGTTAACTTGGTTAATTTATCCCGGCAGAATTGGCCGATGTCTTGGGAACCTGAAACAAGGAAACAAAGATCACTGTTTGAATGCTCTATGCCAGTGATTCTCAAAGTGGGGTCCGCGGACCCCGAAATAGGATATCCCGTAATTTTCTCAAATTGCATATCTTCTAAACCAGCTTCACTGTTCACATTAAGGAGTAAACTCTGTTTGTTACCATTGATAGTATTATTTTGTCTATTGAATTTAATACATTTGAATCAAAGTATTTATTTAGTTTTTTCCCTTCCAAACCCAGAGGGGGTCCGCGAAATTTTAATTTTTTTCAAGGGGTCCGCGGACTGAAAAGTTTGGGAACCACTGCTCTATGCTGTAAACTGTTGGCATTCATTAAAAAATTCATTATTAGTATAAAAGCAGTGTTCCAACAAAAAAGATAGTAAGCCCCTTTTAAATTTATGGAGTACAGATATTTCTTTGAGGTAACCTGGCAAAGAGTTATACATTTGGAGGCTAGTATAAATGAAGCTGTTTTGACACAAAGTGGTATTACAGTGAGGTTTATAAATATCATTTTTTCTCCTCATATGATAAGAATGGACATCTACATTCACTAGGAATGAATTGAAATTAGTCTTTATGTGATATATTGATTCATAAATATATATACATGGTAAGGGCAGCATTTTCAGATGTTTAAAGAACTGTCGACAGCTAGTTGTTTTATTTATTTATTTGTACAATGATTCTTATAGCTCTTTTCTGTAGTATAAATTATTCACGTAATATTCAGGAGGAAGTCGGACACACACGTAGACTACATCATTAAACACTGTAAATTATAGTTGATAAACTTGTTGTCCGTGTACCTCTAGTAAACATGTACATAAGTCTAGATAATGCTGAAACATGTACAATATTGATATACTTAATGGTTAAACAGTAAATTGCGTTGTGAGGGTGGGAACACTGTTTTAACAGAATCAAGGAAAATGTATTTCCGAAATTCTGCTAGACACTTTACACACATGTATTGCATACTATTTCTTTCTACGGTAGGAGAAAATTATGCGAAAATACTTTGGCGAAAAATAATTCAGTACAAACAGCTGTTCGAGATGGTCATGTTCCAAGGGCACCGCACTTAAAGAAGTTAGTCTGCTGTCTTTATTAATATTGCGGTTGATCGGTACATCGATTACTTTAAGGATGTGCAAGTAGTCGCATCATACTTAGCTGCTATGAATTAATGCGTGATTATTAAGAAATAAAATAAAAGTAAAGATAGGCCTACAGTTATGATTGAAATGGTAATATTCAACTAGCAATAATTAATATAGGCCTATAAAAAGTTAGAGGCTTTGGTATAACAACGCACATTTTTATATAGGTAGCAACTTATTTTTCTAAGTTTAAACTAAAAGCAACCATCAGTTAGTGAGTTTTATACAACTGGCCCATAGGTTATTAGGAGAGGTTGGTTTCATGCTAACAAAGTAAATGACCAGATTTCCCTATTTTTAAAACGTGATTAATTTTGCCGTTGTGTTTAGAAGCTTTCGCTAGTGAAGAATAAATTGCGTACTCGCCAATATCTTTACACTTTTTAGTAAAACACGATGGCATGCATTACATTACTAGCATTGTTTATTGGCATCACTATACTTCGTACGCAGGAATGCGGATACATTAAAACGAATCATTCTTTCCGGGCTTTATCATTTGCATGTATTATGGAAAGCCATATAATTCACAGGCATTATTTTTCGACTCGGTAGGAAAATTTCGTGGCGCCAGCTGGCGAGTTTCTTTAGGGATGCAATAAATACTTCGTCATAAAATATCAAAACTATAACTTCTTTACGCAGTGCAGTCAATCCTATTTGCCTCTGGGTTTATTCGATCTGTTTTAGGGTATTCTAAAGTGAAGTGTTGTTTTTTATTTTATTTATTGTAGGAACTAAATGTTTCATTCAGAAGGTCATAAATCACACATGAAAGCTGTCTGCGAATGTGGCCCACAGTTATGCTTTTGAAGTTCCTTCCATGTCTCGGCGTAAAAGGTATTTTTCTTTCTGTGGTCCCTGTTCAGTCGTGGGAAAGTATTTCCACGCTATAATATGCAAGGATATTCATTAACATATTAATACACAAACACAGTGTCGTGCAAATAAATTTATAGTATTAAAAACATTTTAACATAGTCCTCCACGTTGGCACTGCTGTTTGAACTTCAGCTCAACGCAGGGTATAATGAGTCCAAACTTTGGAAGATAAACAAGCTTGTGATATCACTGTTTAGGCCTGTATTCCACTATCAAAGTCATTGGACAAGAACTTCAGCAAGAACTTGTACAAGATTAAAATGCGATATTTGAATCAAAGATTCACTACATCAAAGACCTTTGGAAAAACCAGTTTTCTGTATAGAAGGCTATATGGAAAGCTTGAGTTTGGAAGGTAAATCGTAAAAACTTCTATATTATAAATACTTTAATTTATAAGTTTTATATAAGTTAAGTGTTTTTGTAGCTGTATTGGAGAAATATCTAAATGGCAAGGAAGTCAGGCCGAAAAATTACTTTCCTTAAATTGAAGGTTATGTTGTTGATGATACGAGTTCAGGTTAGCTTTCAAAATCTTTTTATAATAACATTCAATACAATTCTATTAGGAGTTTTACTCCAGCTTCTTATAACGATTCTAGCTAAACGGTTCTTCACACTGAATAACGACACTGGGTAAACCTTTAAAGACTGCGATGAAGAGCAGAATTTATATATTTTTCTTATCGCGAGATCTACTGTTCACAGAAATACTATTTTAATATCGATCAAAAAGTGAATAGACAGTGTACCTATAAATTCAATAAAACAGCATGTAAATCGGAACAACGGTTCTATTGTATTAAGCATAGTAACAGGGGTGAAATACAAATGATCCTTTTTGTAATATGTAGAATGAAATTCCAAACGGTCGTAAACTTTCACCACATTCTACATCCATTTTCCAGAGTTAAAATCGGTTAACAGACTTGTCTCTGCAATGCCTTTATTTCGGAACACATAATGGTGTGATTGAATTAACAGAAAGAGCATTTTGCGTGAAAGTGGCTTAGAACAATCGATAGGCACACCTGACTGCTGTATATCGGAATGAACTGTTGCGTGCCAGACACGCCCCTTCTAAAGACTTGAGTTTCCCCACGCTCCTATTCAGCAAATAGTTGAAATAATCAATGACAAGTTGCCTTTTCATTCAAGTTTCAGTTGGAGTTTTGTTAGAGTTTATTTTATTGTTCACCTAAGAAAGGAATGCCTTTTGGTTAGTGGATTAAACTCAAGAATCCATTATTATACTGTAAATCTGAAAAGCAGCCTTCTCGAAAGAATGTTGTACCAGGCAAATCAGTGTTACATTTAACTGACTGAATGGTAGGTATAAAATTATTTTTTTATCATTACTTATGAAATTTTTAACTATTGTGAAATTTTTCCAAGGCTTTTGAGGAAACTGGGTGGGTTGGGGTGACAGAAGTGTCGGTTTAGTCATTTTCGTAAAAAATGCATTTTCTTTTGGATTATAGTGTCAAAAATGAAGCACACTCTACAGTATACATGTGCAAAATTATGTGCCGTTGGACGCATGGAACAGATGCTGCTGACACCACTTTTAAACCTCATTGCGCTGCCAACAGCCAGTATGTTCAAACTTTAAAGGCTGCTTTCTCAGCTTCAATTTGCATGTTATTTTCCCATATTCAAAATCTATCTTCTCCCACAAAAATAGAAATACAGCTATGAAATTTGAAGGCATAATATTTTACAGTGTGTGCAATAAAGTGTCTAATCATATTTCGGGCATAAAAAAGTAAAATCCCAGGGAAGTTTTCATGTTTCTGGGCAATTTTTTAAAAGAAATAATATGAATAATGTAATGAAATCCTTCAGTAAATCTGTAAAGCAAAGATCAAAGGATCTCACATAAAAAATCGGATTCATATTTTAATATCTGTCGGAAGATATAGATTTCAATTTTGATTTAAATCGATTAAATTAATTAATACCTCAAAAGCAAATTGAGATATTAGAATGAAATTTTAAACTGTAATTTATGTTTACATTTTAATTAGGTGTGCAGAGTTTCAAGCTTCGAGGACAGATATTTTAGAAAATAACTCTCAACACTTCTATCATCTCTTAAATTTCTTAATGATTTATCAAAAAGATTTCCAAAAATCAGCGACATAAGTTCAAGCAAAACATTCCTATTCGGTCGCAGATTTTATAACTGATAAAAGTCCATCATATTAAACTGAGTTAACGTCAAACTAGATGTATTGTTATCATTAAAGCTAGGATTTGTATGTATTTTCATTTGGAAAATGTAGTCATAAATATGTAGTGAAAAATATAAAATATGGAACTAAGTACTTAAAATCGTAAAAATATATAATATATCATATTTAATACCATTTATTAATGATTATAGTTAAAATACATAATTTTTCAGCATAGTGAACAATTGCATATCTTTTTGAATCTATAATGATAGCTGAAAGACATTTAAATTTTTCAGCGTAGTGAACAATTTCATATTTTTCTAAATTCCTGGGGCCGTTTACGTCTGTCAGAAAGAATGTTCTTATAGGCGGAAAACAGACTTTCAACGTCACATGACGTAACGAGGGTAAATTTTAAGAAAGGAATCTTTTCTGAGGATATCCTGAGGATAAATAATGCCTCCAGGTATTAGTTAGACAACCACATACCTGTGACAAGTCTCTGTAAAACCTGCCCTTGGGCAGTGGTGTGAGAGAAGGTTGTCATGTCTTGTTAATGACTATACTACAATTAATCGGAATCTTTGGTAAAACCCAGTGGTTTCTGTAGCTGTAGTTGTGGTCATCCTCTTTAAAAGCTGTCAGCCATATTCGTCTTAATCCACCTATTGTGCTAAATGACAATGGGAAGAGCTTCAGTTCTGAATTTCTAAAGGATGTAAAACGAAATTTTACTAAAATATTCGTCACATGGTGTACCATGGACGTTTATGGTTTTCCACAGTGCGAAGGCAAAGAGTGAAATATGCAATTACTTAGAAATCCCAGCCCTAGTTATCGTTCACGAGTGTTTTGGACAGCTTGTAGATATCGGTAATATTAGATTGGAAGTCTATAAACAGACGAATTACTAGAGGTCTATATAAATTTTTGTAATATGTTACTTAAAATATGTTTCCAGAATTCATATTCGAACTTAAACCCCTATCATTGGACAATTATATGATGAAGGTGGAAAAAGTTTATAGCCTACCAGGATATATCTGAAATGAGAAAATGCTATTTATGTATCAATACGCAAAATAAGGCTTTAGAGGACGAATCTGGTATTGTGGCCGAGGCCTAAGCCGAGGCTGAAATACTGAATGAGTCGGGTAAAATTTTTGCGCACGTGGTACATACAATAGTTTTTAGTAAAAGTTTTGTGTTTTTACTACTAATGAGCTCAGTTTTCCACTCATTTTTAATTATTCTGCTTAAAGAAATGAAATATAATATAACTTGTTCATGCTATTTTTTTTTTTCTGTTAAACTAAAAGGTCAATGGCTAAAGGATGTAATTCTTAATCTGTTAGGGCCTTTATGTGGTACATAAAACAATATGCTACCATCTATGTTTGAATCACGAATCTTGTAATTTATTACTTTGGGTAGGAATATTAACGATTGACTGTTTCTTATGTCATTAATTCCGTTAAACATTTTAATAATTTTGGAGTATGATGTTAGCTTGGGATAGTAACCAAACTTTCTAAATTACACATATTTCAAGAATCTATTCTGAATTCTTTCTAAACCATCAATATAAGCCTTTTTGTCATGGATTCCATATAATTGAGACATGTTCCAGAATGGATCTTACAAATGAACTAAATAACAGCTGGAATGATAATTTTTTCACACTGGCCGTGTGTAGGCCAAGGTGAAAAGGTAGGGTCAGACTGAAAGATGCATGGCCTTAACCGGGATTTGAAAAAGGTTCTTCGTCTCTTCGTGCCGATGCTCTAGACAACATGCTGGTACAATATTAAATTCTCCAACAACAGCTGTTGCACTTTATCATTATACCTAGAAGAGATTCTTATTACTAAAAGAAGATTCCTATGAGGTTTATTAATTATGTCGTTAATATGTTTTTGCAGGTGTTGTATTTTCACTTTTGTTATTCGCTAAATCGTTATCGTAAAAAAATAGTATGCAATACATATATGTTGAGTGCATTGAAATATCTCGGAATTTTAAAAAGATTCTCTTCGGATCGCTCTTCTCAAACTATTCCTTGATTCTGCAACGAAGCACTTATATTTTTTTGTATCGCACTATACTGTAACAGGTTTTGCTTCGTAAGTATTCTTCATACAAACCTGAATTTTACATTCATTGGAGAATGAGGTATGAACTATGATCTTTCATTTTCTAACCAGTTTTATGGCTCCTCACGTAAATTAACCTTCCGTCGGTCGCAACATAAGTATGTTATGAATCTGTTGCAATGTGTTATTGTGATACATTTGACTTTGAATTAGAAAATAAAATGTTCACCTATGGGATATTATTGACAAGTTTTATTTTCATCGTTGACTTTATTATATTTCAAGTGATATGTCAATTAATTGAGTTTGGAATTTAATTGTGTTTGGAATACTAATAATGCATGTATTAATTAAGCTAAACAAATATATAAAACATTTGTAAAAATGAGTAACGGTATGGGTCGCAATATATCAACTTTATACACGTGTTATAAATGCATGTTAACAAGTACCGGTATCGAATACATATTTTTAGTGAAAGTGATGGCTATTTGTATTACTTTCATCAAAAATAAAAAGTCAAACCCTAAATTTATACAATCGTGTGGCTTGAAAGCATTACATTTTCTACTGCCGCTAGTTTTCAAGTTCTAACAAGTGTTCATAAAATTGGGAAAACAAATACTGTTCATCAAGATAATAAATCACACCCTAAATTTATATAAAAGTGCGACCTAAAACCATCACATCGCTTTCTACGGCCGCTAATTTTCAAATTCAAACAAGTGTTCATAAGTTAATAAAAATGAATACAAAACAAATAAGAATAATTTTACATATTAAAATCTCACAACTTACAAATCTCATTGGTCTATCATTCCCTTTGGTTATGCCTAGTTCTCACTCAGACCATCTTATTTTTTTGAAACGAGGGTAACACTTTTTACATGCTCGCCACAATTACATAAACCATTTTGTAACTTTCTGTCCTTGCCAAGATACGCGTAATTCAAATTATTGTTTCGATCAGGGTTTTCATCATTTCCACCTCACTCTGAATCAGAATTACTCGTCCTTTATTCTGCTGGTCCAACGTGTGCTTTTGTGCTCACATCATCATCAAACTCTTCTTTTGCTACGGGATTATCGTTCTCTTCACTATAGAATATTACATTTTGAACTTCTTCTAAATCCTTCGGATCTTTTCATTTATACATATCTACTCGCTTTTGCGCCATGGCATTAAGTCAAAATTACACCCAAAAAGCCCTTATTACATGAATTTACAAAATCTGTTACAAACTAAGTCGAAATGTATCAGTCTGATACAAGAATCACCAAATAACATACTTTCAAACGGTAAACGCAATTCTGTAACGTGAAAGAAATGACGCCTCAACAATAAAAATTTAAAAATTCGCGGCACATAGAAGCGAGCTTGTATCAATGTGTTGGCCATGCAACCAAAGGAGGGTTAAGGATAAAATTAGTAATAAAAAAGAAATAATAAAATGAAAAACTGTTCGATTTATTGAGAGAGATAAACCATATATTCTGTTATTAGCTTCTCTAACGACATCCATAAATATTATAACTGTATGCCAAGCACTTATTGAATGTTACTGCGTTAAAATATCGTGAACGGTTTTCACATGAAGTATACATTTTTCAACCGATGTGGCATTAGACTTTTTGCTGCAAACAAAATTATCTATGAGCCCCGAAGTCATGCACATTTATTTCAATTTCTCAGGTTTATCAAGTTAAAAATAAGTTAATTTTTAGCCCATGAAACTGTTTTAACATTACTATTCCATTCAAACGACGCTTATTTGATATTGACAAATAACGTTTAGCAATGTCCCTGATATCGATCAATCACGTTCGTATCTCTTATACCTAGGTAATATGCTTGCAAGGCTTGCAAGGATGCAATTTTGTCTGATGAAATGTCAACTCGTTACTGAATACGTAATGGTAATAATATACAGTGATCAATATGTCACATGTATTGCTGCCAGTGAACAGGATGAAAACACATTATTTTATACAACATATCTTATTTGGAAATTTAAGGAATTTAAAGGTGCATTGTTTAAAAACACATCGGTTCAAGCCAATTCGGTGTTTATAGTCTGAACTGATTTTAGAATGTTTTAGGGAGGTTAACTATTTCTCATCCCCACTGTTGGCAGCCTTGGTTGGTATCTGGTAGCATATTAAATTGTTCATTCTTTTGATAAGCTGACACCATGGTGATTTGATTTGATACAACACAAGTTAGAAGTTATTATTATTTATATAATCTGATATATTGTATTCATGGAATAGTCCTATTAAATCCCACTAGAAATTACGAGTTTTATCAGATAAATTCTCTCGCAATTCTCAATCGCGAATATATCGATAAACTCATAAACGCTCTGAAATTACTTGTGATAATTCTTATATTACCGCATATTACGTACACTTACTAGAGTGACTCGTTTCTCTATCATTTATATCATTATATAATTTTTATCACTTGGTGCAATGCATGTGTAACTATAACAAAAATAAATTATTGTAACGTAAGAAACTAGGAGGTGCCCGTGGCGAAGCCACGATAGTTTTTTTTTTAAATGAAAAATTAAGAGTATAATAATTATTAAAGCATTATATTTATTAACACTTGCACGCGAATCATTCATAAACTAAGCCATTAATAATTAATGAAACAGCTAAAATTCCTGCTTTAGAGTACATTCCACGACATGAAAGCGCCCCCTGGGAAAACTATATCAGAATCGATTATGCAGTTCCAAAGAACCTGTGAACACATAATACGTATTGTTTCTCAGCTGTTTATTGACATGAATATGATGTGAATTTTATTTTATCAATTCAGTGTAATTTTCAGAAATTATATAATGTTTCAAGGGAAGGAATGGTTTGTTTGGATTATTATTATCAGCGATATTTCAAGAGATAAAACCCTCAATATTACAGCTGTTGCCCCCGGCTTCGCCCGCCATTATTCATTGACTCCAGGATTTTTAAGAAAATTACACTGGTAGATTATTAAAAATGTTTGTGGTTCAGAGCTTTGAAAATTGTAAGTAAAAATAAAATTAGAATATTTGTTCATTGTGTTCATTTCACTTAGGCCTTATATAATAAAGAAATGGTTTTCCTTCCTAATTTTGTAGTCGTCATGAAAGTTTTGACTGCGAGAGACGAACATCGCCGAGTATACCCGATGTCTCACGAAGCGGGCGAGCAAGCACGCTATTTAGGGCCGTTGAATTGTATAAGAGTAGATATTATAGGTTTGTAAATAATCAGCCTATAAGTTAGTTGAGAAAATAGTATAAAAATGATCGATATATGGGGCATTACTCTGAGGAAGGGTATTTATAAAATCAATTGACAAGAGTATAAATTTATTGCTATTGTGATATTTACTATCTCTACCTGCTTTAGGGCTAAGAAAAATACAATGAAACCAATTAAATGCATATCATAGTAGTTAATCCACAGCGTTATAGAACTACATAAACAATAAACCATATATTTCTTTATAGTCTATAAAATTGGACTCTAGTGATTTGTGGGTACCTGTGTATATGGGTAGGTGTGTGATGGGATCGATTTGTACGCAGAATCCTGCCTCACGTATGGATTGCTCTGAGGGACAGACTGTGAATGGGACAGAGAGGGGAAGAGAGAGAGAGAGAGAGAGAGAGAGAGAGAGAGAGAGAGGTGGGGATTCAATCAATCTGATCTCGTCACCAATTTATCAATATCGCAGCCTAGTCGTCGCAATCTCAGATCAAATTTCTCTTCGCTCCACTTGCTCCAGATTTATCAAATCCTTCTGCACTATATCACAGATTTCAAAATAATTGATTTGTGCTGAACTATCTAAAAATTGGCCTTTTGAACTCCGAAAAAGTAACGGGCGATGACAGAGTGATATGGAATAAAATCTAATTAATTAAAGCTGCTTTAGAGGAAAATGCACCTATAAATTTTTCTAGGTAAAAATGGTATTAAAAATAAAATAAAATATTTTAATTTTTTTCGACACACCCTCCGAACTGCTGGCCCAAGGATAAAATTTTGTTTGATATTAGAGTTTTCATTTTTGAGATATATCCCATAATATACACACAGGAAAGCATAGATTTTCCTTTTTTTCATACTGGAGGGACAATGAATGTGTACACGTCTATCTTAAATAACTTTTGTCAAATGTCTAATTTGCATAGACCTGTAGTACGTCAGAAGTCAGAATATTCAGAAAAAGTAAATTTCAATAATATAAATATACATGTCTGTATAGAATGTATGTCTCTTTAATACAGGTTAGCCTATGCTTGCATGCAAAATTATACGCTACGTCTTTTCCCCTAAAAGGCACCGGGTTTTGCATTAGAAATGCTTACGACCGGCATGGAGTCAATTCCTCTTTTCTTTTCTTTTTTTCTTTTTGATTATGTATTTCAAATTTGTGAATTCCAAACCCAAAGAAAGTGGTTTCTGTTCTCATAAGGAAAGTATCAAATTTATCATGAATGAACCAGTTTACAATTAGAACACCAAAAGAAAAAATAACTAAACCTTCTGTTTTCACCGGAAGGTCGAGAATATCGGTCAGAATTGTGTAATACAGGCAGTCTATTGTGAATAGCATAAAAAAGGCACACATCTTTCATACTGCATACTGAAGCTAGCCGCGTGTAATTTATCTGGAGTTATTTTTGGACCAGAAGCTTCCTAGGAAAGGACGAATAATCACACCTACTTAGGAACCCCTATAAAACTGCTGTAAAATCGATTTATAGACCACTTCTCATGTGGGAAGGATTTTGCAGCGTTATGGCAACTGGACTACAACTCAATATAAAAAGCCCATAATCATCATTACTCAGAAACAATATTTCGTCTATAAATATGTTATCGTTTATTGTTTTGTAGTTAAGGAAAATCGAAGTTCGCAACTCGCGAAATATGTACAAAAAATCTCATTATTTTAACTTGTTCAATGTAGGTGTGCTACTGCCTTTCCTCGATATACGCTTGAGAAATTTAAGTGCGCTAATTCAAGAATTGTTATTCTATTCTGGCTAGTCTTTTTGTATATTTACTTAAATCAGCTACAATAAGTAACTTTAGTAGAGAATATGTATTTTTCCTGAAGAATTTTTAACAATAATTTGAGAAGGGAAAATTCATTTAATTGACACGTGGTTTTATGAGTTTTTGTCTTTTGTGTTTTGATTTGTATGGTTACTTTATTCATGTTCGGAGTTTCATGGTTTGTTTCGTAACTTGAATTTAATTGTTTATTATTTTCGTATATGAACTTTAAAGAAAGTTATTTTTTAATGCTCAAAAAGTAATTTTCGGTTTCATCGTTTGGCATGTACTGTAGGATGGATTTATTATATTTTTACTATGCAAAATCGAAAGTTATGGCTAGTCTTTTAGTATATTTACTTAAATCAGCTATAATAAGTTAACTTTAGTATAGAATATTTATTTTTGCTGAAGAATTTTTAACAATTATTTGACAAGGGGAAATTCATTCAATTGACACTTGCTTTTATGAGTTTTTGTTTTTTGTTTTTTTAATTTTGTTTATGTGTTAAATATGTTTATCTGTAAAATATTTATTTACTGCATCTACTACATACAGTTTATCTCCAAAGTACATTAGTTTATAGCCTTCTTCTTACATTATTTGTTTTTACTAATTTTATGAATATTCGAAGGCGTTGATTTCAGTGAACATATTTCTTTACAGTATGTGTCGGATAGTAAATACCCACCCGCTAGTAAAGCCTTATTAAATAAAATATAATATATAATAATCTAAATAATAGTTTCACCGAAGTACAACCATTCTGCGAATTGAAATAACTTCCCTGGATGTTTAGCACTCAGTTAATTGCATTCTGAAAGTTGAATAGAAGTTTGATAAGTTTGTTAATTAATTCTGAATACTTAAAATCGGAGAACCAATCATTGCTATCTAAATAATTTCCACCTTCAGCTGAAATTCATTTTTACAAAGCGTGGATTAACAAATGATCGCAGTGAGATGTAGGGTAAGAGAGCGCCGATCAAAAACAGTTTTGCTCTACTTACCGCTTGTAACTTCGTTTACTGTATTTTGCATATAAATACACTTCTAGTGGTAATTGCTTGGAGAGATTGAAGCGTACCTGCCTTTTATACACTCTTCTTGTCAACTGATCTGTTGACCACTCTTCTTACTTCTTTGTGCCTTGAAACTTTGATATAGAGCTGACCTAATTTAGACCTGAAGCATGAATTACAAGCACATATTTTGCAGATTATCAAAGGGACCTTTATATATATATATATATATTAGTATTAAAAATTAAGATAGCATAATAAGATAAATACATTTTAAAATTATATTTTATTAGCCCTTATTTATGTATGAGTGCTATAATAGTCCAAATAATGACACATTACAGGGTATTATGAGGACATATCTGATCATCTTGCCCCCTTTTCAGCTAGCTGATTCTCATGAAGGGCCATGGCTTACCACCAGTTCGCTACGTCATCTATTTTGGATTTTCACATTTGTTGGTAGACGGATAAAAAGGTGCATGTGGTTAGCATATCGATTCCTACGATCGTTAATGGCGTCTGGCCATTGGAGCAGCTACTGCTTTATTCAGATGGCTTGTTAATTGTCACGAGGCTAAGTGCACCCTGTTTCAAGTTTACCGGTATCCCTAGCACGATAAAT